>CM053573.1:128798380-128965403 GCA_028646485.1 Cryptoprocta ferox | reverse complement strand
TCATAAACTGTGAGATCATGACCTGAACTGAAATCAAAAGTTGGATGCCTAACCGACTGTGCCACCTAGGCACCCCTCAAATTGTTTTTAAGTGTGTTCCTAGTATGGATTTTTACAAGTATAACAACATTATTGAAAATAAAAATCAGGAAGCTCTAGATAATTCTAATCAATCATAATCCCATTAAAAATATTTTAAGAAGGTAGAACTTGTATATGTGAAAAAGTAAAGGATAGAAAAAATACTCTCCACACAAACAGAAACCAAAATGAAGTAGCTATACTTAATTCAGACAAAATAGACTCTAGGCAAAAACTGTAGCAAGAGACAAAAAGGTCATTATATAATGGAAAGGTGTCAATTCATTAAGAGGACATAACAATTATAAATATACACGTATCCAACATTGGAATACCTAAACATATTCAGCCAATACTAATACATTAAAGGAAGTAATAGGCAAGGATACAAAAATAGGAGGGGAATTTAGTACCACACTTTCAACGATAGATGATAATCTATTAGATAGAAAATCAAAAAGGAAACATAGGAATTGAACTATACTTTAGACCAAATGAACCTAACAGACTTATAGAGAACATTCTATCCACATATACACTCATTCTTCTCAAGCACATATGGAACATTTTCTAGAATAGATCATTTCTTAGATCACAAATCAAGTCTTAGCAAATTTGCAAAGACTGAAGTCATACCCAGTATCTTCTCCAACCACAATGGTATGAAACTAGAAATCGATAATAGGAGGAAAACTGGAAAATTCACAAATATGTAAAAATTAAACAGTGCCATCCTGAAAAACCAATGGGTCAAAAATGAACTCAAAAGGGAAATCAGATGTCTGGCTCGATCGGTTAGTAGAGAATGCAACTCTTGATATTGGGATTGGAAATTGATATTGGAGTCCCATGTTGGGTTTTCTATTTTCTTAAAAATAGAAAAAACTATTTTTAAAAAAGGGAAATAAAAAAATATCTTGAAACACACAATAATGGAAATACAACATATCAAAATTTATGGGACTCAACAAAAGCAGTGCTAAGAGGAAAGTTTATAGCAATAAATGTCTGCATTTTAAAAAGGGGAGGGGTGCCTGCCTGGCTCAGTCAGTTAAGCAACCAACTCTTGATTTCAGCAGAAGGCATGATCTTATAGTTCTTGGGTTTGAGCCCCACATCAGGATCCATCCTGACAGCACAGAGCCTGCTTGGGATTCTTTCTCTCCCTCCCTTTCTGCCCCTATCCCGCTCATGCTCTCCCTCTCTCAAAAATAAATAAATAACTTCAAAAAAACTTAAAAAGGGGAAAAAAGAAGAAAGGTCTTAAAGAATTAACTTTACACATTGTGAAGTCATAGTGAGCTAGTTCAATTCATCATGAAAGAAAGATCTTAAATAATTAACTTTACACATCAAGGACCTAGAAAAAGAACTAAGTCACTCTGAAATGTACAAAAATTATCTATTCTTCTATTCTGGTGATATATTGCCTCTTTGGTGGATCAGAAGCCCCAAGTTCAGCCATTTCTATTCTTCAAGGCCCTATAAAACAGACTCAATCTAAAGTTTGACCATTATCAAAATGAGAAGGGGCAAAGTACCCTCCAAAGGCAGAATCTTCAAGACCTTGCTCAAGGCCAGCTATATAACTTGTGTGGGCCAATGCAAAATGAAAATGTGTGAGACTCCTTCTTCAAAATGCAAGACAAATGTGCCATTAAAGGTACTAAAATATAAAGCTTTTTCCCTTTCTTCCATAGTATCCCACTCAATTCATCATTGTGTTTTTTCATCTGACATTTAAAATCATTCCCAGTAAAAGCAAATTTTAAATTTCAAACATTAGCATGAATTGTACCATTCATCTTTGTATCATACAATGCTAGCTTTAAATGCAAACACAACTGCATTTAACTTGAATGTGCACAATCACTAAAATCACATCATTCATATCTCAGAGCTCTTGCATGCATATGTATTTCATTCTTACCAGAACAGTAGAAAAGCTGCACAAGACTCAGTGAACTCTTTTTAGTTCTTTATATGTGCACATTCTACCAACATTTTCCACCTTCCCCTTAGTAATGAGATGGACTGAAAAGAAAAAGAATTATGGGTTGTCCTATCTTTTTCCTTCTATATCATCATTTTTAGTGTAAGTTGTTAGAAAATAATAATGTTCTTCAGTCATGTCTCATTGACACCATTGCCATTCTGTGTTCGAAGCAAGCTGTGGTTCAAATGAAAGGCATGGCTTCTCAGGGCTGTCAGCCCTATGTACACCTAGTTAAAGAGGTCCTGATACAGAACCTGAGCACAGCATTTCAGAGGACTCACAATGCATTGTGAAAAGAAAATTCAGAGAGCTTTACCTGATATAAATAATTTATTGAGCAAGAGACAAACTGTGAATCAACAGACTTCAAATCAAAAGTGTTTTGAAGCTCAACTTTTAACAGTTACACCTCAGTTCATAAAGCATGAATGAGGTGGTACTTTGTGTGTGTGTGTGACTGGTTACTAGAAACTCACATCTTTTTTAGAGTAGAACTGTTAAGCTTATTTGTTTGTAGCTGATTGTCCAGGAAGCTGAAAGGTAACGCTAACATGAAGAAGGCTTAAGTTTTATTTAAGCATTTTGGGGGAATCAGGACAAGCATTAAAGACTCTGGAGAGAATACAATGCATAAGGGATATTAACAATATGACTAACAGCAGGATAATACCCAGTACTATTTGAAAAAATACCCCCCAAAGCTTAAATGCTTGTCAGCAGCCACTGACTCATCGGGTGATCTTTATGAGAACAATAATTACATGAACTTGAATGCTCAGAAAAATCTACTGAAATCCGGGTTTGTGATCTTCAAAGGACCATGAAAACAAACAACATGGTGACCAAGGGTAATGCTAAAGGTGCCCGTTCACCCAAACTTAACCAACTAAAAAGATCAAATGAGTTATAATCAGATTCAAATTTTACTTTTCTAAGCCAACCTGCATTTTGGGGAGCATAAAATGCAATTGGGTTTCAATTTCTCTCGAGTTATTGGCATAGGCACATGATATATTAGAACATATTCTTTCTTGTTCAGCTAGTAAATAATCTAAGGCTATGTGGTTGTCTAATATAACTCTGGCTTAAGATTTTATAGATTTTTATTGTGACTATAGAGATTTTGTAGTAGATAAAGACTCTTCTAATAAGGTTCAACTGCAATCTTTCATTGGTGTCTTTTCCAATAAACCAAGGCTCTAGGTATTAATATATGGAAACCATTGTCTGCTTTTGGAAGTGGATCACAGAAAACTTTTTGGACTGGTGGAAAAAAGTGTTTGAATAATGCATTCATGTCTTACAATAAGGAATCAAGTCATGATTATTTAGGACAAGATAAATAAGATCATGTCTCATTTCAAGAAGCAATATTGCAGGTAGAAGCTTCCATCTAAGTTGGGCCTCTATATAGGGTGTGCAATCAGGTATTTAATAAGATGTATTTATATGGGAACAAAAGAAAAACAAAGGTTAATAGTTGGAGCAAATTGTAAACTTAGTCTCTGAGTCTAAAGAGCAGTCAGGGAAAAACATTTCTATATTTGAGCTGGGAGCATCTTTAGATAGTGGAGTAAAGATGGCAGTTTCAATCTGATGAATTTTCCTGGTTTGTAGCTTTAATGTCTGATGATGTCAGGGTGTGCTGTGAATTCTCAAAGTGGCCTACATAGAGCTAGGTATGAAGACTGTGCATATATGATCCGCTGTGGTGACACTTCTGAAGTTTTGCACATTTTCCTTTGTTTGTTTTTTATTTTATTTTGTTTTGTTTAACACTCCAAGTTCTCTCTTCCATCTTTATTGATTTCACGATTTCACACAGAAAACTCTTTTGGGGACTAGAACCGCAGAAATCATATCACACTATTTTAAAAACTTCAAGTTTCAAAAGCAAATTGTTTTTTTTTTAAATATAGTTCTGACTTGAGTTAGATACAGCGATAAAAATAGCACGTACTTGAACATTACATGGCCTACAAATGGTGGCAATATTTTTATTTTCAGAGTAGTTTTGTTGGTACATATTTTTTAAAACTCTAAAAGGCTCAACCTCAAGCAGTAATAAACATAAGCAAAAGTTATTTAACTCCAATATTCAGAAAAACTTCTCTGTCCATATAAGTGAAAGAATAACACTTTCACATGCAGACAGACAGACATAGGATTTGTTCATACAAGTAGCTAAAATGTGCTCTTCCAGCCCACCTACAGTTGTCCTCCTTTAGCTAGTTTGGGCATGGGGAAAACGGAAGTTTTAGTTTTTAGTGATTCTAAGTCACAAGTGTAAGAGAAAATTGGAAATATGTGTTTGAAGAGTTGTAGCCAGATATAAGAGGACTCAAGATAGAAGGATCAAAAGAACTCAGGGTTCAATACAGCTTACAGGTTAATAATAAAACTTCAAAGACAATGAACAGGACTAGAATCTGTAAGGGACACACTACAGTTTTCTACTGAAATACAATTTTTCTCTCTATAGTCACTCCATTTTTACCAAAGACAATTACAGTAGCACTGATTTGTTTGTGAAATAAGTCTAGTTTCATTAAATTTGGCCTGGCTATTTACACAAGGGCAGCAAAAATAGTGATTTTATGCATGTTTTGAAATATGATATTTTGGGGCGCCTGGGTGGCTCAGTCAATTGAGCATCTGACTTCAGCTCAGGTCATGATCTCACCACTCTTGGGTTCCAGCCCCACATCAGGCTCTGGGCTGACAGCTCACAGCCAAGAATCTGCTTCAAATTCTGTGTTTCCCTCTCTCTCTCTGCCACTCCTCCACTGGCACCCTGTCTGTCTCTCTCTCTCAAAATGAATAAACATTAAAAAAATAATAATAAAATAAAATATGATATTTCAGTTAAAGTTTTGCTAATATCCAAGGGGCTACTGGCTCCATAAAATTAACTTTAGTTTCTTAAAACTGTCGGATAATAAGCAATCTCAGATTATGTTTTTAAAAGTCTCTATAGGCTAAGAAGCATGAAAGTTCAGTGAGACCCAAAGTGAATATACAAGTTCAAAGATAAAGTCATTAAGAATTTCATACAGAAGAAAGAGCCAAGAAATAAACCGATGATAATATGGTTAACTAATTTTTGACAAAGGAGGCAAGAATATGCAATGGGAAAAAAAAGTCTCTTCAACAAATGATTTTAGGAAAACTGGATAGCCATATGCAAAAAAATGAAACTGGACCACTTTCTTACACCATACACAAATATAAACCAAAATTGATTAAGGAACTAAAACATGAGACCTGAAACCATAAAAATCCTAGAAGAGAACATAAATAGTAATTTCTCTAACATGAGCCATAGCAATAGGGATGCCTGGGTGGCTCAGTTGGTTGAGTGTCCAACTCTTGATTTCAGCTTAGGTCATGATCTCACGGCCAGTGAGTTTGAGCCCCACATCGGGCTCTGTGCTGAGAGTGCACAGCCTGCTTGGTATTCTCTCTCTCTCTCCCTCTCTCCCTGTCCCTCTCCCCTCCTCTCTCTCAAAATACATAAAATTAAATTTAAAAAATTCCCCACCCTTTCCTTCCCTCCCCCATGGCTCCAGTCTGAATCATCTCCCCACCTGAAACCCCAAGCTCCCTGAAACTCCCTTGGAATAATTAAAAAAAATTTTTTGGATATGTTTCCTGAAGCAAGGAAAACAAAAGCAAAAATATACTATTGGAACTATATCAAAATAAAAAGCTCTGCACAGCAAAGTTAACAATCAACAAAACTAAGAGATAACCTACTAAATGGAAGAAGATATTTGCAAATGGCATATCAGATAAAGGGTTAGTATCCAAAAATATATTTATACTCATACAATTCAATACCAAAATAATAATAATAATAATAACACAGTTAAACAATAGGCAGAAGACATGAATAGACATTTCTCCAGTGAAGACATACAGATGGCCAACAAACACATTAAAAGATGTTCAGCATCATTTATCACCAGGGAAGTGAAAATCAACACCACAATGAGATATCACCTCACACCTGTCAGAGAGCTAAAGTCCAAAACTCAAGAAACAAATCTTGGCAAGGATGTGGAGAGGGGCGCCTGAGTGGCTCAGTACGTTAAGCTTCTGACTTCGGCTCAGGTCATGATCTCCACATGGTTTGTGGGTTCCAGCCCTGTGTTGGGCTCTGTGCTGACAGCTCAGAGTCTAAAGCCGGATTCGGTTTCTGTGTCTCCCTCTCTCTCTGTTCCTCCCCTGCTTGTGCTCTGTCTCTCTCTCTCAAAAATAAATAAAAGCATTAAAAAAAAAAAATGAATGTGGAGAAAATGGAACCCCTGTGCACTCTTTGAGGGAATGCAAACTGGGGTAGCCACTGTGGAAAACAGTATAGCGATTCCTCAAAAAATTAAAAATAGAACTACCATATGATCCAGTAATTCCCCAAGAATATAAAAACACTAATTTGAAAAGATATATGCGTCCTCATGATTATTACAGCATTATTTACAATAGCCACATTATGGAAGCAATCCAAGGGTCCATCTACAGATGAATGGATAAAGAAGAGATAGGGTGTGTATGTATGTGTGTAATATTACTCAGCCATGAGCAAAGAATGAAATCTTGCCATTTGCATCAACACAGGAGGATCTAGAGAGTGTAATGCTAAGTGAAATAATCCAGTCAGAGAAAGACAAATACCATATGATTTGACTCATATGTGGAATTTAAGAAACAAAATAAACAGGGGCGCCTGGGTGGCTCAGTCAGTTGAGCGTCCAACTTCAGCTCAGGTCATGATCTCATGGTTCATGGGTTTGAGCCCCACATCGGGCTCTGTGCTGACAGCTCAGAGCCTGGAGCCTGTCTTCGGATTCTGTGTCTCTTTCTCTGCCCCTCCCCTGCTCCTCTGTCTCTGTCTCTCAAAAATAAATAAAATGTAAAAAAAAGAAAGAAAGAAAGAAAGAAAGAAAAAAAACAAACGAAAAAAGAAAAAAAAGAAACCAAGAAATAGACTCTTCACTATAGAGAATGAACTGGTGATTGCCCGAGGGGATATGGGTGAAATAAGTGAAGGGGATTAAAAGTACATTTATTGAGCTCCTGGGTGGCTCAGTTAGTTAAAAGTCCTACTTCTGCTCAGGTCATGATCTCACATTTCAGGAGTTTGAGCCACATCAGGCTCTCTGCTGTCAGCACACAGCTAGCTTCGTATCCTCTGTCCCCTTCTCTCTCTACCCCTCCTCATTGCACACATGTATGCTCTCTCTCTCTCTCTCTCAAAAAAAAAAAAAAAACCTTAAAAAAAAAAAGAGTATGCTTATCATGATGAGCCCTAAGTAATGTACAGAATTGTTCAATCATCATATTTTATACCCAAAACTAATATAACACTGTTAACCATACTAGAATTAATTTTTTTGAATCATTAAGAATTTCAAGATGACAGCAGAGCACCAAACCAAGTATGAAGCCCTTCCGAGCACGGAGCCCCAAGTATAAAGTAAGTGTGTCACAGAAGCCATTTTGTGGGCATCCTGATCACAATACGGCAATTGGGGCAGCAAGAGACACAGATGGACACACGTAGTGCACGTTATCTCATCTGTTCATGTGCACGTTCCATTGTCTCATCATACTTCACTTATAAATCACAAGCTCAAAGATAAAATAGTAAGCATTTCAACATGGCAAAGGCAGAGCATTAAACCAAGTGCAAGGCCTTTCTGAGCATAGGTCACATGCGCGTGAAGCAGCCCTGCTCTCACTTTCCAATTCATACACTCTGGCTTCAAGCAGTAAAATTTTTTTTAAAAATCTCTGATTCTTTTTTTTGTCTTTTCAATCTTCTCTAATGACTATCAAATGTATTCATAAATATCCAATCGCAATTAGTTTTGTCATCTTTTCAAATCAAACAAGCAAACAACTGAATCCACAATTTATATGACCTGTGGTTGTTTCCTATATTAAACACCTCCCATAGGGTACTTAATCCTTCCAAATAAAGAAGTTTATAAAATCACCTCTGTAACAGGCAGTTGCCCTTCCAGTTTTCTTCCTTTGACTAAACAAACAATGCTTAAGATTTTCCACTTTAGGTTCTAGCAGTATTTAGTGCTATATCCTATTCTATACTTTGTCAGTCTAGAATGTACTTGTTTTGTATTCTTTCAGAGGAGGGTTGAAAGGCAACATCACCTACCATATTAGGTACTTCCTTACATAAACTACTCTACTGCATGTATCTCAAGTCCATTCTTTAAAAGTCACATATTAACTCATAATCATTGTGTGTTCCATTAGACTTAGACTTCTCAACCCAGGAATTACCAGAAAGCCTTAGGGTGGATGAAGGGGGTGATCGACAAAGGCCCCCATGTTGTGAGTCCCAGGATTTTTCTGAAAAGAAACCCACAGGTTTAGTAGATGAACAAATGGGTCTATGATCCTCCATACTTCAAAATTTTAAGAATCGCCTCACTGGATTCTCTTACTTTATAAAATTTTAATGTATGAGATTGGTCAGTATAATTTGGCATCATTCAGCATCTAATCTTGTTTTCCAAAGTTCTGGCACCTCTAGGAAATTATAATTTTATAAGCAGAACCAGACACTTTGATTCACGTTTGTATTTCTAGGATACAATTAAACATACATTTCTACCACTTAAAAGATTTTAAGTATTGTCAAATATATTTGGATTATATCTTAACTCACAGTACTTTACACAATTCATGACTTTAAATAAAGTAAATTAAATCACATCTGAATTTCTAAACCTAAATATATTATGATAGTGACCCTTGCAATTGTTTCAAAATTCCTGGAAAGCACGTCATTCTCTTGAAATGAACTTAGCATAAAAGGCAGCAAAGAGGTCCTTACAAGGAGTGTCTGACTCTGACTCGGTCAACGGTATTGGGCAAAGTT
Organism: Cryptoprocta ferox; assembly: GCA_028646485.1. Lineage (NCBI taxonomy): Eukaryota > Metazoa > Chordata > Mammalia > Carnivora > Eupleridae > Cryptoprocta > Cryptoprocta ferox. Next base: position 128,956,419 of record CM053573.1, on the reverse strand, counting down.
AGCGAAACCTAGGAGAACGCAGCAACAAATTCTGCGAAAGGCCCATGAATCTGGAACATAAGCAGTAGAGGACAATTGGTGAAGGTACTGTTGCAGCAGTTGGAATCATCAACACGGATACCACGCGGACAAAGTAGGTGATATACATCTGAAAACGGCCCATTCCAATTTTTTGCAGAGCAAAAGTCTCCACTATTAATAAACGGATGACACCAACGGAGATGGGCAGAATCCAAGTGCAATCAGTGCAGTGAGGTCAGGAAAGCACTACCTGTTCCTGAACAGAAAAACCTACGTCTGCGTGTGTTGCCCCTGTGCTAAAATTCTGAAGAGGAACAGACATGAAGATCCACATTGGAAACCGAATCCAGACGAACGCGGTGGCTTTGAGAGGGTGGCAGTTGTCCCGAACATACAGCTCTGAAACAAGCCTCCGCATGTTCTTTAGGTAAGTCGGCCTGGCGACTCTTCTGGACCACCCAACTGCTCCGCACTAACTGCAACTTCTTGGTTAAGATGCCTTGCAATGCTTTTTATTTCTGGCTGCAAATTTTCCACATTGGCCAGAATGTAGTGCTGGTAAGTGCCTGGGGGGGTTGGGGGTGTGTGGGGAGGACTAGACCTTGCCCAGCAGGACCACGGTAGTGAGGCCGAGGCAGGCCCACCAGGGCAGACCTGTGGCAGTGTGCATGAGGAGTAGCACCTGCTCTGCACGTGTACCGATGCCGAGGTGGCCAGGTCCTTGTCCCAGCTTCCAGGGCTGCGGCCCCCAAGCCACCTACTGCCAAAGCCGACAACACATGTCTGGGCTGACCCTTTCTTCTTGATGCCTCTGCACCTGTAAGCCACACTGCCCAGAGTAGATAACTAAGGACTAGTGGAGGAGATGAGGCTCATAACACCTGGAGAGGAAGTTGTTGGCTAAACACAGATATTGTAATCTCTTCCATGCAAGCCAGGAAGGCGTGAGGTGAGGACTAGACAAGGGTTAAGAATGTAAACGTTAGTTATCTTAAAAAAAAAAAAAAAATCTTTATGATGAATTGAATACCTAAATTGAAAATAACTGCTTAGGTTTCATTTACTCCTTCTTTTATTGTCCCAGTGAATATTTACTAACTGCAAATTGCTAAATAGAGGGTGAATATTCAACTATGAACAGGCATATATCGTTCTACTCTTCTGCCAGTTGAATAAATAGGCAATGAATGACAAGTCAATGCTACAAGGAGTACCAAAGGAAAAGTGCCTGCATAGCACTAAGGATGTACAAATCGGACTATTAAGGGGGTTTGGGGAACAGGTAAGTCTTTCTGGAAGAATTTACCTCTACAGAGTGAGACCTGCAGCATGAGTAAGACTAACTGGGCTCAGGAGGAGGAAAGACTGTTCTTCACAAACAAAACGGCAAGGGCAAAAGCAGCAAGATGAATTACAAGGAAATGAAAGAAAATTCAGAAGAGGTAGAACTAGGAACCATGGGGTTCTTTAAGGACCAAACACCTTTAGGAGTTTGAACTCTATCTCAGTGCAGTGAAGAGCCATTTAAGAGTTTCATATTGAATCATATTTGCTTTCTCAAAACATCGTTCTATGAAGAACCTAAGGGAGTAGAGTCTGCGGTCAGAGTAGTTACTGGTCCAGTTCATAGTAAGATTAGGTATTGGGCTGGATTGAGGTATGGTATAAAATAGTGGGGTTTGGACGTGAAAACTACTTAAAAGGTAGAATTGACAGGACTGGGTGACTGACGGGACGTGGAGAGGCTAAGGGAGAATAAAATATCAATAAGGAATATTTCCCAGACTTCTGGGTCAGTAGCTGTCGGGATGCCATTTCCCGAGGGTTAAAGAGCCAGAGGTCGCCAAGGACCCTGGGGCTGAATATTCCAGATATCTGCAACTTCCTATTTTGGAAAATGTGCTTCCTATTTTGGTTTTAATATTCCCTACAAGATGCCCCTGGGCAGCCGGTGGGCTGTTTCGGCGCGCAAACAATCAAGGAGATTCTTCTCACAAGAGGGAGCCCTCGAGTGCAATCCCAAAGACGGGAAGCTGTAAGACTAAAGAAACAGGAAGCTTTTGAACGCCCTAAAATACCCACCCTGAGAGATCTCGCGGCGGATCCACCCCGAAAAGCCAACGACTCTGAGCAGAAAAGCGCCCACAGGTCAAAGCGCTCGCTAATAACTCCGCCCTCCCGGTGGGGGAGGTAGATGCCCGGATGTGGATTCCGGAGGGAGTCACGTGAGGCAGCCCGCTAAGGCGGGACTTCTGGCTGGGCCGTCTCCCCACGTGACCGCCTTCCAGCCAGCCAATGGGTGAGCGCGGCGGAGAATTTCGAATGTGGTGGCGTTAGCCGGCAGGCGACTGGAGACGGAGCCTAGACCTGGAGGAGACGGAGCCTAGACCTGGAGGGTCCGAAGCACCGGGTACGCCGGCCAGACAGCCCCGTGAAACCGTGGAATGTAAGGAGGGCGACAGCTGCGCCAGAAGTGGTGGCCAAGGTACTGTTTTGGACGAACCTGTGGGAGGAGGATCTCCGGGCCCTCTTCCGGCAACACCCCCCCCCCGCCCCGATCCTACCCGAGCCCCTCCGAGAAAGAGAAAGCCTCGGGTTTTTCAGGTGTGGAACAGGGGTGTCGTGGTCCCTGTTCGTATTCCCTCAGGGTCTCTCTGTCGTTTCGGTGGCCAAAAGCTCGAGCTGCGGAGTCGGTTTGACTCCGTGACTTTCTCTATTCACCCACTCGACTTGCGCTTTCCGACGCCCCAGTTTCCTCGTGTTAAATAAATGAGGACACGAGCCTCCTGCCTTGCAGAATTTTGTGGATGAAGTGATCTGGAAAAGCATTTACCGCAGTTAAAAAGCCAGGCTTGGCGCGGGGGCCACACAGACTGGCCGCTGGTCTTTGTGCGGCGCTACCGGCGGGTCGCGCTTCTGTTGTGCGTACTGGGTCGGCCTGGAGAAGCCGGCGCTGATCCGTGTCCTACCTGGCCGCCTCGGCAGCAGGAATGATGGAAGAATTATGATGGAGCTCAGATATTCTAGGTTCTTCTGAATCCAGACCCCTTACCCGAATACGCCATAGACCGACCCTTCCCGCGCCGTGATCTGTTTTCCTTCGTTCCCTCCACCACGCCCCCTATACTTCGGCCTGGTTTGGGGACTTCTCAGTTTTCTTCGGTGATTTTAAGTGAATGAAAGGTAATAACGGAAGTATTTTAGATACTTTGCTAAACTAACTTGATGAGTTACTTAATCTGTGTCACTTTCAAACATCTCCTGTTCTAACTTCAAAACCTCCATTGTGATAACGCTGTTTTGTGCCACCCACCTAACGTTAGTGCTTTAAAAAAAAAAAAAAAAAAAAGAGTCGCGTTAGCTCTACTGGAAACATCCCAGTATATGTTGTATCTGTTGTTAAAGAGAAAATAACCAATGGGGTCTATATTTAACACCCCCAGACAGTGCATAAAGGAAGATAAATATGGGTTGGAGAGAATACTCAAGAAAATGTGAGGTTCAGTAAAATTATTTGACTAGAATAGAGGAGATGAAGGTATCTTTTGTAGTGAAAATTGTAAATATAGTTGTAGGAAACAGGAATTATTTTTTGCAATTTTGTGATCTGCAAAGTGCAATCCAGGGTAAAAGATGTTCATGAATAGTAGTTTGATATGCTTAGTAGCGAAATATTTAAGCAAATCTGATTTGCAGCATTGAAGGATTTAAATGTATTTATGTATTAATATATTCTAGCGTGTTTCACTATCACTGCTTGTTTTACTACTTTTAACTGTATGTGGAACAATCGTTATTTAATGTCTTGTTTGCTATACCCATGACTTACTAGGAGCTAACAGACCTGAGTTTTAAAAATAACTGAGAAAACTGGGATGTTGCTCTGCCTCAGTTCCTGCTCTTTCTAGTTCTATTGTTATAATAGCCTATTAAGATTGTATATAGTGCTACATAGTTTAAAAAACCCTGAGGAGTACCTTGACTTTCATGAGAGCGTGTGCATATCTAAAGTAACTGGGTTAAAAGAGTGTGGAAGAATAACTCTTGATTAATTCTATCAAGTGACCTAATCTGATAAATTAATAATGTAGAGCAGAAGAGGAAAACAAAGCCCACATACATGAACTAATGCTGTAAGTCTCGTCTAGTAAACGCTGAATGCTGGTCATAAACATTGTCTGTAGGAAACATAAATAGTAACAACATCAAAATATAACATTAAGTATTTCCCATAATGCCTGGTATATAGTAAGCCTCCAGTGGGTTATTTGTTAAAGATAAATAAGCGGCATGTTACAGAGTCTTTGGGTTGAAATATATATTTATTAATTCTCCTGTAAAGTACCTGAGGAGGATAACATTATGCCAAAATGTTAATGAGATTTAAAAGCTGTAAAATCTAAGTTATTACCAGGTTAGCCAGCTTCTTTAAGCTAATTCTACAGTTACTAAGTCTATTTGATCCATTCTTTATGAACAACCTGTGTTTTTAATCTCGTTTTATATTTGATGATATTATCTCTTAGAAAAATTAAATACTTTGTATTGTTTTAAATCCCTAGGCAGAAGATGGCCAAGGAAAGGTGCCTTAAAAAGTCCTTTCAAGATAGTCTTGAAGACATAAAGAAACGAATGAAAGAGAAAAGGAGTAAAAATTTGGCAGAGATTGGCAAACGAAAGTCTTTTGTAGCTGCACCATGCCAAATAATCAGTAAGAGATTTTCGTGCTGTCCATTTGCATCACTTTTTAAGTCTATATTTAATACATAATAAAAAAAAATTTTATCCTCTTTCAGCCAACACTTCCACACTGTTAAAAAACTACCAAGACAACAACAGAATGTTAGCTTTAGCTTTGGAAAATGAAAAATCCAAAGTGAGAGAAGCCCAAGATATCATCCTACAACTGAGAAAAGAATGTTACTACCTCGCATGTCAGCTATACGCACTGAAAGAACAACTGACTTCACAACAAACGGGAGAGACTGCTCAGGTATTTTCATTACAAAAGCTGACTTTCTTAGGAAAAAATGTGAAATCAGTGAATAGATAGTTTAGATCAATAATGTTATTTAAATTCATTACTGACTGATAGCTCTGTTCGTGAATTGATAACACATCTTTCGTCAGTGCTTCAGCACAGCTAGTTAAGAAAACTTCAGGCGTGTACATGATTGAGGCTTGTGCTTATATTTCTTGGTTCTAAAAGCAGGTAGCAAGATGAAGTACAGAAGAAATAGTTTAGCATTTTGCACTGCTGGTCCCTTTTGACTGTTCAGCTAAGTGAGTCAAATATAGGGCAACTCAACTAAAGATCTAATAGTGGTACTTGAAGCGGACTAGTCCAAAAGTTTTAATCAGTCTATAAATCGTAGCTTTTCTATGTAGTTTTGTTATACCTAGTGAGGTCTTATAAGAACTACCTTATTTTGGGAGGGAGGGGACGGTTATTTAAGTGTGTTTCGGAGAGTCATTTTTTACCTACTAGTTGGTTAAATAAGGAAAGGTATACATTAATTCCCAAACAAGAAATATCTTAAACATTTTGCTGTTCACATTTTAATCTTATTCTGTTGTATTCAAGGTTATATGAAAGGGTCAGCCAAAATATAACAGATGTGGAAAAAGCTTGATATTCTTTGTGTCCCACTGCACATTGATCCCAAGAAGAGATAATGATGAGCCAGGTTCTCCTTTCCTTTTTCCCAGGAAAACTACTTGGGGCAGACAGAGAGAAAGCAGTGGTGTGTGTCAGGTATTCACAGAAACAAATTTACTTTTTTCTTGAGTGACCATCTGTTTGCTGTGCCAGTGAAGACAGTTGTGTTGGCACGTAGGCCAGGAAACCAGAGAAGAAAGCCAGACCATAGTGAATAGGGAAGGGCAAAGACTCAGGAAGGGAATTACAGTCACCTTTCTGACAGCAGGAGTCAGTGATGAAAGGTGATTCCATATTTTTTCTATGTATGACATAGAGAATGTACCTACACATACATACATGCATATACGATATAGCAGAGAATTATCTATAAAAGATTTGATATGATTTTCCATTATGTGAGGGTTAGATTATTTTAAAAGGTGGGGTTTTTTTTTGGTTGTCTGTTTTTCCCCCCCTTCGGAATAAAATCTTTCCTAATTTTTTTTCTTTTCCTTGTTTGGTCAACTAGTAAGGGGGAAAAAAAAGGCCTCCAAAGACATTTGAATGTTCCTTTTCCCTTTCCAAAGTATTTGGTGAAAACCATATATATAATAGTGAGAAATGAATACCCAATGAGACAATCACAAAAACAATGGGGGACAAAATCTGTTATTGCAGGCCTTTTGACATTTATCAATGCTTTTTGAGTATTATTAAAACATATTATTAGCTGAGGCGCCTGAGTGGCTCAGTCAGTTAAGCATCCGACTCTTGATTTCAGCTCAGGTCATGATCTCACAGTTCGTGGGATCGAGCTCCATGTCGGGCTCTGCGCTGACAGTGAGGAGCCAGCATGGGATTCTCTCTTTCTCTCTCTTACTCTCAAAATAAATAAACTTTATAAAAAAATTAGTTGCTGGGCAAAAAGTGTTCTTAGCATTTAAAACATCAGAGTTTGTTTTCTGCCATGTGTTTGCCACATGTGTTACTCCTCAACCATCATTCTATACTTGTGCTTACATGTTTGGAGAAACTTAAAATGCTTTAATAAGGTTTTTCTTGCCTACCAATAGTTAACTTAGTTTATAAGGATTAATCATAAATTCCTAATAGCCTTTTGTTTCCTAAATTTTATAATAGACCTTTTTAGTAACTTGTTACTAAATTTTATTATTCTATAGTTAAATATTCTCCTTTATTTACCTTCAATAATACAACTACTTAAATTTAGAACATGAGCTATATTGAAACTAAATTTAAAGCTTTTAACAGGATTACATTTCTAGTTATTTTGTATCTCTTGAACAGTTTTAACCTATCATAACATCAGCATATTATATGTGCATCAAATTTCAAAAAAACATCTGAACTGAATTAGAGGGACTTCTAAGGAATCAGTCAGGAACTCACCTTCCTAATACAAATCTACAAACCTGCCTGTATCTGCACTGTTCTCTGTCTTCCCTCCGGTCACAATGGCAGACGTGTCTCTGCTCCTATCAAAGGCCAAGCCTTTTCCTGTGCATCAGATTCCCTTTTTCTCATCCCCTCAAGCACTTTGGTCCTGAAAGTTTGCCCTCTTTCAACACAGATCTGCCTCTTGACTGAATCATTCTAGCTGTCATGCAGATGCGCTTTAATATCTTTTGCCTTAAGAGGAAAAGAAAATAAATGAAACCTCTCCTGATTTCATATCCTTCTACCTCCTCATTTCTCTGCTTCCCTTCACAGCAGAACTTTAGCAGAAACAACAGTGCACTTACTGTCTTCACTTCCTCAGCTCCCAGTTACATTTGAACTCCCTCTTACCTGGCTTTTATCCCCATCATTCTATGGTCACTGTGCCAAGGGCCCCACAACCCCCATGTTACCAAATTTAGTGGCCACCTCTCTTTCCTCTTGACCTTGAATAACATACTTCAATCTCCTAGCTTTCTTACTGCCATACTCCTGGTTTTCCTGTCTTTCTGTTACATGTCTGTCTCTTTAGCTCACTTCTCCTTTAGTTTCAAATGTCAGTTGTCCTAGACCCATCTTATCTTACCCCCTCCCATGCCTTTAAATACTCTGTCTGCTGGCAACTTCCAAATTTATGGCTCAACATACACACACACACACACACACACACAAACACACACACCACACATACACGACTACTACTTGAATTATCCACTTAAATATTTATAAAGGATCTTGAACATTTTTTTTTAATGTTTATTTATTTTTGAGAGACAGAGCATGAGCAGGGAAGGGGCGCAGAGAACAGGAGACACAGAATCTGAAGCAGGCTCCAGTTTCTGAGCTGCCAGCACAGAGCCCGACGCGGGGCTTGAACTCACGAACTGCGAGATCATGACCTTAGGTGAAGTTGGATGCTTAACCAACTGAGCCATCCAGCCACCCCAAGGATCTCAAACATTTTGTACAAAGTACAACTCTTTATTTTCTCTCTCCCAAAGATACTGTGTACTTCTGCCTTTGTCTGTCTTACTCATTTCATAAAACAACCTATCCATTTGCTCAAGTCCGAACCAAAGAGGCTTCCCTCTCCCTCACTCCCCAGTCTCCCCACCTCCACACCTATTCACTCTCTGCATACTGTGTTCTCTCAACACCATCTGCTGGGCTTCACCTCTGTAGCTATAGGACTCAAGTCCTAGCTGATACACGTCTTGCTAGATTTGCTACAATGACTTCCTAACTTCTTCCACTCTTGGCCCCTTTCAGTCCATGTTTCACACAGTGGTCAAACTGATCTTTTTAAAACTTATATTTCACTTCCCTGCTTAATAATTAAGTAACTTCCCATCACACTTGGACTAAAATCCAAACTCAAGACTCCCAAGGCCCCGTGTTATCTGGTCTCTGAGTACACATCCCTTCCTGTTCTCACTATGAGAGAGGTCATATATGATTCCAGCCACAATGGCCTTTCTTTTCTAAACACAGCAAAGCTTTCCCTACATCATGACTTGTATTTGCTGTTTCCACCACTTTTTCTTTCCCTCCTCTTTCAATGGCTGTCTCCTTTGCATTCTTTAGATTTCAGATGAAAGTCACCCGATATATCTAAGAGAACCTCCAACCTCAATCAGTCTCTGTCACTTCAACTCTATTTCCTTCATAGCACTTTATCACTATCTGAAATTGTTTATATATCTCTTTCCTTTCATTAAAATTTTTCTCTTCCTACACTAGAATGTAAGCTTTAAGAGAGTTGGACTTAAATATATTTTTTAGCTGCTATAGACTTGGTTCCTAGAACAGGGCCTGGCACCATAGTACACTGTTGGTACATTTTTATTGTTGAATAAATGAATGCTTTGTTATGAATATTTCAATTGTACCAGTGTTTTCTTTGTTTTACTATATTAACAGAACCAGGAAGCATGTCCCTCTGGAATGGCCCCCAGCAGTGACAACAACTCCGGGGATTTATTTGTGAAGGATTTACCGTTGGTATCAAATTCATTATTATGATTACTAATGTCAAAAAAGATGTAATTCTATGACACATTTATGAAAGAAAATTTGTATCGTATTGATTCTTGTGTTTGGAGTCTGATGTTTTCTCTACTAAAAATGCATTTTAAAAATTTTGATATGTTGATATTCTGTTACATATAGCTAAGCCAAAACTTTCTTGTATTTACTTTTTTGATGTTAGGAATAAGCTAGCTATTTAAATATAATTGAATTCCTTCAGTTACATTTTTCTGATACCATATTTTTATTCTAAGAAGGATTGTTTATTCAACTGACAGTATTTTGCCAGTGCTACAAGTAGTCTGGTTTAGAAATGAAATATAATAAAATATCACGGTTAACATACCTGTCACCCTGTCTTGCTAATCCAGTTCATTCCTAAATACAGTCAGACCCCATAAACCATCTTCCCCTTCTCTTGGATCAAGTATACTTTATGAATTATTGAGACATAATTCCATACAGTAAAATGCACAGATCTTAATTACACAGTTCAATGAGTTTGACTAATGTATACACCTGTGGAACGAAAATCTCAATTATGATAGAGAGCACTACTGTCACTCTAGCTGGGCCTTCTCAGTTTCAGCATTATTGACACTTTAAGCCAGATCATTCTTTGTTGTGGAGGGCTATCCTAAGCATTTTGGGATATTTAGCAGCATCTGTGGCCTCTACTACTAAATGCCAAAGCCACTGCCATCCTCCAGTTAAGACAACCAAATAGGTCTCCAGACAGTGCCATGCATCCGCTGAGGGGATAGGATTATCCCCAGTTAAGAACTGCTATAAACCATCTCCTCATATCCCTTTCAAGTCTGTGCCCTTCTCTTTATAAAAATAATCACTAAGACCATTTCTACCCCCATATTTTTAATCATGAATAGTTTAAAAACTGTTGAACTGTAAGACCTGACAAAATATTTACGTAATGGTCAAAAAGTAAGATGGGGTAATTGAATTTTTATAAGATTCCTGAAATTGTTATTAATTAGTTACCATAACTCTATTACCTAAACCTGTATTTAATTTTTGATGTCTAGAGGGAAAAATTCTCTATAGAAAATAAAGAAATTGTAATTAGAATGAAACAGCTAGTAATAGTATTAAAGCATAATGAAAATTATTTCATGAGCCACAGGGGGACAAGATTTTTAAAAGAAAATAAATAGTATTAACTTCAGATGGCTCAGTAGTTAGGCACCATAAAGACATATGCTACCAAAAAAAAAAAAAAAAAAAATCACAGCTCGGCTAATGATAAAGTAGGCTGCTAAAGAGTTGAGTGATCAGGAGGAACTGTCCAAATAGATAAGGTTGTTCTTCCAGTGGAGTTGAATGTCAGTCATAGCAAACCAGGCTCCATATAATCAGCATAAATGTTTTTAGTTTTCTTTGATACTGAGTAGATTTAGAATAGAATTATGAAATGATACTAAAGAAAGAGAAATTTTTTTATTACATAATTATTAAATATGTTTTTGTTTTTCATTGGCTAGACAAGTTCCTCTTCAGGAAGCTCACATTCCAGGACAAGGAGAATCGTCCCAAATAGAAGGTAATTCAAGTGAAAATCTAAAAATATTATTAAGGGTAAGATGAGATCTTTGAGAACAAGTAACATAATTAAATTTCTCTAATTTTTTTTTTTTTAACTTTTTAAGTTTGCTCATCTGGCATTCTTCCACTCAAAGCAAATCTGTTTATTTTACAGAGTATAACAGTTTTAAAATATATCCATTTATATATATTTTGCTAAATCTATAATCAGCTATATAACTGGCTGCAGTTTTCTGAGCCCTACTATGTGCCAAGCTCTGTGTTAGCCATTTTACATTATCTCACTTAACCCTCATAACAACCCTAGAATATATGTACAGTTGGTCCCATTGTATATAGACTCAAGGAGGTAAAGTATTGCACAAGAAGTAGCCCAAATGGCAAGAGCGAACGTTTAAACTCAAAGCCGACCTTGAAAGCCATGCCATTCTTTCCACTTCTAAATTGACATGTCCCTGTTCTCAAAGCTTTGAAGAAGGCATAGCATTTGAATAAGAGAAACTTTTCCTAAAAATACTTATTATATTTCTTACCTGAAAGGCTTTGTAATTATCCCAGTTTTACTCATTTTTCAAAAAACACCTTAGCTCCCACTTTCTCAGTGTACTTGTCCTACTTTAGAATATGAGGTTCTCTCCCACTGAATCCTATACACATAGATACATATAGCCAACTAGTTTTTCTTTAAACCTTTAAACTAGGGACACAGAAAACTCCCAGTTAGAATATGTTTGAAGGTTATATAAGATTCTTTCACAAGTTGGATAGAATCCATCAGTTGATCATTGCCAAATAAATTAGATGGTGATACGTATTAAGTTCCCCAGATTTGTATGTACTTATAGCAAATGTGGGGAAACTACAGAATGACTTCATTTATTTCATTTTTAATTTTGAGTTTTAGGATTACTGAATTTAAAGTTTCCGTAAAGTTAAACTATTTTATTCTCATTTATCTTTTAAAATCTCAGAGCAAGTACCTATTTCTCAAGACAGACTGGCATTTGATTTGAATTCAGATGAAGATAAATCTGCTGATAAAGTCTTACCTAGAACTGTATCTGTCCGTCGCAGTTTAAAGAAACATTTTAATAATATATGTCAGTTCAATACCTTGGATGATTTTGAAATCAGTCATTTCCCAGAGCAGTCCTTTGAATTGGAAAGAATTAGATGTGTAGACCCACTAGTAAATATGCACATACTTGAAAACGTAGAACAAAATGGTTGTCAATGGAATAAGGATCAAATTAACTTATCACCAAAGCTGACTGACCCAGAAAGATCCACTAAAACAAAAGACATTTCAGAGTATAAACCTGAACAAACTACAAGTAAGCATAGAGGTGCACAAGGAAGAAAAGGAGAAGAGAAAAGAAAAGCTAACAGAAGGAAAAAATCAAAATCTATATCAAAGATTAAAGCGAGCAAAAGTGAAAATAAAAAAACTGTTTCCAAAAAAAAGTTGGATGAATCTGTCACTTCCAGTGATGCTTACAATTTTAATTTGGAAGAAGGAATTCATCTCACTCCGTTCCGACAAAAAATTAACAATGATTCTAAAAGAGAAGAAAACAACAGTGAATCTGAAGTGAGCATCTGTGAATCAAGTGGTTCAGGAGATGACTCTGATGACCTCTATTTGCCCACTTGCAAGTACAGTCAAGATCTCTCCAGTGAATCAGATAGGAGCCCAGTCGCCAAGCCTCGACCTAAAAGAGCACTAAAACATAGGGATGAAAAAGAGATGGAGGATTCTAAGCTTATAAAAACTCCTATCAGTAAGTGATCTACTTGTTCGCCTGCATTTTTAATGTTTATAATAAATGATCACTCCTGATGCTTATATGCTATACTTACCATCTGTTTCTCTGGGGGAGGTTAGAGACTTGCCATCTGTCTCTTTGGGGGAAGTTACAGTCTGACTAAACAATGGTGGGTTGGGGGTGTAAAATCACAATAGTATGGCTATGACCTGCTTTAAGCTAATTTAAATCTTCTTTAAAAACAAATACTACTTGTTACGGAGAAAGCATTTTTAATTTCAATAAATGAAGACTTCCAAGTAAGAAAAACTTTTTGGTGGAGTTAGGTTGAATTAAAATATCTTTTATACTCACCTGAAACAGGCCTTTGAAAATGAAATCAAATTTGAATCCAGTGACCTATCATTTTAATGGCTTTGCTTTATATTCAGTTTGACAGGAACCATGATTTTTAATTCATTCTAGTTAGTGAAAGTGGCCAAACACTAGACCAAACTTTTTTCCTCAATTGATGGGCTTAGTATTTTGGGGGGAGGGGGGAAGGGGCTTAGTATTTTTTGTAAGACATTTGTAAGACATCTAAAACTTGTGGCTTAAAAGTCTTGCTTTTATTAGATCAAAAGTAGGCATGGTTCAGAAGTTGATGATACAGCCTGAATCTGCCCACAAAGATTCTCACCTGGGAAATTGTTATTGTGGTAAAACTAATATACGTGGTCAGGTTGTAGCATTCCCAAAACATGCTATTTCATTTGATCCTCATAATAACTTTATAAAGTGCAGGTATCATCATGCTTATATTGTTTATAAGAAAACTTAAAGCCTAAAATATTTAAATGACTTTCCAAAGTCAACCAGTTAGGCAGTGGTAGTATGCAACAATGTTTTGGGTTTTTTTTTTTTTAATATGCTATAATAACGTTAATGTGACTCAGATAATGTAAATCAAACTAATGGGCAAAATGTTGATAATTACTGAAGCTGGGTAACTGGGGGTTCATTGTTGTCTCCATATTTGTGTATACTTGAAATTTTACATAAGTTTTTAAAAGAAAAAAATTACACTCTGAAATAGTATTACTCAGAATTTAATCCCCAGATCATCAGCATCACCATTACCTTGAAACTTGTTAAAAATGCAGAATCTCAGGCCATACCCTTAAACCAGAATCTGCATCTTTTTCACAAGTTCCCTGGGGGATTTGTATATACATTAATTTTGAGAAGCAATATATACCAGATGATCGGATATTTTCCTTAACCATATTTTCCAAACTAAAAGTTGCAATAATTAGTACAGTACAAAATGCTTAAGTAGAGATAAAAAAGACAGCATCTGAAACCTAGGTAACTCTGAAGAATATGGTTGCTAAATATAGTCATTTTACAGTTATAATTTAGTTTGTCTTGGAAAAACAACTTGCTTTTTAAAGCTGTTTGAAGAGATTGTCTTGCAGTGTTCTTTGTGTGCTGGGTACTTGACACCCAATATAGACATAGCTCCAAAACAGAATAACTTGAATGCTTATGATAGGAAAAACATTGGTAACTTTTTAACATACTAGCTTTACCAGAGGGAATCCCATTTCCTGCTGGTTTACACAGAGACTGTGATGTAGAATTCTCATTTATTTAATAAAGTGAGTTTAAGTGGTTTTTTAAGACTATAGGAAGCCACTTGATAAATTATGGGTACTGAAAAAGATGAAGGCCTTGATGACTCTGCAGAGCAAGGTGGAACTAAAATGAAAGTCCGTAATTTAAAGTAATTCATTATGCCCAAGTTATCTTAGAAGAATTTTATTTTTTTAAAGAATTTTAAGTCTTAGTAACCTACTGTATTAGCTCTTCATATCTATAGTGATTAATATTTCAGTGTTTTCTGGGATGGAAAAATGATGAATGGGTTAAAAAAACTATAAAATGCTGGATTTGTATATGTTTAGGATATGTAATTGCGTATGACTTTAGTTCTTTGTTTTGTTTTTTTTAATTTGGAACCATATTCAGTAAAAGTTGTTTTTGTAGGTGCACTACCTAAAACTCACCACTCACCTCATTTTAGCCTGAAGGATATCACCAATGCCCCCTTGTATCCTGTAATGAAAATCAGAAAACTTTCTCTTTCTCCAAAAAAGAATAAAGAAAGCCCAGCAGTGTGTCTGCCTAAGCGTAGGTGCACAGCCAGTATGAACTATAAGGAACCCACACTCATTTCGTAAGTATTTGATTTGTGGGAACCCACTTTTCATGATAAATGTGGGGGCGGGGGGAATAGGTTTGAAGCTTTGTTCAAGAGTGAGTCTTTTTGAAATATAAAATTTTGATTAAAAACTGAAGTGGGAATATTAACACGGGCATATTTTACAATAACTTTGTATTGAAGAGTGAGGTGGTGTTGCAATGCTTATAATTAGGCCTAAGAATTCTTTTTACCCTTACAGGAAACTGAGAAGAGGAGACCCTTTTACAGATTTGTGTTTCTTGAATTCTCCTATTTTCAAACAGAAAAAGGATCCCAGACGCCGTTCTAAAAAAAAAGTATGAAGCAAATACAGTGAAGTGTTTTTTTGGATGGTGTTCAAATTCATCCTCTACACCTCGTATGTCTCCAAGAGACAATCTGTAAGATAGTACACAAAAGGGTTGAACTGTTGCCATGGAATAGTCTTTGACTGAACTCTCGATCATGAAAATTTCTTCAAAATCATACTTCAAATGTGATGCTTTTTTTCTCATACCACTAATAAATTTGGTTTATTTTTTCTTTAAAATATAAATAACTGGACATAAGCCCTATTTCTTAAGCGGCCTAAACCTTTTCACTCAAAATGTATCTTCTGAGAACGTTTTGGAAATGCATAAGCATTCAAATTAAGATGTTTTAATTATAAGCTTCTGGCATCTTTATTTTTCCCTTAAAGTGTGAATGAGTGATTTTTGGAAGACGAGCTAAGGATCCTTTGAAACTCTTTTTGAATAAATAAACCCTTGACATACACAGTAGGGTATACCCTAAGTTGTTTGGGGATCCCTTATACCGTTGTATTTAAAATTTCAAATAAAATGTGAGATAATGATTAGAGAACTGATGGTTGCTTAGGTTCTGGGATTAGGCAAGTGACCAGCTCTAAATACCAAGCTCTAGGTGTACACTGTTCAGTGATACCTCAGCAAATTATTATGTCTTGGACTTGCAGGAGAGTTCCTTAATTAGTCATTACCATATTAGCTTCAGTGCAGATATAGAACATTTCCATCACCATAGAAAGCTCTATTGGGCAGTTCTAAATTTGGTGTTTTTATAATTTTAATATTTCCGTATTCTTACTGTTTATCCCTAGACTGTTAAGAATCGTTTTGTATTTTAACATTTTACATGAATGTTATATTGTATATATCTTTTTGCAACTTTTAACTCACCACTGTTTTTGAGATTTATCCATGTTGGCAGATGTAGATTATTTTCATCGTATAGTTATATAAATAAACTAAACTCATTATTTTGAGAGAGAATTTGCTTCCACTATTTTCATTATTAAAAATTAGTGCTGCGGTGAATGTTCTACATTCTTGCACACATGTGAATAAGATTCCATGGAGTAGATACCTAGAAGGGAAGCTGCTCTCTAAAGTGGTTGTACCAATTCTGTCATCACGCTCCTAACAGCAATTTATAAGTTCTAGTATTATTGGACATAAAATTACCTAAGCCAGTGAATGTGTAATGGCTTTTAATTACTTGAGATATTATCTCACTGAGTTAATCACTTGTGAGAATTCAAATGTTATTGGTCACTCATTACTTCTATGAATCATTGTATATTTTGCCCAATTTTCAACTAGAGTGTCATTTTCTTAATAGAATAGGGCTCTTTATATATTCTTGATAGTATTCCTTGTCTTTCTTTACATGGGTTATAGCTTTCTGTTTCTGTTTTTACCTTATGTTTTTTGATGTGTAAGAATTTTAAATATTAATGTCCTGTATCACCTTTTTTGCTTAAAGTTTTTCTCTAAAATTTGTATAGTTTTGCTTTTTCACTTAGGTCGTTAAACTGTATAGCATTTTGTGGAATGGGGATCTGATTTTATTTTATTTTCCATGAGAACAGCCATTGCCCGAGCACTATCCATTGACTAATCTCTTTTCCCCACTGATGATTACCACTCTCTTTGTCACACAGCAAAGTTTCCTTCCATTGGTTCATTTGTCTAGGTATGGGCTGGGTACTGTCACATTTTTGTTGTCGTTGTTTTTTAGTTTGGCAGTAAAATATAAAAAATATCACTCTGATCATCTTTAAGTGTATAGTTCAGTGGCGTTATGTACACATTGCTGTGCAGTCATCACCATTATCTGTCTCCAGAACTTTTTCATCATCCCAAACTGAAACTCTGTACTCATTAAATAATAACTACCCATTTACTCCACCCCACCCCATCTCCTAGTAACCACCATTCTACTTTCTGTCTCTATGAAATTGACTATTCCAGGTACCTCATAAATGGAATCATACAGTATTTGTCCTTTTGTATCTGGCTTATTTCACTTAACATAATGTTTTACCCATGTCATGGCATGTTTCATCCATGTCCACACATACCAGAATTTCATTCCTTTTTAAGTCTGAGTAGTATTCCACTGGATATGTGTACCACATTTTGTTTATCAATGGGCATTTGGGTTGTTTCCACTTTTTGTCTATTAGAAATAATGTCATAGTGAATATGTAAGTACTAAGATCTGCTTGAGTTCCTGCTTTTAATTCTTTTGGATATATACACAGAAGTGGAATTGTTGATAATATGGTAATACTGTATTTTGATGAACCAACATACTATGTTCCAGAGTGGCTGAACCATTGTACATTCCCACCAGCAATGCACAAGGGTTTATATCCTTGCTAATACTTGTGGGGTTTTTTTCATAATACCTTTCCTAATGGGTGTGAACTGATGTCTCATTGTGGTATTGACTTGCATTACCCCATGATTAATGATGTTAAACATCTTTTCATGTGCTTATTGTCCATTTATATACCTTCTTCAGGAAAATGTCTATTTAAGTCCTATTCCCATTTTCAAATTGGGTTGTTTTTGTTGTTGAATCGTAGAGGAGTTCCTAAAACAGTCTAGATATTAATCCCTTATCCCATCTGTGATTTGCAAATGTTTTCCCCCATTACGTGGGTTGCCCTTTTACTGGGAGTGTCCTTTGATGCACAAGGTTTTAATTTTGATTAAGTCCAATTTATCAAATTTTCCTTTTGTTGTCTTTGCTTTTGATTGTTATACTCATTGCCTAATCCAATGTCATGAACTTTTTCCTATATTTTTTAAGTCACATTTTTTTAAAGACATGGATGGAATTGGTTGCTAATATTTTGTTTAGGATTTTTTCATACCTATGATCATAAATTTGCCTATATCCTTTCCCATATATATTTTTTGTAGCACTTTTTTTTTTATTTAAAAAAATTTTTTTATGTTATTTATTTTTGAGAGACAGAGAGAGACAGCATGAGCAGGGGAGGGTCAGAGAGAGAAGGAGACACAGAATCTAAGAACAGGCTCCAGGCTCTGAGCTAGCTGTCAGCACAGAGCCCGATGCGGGCCTTGAACCCAGGAACCGTGAGATCATGAGCTGAAGTCGGACGCTTAACCGACTAAGCCACCCAGGCGCCCCATGGTAACACTCTTAAAATTAGTTGAACCTTCCATTTTTGCTCTCTGGAACAAATTGTACCTAATCACATTTGGTAAAACTTTGCACTTGAAACTATTTTATCCTGTGCTTTTGTAAGCAAATTTTTGTCTTGATTTTTTTTAATGATTATAAGTTCTCTAATTCTTGATTCTATTCAGTTAAATTACATTTTTCTTAGAAATTGCATATTTCCATGTTTTATTTAATGGCATATTACTTAAAAAATTTTTCCAATCTCTATACTATGTAGTTATGTCACTTGTTTGTTGCCTATTTGTATCTACTTTCTTTTGTACTTAATCCTTTTTGCTAGTTATTAATCTCTATTTTGTTAATCTTTTCAAAGGACTAGCTTCTGATGATCCTCAGCTTTTTCATTTTCTGCTTTATTAATTTCTGCTATTATTTTCCTTGTTCATATTCTTGGGTTTATGCTGTTATTTTTCTAATTTCTATTTAGCTCCTTGATGTCTAGCTTTCCTTATATATATTTTTTTCAAGATTTTATTTTTAAGTAATCCCTATACCCAACATGGGACTCAAACTCATGACCCTGAGATCAAGTGTCACATGCTCCACCAACTGAGCCAGCCAAGCACCCCTACTCTTCTTTAAGTTTTTAAAGGCATTCATTTTTGCCTCTTAGTTTTATTGTACAACCTCTTTAGTGTTATTTGTATGTATCTCTCTCAAGTTTGATTTCAAGTATTTTCTAACTTTGTGATTTCTTTTTTGACCTATTATATAAAAAATTTTTTCATACCAAATTGGGAGATTTCTGTTGTTACTATTCTTTGTTAGTGGGTTCTTACTACTTTTTGTAATATATCAAAAAATTATTTGTATGGTGTTGATTCTTTCGTATTTGAATCTTTTCTGACTAGTAAAAGTTGTAGAATTTTGCAAATGTTTAACTGTATATGCTTGAAAATATAAATTCTGTAATTGTTGAATACAATATTCCATGTTTTCAATTTTTTATATCGTTACCACTTTTGCGTGATTCATCATTTTATACACACACACACACACACACACACACAACACCTTCCACAAAATTTATTGATTTTCCTAATGAACTGTTCACTCTTTTTCCATCATAATGCTGTATCTTAATGTCTGATATAGCTAAGGCAACTTATACATGGTTAATATTTGCCTGTATATGGTTAATATTAGCATTTTTACTATATCATTTTTCTTTCCAATTTTTTAAGCCTCCCTATGTTAATAATGTTTTATATGTATCTCATTAAAGAGCGTATTACTAGATTTTGTTTTTGGTCCAAGTTGAATTGTCATCTTTTACCTAACAAATTCTGACCTACATTTATTGTGATACCTGCTATAATTTGATTTATTTCTAGCAAATATTTTTATGCTATCTACTCTGCCTTATTTTTTTCTCTTAACTTTACCATTGGAGTGATGGAGTTCTCTTTATTTCTACTTTTATTAAGTGGTTATCCTGAAATGGCTTAATTGGTATACATGACTTTCCAAAGCCAAGTTTCTGAAGTATATCTTTTAAAAGTCATTTTGATGAGGGTCAAGTTCTGTCTTTTTTCTAAAAATAAATTTAATTTTGCCCTCACTCTTTTTAAGTGTAGGTTGACAATTCCCCCAATATTTCATTTTCTTACGGATTTAATTTTGCTGTTGAGAAGTCTTGTCAAATTTTTGCTCATATTTTGTTAATTTATCCTAAGCATTTCATATTCTTGACTTACTGTAAATGTATTTTTAAAATTCATTTTCATTTGTTTGCTACTAGTTTATAGAAATGTAGTTGCTATTAGTTTGTAGAAATGCAACTGATTTTCATATATAGACCTTGCTAAATTCACTCACCAGTTCTAGTATCTTTTTTCATAGATTCTTTAGAATTTTTTTTTTATGTACATGACCTTATAGTCCACAAATAAAGACAGTTCGCTTCTATCTTGTATGCCTTTTCTCCTTACTGCACTGACTAGAACCTCTGCTATAGTGTTGAACAGATGTGATGAGAGCAGACATCTTTGCTTTTATCTCAACCTTGGAAGCATTTGGTCTTTCAGCATTACTGTGATATTGGCTGTAAGTTTTTATTGATTACCTTTATCATACTGAGGAAGTTTCCTTTTATTCTGTTTGCTAGTTCTTTTCTGTTAGGAATGGGTGTGGAACTTTGTCAAATGCTTTATCTGCATCTGTTGAGATGAACATTTTTTTTTCCCTTAATGCTATTCATATAGTTAATTACATTAGTGGATTTTCAGTGTTAAATCAACCTTGACTTAATCAGATATGCCCCACTTGGTCATGATCTCTAATGATTTTTATATATTGAATTCCACTTGCTAATATTTTGTTAAAGATCTTTGAATCTGTGTTTGTGAGGGTTGTTGGTCTACAGTTTTCTTATAAATTTTATCCTGACTTTGGTATCAAGGTAACAATACTGGCCTCATAAAATGATTTCATAAGTCTTCCCCCATGTTTTCTGAGTTTGTGTAGAATTGATACTTACACTGAAGATCTTTGTATTTTATTGGATTACGTGCGTTTTGTATGGTATTGTGTTGTACTGCATGTATATTGTTAATTATACTTTATTTTTTAAAGTTTATTTATTTTGAGAGAGAGAGCATGAGTGGGAGAGGAACAGAGATAGGGGGAGAGAATCCCAAGCAGGCTCTGTGCTGACAGGACAGAACCAGACACGGGGTTCAGTGTCACGATCTCACAGTTTATGAGTTCAAGCTCTGCATCTGGCTCTGTGCTGACAGTTCAGAGCCTGGAGCCTGCTTCAAACTCTGTCTCCCTCTCTCTTTGCCCCTCACCGACTTGCCCTCTTTCTCTCAAAAATAAACATTAAAAAAAAAAAAGAGCTGGAAGCTTAACTGACTAAGCCACCCAGACGGCCCACTTTAATTTTTCTAATGTTAAATACAGAAGGGAATTTGAGTTTTCCACAAAACAACCTACAACTATATAAGTGTGAGTGTGTTGAGGAACAGAAGCAGTGCCGGCAGACTGAATTAGCAGCACTGTATGGGGAAAAATATTTTAATTAAAGCTTGATCATAAAATTTGTATGAAACGTGTGTTCTATTAAACTCTTTAAAACAACCAACATTAACCAAACTTAAGCACTTTCTTATAAGCCTTTGCCTCTTCTGTTGGACTGCCCTACTGGTCAAAATGGCAGATTTTTTTATTCCTAGATATTAGTAAGCACAAATAGGATACCCATCTCTTTTAACTGTAGAAAATGGGTGGTAAACAAAGAGCAAAGAACAGAGACCAGTGAATTTTAGAAAGGGCCCAAGCACCAAATGAACTGGTACTGCAGAAAGTACATATGCATAAACATGTGCAAGGAGGTCCTTACCTTCCAACAAATTCCCCAAGGGATTCCTTTTTTTATTTTTTATTTTTTTTCTTCAAAGACTATGTCTTTTGAGAGGGAGAGAGAGCCTAAATGGGAAAGGGCCAAGCAGACACCACATGACCAGTGCAAAGCCCGATGCAGGGCTTGAACTCAGGGACCACAAGATCATGACCTGAGCCCAAGTGAGATGCTTAACCGACTGAGTGACGCAGGCGCCCCCACAAGGGATTGCTCTTAAAGAACTTCAAACCTAGATAAATTAAAACTGACCATCTTTGGTTCAGCTCAGAAAATTATATACACATACACAAATGAGATGTGTTGTTTCTCATCTTTTACTCTCCTTGCTTTTCTCCGCCTCGCTTTTTAATAAACCCAGAAAAAATCTACAGCTTTGTCTTTGTTAGCTTTTTTCCACAAAAAAAAAGATGCTCCCATAAAAAAAAATCAAGGCATAAATATACATACATTAGAGAACTTTTCATGGTACTTATGGGTTTTCTCTCACCCCCTCTCAGCATCTTCTGCGTGCTTTGTTGAAGCTCTCCCTCCAAAGTACTGTTTCTGCTTTGGTAAGAGAATGCTAGTTAATGAGGGCCCCAGTAGACCAGCTCAGAACAATATGGAAAAGGCCCCAGGCTGCCACCAATAACCCTTCCTTGTTAGAATCTCTTAAACGATGGCCTGAAGGACATCAGCTAAAAGAGGTGACACGTTATTAACCTGTCCATAGTACCTCCGTCTGATCTTCTATTTTAGGTTTCATAATTTTAAATTTTACTTCTAGGTACTATGAAAACCTCGGTCTTCTTTTCACTATTCTAATGAATACAGCCAGTTACTAAATGTGTTGAATACACCTTTCTAGCAATTTTTGATATGGATATATGGGGTGGAATGGGAAGGAGACTTATCCTCCAATCCAGATGTTTACATCCCTGTGGACAGACATCACCCCCTGACCTCCCTGTGCCCTTCATTCATTCCTCCTCTGGGAGGGACTTACCTAATTGATGAGTTACAGTAAGGCCCTGGGCTGCACTGTTTGGCTGCTCTGTCACCTGTGCCTCTTCAGAGGTGGCCTGCCTTTGAGAGCACCATTGCTCTTGGCCATGCACTAAACTCAATGGTAAAGGCTCTGCCCTTGGAGGGGAAGCTGGCAGGGTCCGCAGAGCTGTTGGCAAGTCAATCACATTCTGGGTTCAGTGTTAGCCTATTTTCCATAGATACAGAAGGCACATTCTTCAATATCCATTTTATTATTAATGAAGATATTTTGGCCATCATACATGCCTTATTCCTTTGACTGCTCAGTTGGTTCAGGATTCAGAAAGAAAAGGTACTCTTAGGTGGGTTCTCTCATACCCCAACAGGATACAGGATTCTTTCCTGCAGTTGGCATTTTCAGGGACTTTAGAAGCTCATTAGGAGATGTCTAAGAACCAGCTATATTTTTATCTGTCTCTTCATTCATCATTTTACAGATAGAAAACCTGGGGGGAGAAACTTAATTTCTAAACCAATAACAATCCTCTATCACTGTTTTTTCCTTTGTTTAATGAGTGACAGCAGGCAAAATGCAGTGGACCACTCAAAAGACAGACATAGTCAAGTGTCTCTCATGGGATTATCTCAATGATGGTTTGTGAATTTTTATGACACTTCCAACGAATGCAACAATTCTAAACATCTTCAACAAAATGCCTAAAAGCCAAGAATTATGGATCTAGTCGATGGTCACCAACCATCACCCTGTTGAATTTAATGGGATAGAAGAAAGCACAACACCAAATCGAGAACTTTTTAAAATATAATTTAAAACTATGTTGTACCAGTACAATATATTAATTTTACAAATGTAAAATTTTATCCGCTGTTAAAGCATTTGCAAAAACCACACATCCTACTTCAGCTTTATTGCACAATATCTATAAGAAAATATTAATTTTTAAATTAGAAAACATAAAAATGCTTTCAATATAGAAGAGACGATCTGATTTTAAAGACAATACTCTATAAGAATGTCTACCCAGAAAATAACAAACTTTCACAGGATACCAAGCTGGACAGATGCTTTGGCAGATTTAGTACAAAGCACTGTTTAAAACCAGTCCAAGATACCTAATCCAAACTGTATCATCATTCTTCATTAGAAATCTAGATGCCACTCGAGGCGGTTTCTTATACTTAAAAAAGTTGAGGCATTTTTCAGTGTGAGCATTCTGAATATCTCTTACATACTAAAAACAATACTTCCCACTTAACAGCCATTTGCAGGATTTTTTCCTTCATGCAGATTATCTCTGGCAACTGTTTTTAACAACTATTACATGATCACTTTATTTATGCTGATAAAAAAAAACATCAAGTTAAATACGCTTTTAAAACCTAGTCCTTTACAAAACTCAGTTTATAAATTTGTATCATAAAAATTAGTGTCAAAGACCATCAAAATGGCCTTCATTTGTTTTCTATTAGTTGGTTCTCCCAGAGTTGGGATGGCAGATGTCCCACTTTTCTATGTAGTGTTAATCAGGAAATAAATCCAAGCACTAAGCTGGAATCCCAAGACAGGTTAATCCGTTTGTATGATGGATTTTAGTGGGATATCACCCTGGGTCTGTATTCCAGTGTAGGTGTTAAAATACTGACAGCAAATCTTGGTAATTGAATTCACCTCAGACAATGAATAGAACGTGGAGACGCAACAGGAAAAATGTTCATATAGTACATTATCAGTGGGGTTGTGTACATCGTAGAAAACGAAAAAAATCCTTCTTTGTTAGAACAAGGATTCACCAAATTTGATACATACGTAAATTACGTATCTTTTCTTATTAAAGCACATTGATTCAATCTCAAGTGTTTCCAAATGTATGCCTTTTTGCATCAGGAGATTGCCTTTTGGAACTTATGGCCTGCATAAGCAAAGTCAAATATAATATTACACATTTGTGTAGAGATAATAATTATTAAAATAGTGGTTATGCGCTCACAAGTTTATTATAGGTAGACAGAATTATCAAAAACCCAGATGCTTATAAAAAACTTTGCATTATTTAGAATTTCTTCCTTAGGAATCAAAGCAGTTGCTTTTCTGGAACTGCATTTTTCAGAACTGCTCAAAGCACCTCATCTAGATGAGTGTTTTTAAAAAATATATATAAAAAGTCTACAATGAGACTTCACACATCACATATTTCACCTTTTACAGGCTTTTTTATCATGTGTCCCTTCCTTAAAGTCCTTCAGAATAAAATAAAAATAAACTCTCACATTCCATTAGAAAAAAATGGAAACATTCATGGTCTGAAAAGTTTCTGCATTCCCCCAAATCTTGGTACTATGTGCAATTTCCTCATACACAGGTTTTGAGGAAACCCCTGATCATCTATTACTGAGTATTCAGCTAATGGACATGCCATAGAAAATTTACATTTAATAGTAGTAAATAGATTAAAAGCTATTCCATAAAATAAAAATGTTCTATGACTTCAATTTAAATACGTATCTGAAAAGCTAAGAGGAGGTTTTTTTGTTTTTCAAAAGTGCTAATTTATACATTTACAAGTATCTTCAATACATTATGTCCAATTCTTTATAAAACTAAACCACCTTGCTTTAGGCACACTGCTTGATGAGTTTCTAAGAAGCAGAGGGGAAAAACATCACTTGTCAATTAATCCAGCTTCCTTAATTTTACTGAAGAAGAATTTCTCCAGGATATTGGCACATTTGTAGTATTCGCTCTCAGGGGGGTTGTATTCTTTGCAATTGGTAAAGACTCGCTGTAAGTCTGCCATGAATAATTTCTTAGACACGTAGTACCTATTCTTGAGGCGTTCGCTCATGGTTTTCAGATCTGCACAGGAAAAAAAAATATTAGCAATCTTTGGTTCCTATTTTAAACACTCGCTGACAAAAGGGAGACAGGGAGAGAAATAGATGTCATCGGTTTGGCTACATTTTTACCATCCCAGTGCCCCTGCTTACGAGAAATTCATATGACCAAGGAAACAGTTCCTAAATCTTATGTTGTTTCTGTTGTGAGGGCTCCTTGTGTAAAATCACAGCATTTTAACATTGAAGGGACCATTATTAGTCATCTGGCCCAATCCCCTATTCAGCACAAGGAAGCTAAGTAGATTAGCAGCGCTAAGTATGATAAACTAAGTACTGTTAGCTATTCATTCAGAATTACACAGAAGAGGCTCTATCTACACAGACTAGAGCAGGTGGGCCATTTGTACTGAATCATTTCATTACTTAAGTCGAACAATCAGACTGAGTTTGTTTCAATAAAGTCACAGTTGTTTTGGTGTTGTAGAGACAGAACTAAAGTAGAGAAACTGATTATAAATCTGCAGATACATCAGTGTCCTTGCATATAAAATGATTCAAATGAATTTAGTTTCATGCTCCATCCATGAAATAAGAATCACAAGCAATAAAAAAAGTCACAAAAAATAATTTCCTAAAGCAAGTAAGAGACTACTGTAAAATATTATTTTCCCAATTTATCTGCTTCCTTTAAATTATTATTTTACAAATGGAAACAGTAATGTATCTAAACTTATAAGAATACCATAGGGCTTATTTACTCCCCTCTCTTAGGACTGATTTAGAGAATTCCATGCAGGGCACCTGGGTGGCTCAGCAGGTTAAGCATCTGACTTCGGCTCGGGTCATGATTTCACAGTTCGTGGGTTCGAGCCCCACGTCGGGCTCTGTGCTGACAGCTCAGAGCCTGAAGCCTGCTTCAAACTCTGTGTCTCCCTCTCTTTCTGCCCCTCCCCAACTCGCTCTCTGTCTCTCTCTCAAAAATAAATAAACATTAAAAAAAAAAGAATTCCATGCAGATTCGAAGATGTTAACATTTGTCTACTTATCAGTTCCTAGCTGTCTCTAAGTCTGGTTCTATCATAAAAAATTCTATTAACTCTGCATGGAAAAATAAGTCAAAATTGGTAAAGAAATACCTCGATCTATAACCCAAATTCCCACTATATGATCCAGAGAGAAGGAAACTTACAGCCAAATACATTGGAATTATCAGTTACTAAGATACATAACATTATGTGCAACATCGAAAAATGGAGAGAAGTTCATTTGCATCAAAATCTTAAATCTCTCAAAAACACCAAAGGAAAAATGGGAAATATGTACTTTTGCCTATTTCCTCTGACTAAAGCTTATCTTTGGTAGTGCTAGGTCATCAATCTGTGAGTTCAACTTTCAATTTTCTTCTATAACTAAAGCGGTTTGGAAGAAAGAAAAGCTGGCAAGTGTTAAGATACCTGAAAGTTCAGCAAACACCCCACTAGCTGTCTCACCCGAGTGTGACTGAACAGATGAAGATGTCCTCTCCTTACATGAAGAAAGAGCGGTGAAATTAATGCTGCCTCTCCAGGTAAGTTAGATGTTTACCTTCCTGCCACCTAAATGCCTACACTTAAGATATGCTACCTGATATAATTTTATGTTTTAGAAGGAAAAGACATGTACCCAAAAAGGGGGAGAAAAAAAAGAATGAAACATGGCACAAAGAAGTTTATCCAAAAGCTTTCAAACTATTATTTGGAAGAGAGTGGGTAGGAAGAGATGGGGGAGAGCCTAAAATACAGCAGAAACAAAACAAGAGTCGTAGAAGTGTTTGAATCTTTCAGAATAATTACAACCAATTCTGCATATTTCCTTTCTATGTTTCTATTCTATTAAGTTAGAAATAACATCTTTCTTCCTCTAGCCTTCTTAGAGTCTTAGTTGACCAAATGGCTTGTGTTAAAAAAGAAGGTGATTAAATATCAGTGATACCACATAGGAAGAAATCATAAAATTATGATCACCCCCACCGACTTGGGAGTTCTGGGTAAATAGGAAAACCCTGCCTGGTAATCCACACGTGGGAAGAAGACATGCTTGAACCAGACTACCCAGATGATGTTCTGAATGAGATGCCCCAAATGACACAGGTTAGATCTCATTCATATGGGAAAAAAGAGTTTTTGAAGGCAAAGGGGAAAGAGAAGAAATGCTTTCAGAAAAAGCCAAGAAGGCAATAATGGGAGAAAGTAAAATTATTGATCTGTCACAGTCTTGTCCTCAAAAACATGACCATCTTAGGGGCAAGACTACACATTTTACTCGGCACTTAAAGGAATCCCAAGAAAAATATTATTACTCACGTAAAGAGCACCATTTACTGTTTTAATTAACTTTGTCTAGAACACATCTTAGTTCACCACTGGCCTTGCTCAATGGGGCCAATATTGCCCTCAGGAGCATTCAGCTATGCATACAGGTGGTATCCAACTGGAAAGGCCATACCCTTCTCAGGCTGGCCCAAGCCAAACACTTCCAGAAAGCAGGCTGAGAGTAGGCCATGACAGACAGGACCTTCTCCCATGAGGGTTTCATAAAGGGAGTTGAGATAGTCCAGGGTCAGTTGGAGTTAACTCCAGAGGTCAGTTAACTTAAATTTGGAAATGGGCACAAAGGGTCTTTATATATATATACTTTTTAAATGTTTATTTTTGAGAGAGAGAGCGTAAGTAGGGAAAGGGTGGGGGTATATATATATATATATATATACTTTTTAAATGTTTATTTTTGAGAGAGAGAGAGCGTAAGTAGGGAAAGGGTGGGGGGACAGAGGATACGAAGCAGGCTCTCCGCTGACAGCAGTAAGCAGTCTGATGTAGGGCTTGAACTCCCAAACCGTGAGATCATGACCTGAGCTGAAGCTCAACCGACTGAGCCACCCAGGTGCCCTGGTCTTAATATATTTTCTGCATAATGGAAATTACTGAGGGACACATCACTGGCTCAGTCAGTAGAGCATGTAATTCTTGACCTCAGGGTTGTGAGTTCGAGCCACAATGTTGGGTTTAGACATTACTTAAAAATGAAACCTTTTAAAAAAATTTTTAAAAAGAAAAGAAAATACAGACTCCCCAACACCCTTCTATACAGAATTCTAGACTCAGTCAACCCTCACACTTTGGTTTTCATAACTGAAATTCACAGAAGCAAGGCAGAAAGTAAAGGGAAAGAAGAGCATATGGATTTATGTCCACTTTAAGGAGTACAGACTCCCAAAATCATTACTATGACTATATACAACACATTCATGTGAAAATTAAGGCTACAGAAAACACCTACAAATAACTCTGTTATCAGGGAGCTAATGGATCCCTTTCATTCTTCCTTTCATATTGTAATACTTTCTTGGTACCAGGAATAGATTACAGATAGAAAAGGGACAGAAGACACAGGATGTCTCCCAAACAATGGCCACACGAGTGACTGAAAAGAAAACATTTCAGCTAGTTTCCTGTCATCTACACAGTGCCAAATTAGTTTAATTGGATTCTCAATTGGTTCAATTAATCATTCAGCATGGTGCAGGTACAGCAGCAAATCCCACACTTCTACATTTCGAAAGGCATTTCTTGCTTCTTTGGTGTTGGATGTGTACTAAAGCTTTAAAAAGGAGTATAAATAGGAACACTAATGGTAGCCATCGAGAGCATGGAAAATCAAGAATTTCTCCCTCTGCTAGGATAGCAGGCGAGCAGCTTAATCCAACTTCTTCTGTATTGCTTTCAAAAATTCTCTGAAGGCTCAAAAGATATCAAGAGGACAACCTGAAGTTTCTCCATTTGCAACCAAAGAGGTGGAGTATAAAGGAGGCCGTATCCACACAGCCAGCTTTCACATCTAGTGCTGCGCGCAGTTCCCCACCTGGGCTTTCTGCATCGAGTGCTGCTGGGGTACAGCTCGGAAAGCTGCAAGCACGTCTCATGAACACAGCCACCCACCTCTTTATCATGCCGCTCTACATCACTGGCCCTCCACGGGTCCAGGGAGTCCCACCACCCACAATCACACAAACCCTATCCTACAACAGAAGATTACAAATCAACCTCAGCAACCATTTGTCCCCCACACCGCCATCCAGAGAGTGTTAAATCTATACTTAGAAAATGTTAATGGCATTACCCATGGGGAACCTTATAACTTCATAATATCCCGGAGCTTCTGTTCTCTTCACAGGTTCCATGAAGGGCCAAGCGCTTTGATGGCTCTTGAGTAAAGAAAAAAGTAAGGTATCTAATATGGAAATTCCATGTGGGAAATCATTTCAAAATATCTGCATAAGGCGAATGAAAAGAAAACACCCACCTTCACCTGCTGGAGGATGCCCTTGAGCGTGCTGTAAAGCTGGTCAGGGTCTTTGGGCTCTTTACTTGAAAGGAAAAGAGGAAACAACAAGGAACGACAATTAGTTTTTTGCCCCCTTTCCAGAGGATTCCTATTCAACTCATTTGTACAAAAACCTAAAGTTGGAACCATCCCAGAATTTTTTATGAAAACTGAAACACAGCAAGTGCTGTATGGGTGATTACAGCCAGTTTGCCCGTTTCCTCTAAGTTGCTGGGAGGAAAGAAAAATCACTTCCATTAATATCCTCTTGCCCATCTTACTTACCTTTTCTCTTTTCCACTCGGCTTCCAGCCTGTCTCTCCTATATGTCAACGAAATTAAACACTGAATGAGAACTGCTTTTGGTCAAGAGAATAACAAAATTAATACTTATTGAAATGCAATAAATTATAGGCATGCCTCAATAAAAGTCTATTTCTGGGAAGAGGCAGAAATCAACTGCAATTAGTTACCTCCATATACGGCTAAAAACCTGAAACATTTGAACATTCCCAAGTTGGCCAACATTACTTTATGTTAGTGTTTTTTAAAGCAGGAACTCCAACTTTTCAGTATAAAAAAATAAATATGTCCAGCACTGGGGACATGTGTATATTTTAAACTCTCACATTTTTTTGCTAATCACCATGTGAAAGAGTTAAGCTGTTATTTTAGGTTAGAACAAACCTGGTCCCTCCTGGGCTCTATTTTATTTGGCAAAGACACTGCTTGTAATGTAAGATGGTTTAGAGCAGCATAAAGAAAACAGAGCCTCAAATCCAACAGACCTGGATTTGATTTCTTACTCACTCCTTAAAAGCTAACTTATCCTAGATAAATTATTTAACCTTTTGCCTCTACAGTTTATCAATCTATAAAACAGAACTCTTAAAATTAGGTGACGTTATCCCTTTTGAGATAAGTTGATGTATGTTAAAAAAAAAAACAAAACATAAACAAACAAAAAAAAGAAGAGTGCCTGGCAATATGGTAGCTATTGTATCATTAACAGGGATAATACAGGGAAGTGAAATCTCTAGGTCTAGAAGTACAAGTAAGATGTGCTACGAGGTAGCTATTGTAATGAAGGAATATATCTTGCCCCAATAATGTCTTATTTTTTTTTTTTCTGGAGAACTGTAGTTTGTTTCATTTTGTTCTGTGTATTAAATCTTCAATATACTAGAAGATGCTGGATTTGAACTGAATCAAAACGTAGCTATTCAACAGCTTTCGATCTATTTTGTACGTTTCGACCCAAGACGATTCACCTCTAACATACTCACAGAGAAGAGCCCTTGGGGAAACAACTCTAAAATAGGGACCTTGAAACAAATGGTAGGTTTTCCAATCATCTTTTTTAGAAATGCTGAGAGACTGATTTGGCCGAGCACACATCTGGACAGGTTGCAATCGTGACGGCAATGAGCAAAGGGCACAAACAGCAAGGTGTCTGGAGATCAGAATCAGGCAGCTTCTAATTCTGATAGTTACTAGCCATATACTATGTGAGCTCAAAGGACTTAATCATTCTGAGACTCAATTTCCCCATTGATAGAAGTAGAATTCCCCTGTGCTATAAACAGCAACTTCTCAAAAAATGACAGATATTATCAGCTACCAGAAGGGGTCTGAATTTTCCTTGATTTGTTTGCACTAAGAAGTAAAGACATAAAGGGAAAGCATCTGCTCCCTTCCTAAGACTGCAAACACCACGAATGGAGACAGGCAGAGCAAAAAGCTTTCCAATCACGGCACTCTGGCAACTGTTTCAAACATATCTCATGGCATGACCAAAAGGTTTTGCTTTTAAAAGGAGATCTGTACATACTAATTCCAGGAATGCTTTCTATTGGAATCTGTCGAACTCCATCTTTAAAACACGAAAGTCCGGGGTATACTTTTCGAATCTGGGCTTGTTTTCTTTCTATCAGCTTTTTAATGATCTGTAAAGCACAGGAAGAAAATGTGTTTAGTGATAGAAGTCTGTGGCTACAGATGAAGTTATTCAACCTAGGAAGTTGGGCCCCTAAATAAAGCCTTCAGGACACAAAAAGGGAGAAAGGGTGAGTTCCAGTAGCCACAAATTTTAAGTAAAAAGTGACAGGTAAAATTGGATTTTAATGGTATATTTTTTATTTAATCCAATATATCCAAAATATTATCACAGCTGTATATAATCAGCCAAAAAAATATATGTATGAGATACTTTGCATTCTTTTATTCTTTTCTTCATAACAGGTCCTCAAACTTGTAGTGCATCTCAATTTCAATGGTCTATATATCAAGTGCTCAATAGTCAATATGTAGATAGTGGCTGCCATCCTAGACAGATCTAGAGGGATGCTCTCCCTTTATTTATGAATCTAAGTCTTTTTATTTTTTTTAAGATTTTACTTTTAAGTAATCTCTACACCCAGCGTGGGGCTCAAACTTACAACTCCAAGATCAAGAGTCACATGGTCTACCAACTGAGCCAGCCAGGGACCCCAAGTCTAAGTTTTTTTTTTTTTTTTTTTGGTTTTGTATTTACTTAAATAACTCTACATCCAACATAGGGCTGGAACTCACAACCCCGAGATCAAGAGTCAGATGCTCTTCCAACTGAGGCAGCCAACATGGACCCCTCCCCCAGTCTAAGCCTCTTTTAAAAATTTCTTTTTAATGTTTATTTGAGAGAGAGAGAGAGAGAGAGAGAGAGAGAGAGCATGAGCAGGGAAGAGGCAGAGAGGGAGGGAGACAGAGGATCTGAAGCAGGCTCCGCACTGACAGCAGCAAGTTCAATGTGGGGCTTGAACTCACAAACCGTGAGATCATAACCTGAGCCGCAGTTGGACACTCAACCAACTTAGGCACCCAGATGCCTCCCCCACTTTAAGTCTTTTTAAAAGAGAATCCTAATGGCAATCTCTTAAATAAACACCTTCAGAAAACAGAACTTCGAATATAATTGTAAAAGTTTTTCTCTTTATCAGGGATACTCTCAGATGTGATATCTCACCCAGGTGGGTTCCATACCCCTTGTGTAGCACCCTGAAGGTTTTGGGGTCCGAGAGAGTGACTGGTAATGGCAGTAGAGGGCTTCTTAACCCCTCTGTGCCTCTAAGGATCACTTTGGAAAAAGGAGACATTTTACTTCTGTCCCAGTCTTTTACCTTCACTTCCCTCGAAAATGTCTCCACTTCTCCACCATGTCATCATCCTTCTCTCCTCAAATCCTTCTCCCATCCCATCACTGTCAATTTTAGTCTCCCCAAACTGAAGACTTAGGGGGATTCCCCCGTCTTTAATATGCCAATAAGTCTTAGCACATCTTCTTACAAAGAAACCACACTGGTTGGCCTCACCCTTACTTTGGGTCCTCCAAGCCCAGTCCCTCATGGTCTCCTACTTGGATGGAGATTTGAGAAGTATCCCTATCTCCCCTCGCCCCAACATGCACATGCACACATATACTCAACTCTGCCTACTCATGGCCTGGTCACACTTTCTCAAATACTGGGTTTTATCACTGGCATCCCTATGGTCCTAGCTGAATCGATTTGTATTGAACTCTGAATCTTTGCCCATGCTGATGGGATTGAGCAGGCTCACAACAGCTCAAAACATCTATCACATGAAGACACCTCCAATGATGCTAGACCCTCACAGATCCCTTTCCCCTTGGAGTAAACACTCACAAAGTAGCCCTCAGCTCCTACTCTGCTCCCTGACCAACTGCACACTTCTCTATCTCCGCTAGCCACGACCACAGCGTACTCTGCTCTACCATGCTTCTAGGGGCCAGGGAAGCCCTCTTGCAACTTTGTTTGCTACCACCGTTAGTCCCTGCCTTCCACAAGGAGGTTTTCAAAAGTTAGAATAAAGATACTTGTGAAAATCACTTGAATTCTGTGGAAGAAGATACTACATGAATCCAAGTATTTTATTATGGTGACTTCAGGTCTCTTTGAAAGGAACTAGGCTAACAGCTCCAAGCCAGCATCAGCCACTCAGAGGCATGTGTTAGAGAGGGCTGGCGGGAACCTGGGAAGGGGAGGAGAGAGGGAGATGAGATCCAAGAGGAGGGGAGAAAGAGAAAGGGGTAGGGAGCACTGTCATCTAAATAAGCACCTGCTCTTGCTAGCTCCTTGTGTGTGCCTTTCCCCTCTATGTTAGTAAGAGCCCAAAGCTCCAGACTAGGTGAATCTGCAGGGGAATCCTGCTCTCAGCTTCCACCCAGAGACACTTGGGTGCTGCGCGGAGGAGGATGGAGGAAAGGGCAGCCGACCGCCCGGTGATGGCTCTGGTTGGCCAGCAGCCCCTCATGCTGAACACTGAGCCCGCTGAATACAGACCTGCTCATTAAACTCCAAAGAGAACAATGAAGAAAGCTAGCTCTTCAGAGACAAGGGAGGGGGGGGGCCTGCTGTGCTTTTATTAACTCTCTAAGTAGCCTATTTGGAATTCTAAGGCTGACATCTCTTTAGAAGAAACAACAAAGGTTGTTATTTTCTAACTTAAAAAAAAAAAAGGCTTTTACTCACAGTCATGCTCACATTCATAAGAATAAGTCCGATCCACTTTAAGTAAAAGGAAAATATTTATTGAGCACCTACTATGCACCAAAGTCTAAGTAAGGAGTTTTATGTATGTTATGTCGATGATGTCTGACAAATAACTAAGAACTAGGTTTAAGGAACATTGGTGGAAACCAGAAAACAAAGATGGGTTTAAGACAGATGTCATTTTTTAGTTACTTGCTAGGAAAAAAGTGCACTAGAATGAATAACAGAAGTATAAAGTGGAATTGATGTGCAATGATAACAGCCACAAGTCCTGTTTCTGAACGTCAATGAACTAGGGGGAGCAAGGAGGTGATCCTGGGCTTAACACAAAACGCATTCATTTAATAAATGGCCCCTGCACACTCCCCAATTATGTTCTTTTTTCTGGTATTTTTTTCTGTCTTGGATAAATGTAAAATTACTATGTAGTCAAATCTATCAACCTTTTCCCTTACTGTTTCTCTTTTAGTTCATGTGCTTAAAAGACCTCGCCCCATAATCAGGTAACAAATCACTGAATTCCTAGAAGAAAGAGCCTTCAGAAGTTGCAATGTTAAAAGGAGAGATGGATACACACGAGATAAACATCCAAGTGAATAACAAAAATTCAAATGAGTGGATCAAACTAATGCTGGAGAAGTTCAAAAGAGAAACTGAACACAGGCCCAAGTAGTCCAATTTGTGTGTGCGTTGGGAGAGTGAGGTGGGTAAAGGAGAAAGACTCCACGCTGGAGGCTTAAAGCATCAGTACTGGCTTGTAGAGAAGAGTTTAGGAAACCAAAGGGGTAAATATGAGAGGGATGCATGAGGCTAGAATGTAAAAGGCTTTGACGGTGAAAGATACGTCACCGTATTTTATAAGTTTTGTATTTTACATCAATTTAACAGGTATTGACTCTCTTAGCAATGGTGCCTACAGAGGACACAGATCAAGGATACCACCCAAGAAAAAATCTCTATAAACCATGGCACACTAAGGCTATGATACGTGGTAGAGCCATATACCTGGGGCCCAGTGGGATGCAACTCACCCAACGAAGACCAGCATGGATGGAAGGAATAGGAGTCACGTGCTTACCTCCTTTTGCTTCTTAATGATGACAGAAAATTCTGTGTATGGGATCCGTGGATTTAGCTCACATCCCATTAAAGTGGCCCCTTCATAATCCTTGATGTAGCCAACATATTTGGTTTTAGGTATTTTAATTTCTTTGGAGAAACCCTGCAATGAGAATACATTCATTCATATGGGCATCGTGCGTCAAGTATTTACTGAGTGCGAACCATGTGGCAGGCAGCAAGATACAGTTCTTTCAAGTTCTCATCACATTATTCGGGGAAGGATTAGCGAGAAACCTCTCCATGAAGTTCAAAATCATCAAAAATCAAACTGTGTAAACAGGAAGCAAGATGACATAAACCAATAATCCGGGGCGCCTAGGTGGCTCAGTTGGTTAAGCGTCCGACTTCAGCTCAGGTCATGATCTCCCAGTTTGTGGGTTTGAGCCCCATGTCGGGCTCTGTGCTAATAGCTCGGAGCCTGGAGCCTGCTTCAGATTCTGTGTCTCCCTCTCTCTCTCTGCCCCTCCCCTGTTCATGCTCTGTCTATCTGTCTGTCTGTCTAACTAAATAGACACTAAAAAAAAAAAAAAACAACCCAATAATCCAAGTAAAACACAAATTATACAAAACAGTTTTAATAGAGATTAAAATAAGGTTTAATTGCACAATTTCTCCCAACATGGGGAGGGGACCCCAGGATTCTCAAATTCTGAAAGAAAAACTTATCATAAAATATAGTAATTAGGGTCACCTTGGCTGGCTCAGTCAATAGGGCATGCGACTCTTGATCTTGGGGTAGTGAGTTCAAACCCCATGCTGGGTACGGAGATTACTTAAAAATAAAATCTTTAAATACATATAATAGAATCTTTTTTTTTAACATTTATTTATTTTTGAGAGACAGAGAGACAGAGCATGAGCAGGGGAGGGCAGAGAGACAGGGAGACAAAGAATCTGAAGCAGGCTCCAGGCTCTGAGCTCTCAGCCCAGAGCTTGATGCAGGACTCGAACTCATGATCCGCGAGATTATGACCTGACCTGAAGTCGGCTGCTTAACTGACTGAGCCACTCAGACACCCCAAGAACCCTTTATTAAGACAGAGAGAATCTCAAGCAGGCTCCCTGCTGTCAGTGCAGTGCCCAGTGGAGGGCTGAAACTCACGAACCATGAGATCATGACTCAAGCCAAAATCAAGAGCCAGATACTTAACTGACTGAGCCACCCAGGCGCCCCTATATATATAACAATTAGAACTTTGATGCTGAGGGAATGAAACCCCTACTGTACAGGCAAAAACTTCTAGACCATCATACTCTGTGGTTGTTTCAGTGACATTTATTTAAAATAGATTCTTTTACATACTTGAATCTGCAATAACCTAGTACTTCAGGATATATATTCATAAATTTAAATTATAAACATAACTTTCCTTACAGTGCTTATTTCACTTCTTTGCAGTAAATTACTTGAAATTCAGAACTATCACCAGCAGTTTCCTGCCTCCCTTTCAGCAAAAACTTACTTTCCAAGCAATCATTGCCATAATCCTCAAAGGGGACTACAGACAAGTCATTTAAGAACCATGACTGATATTTCAAGCTCTGCAATGTATTTACAGCCTAAGAAGGATGACGCTTAAGCCCTCAGTAAAACAATTCCACCAACATCTCCCAAGTGAGTTTTAGTTAAAAAGTCACAAACACATCCCAAGGAATGTGAAGAAAATAAATAGGAGATGAACTCTCTGACATCAGAGGAAAATAAGCTCTCTAGTCACATAAGATTTACATAAAAAAAGAAGTTAATAGATTTTATGTAATGAAATCTTCAAAGTTCTGTACATCAAAAACAAAGCCATAAACAATGTTGAGACAGCTGACGAAAGGGAGAGAAA
The DNA here is from genome assembly GCA_028646485.1 of Cryptoprocta ferox. Lineage (NCBI taxonomy): Eukaryota > Metazoa > Chordata > Mammalia > Carnivora > Eupleridae > Cryptoprocta > Cryptoprocta ferox. The sequence goes on along the minus strand of CM053573.1, from coordinate 128,919,150 downwards.
TCACAAAATAAAAGGTTAATATCCTTAGATACAAAGAGTTTTCATAAGTCAATGTGAAAATAAAGATTTTAGTAGAAAAAGAGGCAAAATACAATGAATTGGCAATTCAAAAACAGAAGAAACACAAAAGGTCAATGCATAAGAAAAAAACATGTCAAACTTCACAAAGATCAAATAAATGCAAACACAATTTATCTAGGAAAGGAGTAAAAATATATTCCTGAATCCCTTACATATTGCTGACAAGAACAGAAATTGTTACAGTATCTCTCAAAGCATAACAAAAACCTTGAATATGTCTGGAAACAACTCTACTTCTAGACACTTATTCTAAGCAAACTTAACATAGATGAGGGGAACATACATACACGCATACTTATGAATGTACACTTGTGTACAAGAAATACCTAAATGTGCTAAAAAGGTGGTTATGGTTTAATGAATTATTTTCTACTGATACCATAAAATTTCAGAGAACCATCAAAAATTATATAACAAATAATCAGATATATTAAGTGAAAAAGACAAGTAAGTTAAATTACATAAACTATGAGCCAAGTTTTTATTTATATATATATACACACATGAACACACACACAGAGAACAATTATTAGAAGGGTGTATATCAAAACATTAACGGTCAATCTCTTTGGGATGGTAGAATTACAAGTGATTTTTCTTCATTTTGCTTTACTAGGTCTCCCAAAATTTCTACAATAACTGTGAATTACTTTTGTAGTTAGGAATATGTTTAGGAATTATAAAGCACTCTTAAAAAAACATGCAGCCGAAGAATAATCCTTAAATTGTTGAGCTGCCAGGGTTGAGCAACACTATTCTATTTGTTTCTGGTCATAACTACACAGGTGTATACAATGGTCAAAGCTTATCAAAATGTTTCAGATGGCTTAAGATCTTAACATTTTATAAGTACATTATATACCATTTTTTAAAACTTAGACATAATTCTTTAAATAGTATCTTTAACCCCCGAAAATAAATAAATAATAAAATAATAAATAAACAAACATTATCTTTAACACCCCCCCCCCCTGCCAAAAAAGTGAGCTGAAAACTTCTGGTAAGAAAGGACCAAGGTGGCAGCCACGCTCCTAGCCTGATGTGTGCTGCTGAAGAAGGATTGTCTGGAGCCCCTCATAAACTTCAGAATGTTCTTTCTGCAGACATAAATGGTAACCTTCCAGAGACTGAAACTATTTCTTTCATACCTGGGGAACTCTACTTATCCAGTCCTTAGCCTGGGAATTTCTCCTTAGCCTGGGGTACCATATATTCAAATTCCAGGACACAATATAATACTTCATTTATAGATGACATTCATTCATTCACTCAACAAATATTTATTAGGACTTACTATGTGCTGGTCATATCCTCTACCATAGTCTGAAGCTTACGACTGACTTAAGTATTAAAAAATAAATGCATGTCCTTCTTGTAAGTAGAAAATGATAGAGGAAAAACTTGGATGGAGGCTACTTGAGGACATATTCAGAAAAGAAATGACAGAACAGACTTACACATGAAAAACCTACCTGTTTCTTGAAATAACCAATTGCATATTCATCAGCATATGTGAGAAAGTTCAGGATGTCATGTTTTATATGATACTCTTTCAAGTGATTCATCAGGTGTGTTCCATAGCCCTGTGAAAGTTAGTATACAGACAAACATATTAGGTTCTAGAGAAAGGACATTCCTACAAGTTCACTGGGAAATGTTGGCAAATTTAGGAGTTGATACTTTGACACATTTTACCAATATATACTAACATTCTTTCTTGCATTTCTAAACTTTGAAAATGACCTACAAAACCAAAAAATCAAAATCCTTGAATTGAAATACAATCAACATTCAAAAATACAAGTTTCTGGTTCTTTGAAAATAACACACCAAGGCTACAAGCTGCTAGTTCAACCCTAAAGAGTGCTTGCTGAATATGAATAAAGAAGTTTAGGGAGTAAATATTCTAATTCCAGCTTATCTTTAAAGTATTTGAAAACCTGAGATGGAAAGAGCAATGTAAATGAAAAGTGCTAGAGGTGCCGGGGTGGTTCAGTTGGTTAAGCATCTGACTTCAGCTCAGGTCATGAGCTCATGGTTTGTGAGTTCAAACCCTGTGTCGGGCTCTGTGGTGTCAACTCAGAGCCCCCTTCAGATCTCCTATCTCCCTGTCTCTGCTCCACTCCTGCTCATGTTCTCTCTTGCTCTCTAAAAATAAACATTTTTTTAAAAAGTGCTAATTTTGACTAGAATACTAACTAACCCAAGTGTTTTCTGTATGGTATACATATCAGCAACCCTTCCAAAGAAATGTAATCATATCACATACACAGGGTTTTCATCTTTGTCTTATCAGGCCTTTCCAAGCAAGGTCTAAGAAACCCAGAATCTCTGAGAGAGCCAGAAGACATAGGGAAGTAAACTAAAGACAGTGAACAATGCCAAATAAATTAATGAGTGAAATATGAAAAAAAATGCAAGTATCAGGTTATTCAGTGATGTACAAAGCTTAGAGAAAATCTATAAATTTAAAGTGACTGTTTTAGAACCTCATTAAAAGAGGTGAAAGTAAATCCAAGCATCCAGACACAAATATCCTCACATAAATATTTTAGAATTTGGTGACACACTTTTCTAAAGAACTCAAATGTGCTTACAGGCAGGATCTAATGGAACTCTAATACCACAGGGGGAGAAGGATCTTTGGAAGTCGTTTGGTCTAACTCCATATGATGCTAGAAGTCTTCTGCCATCTATCCTGAAAAGGTGAGCTGTTAGAACCCCTCCAGTATAGGGGGATCACTTGGTCCTTAGCTAGACCAGCTCATTTTCATGTATTGTTATGGTTGGGATGGTCCTCCTAAAGTTTACCTGAGATCTGAACTCTTCTTATTTCTACTTATTGACCTTAGTTCTACTCTTAGAGTAACAACGTATCATTCTTGCTCTTAATAACTCTTTGAGCCCTTCAAGACTATACTCTCTCATGCCCATCCCTACGTCCCAAATCCCATGTGAAATCCCACTGAGGTTTTAGTCTTTCTTTAAAAGGCATGATTGGAAGACCCCTTATTAATCTAATCATTCCCTTCAGGGCTCTCTCCTGTATATCAATGCCCTTCTAAAGCATGGATCCCACGAGAGACTCTTGAATACTGAAAACAAACTGAGGGCGGAAGGGGGAGGGGGAAAGGGGAAGGGGGGTGACGGTCATGGTGGAGGTCACCTGTGGGGAAGAGCACTGGGTGTTATATGGAAACCAACTTGACAATAAACTATAAAGTTAATAAAAAATAAAAAAATAAAAAAATAAAGCATGGATCCCAGGACCAAGCATAATAATTAGAAGATGGTCTGCCCGGTAAATAGGATAACAGTATTATCACCTGATTTTTCTGGAAATTATCCTTCCACTGATGTTACCCAAAGGACACTTTAGCTTTTTGCAAACATATCAAAATACTGACATATTGTTACTTTCAATCAAAGTTGGATAAGAAAGTTAGGAACAAAATGTCTCTTTCCTTGAGGAGAATATGGTAAAATGGGGAAGATAAACACATAAATACAAAATAACAGTATAGAGCTGTGCTGTTCAATATGGTAGACCGTAGCCACATGTGGCTTTTGAGCAACTGAAATGTGACTAGCCCAAATGGAGATGTACTCAAGTGTGTAAAATACACACCAGGAAAAAAAAAAAAAACTCAGTAACATTTTATCCTTAGTATATGTTGAAATGACAATATTTTGGACATATTAGGTTAAATAAAAAATATAAAAATTAATTTCACCTTGAAATTAATTTCTTAATTTCTTTTTAGTTTATTAAATACAGCTACTCGGAAATTTAAAATTATGTATGTGGCTTGCATTTGAGGCTCAAAATGTACTTCTGTTGTCTAGCATTGGTGTAGAATGATGTATTTGTACCTATAATAAATTTTAAAAAGGCTGTAAGGTAATTAAGAGGGGGAAGGAGGGAGGTACAGAAGGAAAAGAACACGTTTAAGCTAGGCCTTAAAAGAGTTTGTCAAATGGAAAGCAAGGTAAGAGGATGGACTGGAACTCTAAATGTAAAGAAAAACAAACTTATACAAAAGTATTATAAAGAGATATTAGAAAGTGGATTTATAACGTAGGAGTACTAAAAGGCTTCCTAAAAAAATATAAAATGCAAAAGTATAAAGTATGGATTAAGTAGATTACTTCAAATTTTCAAACTCCTTAAAGATATTATAAGCAATTGAAGATACCGTAAATAAAAGACAACTGACAACTGAGAGAGCACGGTTGTAAGACACATTCTAAAGATTTAGTATCTTCTATGGGATCACTACCAAAAAGAAAAAGAAAGAAAGAAAGAAAGAAAGAAAAGAAAGAAAAGAAAAGAAAAGAAAAGAAAAGAGAAAAGAAAAGAAAAGAAAAGAGAAAAGAAAAGAAAAGAAAAGAAAAAAGAAAAGAAAAGAAAAGAAAGAAAGAAAGACAGACAGACAGACAGGAGCACCTGGGTGGCTCAGTCGGTTAAGCATCCAACTCTTGGTTTTGGCTCAGGTCATGATCTCATGGCTCATGAGTTCGAAACCCCCACTGGGCTCTGCACTGACAATGTGGAGTCTGCTTGGGATCCACCGCCTCTTTCTCTGACCTTCCCCTGCATGCATGCTCGCTCGCTCTCTCTCAAAATAAATAAATAAACTTTAAAAAGGAAAAAGAAAAATTGCCAAAGCACAGGAACATGTAGAAAGTATCACCAATAAAAATAAATTCCGATGTTCAATTTCAATAGTCATTAGAGCACTCCATCAGGAGAAGCCACAGACTGTCACTCAAGAGCATGCAACCACCTTGAAGGTTGATGGTGCCCAGCATCAGTAAAGACCAGGGAAATGGTACTCTCCCAAACCATCTACACTGGAAAAAATGTAAATTGGGAAACCCATTGAGAAGGGCAACCTGGAAAAAAAAATTTTTTTAATTCAGACAGGCCATATTCAATCCTGTGTAATTCCACTTCTCAGTGTCCAGAAAAACATTTCCAAAATGAGCACCGTTTGTATTAGAAAATATCTGTGAATAAACATAACCCTCTTTTTTTTAATGTTTATTTTGAGAGCACACACACACATGCAGACACACACACACACACACACAACACGCACACGCAATAGTGGGGGACAGGCCAGAGAGAGAGGGGAAACACAGAATCCGAAGCAGGCTCCAGGCTCTGAGCCATCAGCACAGAGCCCTACGCGGGGCTGGACCTCACAAACTGTAAGATCATGACCTGAGCTGAAGTTGAACGCTCAACCGACTGAGTCACCCAGGCACCCCAAACACAAATGTCTTCAATAGGAAATATTATATAAATTATGGTGCTTCTACATTATGAAACACTATAGGAAGAAAATAGCTCTATATCAGCACTAATAGAAATTTCTGCAATGATGGAAACGCTCTTTCTCTATGCTATCCAATATGGTAGCCATCAGTCACAAGTGGCTATTGATACTTGTGTGAATGAGAAACTGAATTTTAAATTTTATTTAATTTTAATTGATATAACTATAAATTTAAATAAGCACATATATGCACTAAAGTTGAAAGAGCCCTAAGACATAATGGAAAGTGTTTATGTCAACAACAGCAAACCACATAGCCACTCTTACAAACAGGTACATTTCCTTGCATGTAAATCAGCAGAGGAGCACCTGGAAAGTTGCACACCAAGCTGACAATAGCAGGATGGCAGGGGGAAGGGGGGTAGGATTTTTGCTTTAGTGTATTTATGTATGCCTATGTAATTAAAAATTATTTTTAAAGAAAAATTAAAAGAAAACTAGAAAAACCAGAAGGTTGGCTATTTGGAGGGAAATGCATGTACGTAGGAATAGCAATATTTAGGAATTAGTATGAAATGCACCTTCTGACAAAACTCACTTTAACATAGATAAGGCTGACGGAACAAAGTGAGGCTTTTGTTATAAGGAGTTAATAGACAATAAACTTTCTAACCTTCACCCACAATCCAATGATTTTTCTCAAGGAGAACAATAGTGGTTCTTTTGTAAAGAGCTTCTCAAAACCCACATAATTTATTTTTCATCACTGGCCACTTATTTGTCACCTTGCCAAAGAAATTTTCCAGATTTCAATCTCTTAAGAGTAAGGGCTGTATCTTTTAACGTGAATCCTCTGTCTAGTATGGTGACTAGCAGTAGTGGTAAAAATATTTCCCTGATTAGCTCAAATGTTTCCTTGGTAAGCAATTAGCAATATTAAACTACTATATGCAAATGTTTAGATTTTCACCTAGAACTATCTCCCTTTGTTTGCACACCTTTATTTTTAACTATCACCAAAGGTTTTCTTTTCCAAATCCATCTAGCAACTTCAGTGTTTATTTAAATATTAAGATATAAAAATATTAGCTCTGTAACTTTAAGTGTGCATGATAACAAATCCAAATAGTTCTGAGGTGACAAGGTAATTCTAAAACTAGGTGTCGAGCTTCAAGGAAAATCTCATATGTTATCTTGTGTGTGCTTTGAATAAGATAAATTCGCATACAAATCTTATTTCCTTATTCTCAGGAATTTATATGCAAGCGTGATTCTCTAAAATGAGAGAAGGCAAATTTTTAAGTATCATTTAGCGAAGATTTTTAACATATTAAATAAAAATCTAAAACCTCTACTTACGAACTTGAGGGTTTTTCCACATAGGCGCCATCGGCACTGGCTTTTATCAAACTTACCCATTCAGTTTTGAAAGACTAATCTTCATTTTCTAGAACTACAGTTTCAAGTCATTTACAAAAAGTGGTTTATTCTAGTTCCTCCTACCAGGTTTGTAATATTTGGCCACCTTCCTCCAAGTCTTTAAAAAATTACATGGTTTGGGAAAAAAATAAACTGCCCTTCTGGGAAGTAATAAGACAAAGCATCCGATTCATATTAAATACCTTTAGTTTTCCTCTGGTCCCCCTAAAAGTGTCCAAGTCAACCTCAGTCAACCTCTCCAAACAAGGTGCTTGGTGTAAGCTTTCTCTGAAAACAAAACCTTTGCAATCTTTTTCTGAAATTATAAATGAAGGACATGTTTGCCAGCTCCCTGTCCCTATGAAAAGCCAAACAAACTTTGCTTTTAGGTATGTTTCTAAACTCTGGATGCTTGAAATTATTTCTCACTTTAGCGAGGGGAAACTAACAAAGTGATACGTACAGCAACAGCACCATCTAAAGACACGCTGTCAGAATTCCTTGAAAAAGTGCCAGACGGCAGTTTCGAGCAAATCTGGGCTCTCACCTTCCCCCGTCAGAATGACAGCTGTATGACTGATGAATCTTGTTTATCCTTGGCTGCTTACTACCATGAGTCAAAGACAAAAAGCCCCATTTGTGCTTTGTGAGAAGAAATCACATATCATGGGCACTGTGACCAGTGCAAACCAAAGTACCCACAGCACTGGCTGTAGCCCTCAGTCAGAGAAGAATTCCTTCCGATGACGTACTGTTGGTTTTTATCATCAGCATTGCTTCTTTGCAGCTAGAGGATGCGACAGTGTCCCTAGACCTGCACTACCCGATACCGATACCAGAGCCACTGGCCACGTGCGGCCAGTGAGCACCTGAAACGCGGCTAGTCCAAATGGAGATGTGCCCTACGTGTAAAATACACCCTACGTTCCAGAGACTTAGTACAAAACAAAGAATATAAAACGTCTCATTGGTAAATCTCTGTGACATTGAGTACCTGCTGTTACAGTGAGTGACACCACCGTGGGCAGTGGGTAAAAGATGTTTTTAAAATTAATTTTGACCCTCAGGCTCTGCGCTGTGAGCTCAGAATGCTCTCTCTCCTCTCTCTGCCCCTCCCGTGCTTGCACGCGCGCTCTCTCTCAGAATAAATAGATAAGCATTTGAAAATAATGACATAAAATAAAAAATAAAATAAAAATAAATTTTGCCAGGGCCCCTGGGTGGCCCTGTCAGTTGAGCATCCCACTCTTGATTTTGGCTCAGGTCATGATCTCACGATTTGTGAGGTGGAGCCCTGTGTTGGGCTCTCTGCTGACAGCGTAGAGCCTGTCTCTCTCTCTCTCTCTCTCTCTCTCTCTCTCTCATACACACACACGCGCGCGCACACACACACACACACAAACCCCACATTCCAAACCCTGCATGACTACTTCTAAAACACAGACATAAATTTCTTCAAGTTTTTCATGACTTCCCTTATAGAATTTCTTTAGCTCTTGACTAGCTTTAGAGACAAAGCCATAAGACATCTTTCTTGAGTGTAAGCCACCTAAATCATGTAGACCACACCATATTCTTTCTGGTGGTCCAGCATTACCAACTGTGTGCATGTGTGCGTGTACATGTGGAAATTAACAATGAGCAGTGAGATTTCTTTTCAAACCTCCCTTCACTTGCCATAGACTATACTTCAGTTGCATTTGGAGCTGTGCGGTACCCTTGTTCCTTGCCCCAGGTCCAACAAAGCATCGGGAGAAGCTGACCTATGGGGATATGGAACCATTTACTCTTTTCACACACATACGTAGACACTTACAGCCAGAAAAGTCTTCTCAGAAAGTCCTGAACTCCACTTTAGACTTTCTGTGGACACAGTACACAGAGACAGACCTTCTCAAGCTCCACAACTTTAGTGAGAAGCGCCACATTCTGATTTTCTTCTAACACCTTGGGTTACCCTTACCTTAACTTGTTCATTTGAGGTTACAGCACAGAAAACAATCTCTGTGAATCCTTGGGACGGGAACATACGGAAACAGATACCACCAATAACGCGGCCATCTTTAATTAGGGCAAGAGTTTTGTGTTTCCTGAAAGAATAAGATTACGGCAAAGTTTTACCTATTTTGGTTATATAAAAATACTTTTTTGGGGTGTTCCTTATTAACCAACCAGGAAAGGAGAAGAGTGTTTTTCTGGAGTTTCTATGGAAACCTTTTATCTAACCACTATCTCAGCAGAACATTTCTTTCATTCTTTTTTTTTTTTTAACACAGAACGTTTCAAGAATTTGCATGTCGTCCTTGAGCAGGGACCATGCTGATCTTCTCTGTGTCATTCCGATTTTAGTATATGAGCTGCTGAAGTGAGCACAGAACATTCTTAATGTGGACTTTTTAGAGTAAGCTTGCCTATCCCCTCTCCACCAAATGTCAGCCACCTAAGAGGGTCTGAGGTTCATAAATAAAGAACAAAGTATGTGTGGAGGTCCTCACTGGCACTGGAATGGTGCCACACTCAATGCCAAGGGTCCCACAATGGGGGTTCAGAGGGAAAGCACAGTCACTCTTACTCAAAAACATTACAGAAACATGACGGAAGAGAATACAAATCTGCATGTACAATTTGTCAAAACCTGCATTGTAGAATCTTCTGAGAACTTCGAAAATGTCACACTGAATGGTCACATGCAGGGATTACAGTCCACATAGGCTTTTGGGTTATCTATGTTAAAATACATTCAATTAGAGACCTGTAGGTTTTCTGTTGTTGGGGTTTTACTAAAAGCAATAGATTTTCAAATGTACCTGTCTGATATCCCAGTACTTTACCCAGAGTTACGACCCAGCCATGGTGGTACCTAGTTAAGACACCAAAATCAAGAATGTTTTGGCTATGAAGAAAGTGGGCCATCTTAGCATTTATACTTCACTGCTGTAATGAATGAAGCACAAGACAGTCCCCAGCGAGTCAAAGTGTAAAGCTTCATTATTAACAAAAAAATGTATGAACTGTTGAATAATTAATCTTACTGCGTTTAGGGATGGCACTTATCTAGCTGGAGTTCTGTATCCCCCGGCATGACAAGAGGCAGCAGGATTCGGTGGCTGGCTCTGGCTGACTTCTACCATATGAGTGGTTCCTCCTTCATTTAAAAAGGAAAAAGGAAAAGAAAGAAGAGCCAGGCAGTCAAGCACCACTTACGGGTCAAAGACAAGCCGTGTGATATATTCTTTTGGCATCCGGGGCAGCTGGTGGGAGAACACGTTCTGGAGACCCACTAGCCACATCAGAATCTTCTTGTTGGGTTTCTGGTTCAGGGAATTGCCGACCACGTGAAATTCAATCACACCCCTGCGCTCCTCCAGCCTCGCTGCCTCGTCTCTGGCTGAATGTGCTGACAGTAAATTGGTCTGTGACGCGGGAGACAAGAGAAATTATGCAGAGCTCTTTTCTTAAGACAACGGGGATGGGATCTCTCAATGTCTCTCTTATTTGTTCTAATAAGATGCTCATTTGTGGATTTTCAGGGACCCAAACAACACACACAGGTTACAAAAACAAAACAGAAAAGGGAGACAAGACATTTTGAGAGATTAGGGTGTTATATGTGTACATATATTGGATATTTATTGTAGATTAGGAGTCATCAAGCCTTCCTGCAAAGGGCCAGATAGTAAACAGAAGGTCTCTGTAGCAACTAGTCGACGTTGTTGTAATGTGAAAGCAGACACAGACATACGCAGATGAATGGGTGTAATAGTGTTCCAATAAAGCATTATTTAAAAGCAGAGGGAGAGCAGAACAGATTTGGCCCGGGTGCTAACCCTTCCTCTGGAGGAATCCCATCTGGCTGACCTTTGTAGGAGCCTCGGGATGAGAGATCCCCAAAATTCTCATTACAGCCCCAATAGTGGCAGTCACATTTACAGTGTTAGCACCTCTTTTTGGAAGACAGTTTTCTTTCCAGAGGGTATCTGTTGACCCACACTCTCAACCACAGCTGGCGGCACGATCCTGTGCCAGCACTTCATGCTCCGCATCCTATTTAATCCACCCAGGGGTGTGCAGGTAAAAGTTCAACAAACAGTTCCCAGGGAAGAAAAGCCCCAAATGGTAGCACTTGCTCATTCCATTGGTCTACAGCTGGCTGCCCAGGGGACCAGATGCCACTGTGGTCAATTTCAAACTACGATCGTATTTAACAACCAGCTCACAAAATTCCTGAAAATTTAACAACCGCCTCGTGCACGCCTGTACAAGCCAACTCCAGTACACTATCAAATCCACCCAACAAAGCTTGAAATGTGTGATAACATCCACACTTCACAGCTAAGAAAAACTGAGCTAAACTAATCTGCGAAGGTACTAACTCCGTGAAAGACAAGTACAGAAAAGGTACTACAGTCTTAGATTCTCAGGACTGGAAATATCTAACAAGAAATGAGAAGAATAATCTTACAATGAGATCTTTTTCTTAAAACAGTTCTCTGAATGATCCTCAAAACCATCAAATAAATACCTAAGGAAACGTGACAAATTAAAAATTGATGGAGCAGAGCCACACTAAAAAAATTTTAAAAGATATTTTATAAGATAATCTCCAAGCCATCTCTTCATTTCCTGGAAGCTGTCAGAAATGTTTTAAACCGCCCTGCCCCTCAATGCAATGCAATGAGATAACAGCAGAACTTTTACCAAAAATGCTTTACTTGAATCTAATCATAAATAGACAAATCCAAAAGGGGGTCATTATGCAAAACTAGGGAGCAGGATTCTTCAACGATGGCACTACCATTAAAAAAAAAGAAAAGAAAAGAAAAGAAAAGAAAGGACTGGGAACTGTTCTAGATTAAAGGAGACTAAAGAGTTGAAGAGAAAGAACTAAATGCAATTCATGTTCCCTGGCTGATCCTTGAACAACAGCAACAAATGTTATAAAGGACATAATATGGTTATATGGGGAATTCAGATATGGGCTCTCTATACATTAGGCCAAGGGTCAGACTTTCTTATAAAGGGGCCAGATAACAAGTCGTTTAGGCTTTGTAGGTCCTACACCAGCTGCCTTAATTATTCCAATCTGCCTTTGTAGTACAAGGCACACATAGACAACATGTTTAAATTATACTTTATTTCAAAAACAGCCAGTGGGCTAGATTTGGCCTGTAGGCTGTAGTTTGCCAATCCATATATTAAAAAATACTGTGACCTAGCTAAATTTTCTGAGTGGTAACTACACTGTGGTAATATAAAAGAAGAAATACAGGTAAAAATAGGGGTGAAATGTTGTGACATCTATACTGAATTCTGAAATGGCTCAAAATGGTTCACAGGAGAGAGACAGAGGTAATGCAAATGTGGTATGTTAACAATTGGGGAATCTAAATAAAGAAACTATGGGGCACCTGGGTGGCTCACTCGGTTAAGTGTCTGACTCTTGATTTTGGCTCAGGTCATGATCTCGCAATTCGTGGGTTCGAGCCCTGCATTAGACTCTGCACTGACAGCGCAGAGCCTGCTTGGGATTCTTTCTCTGCCCCTCGTCTCTCATGCTCGCTCTGTCTCTAAAAATAAATAAATTAGTTTAAAAAAAAAAACACTAAATTTAAAAAACTATGAATCTCCATCATGAAATTTTTATAACGTTGGTCAGGATTTAAATTTTTCAAGTTAAAGAGCTGAGGGAGGTGGGAATGTCTTCAGTTGTGTGAGATAATTAGCATATTTCTCTGGTGTGATATTCACCAAAGGGAATCCCCTCTTCACCAGCTTTTCTTGCCCTCCACACCTTGACCACCTGGTTAAATGTAAACCAGGGTAGCGTGAGATGCTACCTCTCAATGATCCCACCCCATTTCCAACACTTGGAGAAAGGGTCTACCGCTGACTGCTCTGGTTTACCCTGCTGACCTCTGGTCCAAGCATTGCTGCAGGGTCTGTGATGGTAGACATGACCTCATCAATTAATTCCATTGGAATATCCCCCATAACTCGGGGTTTCTTGGCCTCCTCCAAGGCATGAGAGTCATTCATTTTCCTCTTTTCTCCTGTGTGATCAAAAGAAAAGGGCAAACAATGGGTGGTCTTAAAGACAAAGCACATAATACACACCAACTAATCCAACTAATTTTCTATTAACATTGATGGGCACGGAAGTCAACTCTCCATTTACCCAGGCAAAGGGTGCCTGTGGAAGGTGAGAAAAGAATGGAGGAGGAGGTCACAATAATCGCCAACCACAGACACATTCGGAATATTTTCTATTTTCTATGATTAATTTTTTAACTTGCTATATGAGTTGTGCGTTCATTTGCAAAAGCAAGGGATGATTTTAGTCACCCCTGGTTATTAATCTCTAAACTTAGTCCCTTTGTGGTCAAAGTACATGGTCCATGTGATAACAAAACATCAAAAATTTCTGAAACTTACTTTAGAACCTACAATATGACCAATTAATTGTGTAAATGTGTACTATCTTCTTGAAAGTGATGTGCATTTTATGACTTCAAGGAGTAATGATCTCTGTATATCCATTAGACTAAGCTTACAGATTACATTTTTAGGGTTTCTGTATCTTTTTTGATAGCTTTGTCCATGTGAACTATGAATTACTCAGAGATGTTGCTTCAAGCCTTCAACTCCTCGTTGATTAGGTTGTTTCTCTTTGTGGTTCTATAAATTTTCTTCTATGATGTGTGCAAGTGTATATATGTATAGATACATGTATATTATATGTGACTATATATATATTTGAACTATACTAATGAAATGTGTATTTTGCTAGTGAATTTAAATTTTCATTATAAAATAACCCTTTTGGGGCATTCAGGTGGCTCAATCAGTTAAGGTTCCAACTCTTGGTTTCGGCTGAGATCATGATCTCCTAGTTTCATGAGTTCAAGCCCCATATCAGGCTCTGTGCTGACAGTGTGGAGCCTGCTGGGGATTCTCTCTCTCCCTCTCTCTCTCTGCCCCTCCCCCACTTGTGCTCTCTCTCTCTCTTTCAAAATAAACTTTAAATAAATACATACATACATAAATAAATCAATCAATCCCTCTTTCTTTCTCACAATGCCTTTTTGCCATAAAATGATACCTCGCAAAGTGAGTAGGGCCTTTCTTAACATGTCACATGCTGTGAAAGACCAGGCAAAGGCAAAGAGAACTTTTTCCCACTTTCCTCCTTAGATTACATGGTGCCTTTCTGTCCTTACTACTTTCATGCTTGGTTTTTCCTTTTTTTTTTCCCTGTCATAAAATGTCATAAATTTATTTTTATAATTAAATTTGACATTTGTTTAGATGTTCAAATCAAAGTATTCCTCACTTGTGAATCCCAGTAGGCACATTTCCATACAGCATTCTTGTCATCTTTAGTTAAAAGAGCAGAACAGTGTAAAGTATTTTGCCTATATGAGATGCTTCCATAAACAGTATGTTACTTATTAAATGGCTTTTATGGTTTTTATAACTCTTTTTTAGTTGTAAGTGAGAATATTTTCGGTCATTTGACCAACAAGCCTTCAAATTCCGTGATTCCCCAAAAAGTAATGCTATGAACTATTTATTTTATAGCTGAGGTTTATCATAATATGCCCCAAACTTGATAAATTGCTATTAGTGTCATAGTAAGAAAGTATCTGAGGCTACATCAAGCTCACTGGCAAAGAGTTTCTGGATTGATGAGTGATACCTAGAAGTGAGAAAGAGTAAATGGTGGCACACATGGTAAATAAGTGCTGCTGCATTTAAAATTCTCTTCTTTCCCTCTGGTCTGCCATTTCTTTACTGTCAAGCTTTGGTCATATCCAAAATTTTGGTGTTAAGCCCACGGAGAGAAGTGCAACCTTCAAAACATTCTGTAACTATGAAATGCCTTCAGGGTTAACAGATGGTTTTGCCCACATGGCAGATTACATTAGCAGCCAAATTCTTTACCCTCCTGGTACCCACGCTCTGCCACGTAACTTTGTAGTTCTTCCTACAAAGAAGTAGAGTACATTTCTCTACCCCTCGAATCTGAGTTCGACCACGTAATTGGCTTTAGTTGACAAAATAAGGCAGGAGTGATGGTATACCAGTTCTGAGTCTAGGCTTCTAGAAACTGCATTTCCATTTGTTCTCTGGCACTTCTGCCAATGTCAGAAGGACATATTCTGCTCCAAGAAAAGGAAAAGCAGCCCAGGGATCCCAGGAGGAGGAGGAGAAATGTATGGAACAGAGACGCTCCAGCTTAAGTGTTCTAGCCCAGACAGAGTCCCCAGTCAATAGGCAGGCTCATGAGCAAGCCTAGCAAAGACGGACTGAATGAGCTTGGCTGAGATCAACAACCTACCAGGAAAACACACAGAATAAGTGAGCTATGATAATAAATGATTATGGCTTTACGGCTCTGTCTTTTGGGTTGCTTTGTTGTTTAAGACTCTGCATTTGGGTTGCATTTTGTAACTAACCAATATAGCTCAAAGTGATTTCCAGCCATTAAAATCATGGGCATACACAATCTGTAGTTGGTCTAAATCTACCTTTGGCACTCCTGAGATAACAGGACTTCTTTGGCAATCATAGCCCTCTCTTATGCCCCCTTACGAGCTTACCTGGGTTTGCCTCAAGCCCAGAAGAGCCTTTGCAGGAAGGACTGGTGCTCCCTCCATTAGGTTGCTCAAGGGAAGATGAGTTTGAATTATATGAAATGGTCCCAGCTACAGGAGGTGGACTGATAACTGGCCCCAAAAAGAAAAACAGGTATTAGGTGACTCCTTTCTTAAGCAATAAGGAACCACGTGCACATGCAACCATCCCATTCCTGCCCAACACCACAACAAATTCATCTTTAAAATAAAAGCCATGGAGGGGCACCTGGCTGGCTCAGTCGATGGAGCATGTGACTCTTGATCATGGGGTCATCAGTTCGAGCCCCATGCTGGGTGTAGAGATTACTCAAAAAATAAAATCTTTTAAAAATGAATGAACTCATTAAAATAAAACAAAATAAGAGCCATGGGGCCAATGTGAACATGGTAATAATAAATGAATAATTAAATAAATAAATAAGTGGGGAGAAGGTAAAGGTATCATGGACATTGGGAGGGGGGAGACATTTGACTTGATTCAGGTTAGAACCATCTGTGCAGGCTAAACCTTGGGAATACAATTCTGATGAAGTCAGGCTAGGTTCAAAGTTTATCTCCACAAACATACTTTTTTACTGCAAAAGGAAAAATGGTAACACTACAGTGGAGAAACCATATAAGCACTACCGTAACCAAGTGACCAAGCTGATACCAACAATAATGAGGGAGGCCAACATCATGTGCCATCTGATGTCAGACAAAAATCGCTATAAACCACAAGACTGTGATAAGAGGCAAAAAATGGAAAATAGCCTATAGGTTAGATGATAATATTTCATCAAGCTTAAATTCCTTACTTTGATAACTGTACTGCTGTTAAGTAAGAGAATGTCCTTGCTCTTGGGAGATACTCACTGAGCTCTGTAAAGGGGTGGGAGGTTTGCAACTTTCAAATAGTTTCGAAAAAAAAAAAAAAAAAGAGGGGAGGGTGATAAACCAAGTATGGCAAAATGTTAACAAGTGGTGAATCTGGGCAAAGGATATACAAGATTTCTTTGTCCTACTGTTGTAACTTTTCTGTAAGTTTGAGAATATTTACGTTCAAAAACTTCTGTTTTATACTGTTTTGTGTTATAGAAGTCATTGTCAGAAACAGGATATTGCTTTGCCAGGGTGCTGCTGATCTGCAGCTAGTGTGGTGACAGCAAATGAAACAGACATTTTCAGTGGCACTGGTCACATACAGGACAGAGTATGGCAGTACAGCCCAGAGAGAACGCTCAACTAAGTTTCAGTGCAGCCACAGTTCAGTCCCCAGAGGACGTTCCGAACAGCCAAAAGAGTGATGGAGTAAGTTAACAGACCAACAGAGAGACACCAGTCCATAGCCCTCAGAATATACCAAAGGTGCCAGGCTGTACGGCTTTCCTTCCAGGAAACAGGCCTTCTGAATCTCAAAGTACACTGGAGTGATTCCACAGAAAGAGGAAGTTCTGGTTATTCTGAAGACATCTGAGTATCTTTCAAAACTTCAGAGCCATCATTTCGAATGTCATTTATCACAGCTGCATAGATGTGCAGACATGCCAATTAAGTAGATGATTACACTCTTCTTTCCCCCCCAGAGAACACACTGCAATTACAGTAAAACAGGAGAAGGCAGCCTGCCTCTGACAGCTTTGGGTGATACAAAAGAGGACAATACAGCTCAGCTGGGTTACAACCTTAGCCACAGAAATAAATGTGGGATTCCCAGAGAGTCAGAGGCAACCTCTGCCTTCTCCATCCTGCGCTAAGACATAAAACGGACTGGAAGCTGAACAGATCGGGGAGGCACTCTGAGAGGGCAAGGATCAAGGGGAGTTTTCACAAAGAGAGGAATCCTCTCCGGAAGAATCCTCCAGCAAAGAACTAAGTTGACCTTGCTGAGTTGCTTTGGTGCCCTCCTGCCTGAAGGAGGAAACTGTGGTCTGCACTCACTCCTCCCACAAGCGTCTATCTGCTGGCACATTCGCAGCACATGCTAGAAAGCATGGCTCGAAGTCTGGCTCTTCATATAGTGTAGTAGTTAAGGAATTCCATAGACTGGGCATGAAGCCTAATTCCAACACATAAGGGCTCTGAGTGGGCAACTTGGTGCCTCCTCTCTGGGCTTCTATCTCATCGATATAAAGGGGATACAAATACCAATTTCTCAGGGCTTCATTATGAAGCAGGCTTCATAGGCAAGTACTTAATGGAAGTCTGTTATTATTATTGTGGCAAAACAGTCTCTGACCACCCAGGAGTCACACTCACTGGAGACAGAAGACTTACAGGAAAAAATGGCATTAGGATAGCACGAGGTAAGTGCTGCGTGACACAGCGGTTCTTGAATATGGCTGCACATCAGAATCACCTGGGGAGCTTTTAAAAGCCTCAATGTCCAGGCTAGACCAATTATATCACTCTCCCGGGAGAAGCCTTAGAAATCAATATTATTTTAAATCACAAGCGAGGCCACTGTGCAGCCAAGCTAGAGAACCAGAGATAAGATTCGGTGAAAGTTTGGAAGAAAAGAGAGCCAGTCCTTGCTGGAAGGCATGGGAGGAACAAGGAAAGGGTTTGCAGGAGAGATGTTATTTGAAAACCAGATGAGATAAAGACAAAGTGAACAGCACAGGGAACAGAGAAAGCAGAGGATATGCCCAGTCACCACAGAGAATATGTCCAGTAAATGCTAAAAACTCGGGTCTCGAAAAACAAGAACTCAAACAAAAAGGATCTGAGCCAAACCAAAACACCTCATTCCTAGTACTCTCTCTGCTTTGTAGGGATTTAATTATATTTACATCCAAACTTGGGCTCTAGATGGGAAAAAAATTATTGATCACCTTCTCAGATGCATTATGCTGAGTGAAAGAAGTCAGACTCAGAAAATGGTGTACCGTATGATTCCATTCATATGACATTCTAGAAAAGGCAAACTCTAGGAACAAAAAACAAATCAGTGGTTGCCAAGGCTGGGGCTAGGGCAATGAATGAACTACAGAGGGTTGCAAGGGAATTTTCTGGAGTGAAGCAACTATTCTGTATTTTGATGGTACTGGTGGTTATTTAACTGCACGTGTTTGTCAAAATTCACAGAACCCTACACTAAAGAAGGTGACTTTTACTGTTCACAAAAAAAATTTTTTTTGCTAGAGGCAAAAATATAATACGCTGAGCTAGATGTACTAAAAACTCTATGAAATTCTGCACAGTCTTTCCCCGTGGCCACATAGGAATGACTGTTTTGGCCATCTCTTGCCAAACTTCTCCGAGTCTTCTTAGTATCAAAGGCAGCAATTCAGAGCCTCTCTCTGGGATCAGTGTGACTCTAGAAGTCCCATTCCTTCTTTCGTGGCAAAATACTAGCTGCTGTCACCCAAGGCACTAGCAAGGAGCTCTGGTCCCACTAGGAAGTACTTCATGACCTGAGACTCAAGATTGCTCTCTTCCACTCACCACCCTACCTTTATCCATGATAGGAACTTGATGCACGAAATGGACATCACAGATTCCGAAACCAGACCAAGGCTTGATCCCTGGGCATCTCTGGCTATTGACCAAGACTTTGTCTTTAAAAAAGAGCCAGCATTTGACCACAGAGCTGAGCTGTATGGCATTTTCCACCTCCTAATGTGCAAGCTAAGCAAACTCAATAGCACAAGGAGGGGTTGTTTTAACTGATTTGCACCTGCTCTCCTCATTAACAGAGATGCAGATGCAAGATTTGCCAAAGTGTTACTTTTTGGCTGGCTCTGTTCTTCAATTTTTTGACGAAAAGCACAAATAAATGCAGAGTGAGCTGTGACTAACACTTTCTGGTTGTTCACTGATTTATGCAAAAAGAAATTTACCTGTTTGGATTCCTAGCTGGCTGGTTCTGGAAGAGGCTGAGAGAAAATCCTGATCCCAGATAGGAGAGTTTTGACTATAAACTTCTTCTTCTAACATGGACAGAAACCTAGACACAGGAGTAAAAGCAATAGTAAGATCAAAATATATTACTAATATATTACTAGAAGGATGAAAACCCTAACCATCTATGACAAGCAAGCACCCCAACATCAGTCTCTCACCTTCAACTCAGAAATACACTAGTGAATTATGACTCAAATGATGAGTCTGTGGGTGGCCCTGCTGTATTCAAATAAAGAAAGGCATTTCTACAAATTTATTCTCTTTTGAGTCTGCACACATTGACATAACATAGACTGCACAGAGCATTATTTCGGTAGGGATGTATTCCACTGCAAGTTCCTCATGAGCCTCAGAGCAAGATTTCCACCATCCGCGTAGCTGTCATTACTGCTGTCATTATCCATCGCAAAAGCTAATATTTATCAAGCGCTTACCAGGTGCCTGCACTGTTCTATGAACTTCTTATTGAATCCTCACACCTACCCAGTGAGTTACATATTTTATTTTTATTAGCACACACATACATAACTCTTAATACATGACAGACGTTGTTCTAAGTGGTTGATGTACTATTAACTCAGGTGCTCTTCCTAACAAACCTATGAAATGGAATCCATATTACACTCATTTTACAGAAGAAAAACTTAAAGCAAAGAGACTAAATAACTGGTACAAAGTTCCACAACTAGTAAATTACAGGGCTAGGATTAGAACCAATGATTGAGGGGCACCTCGTTGGCTCAGTCAGTAGAGCATGTGACTCTTGATTTAGGGGTCGTGAGTTCAAGCCCCATGTTAGGCATAGAGATTATTAAATAAATTAATAAAAAATACTAAATTAAAAAAAATTTTTTTTTTTTTTTAAAGAACAAGGGTGCCTAGGGGGCTGAGTCAGTTAAGCATCCGACTTCAGCTCAGGTCATGATCTTGCAGTTCATGAGGTGGAACCTCACGTTGGGCTCTGTGCTGACAGCTCAGAGGCTGGAGCCTGCTTCGGATTCTGAGTCTCCGTCTCTCTCTGCCCCACCCCTGCTCACGTTCTGTCTCTCTCTCAAAAATAAATAAACATTAAAAACTCAAAAAAAAAAAAAAAAAAAGGCGGCGGGGGGGAGGATCCTGGCAAGATGGCAGAGAAGTAGGGAGCTCCATACTTTTTCGCCTGCCTGCATCTCTCAAACCAGGAAGGACTGAAGCCATAAGACACTGAACCACAAGAGTCTGGGAGGAAAAGAGACAGAGTCCACTAAGAAGACAGCCTCATAGGTGCGTGACTGTGAACTGGGGAAGATTAAAAAAAAAAAAAAAAAGATCTTCCATAACCCATTTGGCAACAATCTGACCTGAGTAAACATAAATCTATTTATAGTTTTTATAATTATAAATGGATTTGATTTAGGGGGATTGTCCCCATCCCTCGAGCTGTGATATCTAACATATGTGTTATTTTTTATTTCATGTTTATTTATGTTTGAGGGGGGGAAGTGTAGAGGGGAATGGGGACACAGAATCTGAAGCAGGCTCCAGGCTCTGAGCTGTCCAAGCACAAAGCCTGACGGGGGGCTTGAACTCATGAACTATGAGATCATGACCTGAGCTGAAGTTGGACACTTAATCAACTGAGCCACCCATGCGCCCCAATAATAAACGTGATATATATTGCCTTTACGAAGTACTGTAAATTTTGAATTATGAAACACTGGTATCAAAGTTTTGGATAACTGATCAAGGATCTATACCACCATCATCATCCTCATCACCATCACTAAAAGTACCACTATTCTCGTTTATCAACGACTGCAAGGTTTCAAATGGTTTCAGGGATGGGAGAGGTCTATTTTGCAGAAGTGAAAATGGATGGGAAAAGTTCCTAAGGGGTCTTCTTACTTGCTGCTCAGGTTAAAACTCAGATTTAAAAACAGGTACCATTTCAATGAATACCTGCCTGCACTCGATAGTTTAATTCATGGTTTCCAGAAACTGCATGAGTCACTTTCTACTTCCTAAGCAAGCCACCATTATCTTCCGTTTTAAAACACTTTAGTGTGCTTCTTACCAATTACGGAAAGGCTGACAGCAACAGGAGGTAAGATCCCTACTGAGATCACATTCTGATCTTGCTGATGAGAAAGAAGAAGGTGCTTGAGGCCTTTTCCCCTTTTCCTACCTTACGTAGCCCTCAAGATTTTCCCAACTGCCCTTCATCGCAGAAGTAAATTTCCTTTCCTTTTCTAGACTCTTTCTCTATCAGTAATTGTATGGTCAGAATACTCTTCACAAAGCCCTGCAGAGACTCATCAAGGAATGATGCCATTAATAATTTAGGAAAAATAATTTTATATGCATATGTGTCATATGTATATACAAAATACAGTTATTTCATTACAATAGAGAATAGCCTCATGCAATGGCACGAGAAAGTGTTCTATATACATATACATACACACACAATACAAAACTGTATGTAGAATAAAAGAACACACTACATGGAGAAATAGAGAAATATCTAAAAACACTAAAAGGAGCTCAGAGTGGTAGAGCTGTGGGGTGTCTTTTGCTTCTTTGTTCTCTCTCAACCAAATTCTCAGGAGCACGTGCATTTATCACTTGTAGGATGAAATACAGATACTAAACCTTTTTACACAATCCTGTAAGTAGGTGGATGGGAGGAGAGGCACGAGGAAAAACCAAGCGGGAGAAAGGGCACACATGAGGAGGAGGAGGACAAGGACGTAAGCCCCGCAAGTACTGTGAAAGCCAGTCACAGCTCTCAGTCTGAGACAGTGCCCAAGACCCACACGGCACCTCAAGCTTCAATATATGTGATTCTGCTGCCAAGGCTGTGGGGATAAATCCCCATCGGGCCCAGTGTTGTCATATTCAATGACAAGGGATTTAAAAGGAGAAGTGGGTGGTAGTTTTACCCTACCATTAGTAATAGAGAAGGAAAAAAAAAAGTGGCGCTGATTTTTTAACAGCAAAAGCATGCCAGAACTATGGGATGAAGGAACAGAACACACTATAATTAGCAAATATCTGCAAGAAGCAAAATGAATTTGCTATGGGGGAAAAATTGTTCCTCTGTAAGGTAATTAAAATTTCTCTTTAAGTACCACGAAAGGTGGGGTGGGGGTGGGGGGGTCCTCTTTGTTCCTTGGCTTGGAGACAGAGAATGACAACTATAATCTTAAAGTATAATGTGCTGCTTATGTGGCAAATGTAATAGAGAAATAAGAAAATTGCTTTAAATCTCTAAGGAAAGCTAAAAGGCAGCCACCAAATATACGAGCGTGCCCAGAGATCATAAACCATTTAGGGGTAACACCCGAACTCCAACTTCAGTAGTGCTGAATCTTCTTCCCTGGAGAATGCCAAAGCGTTCACATCACGCCTGTCTCCCGTACCGGCTGCCTTAATAATACACTGAAGATTGGGAAAAAAAAATCTTTAGCTTCTGCTAAAGCTCATCAGAATTACCCATGACATCCTCTACCCACAGCTCAGGATTTGTGTTACACAGCAAAGGAATTTTCAGTCAATTTCTATCAAAAAAACATTTTTGTTGTTGTTGTAGATCTAACTTTAATTCTTTAAAATTAAGGCTATCTTGGGGCGCCTGGGTAGCTCAGTCAGTTGAGCGTCTGATTTTGGCTCAGGTCATGATCTCACGGTTCATGAGTTCGAGCCCCGCGTTGGGCTCTGTGCTGACAGCTCAGAGCCTGGAGCCTGCTTTGGATTCTGTGTCTCCCTCTCTCTCTGCCCCTCCCCACTTGTGCTCTGTTTCTCACTCACTCTTTCTCTCTCACTCTCTCAAAAATAAACATTAAAAAAATTTTTTAAAAAAAAATAAAGCTATCTTTCCTGAGAAACAAACTGGATAATACAATAATTGTAACTTAATAAAAATCTAGTTTCAGGGTATTGTCAGTCTTTGGTTAAAGAATATAGTATCTCCTTTCTTAAACTCTCTTCTCTACACCAGCAGTTCTTATTGGTCTGGGGAAGACAGGCTCTATCATACCTAGAGCACCCTTTCAAATTATACCTTCGACCTCCCATACACTGGTCTGGGCAGAATGACGCCCCAGAATGAACTGTCTCACTCATGTCTTGCTGTCACCATTCCATGATAAATCGGCCACTGCAGCCTCAGCCCCTCTCATGAGCAGTCAGCCTTTTAGCTCAAACTTTTGGTTCTTAGCACTGAAAATGCATTTCCAATGCCAATGTTACACACTGCAAATTCCTATTCCTTTGACACACTTCCTTCATTTGAAAAATATGTAAGTGATTATATGTTGGAAGCTCTGGCAGGTAGAAAAAGCAAGGTGCAGAGGAATTAGGTATATTCTATGAGAAACTGAGTAGAGGGGTGTCTGGGTGGTGCAGCCAGGTAAGCATCCAACTTCGGCTCAGGTCATGATCTTGTCGTTTGTTGTGGGTTCGAGCCCCATGTCGGGCTCTGTGCTGACAGCTCAGAGCCTGGAGGCTGCTTCAGATTCTGTGTCTCCCTCTCTCTCTCTCTCTGCCCCTCACCCCCCCTCAAAAGTAAACAAACATTAAAAACAATTTTTTAATAAGAAAAAGAAAAAGAAACTGAGTAGAGAGGTACAAACATCATTCTGAAGGAAGCCTCTCTACTCCCTTCCAGGGCCACTGCTGGGGTCTAGTTTAAGAGCGAGGGGGCAGGCCGACTGTGGCAGGAGTGATTCACCAGGTCTTGGAAAGGGTTGGAGATCTGGGATGGGAAAAAAAAAGCCCAGCCACTGGAGGTGTCCTGCACCACTTCTGAGTCGATGGAAATTGCTTCCACCACTCTCCCCCATGGTCCCCTAGCTTCCTGACAGCTGAATACAGCGGACCCGGCACCACCCCATCCCGAGACCCAGACACAGTGACTCAGGTAGGATGAGCGGAGCCTCAGGGAGCTAGGGCTGCCAGCAACGGATTCCAGCCAGTACAATTCCCAAGACGACTCACAAAGGGAGGGGAGGAGAGGGTCCCTTCTCCCTCCTCCCTGGGATGCTTTTCCTAGCATTCCTGACTTCGCAACTGATAACAAGCTTTGGCACCTGTTTCTCAATCTCAAGCTCCAGGATCAAAAGACCTGCGGGAGTGCTCTCTTACTTTGGGAAGTGGGTAAGGATTAGAGTTCGTTTCTCGAGCGGCAGTTTGTCTTTCTCCTGCCTCGCTTGTTCTAGGAGTTGTCGTCTCATGACTGTGAAGACTGAGCGCAGCAGTGTTCTCCCGAACACCTGGGTGGTTTCATACCGAGGTAGACTGTCACAGAACTGGGGCACGTTGCAGTAACACAGCCACCTGTGACAAGAGGAGACAAGCACCATCAATATCCCTTCAACGTCCCAGATGATCTGAAAGATCCAAGTATGGTGACTCTCACGCCACTAACCACAGGAGAAGAAACTAGGTCGGTATCACTGCCAGCTAATGAAACGTGGAAATCAGATTCACTGGCCCCGATACCAGCAGTTGGGTCCATTTGTGAATGATCAGAATTCCACCATCTAGGGCTCTGAGTAAAATTTAAAATGCCTACACAGCACTCACATACCCCCCAAGCCTTGGTGGGAAGATAAAGATCTTTAAGACTGTTCAAAACTCAGTCAAAACACAGGAAGTAATGAGCTTCCACCATCTGTCGCTAAGGTGCATTTTCAATGACTCAGTCTCAAACTTAAAAATGCACTGTGGCACTGCAAAAGCTGGACGTGCGCCCAGGCCCAGAGGGAAACTAGGGGCTTTCTTGAGATCTGACCACAGTTCTGGGGTACACTGGCTATGTAGGGCATACAAGGTAGAAAGCTCATTCACCCAAGAGAAGCTAGAGAATGCAAGCTTATTCAAAATCAGCCCTCTTTCTTTATGGTCTCCCCGGATGCAAGGTCTCAAATTCCCAGGACCTAGCAACATGAATGTACAGTAGGGGTCAGAGGTCAGAAGCTTCATTGCAGATCTTCATTCCTTGGTAGCAGAGCCAAATGTCTTTTTCCAGGGAAGGACCTGCTTTCCAAAAATTAACACCCCTTCCCTCTGTGTGCCTCCTGATCTCCTTTCAAGTGGGAGGCAGGGCTGGCTCTGATGTGCCCAAACTGGTACTGGGAAGCTCCTGATGAACTTTCAAACCCTTAATAAAGAGTGGAATAATAGTAATTAACTAATGTTTATTGGTTTTTTATCTTATCCTGTATTGCTTCATACCTCCCCCGTGTGTGGTGGTGGTGGTAGTAGTGGCTCATCTTTGGGAAAGAAAACCTTCGTTAGTGTCAGTTCATCTGCCTAATTCAAAATTAATCTTAAAACCCTGCTACCATCTCTGCTCTTCTCTCAGCTCTTCTTTCTTAATTTACACCCAAATGTCACTTTTATGGTTACAATTCCAAAATGGGCCTCTGAAGTGTTGATCTTGTCAAATCAGGAAAGGTGACCTTGGTAGCAGAAAAGGCCAGCAAGGGCATTTATGTTGTTCTTCCTAAAGCACCTCACAGAGAACTGTATCACCTTCAAGGCTAGTCTTTGCTGGGTATTAGCCCGTGGTCACTTCATGACATGATGAGATATTCAGGGCTGAAGGGAGGCCAGCCGCCAAGTGACCAATTACAAAATGATGAATGTTAAGAGTTAAACAGTTTACAGATCTTAATAAACAGAAATTCGGTTTCATGAGACCTAGGCCATCACAAGACTACTTGAAAAACTTAATATTTAGGATAAAGACCAGTATTGTCCAAAATGGCTGTTTGTATGGATACTGCGCCGATACAGGAGCCCCTGACCACATGTACGCATCAAACACCTGAATGTGGCCAGTACAACCGAGGAGCTTGATCTGTGATGTCATTTAATCAATTTAAAACTTACTTTTAAACGAAAACAGTGTGAAATATTTTTCCATGAACCAAAACTTTATTGCTTTGGTAGGACACCACTGAGCTTTAACCACTTAAAATTGAGTGAATGAATTGAGATGTGCCACAGGCATAGAATACACAGTGGATTTTAAAGACAGCACAACAGAAGGTAATGATAGATCAGTAATAATTTTTTATGTTGATTACACAGTAAAATAATATTTATATATTAGGTAAATAAAGCATTATTGAAATCAATGTCCTGTGCCTATTTACTTTTTAGAATGTTAACTCCTAGAACACTGTATATTACATTTGTGGCTCACATTATGTATCTATAGGAGGTGCTGATTTTGAGTCGAAAGAGCATTTCCAGCTGTGGAGGGGTCACAGATGTCTGACAATCTACTTAAAACTGATGTTGTTTCTGCTCCAGCAATGGTAGGTTATAAATATTACCATAAAATAATGAAGTGTTATAAAGAAGTGCTTAACAGGCCATGCAATCTTCCCAGGGTAGGAGAAGGCAGTACAGATTGTTATTGTCTAGTAAAATGTTTCAAATAATGGGCTTCCATTCATTTCCTCTAAGAAACATTTCGTAGACCATAGTTTATGCTTTTTAGCTTTGTTCTGTTTTTACTTCCAAGATTAATATTATTTTATAAATCTGTAAAGTGCACAGTATGATAAGACAGAGTCTGAGTCAATGTGTGGGGTTTTAGTGCTGTTTTAATACATGACGTAGTCACTGCACATAGTGGGACGAAAAGAAGAAATGGGAATTTGTGTGCGTCTCTGCACACACACTCCTCCAAACACGTAACTGTAAGAAAAGATTTTACCTAAATGACTGGTTTCAGGTCATCTAAGAAGTAGTGAAAGGGATATAGTTCATTCATTTTTGCATGCCTAATACTAATGGCACATGTATGCAATTTACTGATAGCTCAAATAACTCTCTCAAATTTTCGACAGCACCATGATGCTTTGCAACCACCTTGCTTTCTTTAAAATGTGAACTGGAGAACTTGAGCACAGAAGCCCATGTTGTCCTACTAAGGTTTGTAGAAATTACGTGATCTCTCCTAGTTCGCCTGAACTAAAGGCTAGGGTCTCCTATCCCCCAGTCCGTTTTCTTTCCATGCCTCCTGATACTGTCCTAGACGTACATGCCTAATGAACGCTCAGTAACATCCAACAATGGTGACACAAAACTGTTTCACCAAAATCAACTTAGTTATATCAAACTCGCTCTGTATTCGTATAAAACATCTCCCCATATGTGGAATTTGAAAAACAAAACAGATGAACATAAGGGAAGGGAAGAAAAAATAAGATAAAAATGGAGAGGGAGGCAAACCAAAAGAGACTCTTAAATAAACAGAACAAACTGAGGGTTGCTGGAGGGGAGGTCGGTGGGGGAATGGGCTAAATGGGGGATGGGCACTGAGGAGGGTACTTGTTGTGATGAGCACTGGGTGTTATATGTAAGTGATGAATCACTGGGTCCTACTCCTGAAGCCAATACTACACTGTATGTTAACTAACTTGAATTTACATTTAAAAAAATCTCCCCTATATGGGGTGACCATTAACACCTTTCAGACAGTCTGCACAACTCAGAATCTCGGACTAAACATTTGCCGCTTCCAGCACCAGATTCTGTTGGTCAGATGTATTTTAAGAAGTCACATTCCTCTGACGCTTTATTTTCAGGTTATTTCTTCATGAAACCATATTAGTGTACCACCATGAAATTCAAGGAACTTCAAATTATTTGTTCAGAGGATTTTTTCTAAAACCACAGTGATTTCTGGGGGATGTATATTGCTATTAATTATTAATATTAAGCATATGTTAACATTACTATGTCAGATATTTTCAACATATAAAAGTTTTCTTTTTCCTTTATTCAGAACAGAGAATAGAAGTAATTTAAGCAGTCCTACTGTTCAGTCTGCATTTTTTACTGGAAAACGTTCACAGGTTAGCTCTCCAACAAACAATCATTTTCTGGGTCCAGTCTCTTCCACAGAGAATCCTGTGTCACCCCATTTCCGGGCTCATGTACAAGCTCCAGAAGTGTTCAGCCCCTTCGTTCTTATTGCTACAACTGCTGTAAATTACATGCTGAACCAGCATTACAGGTCTGGAGTCTCACTTACACATCAAGATAAAGCCTGGTGGTGCCTGCAGCCTATAATGTTACCCATTTTTGAGAAGATTATATCAATGAGACACCATGCTGTAGTGGCGTGTGGTTTATTAAAATCCTAAGTGGTCATGACAGTGAGGTTTTACTCTGAAACAGTTACTGATTCTCAAAATTTTCACAGGTTGTTTCTCTCTACTTCCCTTTCTTCATCAACATGGCGTGACAATGGACAAGCGGGGGAGGTGAGTATTGTCTACCTTCATTTCCTTATTTATTATTAACAGAGGCTCTTGGTCTACATTCCACCTAGAAATCTGCAGGTTTCAGAACTCAGCAGGGTGTATTCATTCCAGACTCTCAGCAGGTTTCTTTTCACCATTGTCAGGCTCCACTCTTCTGCCTTCAGCCGTTGGCTCAGGATACTGGGCTAGAAAGGAATCTGCTGCTATCTTTCTATTCCCTATCATGTTAGTTTCTAAAGTCGTATTCAAATAATGACACTCTCATTCAGTTGTACATGCTCTAGCTTAAGAGTCCCACGCTGGCAGTTGACTGAGTTTTAGAGAACAACGTGTGTGGGAGGAAAATGATGACTAGCATCTTCCCAGTGCCCGTCCTGTGTTCCAGACACTATGCACAACACTCAGTACTCATGAGGCTCCGACAGAGGAAGAAACTCAAGGTCAAAGAGGTGAAGTGACTGGTCTAGAGCACACAGAATTAGGGAGGGATGGAGCTATGATTCATACCCACTGTTCATTTCAAAGCTCGATTTCTAACTTTACTACTCCTTAAGTATTTGTAAGTGCCACCCATTTCCTGGTAATTCCCAAGTGCTACATAGTATCTTTACAATTCTCTAAAATACAGTGATATCTTCCATGCTGCTTCCCATTTAATTCTCCTTCTTCATGAAACATTTTTTCCTCTGTTAGTAGTGGTAAATACTTTCTGGCGTCTGGGTTTGGCAAATATTCAGCTTTCCAATCATTCACAGGTGGGTTTAAGACAAAGATAAATACATAAGATAGATGATAGGTACAAAGATATAGATAGATAAATCGATAGGTAGATAGATACAAAGTAATCTCTGTACCCAAGATGGGACTCAAACTCATAAACCCAAGATCAAGAGTCACTGCTCTACTGACTGAGCCAGCCAGGCATCCCTATATTTTTGATAGATTTATTATCTCAACTCTTACGACAAATGACAGTTAATATAGGAACTATTGTTTATGTAAAATTCTGAAATGAATGTATAGAAATAAAGATATAATTTTTTTTTAAATTGATTTTAGGCACCTAGGTGGCTCAGTTAGTTAAGCATCTGGCTTTGGCTCAGGTCATGATTTCATGATTCATGAGCTTGAGCCCCGTGTCAGGTGAGCCCCACTTCTCTCTCTCTCTGACTCTCATGGGATTCTCTCTCTCTCCTTCTCTCTCTGCCCCTCCTCGCTCACTTGCACCCTCTCTCAATAAAAAAAAAAAAAAAAATGGTGGTGAAGAAGTCTGTAATTCTTACTAAAGTCAATTAGTAAGAGGAAATACTTTATAACTCAAATGATATCTATTATAAAAGAAGGGAGGAGAGAAAGGGGGACATTACTCATGAATATCAGGTCAATGATCAGAGAGGAAAACTTAAATGATGCTCATTCCTACATGTCATCTGCTATTATAGAAAATAACGGGTACAAGTGCTCTTTGCACTATCAAAAATCATTGCCTACTCTAACTCAGCAATACCTCCTGAATCAAGCCTGATGTATCTATAAAATATAAAAGGGAGTAAGGAGCCTCAGTTGGTAGAGCATACGACTCTTGATCTCTAGGTCATGAGTTCGAGCCCCATGTTGGGTACAGAGATTACTTAAATAAATAAATAAAACAGAAAAGGGTGAAAGTATAAAAAGGTAAATAGAATGGATCATTCAAGTCACTCTCTTACTTAAATGAAAATAAATGTAGTCATCCTATTTTGTGTGGCCCATGTTTAAGATTTTTAAAAGTTAATTCTATTATTCTACAATTCATAAACAATAAAAACAAATTCCCACATTAGGGGGAAAATGTGCAATCCAGGAATATTTGCACAGTCTGCTATCAACCAACAGGGAAACAGTTGGGTACATTATAGTACATCAACTCAACAGACTATAATGTAAGCAGTAAAATGTTTGATATGATGTTAAGTAGAGGGACATAAAGGATGCAAATTCTATATATTTTTTCATTTTAACTAATAGAAAGTATAATTTAAAGGGTAAAGCCTGGAAGACAACATGTATAATGATATTAGTGCCATCATGGTTCTGGGACTAGGGTGATTGTTCCTTCTTTATAAAAATTCTTTAACACTATTATAATCATGGTCATTTTGTTTTGTTTTGTTTTGTTTCAACTGAGTAAGGTTTCTATATAATAATTACAGAGTCATAGTATGGTTATCTAGATCAGTGATGTTCAATAGAACTACAATGCAAGCCACATTACTAATTTTAAATTTTCCAGCAATCTGACTGAAAAGGTAAAAATAAACAGATGAAATTAACTATAATATGTCTTCTTTAATAGAATATAGCCAAAATATTATCATTTCAACATGTAATCACATTATAAAAAAGTACTCATGAGGGGGCACCTGGGTGGCTCAGTCAGTTAAGCTTCGGACTCTTGAGGTCAGCTCAGGTGGTGATCTCATGGTTTGTGGATCTGAGCCCTGCACTGGGCTCTGCACTGTCATCACAAGCCTGCTTGGAATTCTGTCTCTCCCTCTCTCTCTGTCTCTCTCTCCCCCCTCCCTCAAATAAACTTAAAAAAGTTCTCATGAAATATTTTACATTGTTTTATTTATTTACTTACTTATTTACTTATTTATTTGGTATAATCTTAGAAATTTCAATTCATACTGGCCACATTTCAAGCACTCAGTAGCCCCATGGAGCTATCAACGATAGTATAGGACTAGGTGGTTTGGATCTCTCATCCCCCCCCAAAAGTATCGTGATTATAAAAAGTTAAATTATAGAAACATCCTCTCTGAATTGATGGATTACCACAATAACTGGGCAACCCTCTGCTCGCAGAGACAAGTAGCAATTTTATGTCTGCAACAGGCTGTACAAGAGCCAAGGGAAAGGAACTGATCGTCTGATTACCTTGTGTAGTTCTCTTTGTATCCAGAAATATCATCATTGGGAGATCGCAATCTTCGCTGAGACGGTGCCTCCAGATGCCAATAGTTGATGCGGTTTAGGAACATTTTTGCCAACTCAACTATCGTTTGCCTTTCTTTGGCTGGCAGGTGACTAAATTTGTACTGCACAAAGTTATTCACACCCTTAAAAGGAGGGAAAGCAATTTATTCATATAGCTTTGCAATCATACGAATTCTGAACACCCACGCAGCACCACTGATGGTTATTAGCAAGGGAACAGACATGTCTCTATTCACAAAGGCTCTTCCTTTTCCCGATTAGAAAACAGGAATGCCCAGAGGGAACTGTACCACAGATCACAGTGCATGAAAAGCGACAAGACAGAGAAGCAGTGAGTTGCTATTCTGTGCCTGCTGCGATCCTCAAGCGTTAAAGAGAAAATCAAGCTCACAGACTGAAAAGGTCAAAACCTTTGAAACAATAAAATAGCACTATTTTGTAAACGAATTCTTGCTGCACTATCAACATAGTAGATCATATATGATGAGGTTCTTGGATAAACATTATGCTAAAAAGGATTACCAAAATTTCAATCAAAAGGCTGCTAGCATGTCTACCATTGAACTCAACGACCAGAATTTAAACTCTTTACTATCACTCTTTTGGCAAGCTTACCAAGAAAAAAAATTCTTATTCAGAATTATGAGCTTTTAAAAGAATCTGTGGATTAATTTAATCTTTCAGCAGAACACTCCTGTCTAATCTAAGTTCAAACAAAAGAACAATGAATTCTTGTTTAATAGAGTTCGGAGACAAAATAAAATTTCTTCTACTGAAAACTGACTGATAAAAATACATTTATTTGTATTTCCAGGGACTCTGATGTCCTATCTTCTATAATCATTCTCATCAAGAAATTCAGTCAAGAGACTCTGAGATTTATTTAGCCAAATAATGGTAGGCTAAAAAGTGACTCTGAGGAGGGGTATAACACCCCACAGAGAAAGTCTATCCATGTCAACAGATTCCCCAAGTAAACCGGTTTCTTTCCAGAAATCATAAGGTAACAGGAAGTCAATTTCTGGATGCAAAATCGCATTTCCTATTTGTGTTTTGTCCTTGACTTAAAATGTTTTTGACAATGTGTCTGAATTCCCTCACCTCAATAGACTTTTTCAGATCATGCCAAACAAAAGGACAAAGACTTAATTTTAAAACATCGACACCAAGATAGAGCACATTCCGTGTGTTCTTACGAACTACATGCTCTTAATTTTTTTCTTCCCCAAACACACAGTGAATTCTGAGTATACAGCAACCGTAAAAGACAAAAGCTAGATCATTTATTAAATTAAGTATTTGCCTGTGATGCAAAGGGTCCCAGACAATTTCTCCATGCTCAGTGAGCATCTCTAAGCTGGGAACGAAGACACATGTAAACATGGAAAAAAGATTAGGTCTGTTCAGCCTTAGAGCAATAAAAAAGGGCTTCTCTCTCTTCTTTTTTTTCTTTTTACCTGTTCAATACTAGGTTTTTCAAATGGGGGTTTCTTCTCCAAAGAGCCTTCAACCACAGGTTTTCCTCTTTGTAAAATAGACTTTCTCAAGAGCTGCAAAAAAAAAAAACCATTAAGGAAAAGAAAATCAATGTCCCCCTCTCTCTCTTACACAACGACACACACAGACACACACACAGCCTCTGAAGGGAAGTAACCATATTCTAATTATCTTAACTACATGTAAATAAAGTCTTAAATCAATAAAAATGGGGGACTACCAGGTAGCCCAAATTTGCCTTCACACCCATGACCCGAGCTATGAGAATCTAGACCCCTTTCATGTTCTGTGCAGACCAGCGCACTGGCAGTAGCCACCAGGACCCTCTCTCCTACTCATCTCCCTTCTCTCCACTACTTCCAGATTCCCATGGACCCAGGGGCCTGCTGTGCAACATGCACACTTTGCAGGTGCCCATCTAGGCCAATGCAGGTGCGCTGATGCTCCGGAGGTTTTATCTAAACCCCTGAAAGGCAGAGATCCGTTCTGCACCAGTGAGGCCAGGGGAGAGGGATGTCTATAGCACCGTATGTCACATGCCTCATCTAGAGCCCAGGCCCTTTAGGAAGGAATTCTGTAAAGCTCTCAATTGGCAACTTTCAGTGCTGTGGTCTTTTCTCATTTCCTTTCCATCCATAGAATGCAGGCCAAATGTTCTGGCATCTCAATGCCCACAAAACAAAACACTGCTCTTAATCCTTGCCACTGGAATTTAAAGCCCTCAAAGAGCAAATATCAAGAGAGAAAAGGGAACACAGAGTCACTAATCCAGACCTAATTTGAAAATAAATTTGGTACTGAAATCCTTTCCCTTCAACCTTTGCTTGAATCTTCCATAACCTTTACATGGGGGCCAGTCATGATATAACCACACATTTATTTAAGTTACATCTTTCCCTCCTTTCTCCACTTACTGCCTCTTCAATGGAAACAAAACATGGCAAACATTCTCCCAGGAGTTAATGGAAATGGACAGACGGCCAAGAC
Organism: Cryptoprocta ferox; assembly: GCA_028646485.1. Taxonomy (NCBI): domain Eukaryota; kingdom Metazoa; phylum Chordata; class Mammalia; order Carnivora; family Eupleridae; genus Cryptoprocta; species Cryptoprocta ferox. Next base: position 128,885,118 of record CM053573.1, on the reverse strand, counting down.
TGAGGATCCCTATGTGTTCCCCCTGGACCATGCTTTACAAGGGCCTCAGTTTCTTCTAGGGGTGCCATATACATTATTAGCATGGAACACTTCTTGATCTTTTCAAGGGATTATGCCCATTTTTACAAAATTAAGTAAGCAATAACGATAAGTCATTATATCTGTTTCTAAGGACATGGACAGTTTAATCATAAAATTTAAATACAAATAAATTCTGGTTGCCTACTTTCTTTACCCAGTTAAAATAAGACCTCTTGGGAACTTGGTCTACTGAGGTATCAAAATGGAGATAAACTAATGGGATGGGGGGTTGCGGAATGTCAGTTTCTTCATCTACGAAAGGACACAGTTGGGATGAGTGGGCAAATGAAGGACACTTAATACTAGCAACAAGCATTTGCATCCTTCCCTTTGTCAGGCACTCTTCATGGTTCTTTATAGGTCTTATCTCCTGGAATGCTCCTAACAACCTTCTGAGGTAGGTCCTGTTACTGTCTGTACTTTACAGATAAGGAAACTGAGGGAGAATGACTCGCCCAAAGTCTCACGTCCTATGTGATGGAGCCAGGATTCAAACCCAGATAGTTGAGCTCCAGAGCCACATTTACAGGCTCTAGACACCCTCAGCTTTAGGAGACAGCTTCTCCTGGGTTTATTTTCAACCTCTAAGCCTCAAGTTTTTAAAATGCTACTTAAATGTGTAACACATTTAATTTTAATTTAATTATTGAGACATATAAAACATAGGAACTGCCTTTCAAAAGCTAAGGGATGGATGATTTATCACTTATTTGCCCAAAGAATGACTCTGGGGAGGAGGGGGAGAAGGCTGAAGAGTTTAGATTTCGTTCCCATGGGCAAACATATTTGCGCTGTTAAAGATGAGGGAGGTGGGAGAGAGAGAAAATGTACTTGAAAGCAGAGCAATGCTTTCTGGCCTGTTTGGCTGGTTAGAAACGGAATCAAGAGGAGGCTGGCAGGGTGGAAACTTGACGCAACGTCCACTTCCAGCAGGGCGGTGGGGGCGCCAGGCCACTTAGTTCCAAGTAAGAGCTGCAGTCATGCAGACCTTGTTTTTCTTTGACTCAGATCTTTTTCCAAAGAAGCTCTACACGGCACGAACCTGCCAGAGTTCAGTCTGGATGACTCAGGCCTCACAGCCATGTCAACAAGTTGTCACCTGGAGTGGCCTAGTGCCTGCTGATGGCAGTGGGGGATTCGGTCGCTCATTCTATTTCTGCCCACCCCCCTCCTCTCTCTCTTTCTCCTCTCCCTCCCCTCCCATTAACCTTTTTAGAACTAATATACCCAAGGGGCGCCTGGGTTCAGGTCATGATTTCACAGTTGGGGAGTTCGACCCTTGTGTTGGGCTCTGTGCTGACAGCTCAGAGCCTGGAGCCTGCTTCAGATTCTGCCTCCCTCTCTTTCTGCTCCTCCCCGTTTGTGCTCGCTCGCTCTCTCTCTCTCTCTCTCTCTCTCTCCTCTCTCAAAATTAACATTTAAAAATTTTTTAAAAAAGAGTATCCCCAAAACTTAAAAATACAATTCTGACTCCCACACCTGTCTCCTATCTATCCCCAAACCCCATTAGTACTCCCCCCAAAAAAGACTAAAGTCAATAAATGAGAAGGGAAAATTATGTATCAAGTAAATTCACATTAAAAGGGGGGGGGCGCCTTGGTGGCTCAGTTGGTTGAGCCTCTGACTTCAACTCAGGTCATGATCTCGAAGTCAGTGGGGTCAGGCCCCACATTGGGCTCTGTGCTGACAGCTCACAGCCTGGAGCCTGCTTCAGATTCTGTGTCTCCCTCTCTCTCTCTGCTCCTCCCCTGCTCACGCTCTGTCTCTCTGTGTCTCTCAAAAATAAATAAACATTAAAAAAAATTTTTTTTTAAAGCTATGGGAATTGGGCACAAAATTTGCACTGAGATTCCTAAAGAAGGAAATCAATGGAAAATTTTTCTATCTTTGCCATACGAAATGAAGCGCGGTGCTCATTAGAAGAGGCAAACCTTGGGGCGCCTGAATGGCTCCGTCAGTTAAGCGTCTGACTCTTGATTTCAGCTCAGGCCATGATCTCACGGTTCCTGAGACCGAGCTCCACATCTGGCTCCATGTTGAGAGTGCAGAGCCTGCTTAGGATTCTCTCTCTCCTCTCTCTCTGCCTCTCTCTCAAAATAAATAAATATTAAAAAAAAAAAAAAAGAGTCAAACTTTTCCTGGCTATAAGCTCTGAGTGGACTGTTTTGTATTCTGTCTTTGTTAAATAGTACAACATAATCAACAGTGCCTCTACAGCAAGGTTGTTTTGTTTTTCATTATTTCCTCTGTCAGCCCCCTTTAAAAAATGTTATTTTTGGCAACCTGAACTTTTCGTGTCTGTTCCCACCACCAGCTCCTCTCCCACACCTGCCCATCGTGACAGCAATCAGAAACTGGGGAGACAAGGATCTGTAGTGTGACCCAAGTGCAGGTGTGACAGAACCACGAGGAAGCAGCTACAGGGACCAGTAGCAGGAATCGGTGACTGGTGTCAAAGAGACACAGAGGACAGTGCCGAGATGCCCAAATTTGGAAATTCTGGCGCCACCCTCCAACCACATCTCCTCCCACCCTCCCCTTGCTCACTGGGCTCCACCACACGGGCCTCCTCACTGTTCCCACATCACATCAAACTCACTCAGTGCACGGCCTACATGGCCGTCCTTCTGCTGCCTGGAAAGTTCTTCCCCCCAGCCCTTTTCAGCAATGACTCCTGTCTGCCAGTTCAGGTTCCTGCTCAACTGTGGTCTCCTCAGGAAGGCTTTCTTAACTGCCCTTGCTCATTCTTATGTCCTCCCACCCACCACCATCCCTGCCATTCTGATTCCACTTACCCTACTTTGTTTCTCTTCACAGCACTTATCACCACCTGCAAATATATTATTTACTGGTTGATTGTCTGCCTCTTCTACCAAAATGTAAACTCCATGAGGGCAAGGACTTTGTTTTGCCCACTGATCTATCCCTCATGCCTACATGAGTGCCATGCACAGACCAGGTGTGCAATAAAATATCTGGATGGATGAATGGATGGGCAGATGGAAAGAAATCCATAAGCATAAGCAAATAAAGATACTCAAATCTGCATACAAATATGAAGGCTCTCAAGGAGAGTGATGTGTTCAGCACATGGCAGGTCACTTTAGAGACTCCCTCATGAAGAAACACATGCTTCCACAAACTGCGGGCAAAACATACCATGAGCTGAGAGCCTTCCCACCCACGACCTGGGATACAGTAACTGAGCACATCTGAACAATGAGAGATAGAAGAAAAGCCTTTTTTAAAAGGGCAAAACCTCACCTTAAATAGATAGAAATAAACTTGTTTGGTATCTGCATCTTCTTCCCTGTGGACGCAGGTAAAGAGATATTCCACATCCAACACGATTCCCAGGAGTCTGTTCATTTCTTCCTCTGACACATTTTCCAGGTGGGAAACATGAGAAGCTGAAGACAAAGATCAAAGGCGCATATGTGACATATCAGTTGGACACAGCAAACGTTCTTGACTTTAAAACAGAAGGGTCTCCCTCAAAACCTTCGGGGACACCAATCCATTAGGTTGCATTGTAAACAGAGGAAATTTCTGAACTCCTGAGAGATCTAAGTCTTCTCTCAATGTCAACTTTATGATTAAAAGACTGTCCACTTGCTGAGCCCTAGCCTCTGCCTCCAAGACCAAAAATGGGCCAGCAGCTAACGTGTTCTAGTAACGTATACTTTAGGATCCAGAACTTGTCGGCACCAAGTCTGGTCCTGATAGTGTTAAATTCTTTTTTTAATGGAAGTATAGCTGACGTGCAACATTAATTTCAGGTGTCCAACATGGTGATTCGACAAGTTCGTATGTTACGCTATGCCCACCAGCACTGTAGCTATCACAATATCCCCAGCTATATTCCCTATACTATACCTTTTGTTCCCATGACTTATTCATTCCATAACTGGAAGCCCGCACTGCCCCCTCTCCCCTCCACCCATTTTGCCCATCCACTTACCCCCTGTCCTCTGGCAACCACCAGTTTGTTCTCTGTATTTATGGGTTTGTTTCTGCTTTTCGACAGTGTTAAATTCCTATGTTTCCACATAAGAATATGGCAGGTCTCCCCCATTCTTGTGAATAGTTCAGTGAGCCACGAATATCATATTAGTATAAAAACTGAATAATGGCCCTTTCTTCCCTCAGCCCTTCTAAGATGCAATGAAATCTCACTATCGTTGCAGCCAAAAGTCCCAAGACCTATTTGAGCTTCGGATTCAATGCCTTCCATGATCAAACCCATTTTTCCTACCTTTGTTCTGGAAGATCTATAGTTAGTGACCTAGCCATTCACCTTCTCTCCCATGCCCCTATCCTCTCTTCTACCCAAATCAGTCCATTTATCAAGGTTCTTGCATTTAATCCTCAAACCATCCCATGAATAGGTATTAGTAATCCCATTTGACAACTGGAGAAACTGAGGCTCACAGAGAATGGATGCTGTTTCATCCAATGTCACTAAGCCAACAAGGCAGAGCCAGGGTCTAAAAGTAAAGAATGCATGACCCAAATTCCAAATTCCCGACAAGCACACTTTTTGTCGATTAGCTGATTCACTTCAAGTCCTTTCTCACTTGCAAAGGGTTCTCTAGGTCTCTAGGTAAGCCACTCAATAATCAGCCCCTATCCCAGGAGCTCTCCTGGGTCGGGATCCTATCTGTCATCTCTGCACCCCAGCATTTATCACTATGCTTGCCAAAGAATAGGCACCAGCACTTCAAGGGGAAACCTCTTGGGTATAGCTCTTGGTATGTTGGCTTAAAAATGCTTAAGACACAGAAGTGCTTGAGATCACTTTTAAAGTAAGGCTAAACCATGTAGAAGATTTCCCTTGCCTTCTTAAAAGGAGATGGAACTCAAGATTATTGAGGAATACTTGTTAGGTGTCAGGCATGGGTCAGTCTACCCTGTACTCCTGTCATTAAACCACGAAGCTCAATCAGCAGACTGGGACAGAGGGGACGCCGCTGGTACTCTGGCCTATCTCCTTCCCTTACCACTTCAGGTACACCTTATGGCCTCCAACTACCAGCAGCTCCATTTCTCTAGCTAATGGCTTTTCCGGTCGTTGTAATCTGCTCTGCCATCCACCTGCCCCTCGACAGCAGCCTTGAACCCAAAACCAAGACATCAGCCTATAGATAAATACTCCAGATCCCTCACCCCTCAGGCTGCATAACCGGCTCCCAGATTTCTCACTCCCCACCCAAAATTAAGTAGCAGTTGCCCAAGGTGGGAGCTGGCTCAGTAACTCACCCTTTCTCGGCCACTTTTTCCTCATTTCACCCTTCTACCCGCTAGCTTCATGCCAGATAAACTACATGCATTCAAATCCTTGTCTTAGGACCTGCTTCTGAGGAAGCTCAAACTAAAATATGCCACCAAAACCATTTTCAGAGACTCAAGAGGATTACATACCAAGAGGTTGAGACTTGTAAATTGTCCACAAGGAAGCCAGATTTAAGCACTCAGAATTCGAGGGGCACAGGCCACCCAACTTTCCTTCCTTTCTCACATGGAAAAATAATGGAAAGGCAGAGCAATGGGCCCAAGGCCACAGACCACTGGTAAATTGGCGTGACGTGCTGGGTGTGTGCGCGCACGCGCGTATGCACCCCACAGAACACTTTTAAAAAGGTAAAAGGAAAAAGGAATTTAAAAAGTAAAAATAAAATAAATAAATAAATAAATAAATAGGTAAAAGGAGAGGAAGGAAATTTGGTTATCTGTCTGCGTTAGGTACTGTGGGATAAATCTAGTGGATACATCTAAACTAGAAAATGCCAACAACTGTATCATCACATTACCAAATAGGAAAAGAGTAACTGACTAAACTATTTCGTAAGTAGCTTGTATCCTAGAAAAATTCCAAATATATGTGTGTGTATAAACAAAACATTAATATCAAATCTATTACGTTCTACTTGGCTATACAATATGTGACTTCATCATTTCCTAAAAGATGCCCAAAATTAGATTTCTTTTTAGGTACAATGTTTGCCAGGTCACCTTTTTTTTTTTTTTTTTTTTTTTTTTTTTTTAAGTCTGTGCAAAATTTTCCTTGAGGTCAGTCTGGAGCCTTTGGGACACAGGCCTCATTCTGAAGACAAGTAGGTCAAAATTTTTATGTCAGTTATTTACAGAAATAATTTTACTGAAAACTGCTTTTGCCTGATAATGTTTAATTGCTTTCCCGTGATAAGCTATGAAAGCAGTCAGTTCATAACATAACATCAATTCCTTCAGATTCTCCACAATACGAAACAGTCTAATTAAGGTGCTAACATAAGTGGGTTTAACTCATGGAAATATAAGCCATGATTTATTTTTAAAACCAGTGGTTCACTTTCTTTAAGCCACAAAACACTTAACCCAAATGAAGCCTTTTTTTTTTTTTTTAACTCCATGCCCAATCCAATGCCACTCTTGAACTAATGACCCTGACATCAAGACCTGAACTGAGATCAAGAGTCAGATGCTTAACAGACTGAACCACCCAGGGGCCCCAATCCAAATGAATTCTTAATTAGAATTAGAAAAAGTTGCTCCGATTGTAACAGAGGTAGAAGCATCTATTTTCAGAAGGCAAGGTTGGGGGACATCCCCCTCCCCTTGCTGTTTGAAAACCACTGTTTAGAACCATCTTCCAGCATATTCTGAAAAGTAGACATTAAAATGCTTAAGGAGTGAGACCAGAGGAAATTTCTTTCTTTCTGATTCTGCCCATAATGAAATCCATGATCTCTCCTCAAAGCTCTATGTGTAAGCCAACGCACAAAGGACTAAGGAGCTGCAGACTGGGAGACATGGGGGTTAAATGGAACAGCAAGTTTCCCAGAAGGAGGGAGGGAAAGGGGAAAGGCTGTGCTGGGCAACTGGGGCTAACATTTGCAGCACAAGAGGGTAGGTATCTCTTCCTCTGAGAATAAAGGAAAGGTGGGTCTGGGGTGAAACCAGCCCCCAGATTCAGGTGAGCTTCCTCACTGTCTCTCAGAGTAACCACTTTTCCTGTTCCTACCTTGCTGGTCATTGAGATCTCAAGCCTCAAGTACCAAAATAGCCCCTGACTGTTTTCTCTGCTCCCAGGGTACTCTTCCTAAAACACTGCTTTCTTCAAACAACCCCACCTCCACCAACTCCAAAGATGGACTCTTTGGGGCCTCTGACCAGAGCTTGACAGGACTTAAGAGCCCACAATCCACCCCAACCCATACAAACACCCAGGTGCACGTCACTCTCACTGCAAAGCTAAACTATTTACTGTACCGATAATCAACTCATATTTAACTAAAACAGGGTCACTCATAATTGAAAGAAACCCTTTTTGGGGCACCTGGGTGGCTCCGTCAGTTAAGCCTCTGACTTCAGCTCAGGTCATGATCTCACATTCGTAGGTTCGAGCCCTGTGTCGGGCTCTGTGCTGACAGCTCAGAGCCTAGAGCCTGCTTCCGATTCTGTGTCTCCCTCTCTCTCTGCCCCTCTCCCTCTCATGCTTTGTCTCTCTCTGTATCAAAAATAAAAATAAAACATTAAAAAAACAGAAAAGAAAATGAAAGAAACCCTTCTTTCAATTTGGAAAGGAGTTTGTGCTTCAGTTTGCAAGCACATTACTAAAACACAAAAATAAAAATCTGTAAACTACCTTGTACAAATCTCTAGCAGTTAATCTGCCACAGAGCTCATAACACTGAATCATTGCTATTTAAAGCATTTGTAGGGAACCCTGGCTGGCTCGGGTGGTAGAACATGCAACTCTGAGCCCCATGTTGACTGCAGAGATTACTTAAATATAAAATCTTTAGGGGCGCCTGGGTGGCTCGGTCGGTTAAGTGCCTGACTTCAGCTCAGGTCATGATCTCGCAGTCTATGGGTTCAAGCCCCGGGTCAGGCTCTGTGCTGACAGCTCAGAGCCTGAAGCCGGCTTCAGATTCTGTGTCCTCCTCTCTCTCTGCCCCTCCCCCACTCACACGCTGTTTCTCTTGAAAATAAACATTAAAAATTTTTAATAAAAAAATAAAATCTTTAAAGTAAACAAATAAATAAAGCTGTTATATAGACTCCCTAGTTTACCTTCCTCCACCAGTGAAGTTTGCATCAATGTAGACTCTATCAACTGTGAGAGCATCATGCGCCTTCCCCCACTCCAGCTTACAGTGAAGAATCACTCTCAGTAATTAAATTAGTCTTTTGAAAATTAATGAGTCCCCCACTGCTTTGATTTGCATTCACTGAAATGCCCTTGGAGGTGTTTGTTTTTTATGTTACTGGCCATTTGTATTTGTTCGTTTTAGCACTATTCATGTCCTCTGCCTGGTGTTTTTAGGATGTTGGTCTTTTTCTTACTGACTTGAAAGAGCTTTACGTCCTTCTTATTCATTGTAAATGCTCCTGTATTTTGTTGGCAGTTTGGGGTGGGTTGTAAAGGAATCTTAAATTTTTTATAAAGTCAAATCTATGTTTGGCCTTTAAGGTCTTGCTTGCAGAGGTCTTCCCTACATAACCAGAAGATGACAAAAATGTATTTTCTCCTATTTTCTCCTAGCTCTTTAATAGGTTTAAAAATTTTATTTTATTTTATTTTTATTTTAGAAAGAGAGAGCGAGAGCAGAGAAGGGAAAAGGGAAGGAGACACAGGGGGAGAGAGAGAGAGAGAGAGAGAGAGAGAGAGAATGAATCTCAAGCAGGCTCCATGCCCCGTCTCACCATTCTGGGATCACCACCAGAAACCAAGAGTAGGACAGTGACCAACTGATCCACAAAGGCAGCCCAACAAGGTTTTTTTAATCTTTTGTTTGCATTTATTTATTTTTGAGAGACAGAGAGAGACAGAGCTTGAACAGGGGAGGGTCAGAGAGAGGGGGAGACACAGAATCTGAAGCAGGTTCCAGGCTCTGAGCTAGCTGTCAGCACAGAGCCTGACGCGGGGCCCGAACCCACGAACCGTGAGATCATGACCTGAGCCGAAGTTGGACATTTAACCAACTGAGCAACCCAGGCGCCCCAAGTTTGTTTTTAAAATATAAAACTTCCTCCACCAAAACGTCAATGTCATAAAAGACAAAAAACCAAAAACAAAACCAAAAAAAATACAGAAAAAAAGCTGAGGAACTGTTCCAGATTAAAGGAAACTGAAGGGACCTGCTGTGAAATTGTAACTTGTAATAAGAAACATATATTTAGTCTTTGTCCCCTGTCCTGGCACAGTGCTGCTTCCTCCCCACCCCCCACAGTGCCCTTGGAATTTCCGAAGTAATGAGAGCTCTAATGTGAAAAGAGTATCTTTTGTTATTCATAACAAGTCCCTTGCAACCACACCTGAATTTATGTCATTGACCTTTTAGAAAGTCCCTATGGATGGGGGCTGGTTGCCAGGGGAACCGAATAAGTGGCATTTTCAGCCCCACCTTTTCTACCTATGGGGGGTCGGGGGGAGTGGTCTGGAGGCTGAATCAGTCACTCATAGGCAAAGATGTAATCAATCGTGCCCAGATAATGCAGTCTCCATAAAGGCCCCGACTGAAGGGGTTTGGAGAGGTTCCAGGCCGGCGCACGCAGGAAGGTGCTGGGAGAGTAGTGTGCTTGGAGCTTCGGGCTCCTTTCCTCCCACCTCTCTTCCAACTGGCTGTCTCTGAACTGTATCCTTTTTTATTTTTTTTAATGTTTATTTATTTATTTTGAAAGAGAGAGAGAGAGAGAAAGTACTTGCACAAGGAGGAGAAGAACAGACAGAGAGGGACACAGAATCCCAAGCTGGCTCCATGCTCAGCACAGAGCCTGACACAGAGCTCGAACTCATGAACCGTGAGATCACGACCTGGGCCAAAATCAAGACTCGGATGCTCAACCGACTGGGCCACCTGGGCACCCCTGAAAACAGGTACTTTTATGATAAACCATCAATCAAATAAACTGTTGTCCTGAGTTCCGTGAACCACTCTAGAAAAGTATCCAACCCCAGGAGGGGGGCATGGGAATCTTCAGTTTACAACCAGTCAGTCGGAAACACAAGTAAAACTGGAACTTGCCACTGGCATCTGAAGTGGGAGGAAGGAGGGGGACTGAGCCCTTAACCTGTGGGGTCTGCACTAACTACAGGCCATTAGTGTCAGAACTGAGGAGGGAGCCTGGGTGGCTCAGTCGGTTAAGTGTCCGACTTCGGCTTAGGTCATGATCTCACAGTCTGTGGGTTCAAGCCCCGTGTCGGGCTCTGTGCTAACAGCTCAGAGCCTGGGGCCTGCTTCAGATTCTGTGTCTCCTTCTCTCTCTGCCCCTCCTCCACTCATGTTCTGTTTCTCTCTGTCTTAATAGTAAATAAACATTAAAAATTAAAAAAAAAAAAGGACTGAGTTAAAAATTGCAAGACACCCTGTAGTTGTCCACTGGAGAGCTGGAGAACTGCTTGTGCGTAAAACCCCACGCATTTGGTGCCAGAAGTGTCCGGGAAGTGTTGATTGTGAGCAGACAAACTGTTTTCCTTTCACATGACAACTAAGTACACATGTGATTCTAGATGGTGTGCTTAATGTGAAGGACAATATTAGTTGGGGTCAACTGATAAAAGTAGAACACAAACAGATTAAAATATTAATGCTAAAATATACTGACATTGGTAACTGAACCGAGGTTATGTAAAAATGTCCTATTTTTAGGAAGTACACATTGTAGTATTCAGGGGGAAAAACCATGATGTATACACAACTGATTTTCATATGGCCCAGGAAAAAAAATAAGTATATACAAATACACACAGAGGCCCCTGGGTGGCTCAATCGATGAAGCCAACGACTCCTGAATTCAGCTCAGGTCATGATCTCATGATTCATGAGATCGAGCCCCACGTGGGACTCTGAGCTGACAGCGCAGAGCCTGCTTGGGATTCTCTCTACCCTTTCTCTCAGTCCCTCTCCGGCTCCTGCAAGCACGAGTACTCACTCTCGCTCTCTCTCTCTCTCTCAAAAATAAATAAACTTAAGAAACCACACACAGACTCAAAAATGTGAGTCTCTAAGTATATTCATACATACATGAGAACAAAAAACAAAAGCAAATAGGGCATAAATCTGAAGTAAACCTGAGCAAAATCTATATGAAATGTCCTTTGTTACTATTCTCATGACTCCCCTACAGGTTTGAAATTATTTCCCAATAAAAGGTTTTTTAAAAATCTTTCATCCCCTCCCTCCTCAAAAAATCTTTCATTTACCTGGAATTTAAGAATCAAATACAAAGGACCCTGTTTTCATTTCAAATAGTCTTCCAAGAACATGACACAAAGCTTCGATATAATTATCCAAAATTGGCAAACCCCTTACTGGTGGGAAAAGCTTGCTCTCTCTGGCGGGCCATGGTCTCCCCCAGTGTCCATGGTGTGCAGAGGACAGGGGGACGCAGAGGGAAGGTGTGAGCCCGAAGACTGGGGGGGAGGGGTCTGCTCTCTGCTCTCTGTATGTCTCTCCAGGAGGATGTACCTTGGCACCTCTCAGTGCGACACCTGGGGTGCCACAGACAGACCTGCCAGAGGCCTGCTGCCAAGGATCACAGTGCAGCTGCTGCCTGGCCGGGAACAGGAAGCACGCTGTCACCATGCGCCGTGACCCTCTCTAAGCTCTGGCTCCGTGTATCACGGGCCTGCACTGCTCTTGAGGACGGCCTGCTGGTCCTCACATGCCCTGCAGTGGGAACGGGCAGCAGCTGGGCCGCCAGCTAACGCATCTCCGCTCCCGTGGACTGGAAAGAGAGCAAACGGCACAGCGTCCATGGCATTTGTCAGCTGTTCAAATGGATTTCTTTGCTCATGGGAATCTGAGGTCAAAGCCAGAAGAGGTAAAGCAAATTCCTTCAATGAAACCTTTTGAATTGACTAACGTGCAAAAGTTGATAATTTACAAGCGATTTTCTCTTTTGTAATCTCAGATCTGGATGGAGAAAAAGAGAAGTTTAAGATTAAGAGCCCTTGAGATGAGTTCAGTCTGATAGTACGGAATATAAGCCACATAAGTACATATAAATATGCTAGCAGCCACTTCTTAAAAGGTGAAATTAATTTATTAATACATTTCATTTAACCCAATATAAACCACATTATTCATTCAACATGTACTCAATGTAAAAAATGATTAATATTTTGCATTCTTTTGTAACACTCAGTCTTCAAAATCAGTGGGCATTTTACACCCGCAGTGCTTTCCAAACCAAGCTGGCCACGCATGACTAGTGGCTACTGTTTTGGATGGATTTTAAACCATTAAAGTTCCCCTAAATGCTACCAGCCGTTTTTTAGTATTACTGATTTCAGTGAGTGTTTATCAACGAAGGAATAAGCCCAATTATGTCCAAGGAACTGAATATATTAGGAACTAGAGAAAAAGTCCTTAACATTAGTCCACTACAGAAAGCCTACAATAAACTATTATATAATTATATATTATGGGGCGTTTGGGTGGCTCAGTCAGTTGAGCGTCCAGCTTCGGCTCAGGTCATGATCTCACGGTTCGTGGGTTCAAGCCCCGCATCAGGCTCTGTGCTGACAGCTAGCTCAGAGCCTGGAGCCTGTCTTCAGATTCTGTGTCTCCCTCTCTTCCTAATCCTCCCTGCTCACACTGTCTCTCTCTCTCTCTCTCTCAAAAATAAAAACATTTTTTAAATTATGTTATATAATCATTTATTATATATCTTAGATATATAATTAAAAGTAGTTATAGTTATGCAAGGAACATTGCAATACAGCTCCAAGAGGCCTTTATTCTCTCCACCAAGTTCTAGACAAGTCAAACCTTGGAGGTGAGCAGGGTTCCCCTGGAGGAGAATGAAGGAAAGGCACTGCAGGGGGTGTGGGCCTCCACATCCACAGTAGAGGTGGGAGAAAATATGAAGAACCTTCAGAGGGGCACCTGGGTGGCTCAGCCAGTTAAGAGTCCAACTTCGGCTCAGGTCATGATCTCACAGTTTGTGGGCTTGAGCCTCACATCGGGCTCTCTGCTGTCAGCATATAAAGTCTGCTTCAGATCCTCTGTCCCCCTACTCCAACCCTGTCCCTACCATGCATGCAAGTGTGCTCACGTGCTCTCTCTCAAAAAATAAACATTAAAAAAAAAAAAAGGACCTTCAGAGAGCATGGACCAGAGAACATGGGCTGTGGCCAAAATGCAGCACAGACAGGGTGGGAAGGTGAAGGCTAGACAGTAGAGGCCCAACAGTCCTGTGTGCTCAGCAAGAGTTGAACTTCACTCTGAGAATGCTGGGAGGCTCAGAGGGGTTAAACAGGAGAATGCTTAGATCGAATTAGATGACTACTTTCTTGGGAAGCCGAGTGCACAAGGATGGAGCTGGGGACTACAGTGCTGCTGCTGCAGATACAACCAAAGAGCACAGAGAAGAAACCTGAATTCAGGCAAAGCTGAAAGGAAGCACAGGAGAAAAAATCAACAGGACTTCACGATCCAAGGAAGGTCGAGAGAAGTAACTTACATCAAGTGAGAGCTGGAAAAAAATTAACCACATGTATCCCCTTAACTCCTACTGTATACCAAGCTCACAGCTCCTGACAACTCTGAAACCTATGTGTAAAAGACAGCATTAGAAAAACAGGGGCACCTGGATGGCTCAGTAGCTGAGGCACACAACTCTTGATCTTGGGGTTGTAGGTTTGAGCCCCATGTTGGGTGTAGGATGTTACTTAAAAAGAAAATCTTGAAAAACAAAACAAACAAAATGGAGGACATCAAGCCAAGAGAAATATGCTGACTTAACTCAGATGGCGGTGTCAGTGGGCTGGACCCCCTATTTCTATCACTTGGCATCTGTACAGGACATACATACATGGAAACTACAAGCGACTAAGTGGTGGAGGTCTGTGCAGTGTGGTAAGGTCGAAGAAAATGTGTTGGGTCAATGATTTACCTATGATCTAAATGTCTGGATTAGTCCATGAGAAAAACACTGGTAGTGCCTTCATACCTCATACTATTCAAGAAAATAAGCTCTAGTGTAATTGGTTAAAGCCAGTCTTTACTCCTTAGAAAGTTTCAACTGTAAATAAGCGAGTAAGCAGAGGGAGCCATAGGAAAAAAGAATCGTCAGTTTCTACCATTATAATGTTTAAACGTGAGTGTGTCTGTGTCGTGTGTGTATGTGTATTTGTCAGGAAAAGTGATGGCACAGGAAAGGTAACCAAAAACCTCCTACTTACAACTGCAGAAAACTATCACTAGTCAAATTTAATAGTATGTCCTGCCACAGTTCAGAACAATGAACTTGAAAATGACAACAAGAATTCCGACTGTGTTTGATCACAATGGTGTGAAGTTTCCTCCTTCCTGATCACAGAAGCAGATTGCTATTCAAATAAGCAACCCCCAAATAAGGAATTTTTATTAATACTCAAATAAGGAGAAATGTTTGGGCCACTGAAGTGCTTTGTTACATTTCTGTAGTCTGAACTTGACTGTCCCAATCCCATATAACAAATAATTTGAGAGAATGGACCAGCACTATCCAAAGGAAATACAATGTGAACCATAGGTGTAATTTTAAGTCTTCAATGAGTAACACTGGAAAAAGAAACAGGTGAAATTAATTTTAATAATATGTTTTATTAATCCTATACCTACAACACCATTTCAACATATAATCATGATTAATGAGATAGCTCACCTTTTTTCACACTAAGCTTTCAAAATCTGGCATGGATTTTATACTGACAGCTCATCTTAATTTGGAGTAGCTATATTTCAAGTGCTCACTAGCTCATGTAGCCAGTGGCTACAACATTGGACAGCATGGGTCTAGACTAACCAGTTCATTCTGTGGACGAAGACCCTGAATCACAAAGGGGTTGGGAAAGCGTTGTGCCAGGCCTAGAATTCTGGTTTCCTAATTCACAACTGAATGTTCTTTCCACTTGACCAAACTGTCAATCCTATGTTTTGTACCCAGAAGACACGGAAGAGTGTCCGATGACGGCAGGCCAAGGACACCTGGGATGGAAGTCAGTCAGGAGACCACTGGAAACTAGAGTTCACGGTCAAAAGAAAATGTATGGCTGAACCAAACAGTATCTGACAGCAAAGCAACAGAACAGACATCATCTCAATCAATAAGCCTGAAGGGTATGTGTTGATAAGCACGGAATGTTGCACGTTGACACATGTGCATGATGACTGGGGACTAAATCCACCATGCTCAGCACAGTGACTGTGGAATCAGAACAGTGTACACAAATTTACATACATTTGAGATTCCGGCCTGCGTGATTTCTAAGAGAATTCCTTACACCCTGATCTCTACTGTTGGCAATATTTAATCTGCACGAAGAGGAAAATACATGTGGCACTTGATTTAAATACTCTGGCAAAAGAAAAAAGGGAGGGGAGGAAAATTGGCAAAATTTAATAATTATTAAAGCTGGGTGATGAGCACAAGGCACTTATTAAACTATTCTTTCTACCTTTACATACTGTGAACTTTTCTATAATAAAAAGTGTTTTAAAAGTAGATGAGCATAGGGGCGCCTGGGTGGTTCAGTCGGTTAAGCCTCCGACTTCAGCTCAGGTCATGATCTCACGTTCGTGGGTTTGAGCCCTGCGTCGGGCTCTGTGCTGACAGCTCAGAGCCTGGAGCCTGCTTCGGATTCTGTGTCTCCCTCTCTCTCTGCCCCTCCCCCTCTCATGCTCTGTCTCTTTCTGTATCAAAAATAAATAAAAAACATTAAAAAAAATTTTTTTTTAAGTAGAAGAGTATAAACAAGGGAGAGGAAACGTAACCTCAGAAAAAGGTTTTCTAGAGCCCTGATACTAAGACCAAAAAATAAACCTTGAGATTCCACCAATAATTCCAAGAGCACTTGAAAATACACAGACATTTCAATTTTAAGAAAGCAGACTGAAGAGAGAGGTAAAAGAGGTGGGGGGAAAAGGACAGAGACAAGGAAAAAATATTTTTAAAACACCACTAACCTCAATACCCTGAGAAAATCACTATCAACAACTCAACATAATCTTTCCAGATCCTTTCCTGTTAGCATATATTTTTTAAAAATGTCACATTTTCTAAACTGATAAAATGAGATTATGCCCATGATGCTCTTCTTAAATCAGCATGCCTTCGGGGGAATGACATGGTCCATGCAGTTCTCTAAGGATGCAACTGAGGGTTGGGCACGTGACAGATGCTACACCAATCAGATCCTATCCTCTAGGGAGGTAAATCCTCCTAAGCCAATACTCACAGGGACAGGGCAGATAGAGCGGAGTCATCCAGTGCGGGTGTCCTGGACAGAAGGCCCACAGATTTCTGCAGCTGAGATCCCTGAAACTGGGTTTCCCTTTTTTTTTCAGCTTCTGGAAGCCACCTTCTTATAAACACGGTTTTCTTATTTAAGCTAAGCAGAATTCATATCTGTTGGCTGAAGTTAATGAACTCGGGTAGTTTGGTAATACTACTACTAACAAGAAGAGGAGCAAAGAGTAATGCGTTAATTTGCCAGGTACTGTTCGAAAACTTTTATGTTTTATCTCATTTAATACAACAGTCCTATGTTATGAATACTGTTACTAACTCGTTTTCAGGGCTGAGAAAATGGAGCTCCAGGTAGACTACATAACATGCCCCAACTCACAGCTACTGGTTATAGAGCCAAGATTTGATCTTGGGCTGGTGGATCTTTAATTTAGTCCTAAATTATAGAAGCTCCAATTAAGCTACTTTATGACTTGTTTCTTTTTCATTAATAATATGTCAAGAATGTCTTTCCATATTGGAAAATACATCATTTTTAATAACCATATTGAATTTTATAATATAGATTGTCATAATTCAAGCAATTATCTCCTACACTGGGATACTTAGGTTGTTTCCAGTCTTTTAATATCATGAATAAAGCTGTAATAACTGTTCTTTTAGTTTCATTTGAGGGCACATCTTAATTTACACGTAGGTTAAATTTCTGGCATGGATTTGCCAGGTCAAAAGAGATGTACTTTTTTCCCTATTCTTGATTATGCATCAAATAAGGGTATTTGTTTTCAAAGCTAGTTGAGAAATATAAAAGGGAACAAAGTTAGCTTTTCTTTGTAAAAGGCCATTTCTGCCTTTGGGCATTCATGTGTGTTTACATGCTCAGAATGGAGACAATCTGCTCAGCTAAGAAAGAAGACTCTGTTTTTAAATGTTAATTGATGTAAGATAATTGGATTTCCCAATCAATACCAAATACAGTGCAAGCCCAGTGCTTAAGAAGTTCCTGAGCCAGCTTTTTATTGCATCATATTTCCTGAGGCAAATTCTAAAGGGCACTGCTCAGGGATCAATTGTGGAAAAGGTAAGTTATAAAGCAAAGGTGTTTCTATAACTCTTGGAATCCTTCCTTTGCACTGGCTTTTTCAAAAATCAGTACTTCCATTATTCCAGACAACAGTTATACAATGATGTGATGTTGTGTTTATGGTATGTTTATTTCTTTTGTGAGATCAATGTTCTCTATTTCCTTTCTCAGAAGGTTACTTCAGTGCAGTAACTTCCTGGGAAGATCACATTATCTACTTTTCTGCTCTTTGAGTATTGAAACACTCTCCAGCTGAGTACAAAATAAACCTTCAGACGTGCCCTGACACCCACTACCTTGAAGACTCCTGCTGTACTATTTCCTATCACCAGGAGGCTTGAGAGAAAGATGATGTCACAAAGAAGCCACCTACTTACAAATGGTCAGGGGGAAAAAAACCACTGCAGTGCCAAGGCTCTGCCCAGAGCAACACTGGACAGTAAACAGGACATGGAGACGTTCTTTGGGAGACTGGATAATGGAAGGTGGACAAGTAAGTAGAATATTCCAAGATGATCCTTGATGAACTAGAATTTTAATATCTAGGGAAAACTACCCGTTAACTTTTCTCTACCCAAACCAAAAACAATTCTAAAAATTTTATCTTAAAACCAGTATCAGGACAAGAACATATTAACACAGTCCAGTTGAGTAACTCTGGCTGAGCCTATCTTTCCAAACTGACAATGATTATCTTGCAGGAATAGATAAGAAAGTTGAAAGGGAAAACACAAGTAAACATTCACCAAACACAACCCCAATGAAGAAAGAGCTATGAAGAAAGATGCAAGAAAATAAACCATATAAAGATAAAATGAAGCACTTGCAGAAAGTTCAGGCAATCGGAAAATTAAATAATAATAATAACAATAATAATAATAACAATAGCAATTAGACAAAGAACCAGTTGGTTGAGGCTTAGACCCTAGAGATACAGACCTTCGGGCTCCCATCAGAATGAATGAGGACATGTTACACTTTATTCTAAGCTGCTAAGTGGCTGTGGCCCATCTTATCCGGCAATCCCCCAGTGGAATCCTGCTCTTAGCGAAGGGGGGAGAGATGGATAAGGACTCGGTGCAAACAGTGCAAAGCTTGTCTCTCATTAAGCACATTCATGAGACTAAATAGACTCTTTTGTTATTGCCTCGATAAGAGGTAAATAGCATGCAAGTTTGGTTAACCCACGGAACTCAGTAAGTCAGAACTTTCAGGCAATGATGACATCGGTCAACTCACCTAGGGCATGGCTACAACTCCGGCAGGATTCCGTTAGACTGACAATTATTTGCTGCAGATCAGCTCTCGGGGGAGTGGGAGAAGGGTTGGGGTTTTTCCAGCCATTACATTTACAAGACTCCTCGGCCTAAAAAAGGAATAGAGAGAGAAAATTATGTAACAAGCAGCAATGGACTCAACATTTGACGTGAGATCAATACACACTAGTTATAGGACAGCTACCCTCCCGGCTCCTGACTTCTAACTTTCTACATATGCACAAGAAACAAAAACAGAAAAAGGCAAAGGGGGTGTTTGATCCAGGCATTCTGTGTTTTGATAGTTTTTTGTTTGTTTCTTTTGTGCTGGCTGGCATCTGAGTGCTATGGCTCGGACAGTGGACCCTTACACTTTGGTACCACTGCCCCAAGCAATGTCCATGGAGCGGTCAGTTCCTAGGGAGTCCATCCAGAAAGCTATTCCAGGCAACCAGCCAGACTCCCGAGGTGCCTGGAACACAGCCAGGGCCTCAGCCATGATGAAGCCTTGCAGGTTCGAAGGCTCCCTCTGCAACTCTGCTCCACAGACCAGAAGGGAAACCCGAGAAAGTGAGGAAGTTAGCAATCTTAAGGACTTGAGGAGGGACACACCCAGCTGAAGCCACATTTGCTGGCTTCCAAGTCCTTCTGAGTAGGCTCTAGCTTTAGAAATGGAGAGTGTCTCACCGTGTAGTCTGGGATTTCTATCTATGGTATTTCTGAGGTTTCCTGAACTAGAACACGATTATTTATTGTTTTCACAACACTTACTAGGTATCTTCCATACTGTCCACATTTCCCTACCTTTCTTGAGAACAGTGAATACAATTTAGCCTCTTTATAGTGACCTGGGTTATAAAGTGTAGGACAAGGGATAGAAAGATATCAACTATTTTCGATTGTAAAAATAGCATGCAACATAGCTCACTGTGGGTGACAGCCTTCTATGCACACTGTCCAACATGGTAACCACTAGCCACAGGTGGCCGTCGAGCACTTGAAATGTAGCTAGTCCAAACTGAAATGTGCTGCAGATGTAAAATACATATCAGATTTAAAAGACTAATGCAAAAATTAAATATTGCATTAATAATGTTCACCCTGGTTACATGCTGAAACATTAATTTTTAGAGGCATGGAGTTAAATAAAGATATTAAAATTCATTTGACCTGTTTCTTTTTAGTTTTTTAATGTGGCTCCTGGAATATTTAAAATTATATATGTGATTCACATTCTACTTCTACTAGATAGCACTAGTCTATAAAACATTGCATAAAATTTTTGTGCTTAGGCTTTGCGTTCGATCTTTGATCAGAGGTTTTTTTTCTTCCTGCTTCCCACCACCTCCCACCCCGCCAGCCCACAAACCCCACAGCAGATGGTTGAAGTCAGCGGAAGTCTAATTTGTAGAAAATTGGAGAATGGCTGCTACCTTAACCTCATACAGAAAATTCTCTAAGACAGGGACAGTTTCTGAAGTGTGTGCACATATAGGAGAATAAGAAAAGAATAAATAATTGGCAAAGCAAGAAGGGCCAAGGTGAATGAAGGAAGGAAAATATGTTTCTAAAGATAAGACCCTATGCTTTTGAAGATAAGTCCTTCGCAGTAGGCCCTGTGCATGTTGGCAAGCCCAGCCTGACTGCTTCTCACATTTTATCGTAATGAGGATGGAGAAGGCAAGACCAAAAATAGCAACTTAACAGCACAACCCCCAATGAGTAGTAGCTCAAGTGACCCTCTTGTGTTTGGCCAGGCATCAGGCAGGATCTGACTATTAAACCCCACTGCTCAGTTACTAAGCTGAACTGGGCCTTGAAATTCCCTGCAATGAGCCATCCACTTCGTCAGAGATTAGAAAGGGGTCTCAAGGGCCATGTTTTTGAGGAGGACTCTCATTTCAACTTGCGTCCAAGAAAGCATCCCTATAATCTTTGTAGGGATGGAGGTAAATACCCCCATTGTGGACCGCTCCTTGCCTAGCAGTGGAATAGCTACCCAAGGGACTCCCACAGCCTCTGGCTTTTCTGAGCAGCTGCCCTTTCCAAAAAAAAAGCTCTTTGTTAGAGAAAGAAAAATGATGACAATAGTAGTCCCACCAAATCAATTAAATACAGCAGGCCAGATCTAAAAGGAAAAGTAGGAATGGCCCAAAACATTTCAATTTGTAGAACTTTATAAATTCCTAGCCAAAGAACGACTATGCATATTGAGTCATTCACTGGACAGTATGTATTGAGGGCCAACTCTGTGCCGTACTTCTGCTAAGCGTATAAGGGAAGAAATAAAGATCCTGCCCTCATGGTGATGAGGGATGGGGCAAACAAGCAACACAAATTAACAAATTATATAGTATATTAGAAAGTGACAGTGCTGTGGAAAGAAAGATGAAGAGTTGGGTAAAGAGGGATGGGGGAAAGGACAGGATAGAATCTGCAATTTTAAGTAGGCCTTTTTGAGAAAGCAGCAATAAAGCAAAGGCTTGAAGGAGCAGGTGTCTGGTGGAAGAACATCCAAGACAGAGGGAGTAGTCAGTGCAAAGTCAAGAGTGGCTGGCTTGCTCAACAAAGAGTAAAGACCAGGATAGCTAGAGCACACTGAGCAAAGGAAAGAGCTGAGCTGGAAGTAGGAGGAATCCTCCAAGGCCTCATAGGCAGTAAGAAGGACTTCACCTTGGTTACTTGACCTGTCATCTCTCCCTCTCCAACAGAATCCTCTGGGCTTAAAACAGGGATAGGGACAGAACACAAGGACATAAGGCAAGATGTCTCCATACTCATTTCTTTCTTTCATTTTTTCCTTTCCTCATTTGTGTAAAGCCTCCCCACTTTCTCTTTTCCTTTAGCAATACTCATGAGGCATCCATTTTTCTGTCACTAGCTTACATGAGTAAATAATCCAATTCTCTTTCATTTTCAACTTCCAACCCAGGATCAACTATGCATTGTATTACACAGGGAAGCACAATAACTACTCATACATTCCAGAATTTAAAAATCTCTTTGATATCTAGATGGAAAGGAACTCTAATACCTTAACCAAGGCCCAGCAACAGAACAAAGGATTCTTCTGGAACTACCATAAAGATGCCAAGTT
The DNA here is from genome assembly GCA_028646485.1 of Cryptoprocta ferox. NCBI lineage: Eukaryota > Metazoa > Chordata > Mammalia > Carnivora > Eupleridae > Cryptoprocta > Cryptoprocta ferox. The sequence continues at coordinate 128,863,361 of CM053573.1, read as the reverse complement.
GTCTAGCTAAGAGTTTCATCACTTACTAAGACCCAAGATTAACTTTAGGGCTAGGGATCAGGTGGGTAATAACTTAAGTTCAAAACCCCAAGGAATTATGTAATCTGGGAGTCTGTCCTCATTCACCTAGGTAAACCACTTTAGCTTTTGACGAACGATGGATTTTGCATCTAATACATTAGCAACCATAGCCTACATCTCCTTCTTTGGCAGATTGTCTATGGGCAGGCAGGAAAACTAGTAGGAACTCTGCATGGACCACAATAAGACTAATCACTGCCAGCATTTGTTAACTCCAGATTCTCAGAGAGACAGTGACCCAGTGAGACATCAACTGCCTTCATTATGAGGAAGCTTGAGAAGCCAACTTGCTCTGAATCAATCCAAAAGTATTGCTAGCCTATGTACTTCACCTCTAACAAGAGCCATCAGCCTTGACAAAACACTACAGTTCAAAGTATAAGTCTACAGGTAAGAAATCTCTCCATACTGTGCTTGGGGTTGGAACCCATGGGATCATGCCATAGCTTTTCACAGAAGACAGTGTTAGGAATGGATTACCTCAGAAGACAATGCTAACTGGGGAATGTTTTCTCTGTATTTGGAGCGTGGGTGGGAAGAATGCACAGGGAAAAGAGTAGACAGAATGTGAACCTTTCTACTGCCTCAGGCCCTGGCTATTCATTCATTCTTCAAACACTGAGCACTACTACATGTCAATTATAGGACCAGATACCAAAGGCACACAAGAAATTTCTGCAGAAATAAAAATCTTCCCCAGTGGTTCTCAATCTTAGAGATACATTGGAATTACTGGAGAGCTCTGGTAAGCCTGATACCACACCAAGCCCTAGATAGATGAAATCAGGATCTTGGGATAGATCCCAGACATCAATATTCTTTTAAGCTAGTGCTTCCAACGTGTAGACAAACTTAAGTATCTTCTGATCTAAAAGGAAGGGTCACTAGTAACAGATCCATTAGAAAACACACACACTGGGATGCCTGGATGGCTCAGTCGGTTAAGCATCTGACTTCAGTTCAGGTCACGATCTCATGATTCGGTTCATGATTTTGAGCCCCACATCCGGCTCTCTGCTGTCAATGTGGAGCCCGCTTTGGGTCCTCTGTCCCCTCTCTCTCTGCCCGTCCCCTGCTGGCATTTGTTGGCTCTCTCTCAAAAATAAACATTAAATAACACACACGCTAGGGACGCCTGGATGGCTCAGTCGGTTAAGCATCCGACTTCAGCTCAGGTCATGATCTCACGGTTCGGTGAGTTCGAGCCCCATGTCTGTGCTGACAGCTCAGAGCCTGGAGCCTGCTTCAGATTCTGTGTCTCCCCTTCTCTCTGAGCCTTCCCTGCTCATGTTCTGTCTCTCTCTCTCAAAAATAAATAAACATTAAAAATTACACACACACACACACACACAGGCATACTAATAGGGCATCTCAGGAAGATCTATACAGACAAGAGGGCCTTCAAATGGGAGGAGACGAGGAGAACAACAGTTCATTTTAGAAGGGAAACCGCGTATGTGTGCTTCGGAACAATCTTCTTACCCATCGCTTCATGTACAGTTAAATACGTAGGTGCCTGCTTTCTCTATAACATTTTTATGTAATTAGAGACCAGAGAAAAGAGGGAGGTTAACATCTTTGTGTCAAAATTTTCTAGGATTTTTATGAAGGGATAAAAGAACATGTATAGTTTTAAATTCTAAAATTATCACATTAAACAAATACATGATAAAATTACTCCTTTTTTGGTTTTGTTTTTTGATTTTGTAGAGCCTATCATTTATAGATTTCTGCCTGAACCTTGGTTTTTTTTTTTTTAGTCATGATATTTATCTTAAAAATTCAGACTAGGGGCGCCTGGGTGGCTCAGTCAGTTAAGTGTTCAACTTCGGCTCAGGTCATGACCTCGCAGTCCGTGGGTTCGAGCCCCATGTTGGGCTCTGTGCTGACAGCTTGGAACCTGGAGCCTGCTTCGGGTTCTGTGTCTCCCTCTCTCTGCCCCTTCCCCGCTTGCGCTCTCTCTCTCTCTCTCTCTCTCTCTCTCTCTGTTTCAAAAATAAATAAACAAAAATAAATAAATATTCAAAAAACTTTTTTAATATAAATAAATAAATAAATACTCAGCCTAAATGAAAAACCAAAGGTTGAGAATCACTGGCCTAGAATAGGTAGGACTTTGGGACTGAATCAAATAGGTGATGGACACCTATTCCTCCTAAAGCAAATACATTCCAGGAAATTTTCCCAGATAGCTGTGTGGAGACGAGATCTTCCCGCAGCAAAACCTAAGAACTAAAACATTCTTTCAGGATATACTAGTACCCTTCCCCAGACTCTGAAGGAGCAAATAGGCCACGGAGAGAAAAAAGGGACCAGATTACAGGAAAGACATGACGTTTGAGGCTATCGGCCATCATAAAAAAGACTGGCAGGAAACTCAGGGAAAGAGTTCTTTATGAGCAGTCCTGCAAGGGCTCTTTCATCACTACTCCTCAACACCTTACCCTCAACCAAATCACATCAGTACCAGGAGAAGGAATGGAGGCAAAGTCAAGGTCAGCAAAATGTTTCAGCTTAGGTTGAAGTTGTTAGAAAGACCACAAGTGACAGTATACAGCATCAGTGCCATGGTCTAGAGAAAAGGACTTGCAATTATAGAAATACAATTTCAAATCTTAACTCCAACACTTACTATGTGAGCCTAGGGTGAATCACTTAATCTCTCCAAGCTTCCCAATCTATAAAGTGGGTTTTAAAGTACCTATCTCACAAGACTGTTGGAGACATTAAGCAATCAATGTGGGCAGACGTTGAATAAATGGAAATAGCAACAAAGATTATGATGGCACTGATAATGATAATATGCTAGGCATATTCTGTTAGGTGAAAGGTGAGCAGGGAACAAGGGCTCTATAAATCATGATGGACCATGACACTTAATACTTTAAAGCAAGGACTTGAAGAGGATGCAACCAATGGAAGTAGTTAGAATATACTGGCCCCAATCACTATGAAAGAGGCTACAGCTCTTACTGAATAAAAGACCGGACAACTTACAAATTATGTAAAAACTTATGCTCCTCAAAGAATAAATCGACTTCATTTCCACTATAGGTGAGAGCAGTGGGAAGTCACTCAACAGCTCACTGGGTGATCTTGGTGAACATTTTTATAAAAAGCAGAAGTGAAGAGAAAAAGATGGCGAGATTACATATACACAATCACCCAGAAAGTACATAAAAAACCAAAATCTATGGGGTATAGTCAAGGCACCATTTAAAGGAAACTAAATACCCTTAAATGCATTTATGGGAAAAACACAAAGATTAAAAATATTCATTCAACTCAATAATGTAGAAAAGGAGTAACAAAATAAACTCAAGAAAAACTGACAAAAGAAACTTACATAAAAAAATTTTTCAGGAAATCAATAACAGAAAATCATATACCTAACCAGTATAATAAATGGTTGATTTTTTAAAAGACATTAAAATAAAAAAACCCTTGACAATTCTAATGAAGGCAGGGAAAAAAAGAACAATGAGAAAGGAAATAAAACTACAATTTATTTTACAACTATAAATAAGTACTCTGTAGAACTTTATACCACAAGTGACTTCCTAGTAAAATATAAATTATCAAACCTCATTTAATAAGTAGTAAAGTTTACTAACAACCCTAGAAGAAAACAAAAAGGTAGTCAAATTTCTAAAAAAGGCCCTAGGATCAGATGGTTTTATAGGCAGGTTCCAGTTAATTCTCAAGAACTATCCAAAGTATATATAATGTGACTCATACATAAAAGTTTTAATTTTCTAGCAGCCACATTTAAAAAAAAAAAAAGGTGAAATTGACTTAATTTATTTACTATAATATGTCTAAAATATTATCGTTTTAACATGTAATCAGTATAAAAACACTACTAACAGGACGTTTTACATATTTTTTATGCTAAGTCTTCAAAATCCAAGGGATATATGACAGCACATTTCAGTTCAAACTAGCCATGTTTCAGGTGTTCAATGGTCATTTGTGGCTAGTGGCTGCCATACTGGGCTCAGAAGAGCAGATTAGTCCTTTGTATTGTAAGCTGTTTCAGAGCATTAGAAAAAGATGTACACTCACATTCTATGAGCCCAGTATAACCCTGACACAAAAACAGAATACAGACAGCAAGACACACTGAAAAAATCACTAGCCCAATCTTACGAAAAAAATTTTACAAAGAAAATGGAAAGAAGATATTTGTAAATTAAATCCAACAGTACACAATTAAAATCATGCATTTTGACTAGCAAATAATAACTAAGCAAAGTTTATTACAAGAATGCCAAGATAATCATTGCAAAAATTAATTACATGAACAAATTAAGAAAAAATAATTACAATTGATGCCACAGAAGCTTTTCATAAAATTCTATATCAATTTCTGATTTTAAAAAATAGCAAATTTGCAATAGAAGAAAATTATCTTAACTCAAAAACAAACATTAATACTAAATAAAGAGATACATTTTTCCTATTAAAGTTACCATAACAAGGAAGCCTTCAATACATCCACTGTTCAACACTGGCCTGAAAGTACACAAAAACTATAAAGATTGGTAGGCAATTCTTAGAGATTTTCAAAACTTATAAAGAAATCAGTAAATTGACTGAATAATAAGATCACCATGTAAAAAATCAGAATCTTTTCTCTATATTGGCAATAACCACTTAGAAGATGTAATAGGAAAAAAAGATCTTAATAGCAAAATCCATCAAATACTTAGAAACAAATCTTCAAAGAGATGAGTAAGATCTGTATACAGAAAACTAAAACTTTCTACCAAAGATTGGATAAATTTCTGCACTGAAATGAAGAAATATGCATTGTTCATGAGAGGATCGTAAAGATACTAATTTTATAATTTACAATGCACTAAATCCATATTGTAAAGATATCAATTCTCCTCAAATTTTTAAGTTCCATAAACCAGATCAGTGGAGAGAATATAGACTTATGCCATATATAACAAAGTATTATTAATATTCAGAATATATAAAGATCATCTATAAAACAATAAGTAAAAAGCACGTCTGACAGGAAAAAACTTGCAAAGCCAGATGATTCCAAGAAAAATGAATGCTAATGTTAAATAAACCTATACAAAATGGTCAAAGTAACTAGTAATGTAGAAATGAAAAATTAACAGCCCTGTGAGATATTTCCTCATACTAATTAAATTGGCAAAAAGAAAGAAAGAAAAAGTGGACACTGATATCCACAGTTGACCAAGATGTGAGTAAACACACACCCTCATATACCACGTGTAGGAGGAAACACTTATACGCCTTTCAGAAGCCAAATTGGACTGTTCGTGCCCTTTGGCCCAAATGCACTACTTGGACGCTTTCCTATAGAAATACTCATAGGTGCTCAATGATATCTGTACGCCATTTATTAGAGCAAAATAAAAAATGTATGTCAGGTAAAATCTGATCAAAAAGAAAAGAATTTATTAAATTATGTAGATTGGTACCACAGGTTATAATGCCACGTTTATCAATATGACTAACTGTATGGACTTGGGACCTCTCTAGGTCCTAGTAAAAGGGAGAAAAAGCAAACTACAGAACAATACTAAGCATAATCCAATATATCTTTTAAGAAAATAAGTGAATATGCAATTTAAGCATGTAATACGTATTTGGATAGACAAAGAAACTAGACAAATACATACGTATGGAGGGGGGCAGAAGTGGGAGAGGGAGAGGGACATTCATATTGTACTTTAACATTCCTTTTACTATTTTAAAGTTTATGATTTGTTTTGAGAGAGAGAGAGAGAGAGAGAGAGAAAGCAGGGGAGGGACAGAGAGAGAGAGAACCCCAAGCTGGCTTTGAGCTGTCAGTGCGGAGCCCAACGTCAGGCTCAATCTCATAAACTCTGAGATCATGACCTGAGCTGAGATCAAGAGTCAGATGCTTAACCAACTGAGCCACCAGGGAGCCCCCACACTGTACTTTAGATTTCTCTCTACAGAATTCATATTCAGGGGTTGCTTGCTGATTTTCTTTAACATGAATTCATCTGAGGGGAAAACATAATTCCTGAAAAATTCCAAGAACCGTAACACAGGCTCAGTATAAATCAGTCGTGGGGGAGGAAATGTAAAAACCACATCCTTATCACAAACCACATTTAAGAATTCAAGGACCCAAAACTTTTCTCCCCGTGGGGTTGCTTATAAAATCTCCCTCTCTTTCCTGAGGTTCAAGCCAAAAAATAACAAGCCTGCAATTCTTGGAGAAGACAATATAGATTTTTAGAGATAGAAAATCTAACTTCATTATTGCAACAGACTTAGAGGAATCAGCCCAGAAAGAAAAGTTTATTCCACTCCTTGTCTTAACATGACTGGGAAGAATGGCTATGTTCATGGGGGTCTGAAAATGGGTCAAAGATCTCAGGGCAGAGAGATTTGGAATAATAAAGTCTTATATTCCCCCTGCTTAAAAAAAAAAAAAAAAAAGTTACATCCTTAAGTATTAACCGCACTTCCTTAAGCTACCTGGGATAGACGTACTTAATGAATTGCACCAACAATAAACACTTAAACATGTAAGTGAATAAAGGGCTTTTCTTTCAAAACTGGCTCACTGTGCTTCCCCCACTGAGTCTTGGGATCCCAGCAGCTTTCACAAAGTAGGCTTTTATTTCTTTTGTTCAGAACAACTGAGACTTTTTCCAATAGGAAAATTCCTTGAAAACGAATCGGAAGATAACAGGATAGAGAGAGCAAAGGAGGGAGAAAACACCAGCAAAACACTGAGAAGTATGAAAGTTTTGTCAGCCCCACAACACTGCAACTGAGCTGGGCAGTGGGTGCACGCAGCCACAAGTGGGTATCCAGTCTCCAAAAGGTAGTAGGTCCAAGTTGAGATGCGTCGTAAATGTAAAATAAACACTAGAGTTCAAAGGCTTCATGTCAAAAACAAAGAATGTTAAAATATCTCATGAAGAATTATTTTATACTGATTACATGTTATAATGAGATCCTTTCTAAGAACAAAATAAACACTAGATTTCAAAGACTTAGTGTCAAAAACAAAAAAATGTTAAAATATCTCATGAAGAATTATTTTATGTTATTACACGTTACAATGATATTGTAGAATATTAAGTTATATAATATACAAAATTAATAAGATTTAATAGTTGGTTTTTCTCTCTCTTTTTTTTTTAATTTGGCATAGTGGGTGCAAATTTGCTAGGTATCCCAGACGGGATCTTATTTGAAAACAGATACGATTTTTTGTAGATATGATTACTTAAGGATGTTGAGATGAAATTATCCTGAATGTAGACTGGGCCCTAAAATCAATAATTGGTGCTTTTATAAAAGAAAGGAGAGGGAGATTTGGACATTGAGTCATAGACATGGAGACACAGGTCAGAGGCAGAGACTGAAGTGATGCACCAAGATACCAAGGAATGCCGAGGATGGCCAGAAGGTAAGAAGGGCTTCTTTCCAGAGCCTTTGGAGGGAGCATGGCCCTGCTGACCCCTTGATTTCAGACCTCTGGCCTCCAAAACTGTAAATAAGGAAAGTTTCTTTACTTAACCCCCCTTGTTGGTGATAATTTGTTATGGCTGTCCTAGGAAACCAACACATGTGGCTACTGGGAAATTATATGTGTTAAGTGACATGTGTGGTCCACACTACATTTCTACAGGACACTGCTGCACTCGAGTTTAAAAGGGACCTACCCCCCAAAACCCAAGTCTTTGCTACAGACCCTAACGGCTTCTGCCTAGAACAGTCCCAACATTTCCTAAGTGGTTCTAAGTGCTTGAAGTTATACCCCTCTGAGGTATCTGGAAATCCCTTGAGCTTGGCTCACTTGTTTCAGGATTTTTTCTTTTTTCTCTTTTGGTAGGATATACAAAGTACTTCCTACATGCGTGCATGCACCATGGGACACTTGGAGACCTAAGTGCACAAAAATTGTAGTACGTGTGGGACTTCTTGCCCAAGTTACTCAAGAGGACACACTAAAGAGAACATTCGTTGCCATTGTCCTTGACTGCCAGCAATGCACTTTCTGCCACATGTTCCAAGCTGCTGCTATCATGTCCTCTGCCTTGGCCTTTATATCTCCCTTCCAGATGTGCAGGCCCAGCCACTGTTCTTCCAGATAAGAGATTTTCCTTCAAAATACCTTTCCCACATCTCTCCTTAATTAGGCAAGACAGCTGCTATCTACAGGAACTCCCAAAGGGACTGGCCTTGCAGCTTTAACAAAGTACCATCTGAAGGACAACCTTTTAGGGAGTGTGCTGCCAAGCCAATTACTGCAGCAGCTAGCAACCCCGGCACCAGGAAGGCAGAGCTCCCCAGATGACTTCATCTCCCCCAAGAGCACATCTCGGCAGACGTGGCAGGACCAAGAGAGAAGAGAAAGCCACTGGATTGCTTCAACAGGCCCAGGATGTAAATGGTTTTATGCCGTAGAATCCAGGGTTAGACAGCAAGAGAGGGCAACAGCCTTCATTGTAACATGCAGAGGCCAGGACCGAGGATGAGAAGGAAACTAAATTGGATAAACAAGCGATCATGACTCAGATGACAGATAGATAAGGGAGCAGGGGTGCTCACAGTTCATTCAGTGTCGATGAGTGAGATGGGCGTGATGATGTTTGGGTGCCATCCGGGGAAACAAGAGAAAGACAGCCAAGCTGACTAGAAGGATTCAGTCATGCTTACAATAATACTGGGAAGTCCTATTTGCTGGAAAACTTAAATCCGTGACAGGGACGTCTCATAGTAAGAACACACTGAAGGGAAATTTATGGAGTAAAACTGTGAATCCAACATTTATTGAGCACCTAAAATGAGAAAAAGCACCTGTATACTTGTTCTTATCTCATCCTGTATGAAGAAGGTATTAATTATCCCCATTATTCAGAAGAAAAAGCTGAGGCTCTAAGATGTTAAGAGATGTGTCAGAACTTTTTCAGTCTACCCTCCAGAAGCACTCACTGGGTACGTTCAGGCAGATAACTTGTCCTGTGTTTGTGTGTGGAAGTCCTTGATCCATTTTACTACCTCTCTGCTCCAGGTTAGACAAAAGTAGAATGTTTAAAAGTCAACACCAAAACCATTAGGAGATACAACTTCACACCCTCAAAGATGGCTATAATCAAAAGGGCAGATAATAATAATGGGGCACCTGGGTGGCTCAGTCAGTGAGCATCCGACTCTTGATTTTGACTCAGGTCATGATCCCAGGGTCATGGGATCAAGCCCAGGATCAGGCTCCACACTGGGCATGGAGCCTGCTTAAGATTCTACCTCTCCTTCTCTCCCTCTGCCCCTCTCCCCCGCTCACACTCTCTAAAAATTAAAAAACGAAAGAACAGATAATAATAAATGTTGATAAGGATGTAGGGAAATGGGAATCTTCATTGTTGGAGGGGATGTAAAATGGTAGCCACTATGGAAAAGAGTTTGGCAGTTTCTTAAAAAGTTAAACATAGACCAATGGACTAGAGAGCCAAAAATAAACCCTCACATAAATGATCAGATTATTTCTTCCAAGACCATTCAATGGAAAAAGGGCAGTTTTTTCAACAAGTGATGCTGGAAAAACTGGATATTAACTTGGAAAAGAATGAAGATGTTAGACCCTTACCTTAAATCTAGATGGCTCAGCTAGTTAAGCGTCTGATTCTTGATTTTGGCTCAAGTCATGATCTCATGGTTGTGAGATCAAGCCCCAAGTAGGCTCTGCACTGAGCACAGAACCTGCTTGGGATTCTCCCTCTCTCTGCCCCTCCCTTGCTTGTGTACCCATGTACACACTCTCTCTCTCTCTCTCAAAATAAGTAAACAAATGTTAAAAAAAAAAAAAAGAAAGAAAGAAAGAAAGAAAGAAACAGAGGAAAAGCTTCAAGACATTGAATTCGGCAATAATTTCTGATATGACACCAAAAACCTTCAAAAAAAGAAAAAACAGATAAGGGGTATCTTGGTGGCTCAGTCAGTTAAGCATCTGACTCTTGATTTTGGCTCAGGTCATGATCTCACCATTCATGAGATCAAGCCCCAGGTCAGGCTCTGCACTGGCAGTGAGGAGCCTGCTGGGATTCTCTCAAGCCCCAGGTCAGGCTCTGCACTGGCAGTGAGGAGCCTGCTGGGATTCTCTCTCTCCCTCTCTCTTCCCCTACCCCACTTGCTCACCAGTTCCCTCACTCAAAAGAAATATTTGTAAAAATAGATAATAGATTTAATCGAAATTAAAAACTTCTGTGCATCAAAGACCACAATCAATAGAGTGAAAAGGCAACCCACAGAATGAAAAAAAATATTTTCCCATCAAATACCTGATAATCCAGCATATATAAAGAACTCCTACAACTCAACAACAAAAGAAACAGCCCAAAAGGGCAAAAGACTTAAACAGACGTTTCTCCAGAGACAAATGGTCAATGAGCCCATGAAAAGATACTCAACATCACTAGTCACCAGGGAAATACATATCAAAACCATAATGAGATACCCTACCCCATACTCATTAGCATGGCTATTATCAAAAACTGACCAGAACAAGTGTTGGTGAGAACGCAGAGAAACAGGAACCCTTGCGCATTGTTGGTAGAAAGGAAAATTGGTGCAGCCGCTATGAAAAACAGTATGACAGTTCCCCAAAGTATTAAAAATAGAATTACCATATGATCTAGCAATTTTAAAGAATTGAAAGCAGGAACTTAAAGAAATATTTGTACACCCAAGTTCACAAAAACATTCTTTACAGATGGTAAATTTTATGTGATGTGTATTTTACCACAACTTCAAAGTTTTTAAGTCAAATGTATATTTACCACATGGCCCAGCAAACCTGTTCCAAAGTATCTGCCCGAGAGAAATGAAAACATGTATCCACACAAAGATCTGCACACAGATGACCACAGCAACATTATTCATATTAATTAGCCAAAAAGCGGAAAGAATCCAAATGCCCCTCAACGGGTGAATACGTAAACAAAATATGACATATGCATACAGTGGAATATTATATGGCATTAAGAAAAGAATGAGGGGCACGTGGATGGCTCAGTCAGTTAAGCATCTGTCTTTGGCTCAGGTCATGATCTTGCGGTTCATGAGTTCAGGCCCCGCATCAGGCTCTGTGCTGACAGCTCAGGGCCTGGAGCCTGCTTCGGATTCTGTGTCTCCCTCTCTCTCTGCCCCTCCCCTGCTCACACTCAGTCTCTGTCTCTCTCTCAAAAACAAACACTAAAAAAAAATTTTTTTTTAAAGAATGAGATGCTGATATATATATACACTACATGAATGAAACTCAAAAACATTCTGCTAAGTATAAGAAGCCAGCTACATACTGTATAATTCTATTTATATGAATGTCCAAAAAAGGGTAATTTATAGATCTAGAAGGTTGATTAGTTTGGGGGCACGTATGTGGCTCGGTAGGTTGAGTCCAACTCTTGATTTCAGCTCAGGTCATGATCTCAGGGTGGTGAGATTGAGCCCCATGTTGGGCTCAGCACTGAGCACAAAGCCTGTTTAAGATTCTCTCCCTCCCTCTGCCCCTCTCTTGCTCCTGCATCCTCTCTTGGAAGGAAGGAAGGAAGGAAGGAAGGAAGGAAGGAAGGAAGGAAGGAAGGAAGGAAGATATAGTCTGAGGCTGGAGTGCAAATGGGATTGTCTGCAAATAGACACAAAGATCTTTTTGGGGAGATGGAAATCTAAAACTCAATTTCCTAAAAGTCATTGCATTGTACACATAAAATCAGACTTTGGGGCATCCAATTTTATCTCACTAAAGTTTTTTTCTAAAGGCAAGAACTGCTAATAACTAATTATCACTTCAAATACAGGTCTTCTGCAAAGTTTCACCAAAATGTGTCCCAACATTGACGCACATTTTCTCCTCACAAATTAAAGAAGCTTAATAAGCTACATTTGGAAAACACACACACACACAAACACAGCAAATGGGGACCTCTCTAACTCTGTTGTTCTCCATTGTAAAAAAGCAAAAGAAGTTCATTGTCTAGGTGGCCACACCTCTGTTGTCAGAATTTGTCAGCAGAAGAGAAACAGCACATGATGGGCATAAGTCTTTAAGTAGGTTGTCCTGTTTTTAAAATGCATGGAGACTTTGAAACAATTAAAACTTGCTAATAATAAAGCCATATTGCTGGTGCTTCCTTTTTGGGTTACGCTCATTCAACACTCTGACTTGCTAACATCCAACTTTCTGGCAAGTTCACAGCTTCGTTCGAGTCTAAGAGGAATCTAAATGGATTCTGTACAGTGAGTCGAGTCCCCCTCCTTGAACTGTAGTATAAACTACATGGTGCAGCCTCAGAGGGTGGGGTAGGGGAGGCTGACCGTTCTGGATCTGGAGACAAGGAAAGGGACTGAACGCAGGGATGAAGGAGGACAGGTGAGAGGGCTAACATTTTCATGTGCCTCTGTCATGAGCTGCCTGAAGTCTCCCCTTAATGCTGTGTATGTGTGACTATGAAAAAAAACCTCTGAATCCTGTTTTAAAACAACACCTGGAGTCTCTGTAAGCAGTAGAGATCCCAGTAAATTCGGAGGTGAACTGCTTTGGAGGCAATTTGCATAATACTCTTGTGATTTCGAGCAGTGCTTCTCAAACTTTAATCTGCTCATGAATCACCTAGGCAATCTTGTTAAAATGCAGATTCAGATCTAGTAAATCTAGGGTGGGCCCTAAGATGCTGCATTTCTTAAAAGGTCCCGGGTGAAGACCACCCTTTGAGTAGCAAAGACTTAAAAGGAGAAACTGGTCTGATGGATGCATTAATCCCTTCCTCTTGCCCCAGGGTTAACTTCGGCTTCCCATATAGGTAAACTGTAAATAGCTAGGTAATCCTATCAGGGACACAGACTCTCTCTGCACTGGGAAAGTCCTTCCAGCTCACAAAATAAAGCTAGGACTTAAAACTGGTATTTAAAAAATCTGGGTGCTTTCTTTTTTAAGATTTTATTTTTAAGTAATCTCTACACCCAATGTGGGGATGGAACTCACAACCCCGAGATCAAGAGTCCCATGCTCCACCAAGTGAGTCGGCCAGATGCCCCCAAAATCTGGGTACGTTTGGCACAAGTGAAAAGAAAAAGGTGGGAGTGGGGGTGGGGGACCCAGAATTCAGAGTAAAAATGGAAGCAGAAGGGGAGAAAAGATGACCAGTGCGGCAGTCGAGGTAGAAGTATCTCAAAAGACCTTAAAGAAGAGTGCCATTTTGGTCTGGAAAGGACACAAAGCAAATACTGAAGAGTGGTCAAGGATACACAAGGAGAATGGAAAATATGCCATGAGGAAATGACCCAGGTAGAAACACCCTATTCCAACGCTCCTCTTCCAAGCTCTCAAGATTACACCAACATCAACAGAAAACCTTCATGACCTCGCCATCTGGAAGAAGTCCTCTGCCTGGGCTGGAGCTCAAGCAGGAACCGCCTGCCCTCATTATGCTACATCATCAGGTCTGCAGGAATCAAAGGCTCACACCCCCAGGCGTGATCTCAAAAGGTACTAAATGACTCCAGTGCTACCAAATTGCCTAGGGATGGGCCAGACTCTTAATCACTTCCGAGTCACATCTCCAGGACCAACCCAAACCCACATTACCCATGGAAGGGCCTCAGGACCCTGAATGACACTAAGGCCAAGAAACTGGTGCCCCAGAACCCTAAATCCAAGACAATCACTGGAACTTCTTTTGGTTTGTTTATTTTTTGGTTTGTTTATTGAGAGAGAGAGAGAGAGAGTGTGTGTGTGTGTGTAAGCAGAAGGTGGGGAGGAGAGAGAGGGAGAGAGAGAGAGAAAGAGAGAGGAAAAGAATCCTAAGGAGGCTCTACGCTGTTGGCGCGGAACCAGATGCGGAGCTTGATCTCACAACCACATATCATGACCTGAGCCATGATTAAAAGTCAGACACTTAACCGACTGAGCCACCCAGGCACCCCTGGAACCTCTTTTACTGCACACAGAACCAATCTCAGACTCTATCGCTGAACTTGCCAAAGCAGACAGCTCAGTCTTCAACACAGTGGAGAGACTTGCCAAACTGCTTGGCTGACATGGAGCAGGCCAGACAACCAACCAGCTGACGGACAGAATTTTTCATTCTTCAGCCTGCTGTTCTGGCACCAAGTCAGCTGGGGTGAGCAAAATAAACAGTGCCTCTATAAACACTGCTTCCTTGGACAGCTCACATTCTCGTGGTATCCTCATTACCTGGTCCGGGGGCTCCCAAATCCACATAACCAGCCGAACCTGCAAAGCAGAACTTCCAGCCTGCGTTCCCAACTGCCCACACCTGGCATCTCTGCCCAGCAAGATTTACATCAGGCTTGCCCTCAACCCCAACACCCCTCTTCAACTAGCCTATTCCCTCCAGTGGTGTTGCCTTTCCTTAGGACATCTGTATTCAATGCCTTCACCCAAGGCCTTCTCATTCTTCTTTCCAAGTCTCTCCCAGATTCGCACCTTTTCCATTCTCACAGGCAGGGCCCTGGGTCAGGGTTTTAATAGCCAGTTAGAAGAAACAACTTTTGGGGCACCGGGTGGCTCAGCCGGTTAAGCATCCTGCTTCGTCTCAGGTCATGATCCCATCGTTCATGAGATAGAGCCCTGAGTCAGGCTCTATGATGACAGCTCGAAGTCTGCTTAGGATTCTCTCTCTGCCCCTCCCCGAATTGAACACGTGCATTCTCTCTCTCTCTCTCTCTCTCTCTCTCAAAATAAACTTAAAAAAAATATAAATAAAATGCCATCTAATTGGGGCACCTGAGTAGCTCAGCCGGTTGAGCGTCCAACACTTGACTTAGACTCAAGTCATGATCCCAAAATCGTGCTCTCTCAAAATAAAATAAAATAAATAAAATAAAATGCCATCTAACAACATCAAGCATTTCTGCCTGATACTTTCCAAGGCAATTTTCGCCTACATCATCTTATTTTCCCCTCCCAATAACCCCACAGGACAAGTAATTCAATGCTTACAGAAGGGGTGTGGCTTGCCTGAGCTACCCCAGCTGGCAAAGGAGCAGGGAGCCAAAACCAAAACCTAGAGCTTTTCGCTGGCACTCTAAAGTATCTCGGGTCGCCTCCTTCTTAAAGTGCAACGACTCACTTTTATTTAATGAATTCAGTCCAAAATCTTCTACCTGAAATTCAAGACTTTCTATCAACTGATTTCTTCTTCACCCAAAGAGAGGATCTTATTTCCCACTATTTCTGTGTACTTGTTTTTTCTTTCCCTCCAATTTGGCTGGTCTCTTTAAGATCACTAGTTGTTATTTAGCTCTGCTTTTAACTGTAATAGTAGCTACCATTTTTTTGAGCAATTAGAATATTCCAGATACTAAACCAAAGTGCTACGTGAATTACCTCATTTTATTATCAAGACAATACTGGACTACTAAAAGACACACCTGACTGAAACGACTCCTCCTCCGCTCTAAACCTACCTCTCATAGTCTTGCCCCACCTGGTAAATGGAACTACCATCCTTTCAATTGCTCAGGCTAAAAACCTAGGCATCAGGTTCATTTCTGTCTTTTCCTCACCGCCATCCCCCAACAAATCAAGTCCTGCTGCCTCTACATTCATAATATTGCCCTAAACTGTCTACTCCTACCCCCTCTACCCCTACCCTCCTTGTGCAAGACACCATCCCACTTATACCTATCCTGCAGCAACTTCAGCTGCCCTCTTTTCTTCCTCTTGCACACTTTCTTTTTCTCAAAGCAGCCAAAGGAGATGCTTTAAAATGGAAGTCTTATCTGAATCCATCTGAAACAGCCCAGATGCCCATCAACAGGTAAATGAATAAACAAATTGGTTCATCCATACAGTCGAATACCTCTCAGCAATAAAAAGAAATTAATCACTGATGTATGCAACACGGGTGAATCTCGAAAATTCTACGCTGAGCGAAAGAAGAACAGTATGTCCTGTGTGGCATCATTTATATGAGATTCTAGAGCATCAAAACTAATATATCATGGTACAAAATAGATCAGTGGTTGCATCTGAGGGTGAGGTATTTGAATGGCAAGGAGCAGAAGGGAACTTTCTAGGGTGATTAAAATGTTCTGGTCCTGATATGCATTTGTTGAAACTATCAGAAATGGAAATCAGGAGCACCTAGGTGGCTCAGTCAGTTAAGCATCTGACTTGGGCTCAGGTCAAGATCTCATGGTTTGTGAGTTCCAGTTCTGCTTCAGGTGAGCTCGAGCCCTGTTTCAGGTGAGCCTACTTCTCTCTCCACACACCTCCCCCCCCCCACTCTTGTAGGAAGGAAGGAAGGAAGGAAGGAAGGAAGGAAGGAAGGAAGGAAGGAAGGAAAGAAGGGAGGAAGGGAGGGAGGGAGGAAGGAGCGAGCTATATCATTTTTTTTTTAAAAAGAAGTGGAAATCAGATATTTCACTGTGTGAAAATTATATGCACTTGGCCATCTGGCCCCATCAACCTTTCCCACCTCATCTCCTACACTTGTCCCCTTGCCCCCCATCTACCCATGAGGGTCACCCGGCCACCCTTGGGCATAGCAAGCCATTTCTCCCCCCCAGAGTCTACGCACTCCCCACCTGGCATCCTCACCACACACTCCCCACCCCCAGTGGCTGGCTTCTTGTTATCATTCAGGCCCCAGACATTGTCCCATCCACAGAGAGACCTTTATGGGCACATATCAGAAGGACTCCCCAGGCACTCTCATTTACTTCTCTGTTTTCATTCTCTGTGTGGCACTTACCACTTTCTGTTATTTTCTTGTTTACTGTCTGCTTCTGCTACCAGAAAGCAAGCTCTGCAAGAATAAAAACCCATCTGTCACTGTATCCCCAGCATCTAAATCAATGCCTGGCACACGATATAACAGTTTGTTGAATGAATGGATAAAGTTGACAATATCACACTCTCCATATTCGGCTATGCAATCTGAGGCTTGCAAACGGTAAGTACTCTCCCCATGCTCACGCAGCGAGAAAGCAGCATTTCAGCATTCAAACCCAGGCAGTCTTGCCTAGATCCACGTCCCAAACCACTCTGATGTCCTGCTCCCTTCACTTTTGCTTCTCTGCTGTTTTATACCGTTCACTCCACCTAGGCTGAGCCTCTCTCCTACGCTTGCAACTGCCCCCAGCTTCTGATGGTTTTTCTCTGCGCTGACTTCATGCTTCATTATTCACTTGAATTCTTCTTTCCCTCCCTATCTGTCTCCGCAGCAAGATGTGGGGCTCCTTGTGGCTTTCACTTCCTTTTGTCACTCGCCACCCACCAGGACAGAGCCTGGGCACAGGCACCCAACAATACCCGTGGATGTGTCCCCTTGGAGGTGGGGTGAGTCAGGTAGTCCTGTGGGTATGTGCAAATCCTGGGTTACATGACTCACTTTGCTATTTCAAAGTATGCTGACCTTGACTTCCTTGGCATTCTGCCATCCAGTTTCAACACTGGCTTGTTAGAGCTGATGCAAATTAGAGCTGCCACCATCCGTCACTGTGATACTACTCAGGTCTCATCCCTGTACTTCTGGAATCTCCTGCATACCACAGAAGCCTCACCGAGGGCTGCACAGACCAAGAGCATGCAACAAATGGGGACTTTTTAGGAGGGTGTAGAACTAATGGAAACATCCCTGTATGTCCTGCTCTGAGGTCACTGAAGGGGTTACTCAAAGCCTCCTCCTGAGGTTAGGTGATGTATCACTTCAAATGGATCATGAGAGAGATTATTCACATTTTATGCAAAATAAATGTATGCACCTCCTGATTTAAAGAATAATAAACCCCATGTCTGTGTTTCTGGGTACAAACAGAAGGACAAATTAAAGAAAGCCTACTGTTGCCTTTAGTTTAAGTAGGCAGCAAAGCAACAAAAAATATAAACAGTAGTTAGAAAACATGTCTTTGGGGGCGCCTGGGTGGCTCAGTCAGTTAACCATCGAACATCGGTTCAGGTCAGGATCTCCATTTGTGGGTTCAAGCCCCACATCAGGCTCTGTGCTGAGCACTTAGAGCCTGCTTTAGATTCTGTGTCTCCCGCTCTCTCTGCCCCTCCCCCTCTCAAAAATAAATAAACATTAAAAAAAAGAAAACATGCCTTTGTAGGTGATTTTTTTTTCTAGTTCACTAACACGACGTAGACTTTTAGAATATACGGTAGGGCCTTTTTCTCACTTCATAGGTTTTAACTCATTGGTCTCACAACACGCTTGTGAGAATTTACTTCCAATGTGCAGAAGAGGAAGCAGTGGTCACAGAAGTTCACATCATTCTCTCAGAGAAGGATTAACAGGGAAGGATTAACTCACACCCACTGTTAAGGAGAGCCCGCTCTCCTTCCTCTGTCTCCTCCCGAAGTCCAGGCCATCTGACAAGCACTGCATGCCCTCAGGTCTGCCTAGCTACAGAGTCAGAAGACGCTGTTCCAGCCCCAGCTCAGCAACCACACAGCTTTGGGCGAGTCACTAAACCTCTCTGAGCTTCAGGTGCCTTGTCTCGACACACAATCTCCCCTCCTCCAATCTCACCAAGCCTGTGAATATGAAATTCACTGTGAATATGAAATTACCCATTTAACAAATATGCATTAAGCACCTGCTATGTGCAAGGCATAGTCAGTGGACCAGGAATAGGAAGTGAACCAAAGTCCCCGCTTCATGGAACTTCTATTGTCACAAAGGAAACAACACTATTATATATCCAAGTGTTGAAAACTGCGGAAAAGGAAAGCAAAGCAGGTAACCTTACAGAGTTATGGGGTGCTGCTATGTTTGGCTGGGGGGGGGGAGGGGGCGGTCAGGAAGGCTTCTCCAAGAAGTTGGCATTTGAAAACAGACCAGAATGAGGTTTGACAACAAGCCACACCAATACCTGGAGAAGAAAAGGGTGCAATGCAGGGGGTATCAGCATGCATCATTAAATGCCAGACAGGAAAGCTATTCAATATTATAAAGATTCCATTCTAGTTCAATTGTGATGAAAGGTGATGAATTGTCATAAGGAATTTAGATAGGAGCTACCTAAGCAGAAATCTAAAGCAGCCCATGGAAATAAGTGTAGAATAAATAAACCCCCCATGTACATGTGCACACAAGTAAAAAACTAAAAAATCCTGTTGTGTTACATACGTCAATTAGAGAAAACATTACTTCATAAGTGGCCAGTCCATATGATTCCATGAAATAATAAGCTTACAC
Organism: Cryptoprocta ferox; assembly: GCA_028646485.1. Lineage (NCBI taxonomy): Eukaryota > Metazoa > Chordata > Mammalia > Carnivora > Eupleridae > Cryptoprocta > Cryptoprocta ferox. Next base: position 128,844,087 of record CM053573.1, on the reverse strand, counting down.
GTTTCATATGAGTTTTCAAGGATGAAAACTATGCCAAAACTGCATGGGGCTATAGAGTAATCTGCGTTCCTACTACACTCCTGGAGAGAAGGCGGCCTTTAGTGGTCTTAGCACACACTTCCGGTATGAAGGAAAATGATCTCTTTCCTGCATTTCCATCCCCTTGGCCAATAACACAACAGAGGTGTCACTGCCTACTGGAGCTTTGCGTGCTGGGTTCTGGCCAGCCTCCTAGAAACCCTACCATAGCTCCCAACATGGTTCTGCATGGCTTGCAGGATACAACATAGAACTCTAGATACCTTCCACAACCAAGGACGGGTGACAGCAAGACTTCCCCTGGATATTAACCAGTAAGGACTCACCACTACAGATTCCAGAGGAGATGGAACGATGCAGGCTGGCCATTCTACCAGCTGTGACATCACAGGCCCCCAGCACCCACCTCCCCGGCATTCTGCTCTTCCTCCACCCCAATGCTTACCCACAGCCCTCCTTGGTTTCTTTTTTTTTTTTTTTAAGTTTTATTTATTCATTTTGAGAGAGAAAGAGCGTACGTGCAAGAGTCAGGGGGAGAGGGGCAGAGAGAGAGAGGAGAGAGAGAGAATCCTAAGCCGGCTCTGACGGCACTGTCAGTACAGAGCCTAATGCAGGGCTCGATCCCACAAACCATGAGATTGTGACCTGAGCTGAAATCAAGAGTCAAACGCTTAACTGACTGAGCTACCCAGGCGCCCCCCTCCTTGGTTTCTTGTCCCCATTTCTGCCCTCATGCGTTCTTCCCTATATTCCAAGAACTATCACATAGGCTAAATTCTGGAATATCAAATTCCCATCTTTTCTTTCAAAAACTTAATTAAAATTCATTTTATGAAGTTGTCCACATCCAACGACTTCCATCCTGAAAATGGCTGACAATTTTTAAACTTATTTTTAGATTAAAAACATAAGTGTCTTGGGGCACCCGGGTGGCTCAGTCGGTTAAGTGTCCAACTCTTGATTTTGGCTCAGGTCATGATCTCGTGGTTCGTGGGTCTGAGCCTCACGTCAGGCTCTATGCTGATGGTGCAGAGCCTGCTTGGGATTCTCTCTCTCTGCTCCTCCTCTTCTCTCTCAAAATAAGTAAACAAACTTAAATAATAATAATAAATAAAAACGTCTTTACAAATTACTCCTATATGCAACAACATGGATGCAGCCCTCAGACATCACGTGAGTGACAAAAGTCAGAAGCAAAAGAATTCACACCACACGATTCCATTTATGTCAAGTTTAAGAAAAAAAAGTAATCTCTAGTAATAGAAGTCAGAATCAGGGTTCCCAGAGGTGGGGAGGAGGCACCAGAGGGCCCTCAGAGGTGCTGGCCATGCTCTCCGGCTTTATCTGGGCAGCAGCTGCATGGCTGTGTGCCTACGTACAAATTCATCAAGCTATATGCTTATGATATGAGCACTTAACTGTCTCATGATAAAAGTTAAAAACAAAGACTTCCGTCTGAATTGTACTGAAACACTGCTGTGTGTGCAGTCTTCGGTAGAGCTATCTGGGGACTCCTAGACGTCCAAGACAGTAGAGGTTCCTTACCTCTCTGACACATCTGGCACCTTCTACAGCCTGAGTAGGTATCACTTTCGTCTTCCTTCAACAAGAAATTGTAATGGGCCAGCACAGTGACCCTTCTTGATAGTCAGCTTTAAAACAATCAAGGGCATGCCCTAGGCCAGTAATAAAGAACGCTTATTTTGTGTGCTTTATGGCCTGCACAGATTCAATGAACTAGAAAAGCCTTTGAACATACCTCTCAATAGGAGTAACAGGAGTAACAATAAATGTCAAATGAGAGCAATCGAACGCCTGAAACCAAATGCTCTCTGTAAACCATTGAGATTCAGAACACCGTCCTCTCCACCCCACGAGAAAGGCAAAGGCAAAGGCGAGAAAGAGGATGCAAAATCGTGCCCTGGAAAGGAAATCGACCTGGGCCTGCTCTTCCCGGAGCAACCCCTGCTGCTTGAGGAAGTTGCTCACCCTCTTTGGGTCTCAGCTCTCCACTAGTAAAATGACCTTCCTTACCTTCCTCTTGCCCCAGGTAGAAGAATCAAATGACACGAGGCAGAGCACTTGGGCAAAACACTATCAACACAACCGCTGATACCAATGGAAAGTTTACAGAAATGACATAAAATAGACCTAGGTGGAATGCCTGGCTTCCAGGAACTTTGACATATGCTAAACCACATCGCCTTCACAGTACGTCCATAAGGTGCCACCTTGCCTCCCACTTGGCCAATAAGGAAACTGAAACCCAAGGCACTCGAGCGGCTGCCCAATCGTGCCCAGCATGGAGGGTGAGAGAAGAGGATTCTCTGGAGTTTTCTCCACGCAGCCACATAGGGTAGCAAGCACGCCTACTCCTCTGCCACAGGTGCCTTTGTGTTTGAATCCGATTAGCAGCAGGAACCCATTAAGAGTAAGAAACCACTGACAACTGTTCCTAAATAACTACCTTCCTCTTCCAGAGAGACAAACGAACTAAATAAGAGGCCACTGGGCCTTGGACATCCAAGTTTTCCTGGCACTGCACAGAGGATCCAAATCTTTCATCTGAGAAGCTGATGTTCGGATTGTCCCGAGGTGGTACCTCACATGAAACTGTGTGTTTCACCCTGGACATTCCCGACGACGGGTTAGACCTGTGGATGGACCTGACAGAAACTGAATTAAATCCCGCCTATGTGGCCAGGTTTAAATCCGCTCCGTAGTTTAAAAGCCAACAAACCAACCAACGAAAAGCGATACACCAGCGCTGCATCCCAAAATGCTCTTTGTAAGCACACGCTTCCGGAAATAAAACGTTCTCTTTTGCCCCCTAAACTACCTTCTCAGTTACATAAAACTGCAAATTGCAATCTGAAGGCTTTGCAGCCTTGAATTTCCATCTTCCCTGAACGTTTATGAGGAAACAATTAAATGTGGTCATCTTTCTCTAGGGCTTTTTATATTGTGCCTGCCAATTGAAATATTTTTCCTATGTGTGTGCCTGGCTCCACAATACCGCCTCTTAGAGAAGTTGCCGCATATGAAATAATCATGTGCTATGATGTATGTGGCCAACGACTGATCTTTTAAAGACATTTTATCTACACCCTCCCTTGTTTTGTGCTTTGCTATCATAATTCTACTCATCCGATGAGTCTCCAAAAGGATGTTTCTACTTTGGTTCCTGTTTGTCAACTATGAATTAATACAGAATATCACCTTAAAAAGGTGCCTAGGGGAAGAAACTTTTCGGGGAGAAGGAAGATTTATAACACTGAACTGTGGTGATGGCTACACAGCTATCTAACTTTACTCCAAAGCATCTGGCTGCCCACTTACAGCTTGTGAGTTTTGTGATCTATAAATTACAGTTCAAGAAAGCCTTTCAGAAATATGCCCCATGATTCAGAGTGAGGTTTTTCAGGTTTCGAGTGCTGTTCAAATTAACCTTAAAAGCATTAATGTTTCCTAGGCTGCAAACGTGTGCACGGCATTATGGGTCAATATAATTTTCCTCTAAAACAGAGTTTCTCAGCTTTGGCACTACTGTCATTTGGGGCCAGATCATTGTTGCGCAGGTCTGTCCTGTGCCCAGTGGGATGCTTAGTAACATCCCTGGCCTCTACTCACTGGTTGCCAGTAACACTTCCTCCCTCATAGTAACAATGACCAAAAACATCGCCAGACATCGCCAAATATCCCCGGGGGGGGGGGGGCAAAATAGCTCCTAGGTAAGAGCCACTGCTCTAGAAGTTGCAGCTGAAAAAAGAAATCTGCTCTCTGGAGGAGTGACTGACAGATACAAAAGCGTGTCCAGGGCTGTCCCCCAACACAGGACAATTTTTCTCTGCCTCTGCCCTCTGCATATTCCACAATCAGTGTTACTTTTAGATTACAAACCATTATTTTTTTAAATGAAGCCTAATTTTATAGCCCGTGTCACTCCCCAAGGATGGCAGTCAGCCCAGAAATCAAAGCAACTGGGTTCTCCATAAATGCTTTCTGGCCACTGGCTCTGACAGACACCGCAGCCATTCCCATTAGCCAGCATTAATCCAACACTTTCAGGTTCTAGGAACTTTGGAAGTAATCAAGGCTCAGAGAAAAACTAAATGGCTGATGGCCAGGATCACACAGGAGGCAGTGCTGAGACTGGAAATTCTCTCAGTCCCATGTTCTTTCCTGACACCCGTGGTCACAGTGTATTCCCAATCGGAGCTGTGGGAGGGGCTTACCAGGACCAGACACCCATCTGAATGCCTCAAACATATTAGCCCACTTTAAATCCTCCCTGTTATGCAAGGAGGTGCTATTATTATTCCTACTTTACAGACAAGGAAGTGGAGTCTTGTCCAAGGTCACACACTGGATACCCTGAAATTTGAACTCCAGTTAGTCTGAGCTCACAAGCACAGGCTCTTGGCCACTACACTGTGTCCTCTCCTGTGTAAGTGGCCTATTTCACTAGAAGAGTCGGTGGGTTTTTGTTTGTTTGTTTGTTTGTTTTTTTTTAAGTAGATAAATCATACTTAAACTCAAGGAGATTTGGATTTGGGCTACTCACGCATTTACTTAAGCTTCTTTCATAACACTAGAAACCCAGTCCTGTGAACACCTGTGAGATACCTAGAAATGTCCTATGTAAAAGAATCCCCTCTACCCAACTGTCAAGAAGCAGTCAGGCTAAAATTTCACTACTGCCAATCCGTAAGAGCTAATCGCTTCCTCTGTTTTCTCTTCCCTAATTCATTCATCCAGTCAGTAACCACATTGCTTAGAATCTATTTAGAGACAAACACATATCAAATAATCACATAATTAAATATTGTGATAAAAGCACTAGGAAGGAAAAGTACACACAAGGGGGTTCCAAACAATTTATAACGGGAAGCCTGGCCAAGGGGGTAAAAGAAATGCAAGGAATGTGAGATTTGCAAGAAGAGTTAGGAGTTCATTTGAATGTGAGTCCAGAAGGGCTTTCAGTCCTAGTAAACAGTGTGTACAAAGGCCCTGGGGTAGAAGGAAACCACGGGTGCAAGGCCCTGAAAAGGAGGGTTTTGTGGACCCCAGCAAAGAGACATTAAACATCCCAAGGAGAGATATAATATGGTCAGATCTACATTTTTAATGGTCACGCTCCTGGGTCACACAGGAGCAAAGAGATTCTCTGAAGCAACCTTTGCCAGAACATAGTTCAAAGAACTCTACCCTGGATCCTGCAAAACAAGTTTGTTTGTTTCTTCTTTTTTCTTCTCTCCAGGGTGTGGCATACCACCCGGGCTGTGAACTAGCTCCCTCCTCCTTCTGTTTCGTTTGTGAAGTTTAAAGGCCAGATCTTGTATCAGGTCTGGGACCTGGTTTTCTTTTAACAGCCCCCAGTAAACTACTCATCCCTTTCCAGGTCCCTCCTCCTTCTCTCACCTCTCTACTCCCTCCAACTTGCCAAGGGGCCCAGTCAGTGACAAAAGGTACAGAGGAATCCTTTTGGGGCTTTCTTACATGAGGATAGAGACGAGCTGAGAAAGAACCACAGCTCTGCTCTCTCACACTCCCCTCACACCCAACCACAGTTTAAAAAAAAAAAAAAAGCAAATCTGAAAGAATGTCACTCCCCAGGTTAAGATTCCTGGGGCCACACACAATGCCCCCCAACCTGGTGGCCTCGGCCAATGCAGCGCTAGCTCCCGTTGGCCCAGCTCCAAGCTTTCACAAGTGCTTTCAGTTTCTCCTCTTCAAGAAGCTTCAGGTCACCCTACCCTGCACTGCCAAGAGTCCTTAGCACCCACTGACACTTCCTCCAGGAAGCCATTCCTACCCCACCCATGCTCCAGCCCATGAACTGCTCTCCTCTGAGTTACGACAAAAAACTAAGAAAGCAGTTTTTTTAACTTCATTGTGAATGGTTCGCTGCACACCTCCCCAGGCCTCCAACGCATGCATGCACGTGCAAGTGCACGTACACACACTCTCTCAGCAGCTCCAGAAGGGCACATTCTGAGTACCATAGCCCCAGCATCTAGCACAAAGCCTGGCACCTAGCTGGGACCCCTCTAAATATTTATCGAATGAAGGAGCAAATAAAAATAAACACTTTCAGAGTCTCGCAGGAGCAGAAATAGAGGCCTTTAAGGAGAAGCTTTCCCTTCCTAAAAGTTTGGATGTGAATGAGAACATTTTCATCACTCAAATCACAAACGTTAGCAAAGGTGCTACATCTCACACAGAAGTTTGAAAGGATCAAAAAGATCGATGCAGGGCACATAACCTGTGCTCACGGTTTGGCAACCAAAACTTCTGGACGTTTTCAGGTATTCAGGCGATAGCAGGGAGAGAGAAGGTGTTCATGAAGGGAACACAGTAAAAAGCCAGGACACAAACGGTGAACTGACACTTACTGCATGAATCCACACTGGCTGCAGAACGTCAAGTCCACCAAGTAAGTGACCTTGTTTTCGATTCAGGGCACAGTTCCCCCTTCGTCTACTGCCCTTTGTAACCACCTCCTGGCCCTCCTTCGAGGTGTAAACAGGTGTAAACCACCTTTCGTAGAAGCACACTCCCCCCTATCTTTTTTACAGTCCTTTCTAAAATACCAACCATGTATTGACCTCAGAGGAGGACAGTTTGCTTTCTCGACTGAATCCAAAAGCGATTAATAATAAATCGCCCAGGTCTGAATTAGGGCCTTGCTACCTGGAGTGTGGTCGCTGGACTAGCATCACAGCATCTGAGAGTTTGTTAGAATCGCAGAATCTCCACCCTAGGCCAGATCTACTGATTCAGAATCAGCATTATAACCGCTCCCCAGGTGATTGCTATGCATCTCAAAAGTTTGAGAAGCACTAGGCTAGATCCTACATTCATTCAACAAATATTTATTAAACCGACCCGGGGTACACAGTAGGCATTCAACTTCTACATGAGGATGTGAAATGGTGTGGGGAAAGGGGTAAGCAGAGACATTCCACTGCGGTTGAGAAGCTCCAGTAAATACTAAAAACAGCATCGCTGTGGAAAGAGGTTCCAGCAGGATTAATAGTCTTCACATCGAAATTCAGAAGTGGCCCCTGCCCCCCCTGGCTGTGGGAATCTGTTATCTGGGAACTTGACCCTGTTTGCAGCAGGCGGGAGATACACACGGGAGGTGTGTGAGTGTGTCTCTTCCCCGCCTCGGCCACAGGCCGCAGGAGCTGACAAGGCCAAGTCCCCGCCCCCCTCAGCTGTCACCCTGTCAAAACAAAGCCGCTGCTGACAGCGCAGGGCCAGCCTGCCCCGCGGCCTCGGGCAATCCTCCCACCCCGGGAGCCCGGCGCCCACATCTGGATCTGCAGCTGAGGGGCAATGGGGTGCCGAGAGCTGGGATGGGGAGGGGATGGCAAGAAAGAAACGCATGTCCTCAAACTGAGCAGTCGTGCCCGCTGCGCTGGGCTGTCACCTTGCCAAATCCTGTTTACACCTCGAGCAGCTGGGACAGCGTTTTAACTAAACAAGTAATAATACAATAATGACGGGGCTGTCACCGCACGCAGCAGCGCCTCCGCCCTCCGCCTAGGGCGCTGGGAGCTCCCGGACCCTCGCCTCGGGCTGTGCCCACATTACCATCAGGCGCGTTCCGCCCCTTCGATCTCCCAAAGCGCCGGAGTCCTGGAGCCTAACTCACTCTCACTCCTTCCACCCAGCTCCTCCCAATGGGACACTGGGAGAGGACGGGAGAATGGGGGGGGGGGGCTCTCAGATGTCCCCCGTCGACGCTTCCTTGGCCCTGGGGCGCTCGCCACTTAGTAAGTGCTGCTCCACACTCTGGAAGGTGCCTCTGGCGAGCTCCTACACAGCAACAAAGCCCCAGGGCAGCCCAGGAGCGCAGACGCAGAGGCAACTCCTTCCAAGGGGGAAGAATGAAAGGCTACGGGTCTCGGCGATCCCCTCCGTCCAACCCAACAGGACTCTTGTCCGAGAAGAAGCTAATTGGGCGCGGGCGACAGCACCACTTCCGCGGTGCAGCGGCCCCAGGCGGGAGGCGGGAGACGGGGGCAGGAGGGGGAGGGGGCGAGGGTCCCGCGGGCTGGGCCCCAGCCCCCCTTCGGCGGCCCGGGAGCCGCGAGAGAGTACCTTGCAGGCGGAGTACACTCCGAGTTTCTCCAGTTTCTTGGCCCGCGGAGCCGAGCGCAGTTGCGCCTTCTTCACGGCGATTCGGGCCGAGCCGCCGCCTCCCGGTCCTTCGGCCGTGCCCGCCGCCGCCACTGCCGTCGCCGGTCCGCAGGCGCCCGAGCCCCCGGCGGCGGCCGCGCACGGGGAGCCCTGCGGCGGCGCGGGCGGCGGCGCGGGGGGCTGCGGGGGCAGCGCCCCGAGCCCGGCCCCTGCCCCTGCCCCTGCCCCGCCGCCGCCCGGCCCGGCCCCGCCAGCCTCGGACATGCCGCCCCGGAGCACGGCAGGAGGCGCCGAGTGTCAGGCGCCGCCGCCGACGCCGCCGCCAGGGTCTCCCTCTCGGGCTCTGGTCGCCGGGAGAGCGAGACCCTCCCCCCACGCCCTCCCGCCCCCTCCGCCCACCCCCCTCCCCGCCCCCGCCCTCCCCCGCGCGCGCCGCTAGCCGGGCTCGCTCCGGCCGCGGCCCGCGCGCTGATGGTGGCGGCGGCGGCGGCGGCAGCTGCTCCCCCAGGAGGGAGGGGACTAGCGGCTCCGCTGCCGCCGCCGCCGCCGCTGCACACGCCCTCCCCCGGTTCTCCTCCCCGGGGCTCCGCTCCGCGCGCTGGCCGCGGACATGTTCCTGGGGCTGCGGACTGGGGGTGCGTGCCGACGGGTGCCAACCTCTAGGTGCCCGTCCGGCCCCGGCGGCGCCCCTCGGCCTCTTTCCCGCTGCGCGCGGGGTTTGCGCCCCCCACCCCCGCTCCTCGACACCTAGCGCTCGCCCGCCAGGGGGCGAGGCCAAGCTCGGGGTGAGGATGAGGGAGGGGGCGGGGGTGGGGGTAGGGGGCTGGAGCCCAGGCACCTGCTGGCCGCCTCCATCTCGGCAGCCCCCCACCCCCCGCCCGGCCGACCCCCTCTCTCCCCAGCGAGGCCGAGCCTCCCGGTCGTTTGTTCTTCCACTCTATTCCACACTCTCGCACCGGAGACAACTTCCTCCACCCTAGCGGGAGCCAGAGGGAAAAAAAAAATATTTTTGAAAAGAACCCGTCCAAGCTAATCCTTTTCTTTGTTACTAATTCACCAAAATAAAGGCGTAATGTTGTCTATTTCTCTTTTTAAATAGTTTTCTGTCAACTTTTTTTTTTTTAAATTAAGAATGCTTTCTTCCTATCGCAATTCCTGGATCCCATCTGCCAGAGGAAAAAAACAAAAAGACTGTTAATCAGTATTTTCTGTAATTAATGCTTAAGAAGCGCTGGTTGTTGAAAAGGACGGTTGTCTAAGAGCACTATCAAAATGAAAACTTCGCAGTGGGAAAAGTTTGAAGACAAAAAGTTTGTTAATAGGGCTCATCTCTGCATCGATGGAATTATAACCTCGTTATTTTCTTTGTGTAATGTTCCAGAGTTTTCAAAATTGGTATCACTAGCATTCATACTAACCATGAAAAAAAATTTAAGCGGCATCCCAAAGAATGACTGTTGATTTTGGCCTCACACTTAAAAACAATAATAAAAAAACTCGACTCAGCGTTTTCAACTATTGTTGAAAACTGTCGTTTTCATTGTTGATGACAATGAGGGTGGTGTGCACATTCCGGTTTTTCATCTGAAAGTCGTGCACCCTGGGTCGGCCTTTCTAAAACAGTTTTAAAAACCCAACGCTGTTTCTCAGGACCCTTCACAAGTGCGGTGCTTTCATAATATGAGTCATAATTTTTATGTAATATGGGTCATAATGTGCTTATTATTAAATTCTTTGCATGCCATGTAGCTCTCAGCCAGAGATGTCTTAAGGAATGTGCTTTTCTCTGGAAACATTCCCCTTGCCATCGTTTTTTTCCAGTTAATTTTCTCTATTCTTTTCCCAGATTCTCTGTGTTCTTTTGACTTTTAAAGTGACGTGTTAAAATGAAAAATAAAAAGTTTGTATATCTAAACAGCGACATTAGACAACACAAAAGGAAATAGCCTCTCCCAGCTTGAGTCCAGCCAAAGGGGGACATGGCAGACTCCATCCAGGTTCCATCAAGACAGTCCCTTGCATGCTTGGTGTGCTTCTCTTTCTCTCCTGGCTCTACTGAGGTTTCACAGATTAGTTGCCACTCTCACCACAGCAGGACAGGAATCTTAAGGGCTGTGAACCCCTGATCAAAGTTTAACATCATGATGTTGGCAGATATCAGTGGAGGTTTGGGTTTCGCATGTAGGCGTTTGTCAAACTTAGGGGATGCTCCACATGAGATTTGCGCATTTCACTGGACATAGATTTCCCTCAAATATTTTTTAAAAGTTATAAATATTAAACTCTAGTTAATGATGCTCACGCTGAAAGTTTGGGGGTGCAGTGTCATGATATCTGTGGCTTGCTTTGAGATGCATCAAAAAATAAGATGAGGGGCACCTGGTTGGCTTAATGGGTTAGGCGGCTGACTCTTGATTTTGTCTCAGGTCATGATCTCACAGTTCCAAAGTTGCAGCCCCGAGTTGGGTTCTGCGCTGACAGTGCTTGGGATTCCCCGCCCCCTCTCTGCCCCTCCCCCATTTCAAAAATAAACAAACATTTAAAAAATATTAAATAATAAATTTAAAAAGTAAAATCATTTAAAAAAAACTCTCTCCCCTGCTCATGCCATCTCTCTGTCTCTCTAATAAAAAAATAAAAATAAAAATTAAGATGAATTGATGTATCTGTGAAGGGGTGAAATAGGCAGATGAACAGATTAGGTAATGAAACAAGTCAGTGAAATGTTAATAAGTGAATGTAGGTAGTGGGGACAGGAGTGATCACTGTGCAGTTCTTTCAACTTTTCTGTATGTTTGAAATGCTGGACGAGTAGCCTAGCTTTAATATAACTCACCCATCCCCTGCCCCCTCCCCAGCCAGCCCCAGAATTCAGGAGGCAGGCTATTTCCAGGATGTTTTGAAGCAGGAGAAAACAAATTCATTTCAATCCATCCTGAAAACCATCACTGTCTGAATGGTGAATGGCTTGTGACATCAACTGAACATTATTTTTCATTATTTCCCTGCTCAGAGCACCCAGATGACATACTGCCTTAGGCTGAAGGCCCACAGTTTCAAGGCCTAATTCAAAGTGTGTTATGAACACCAGGCAGGGACATTTCAAGGGCAAAGGATTCAGGAGTCTTGTTGCCTCTTCATAATCAGGCTGTCATGAGTTCCTACGTGCAGAGCCCTTTTACGAAGTGAGTACCAAGAAAACAAAAGGCAATGTTTTGGTTTATAAAGTATTTGCAACTGTGAAAGGATTTTAATTTAAAATGAAACCGGAGCGGACCGCCTGGCTGGCTCAGTTGGTAGAGCATGTGACTCTTGATCTCGGGATTGTGAGTTTGAACCCCACGTTGGGGACAGAGTTTACTTAATAAAACAATAAGTTAAATTCAATGCAACCAGAGGATATGAAATGGAGAATCTCACGCATGCATCCTCAGAAGAACAGAACCTGTAAATACCTGATTTAGAGAAGACCGAGACTTACCTCCTGACCAATGAACATGCAGTAAGAATCTGTTCCCAGGGACACCTGGGTGCCTCAGTAGGTGAAATGTCTGACTCCTCAGGTCAGCTCAGGTCATGATCTCACGGTTCATAAGTTCGAGCCCCACATCAAGCCCCACATGGGGCTCTGTGCTAACAGCTTCAAGCCTGCTTTGGATTCTCTCTCTCTCTCCTTCTCTCTCTGCCCCTCCCCTGCTAATGCTCACTCGTTCTTGCTCTCTCTCTTTCTCTCAAAATAGAAAAATAAACATAAAGAAGAAAGAAAGAAAGGATCTCTTCTCACCCATCCTCAAAGCCAGCAAACCTAACTGCTTGGACTCTGGCCAGACTGCCTCCTTGCCCATAAACACAGCCCACCCCAGGCCCTCGGCGGACACATCTGTGGCTTGCTAACAGCATAGGTTTCCTGAATGGCAATTCCTCTGCTATTCCCAAGTAAGTTCAATTTCTAGTCATTCGAGCTTGCCTCAGCTTACCTCTTTATTTAGGTTAACACAACTTACTGAGGTAAGGAAGCCACAATTAGAAAGTGAAGGGCTTGGGGAATAGGAATTGCAGGGGGCAGTTTGACCACTGGAGTTTACTTCCGGCATATTAACACTGGAGAACGTCACGTGGCTGTTACAAACAATGACCTTTATACAAATGGAGGTAGAACTCCAAGAAGTACTGTTGAATGAACCCTGTACAGTAAAATACCATTTATATTAAAAAAACAGGTACACTGACATATAAGCACAATTCTGCATGTGTCGGAGAGCATGTAAAAATGCAAAAGCAACAGATATATACTTGTCTTTCACTGGGCATCCTTAAGAATAAAACTAACTTTTCTCATCTTCTCATTTATATCCCCAGGTCCTCCCTCAAATTTCTTAGTAAGTACTAGTAGTCATTTCTACCTTTATTTTTTTTTAATGTTTATTTTTGAGATCGAGCTCACGAGAGAGCACATGCGCACAAGTGGGGGAGGGGCAGAACGAGAAAGGAAGACAGAATCGGAAGCAGGCCCTAGGCTCTGAGCTGTCAGCTCAGGGCCCCACACAGAGCTCAAACCCATGAACCCACAAACTCATGAACCACAAGATCATGACCTGAGCTGAAGTCGGCCGCTTGACCGACTGAGCCCCCAAGGCGCCCCATCATTTCTCCCTTTAAACTCTATATTCTGTCTTTTCATTTGTATCTCCACAACTATCATCTCTCACCCAGACTACTAATAACAACTTCCTAACTTGTCTCTGCTTTTACCCTTCCTCTACCAATTCCCTCTGCAAAGTACAGAGTTTTAAAACTGTAAGTGCAACCCTGATCCCATAATTCCTGCTGAAACCTTTTAATGGCTTCTCATAACCTTAAAAATACCATCTCAACTCCATAATCCGTTTGGCAAGCACAATCTCTCCTAGCCCGTCTCCCCAATGTATGGTATACTCCAGCCAAACTCAGGAAGCTCTTTCCTGCCATGGGGCCTTCACATTTGCTATATTGCCTGACACCCTCCCCCAAACAGCATGGCTGGCCTCTATTCATGGAGTCTCCCTTGCTCAGACATGCTTTCTCATCTAAGAAAGGCAAGTTTTGTGACCAACTATTGTTACTGCAATACCAAGCACCTTTTTGCCATATTCCTTCCTACCAAGCCAATACAGCTTCTGCAAAGCACCAGCAAGCCTGAAGCCACAGGTAGACTGAAACTCTCCCCACTGAAGACCCAGGCTCCAAGGGCAGAGTCTGGGTCAGGTAGTATGAGGAGGTTTAGCCCAGTGTGTAGTCAATGGCTGGCATCCTTTCTAGCATGGTCACCTGTTTTTAGAGATAGCGGCTTGACGTGACTAGCAAATAAAGACATGTGAGGTAGATGCCTTAGTGTGGAGCTCTTTGGGCCAAATTCCCACTGGAGAAAGTGACTGTGATTACTTGACATTTATTTTAATCTCTTCTAAAATAAAATTTTTCCTTCTAAGGAAACGTTGCTAAAAAACGATTATAACATGAATCCTAAGGTATGGAGCATAAATTATTTTTCCCTAGTTTTCAAGCATTTATGCAATTAAATCATCTTTTCTACAGTGAGTCTTAGCCATGCCCCAAATACAATCTCAACTCTATAATCCGTTATTAGTGCCATTTCATTCATTTATATTTTTAGTTGTTCTTAATAACAATTTTCCATATTTAATATGAATAGTCCTAAATGTATTTGGCTGAACATTGCCCTTGTAAAAAGAGGTTCTTTTCCCCATTGTTTTCTGTTTTAAATACTAACACATATGTTTGTTGACCAGCCTACCTACCATTTATAATAAAGGTACAGAGTAAGCAAAAGAAATGAAGACTTCTTTCTTCTGAAAGACATTCAGGCTAAATGGCTGCTTTTCTAAGGCAATATGTGAGTATCTATCTCTTTGAATAGTTTGAATATTATATTAAAAAATCAAATTTTCAGGGTACATGACTGGCTCAGTCATTAGAGAATGCAATTCTTGATCTCAGTGTTGTGAGTTCAAGCCCCATGTTGCACACAGAGCCTACTTAAAAACAAAATCAAACTTGGGGCACTTAGGCACTCTTGGGTGGCCCAGTTGGTTGAGCATCTGACTCTTGGTTTCAGCTCAGGTCATAATCTCCAGTTGGTGGGATCAATCCCCACGTCAGGCTCTGCACTGCCAACTTGGAGTCTGCTTGGGATTCTCTCTCTCCACCTCTCTTTGCCTCTCCCCCACTCATTTTCTGTCTCTCTCTCTCAAAAACAAATATATAGAGAGACAGATAGAGAGACAGATTGTGAGCAGGGGAGGGGTAGAGAGAGAGGGAGACACAGAATAGGAAGCAGGTTCCAGGCTCTGAGCTGTCAGCACAGAGCCCAATGTGGGGCTTGAACCCACAAACCATGAGATCATGATCTGAGCCAAAGTTGGACGCTTAACTGAGCCAGCCAGGCACCCTTTTTTTTTTCTTTTAATTTTTTAAATGTTTATTTATTTTTGAGAGAGAGAGAGAGAGAGACTGAGTGTAAGCAGGGACTAAACATTTTTTAAAATCAAACTTTCAAAGAACCTAGATTTTTCTGTAACATTCTGAAGACAGGTTTCCCCCCCTTTTGGAAAGTTCATGTTCTGCCACTTCACTTTTATGAAAGACCTACATTCGTATGGTAATAAGCTTCTTTTGTAAAAGCAAAATCCTCTTCAGACTTCTTTCAGTTGGTGAAAACAGATGCTGGGATATTGTTCTGGGATAGTTATTCTATTTTTTTAGTAGACTTTTTTTTTTTAAAGATATAGTATCTATTAGGTTAAGTGTACTAATTGTAATGGTCCCACTCAATGAATTTTTATATATGCGTATATGTGGCCACTCATGATCCAGATTAAGTTATAGAACATTCCCAACCCCCAGGAAGTCTCCATTTTGCCCCTTTCTAGTCAGTACCCTAAGGCAATCATTATTCTGGCTTTATCATCCTAGATTAGTCTTGCCTATTCTTGAACTTCATAGAACTATAATCATACAGCATGAACTCTTGTTGTAGGTCACCTTTTTGGATACAGTTATATTTATGACATCCATCCCGGTGTTCCATGTAGCCATATGTCATTTCTTTCTACTGTTGTGTAGTGTTCCGTTAGATGATTATACCACAGCTTATCCATTCTACTACTGATGAACATTTCCAGTTCTTTACTACTGTGAATAAAGTTGCTATGAATATTCTCTTTTTATTTGTTTTATTTATTTTTATTTATTTATTTTTGAGAGAGAGAGAGAGAGAGAAGAGCAGAGAGAGGGAGGAAGAGAGAGCATTTCAAGCAGGCTCTGTGCTCAGCGCAGAGCCCAACAAGGGGCTTGATCTCCTGACTGTAAGATCATGACCTGAGCTGAAATCAAGAGTTGGTCACTTAACAGACTAAGCCCCCAGGCACCCCCATATGAATATTCTTATAACACTTTTTTGTATTCATGTACACTCATTTCTCCCATACCTAGGAGTATGGTTGCTGGATCATAGGGCAAGTGTCCATTGAGCTTTTAATAAATACTGCCAATTTTCCACAGTGGCTGTACCAGTGTAAACTCCTATATGCATTATATGAAAATGACAATGCTGTACATGCTCATCCAACTTTGGTATAATCAGTCTCTTGTTTTCACCATTCTGGCAGTTGTAGAGTCGTATCTCTTTGTGGTTTTAATTAGCATTCCCAACGTGCATAGTAGTGTTCACCATATTTTCATTTGCTTATTGGCATTTTGGATTTCTTCTTTTGTGAAATAAATACCCTTTCAAGGCTTTTACCCACTTTAAATTAGTTTGTCTTTTTTTGTTAATTTGGTAAATTTTTAATGTATATTTTGGATTGGACTCCTTCAATGGATCTATATGTTGCGAATATCTTCTCTTAGTCTGATGCTTGCCCTTTCACTCTTTTCATAGTATCCTTCGATGAACAGATACTCTTATTGGTCTGCTTTATTAATATTTTCTTCTGTGTTTAGTGCTTTTGTCTTCCACTTAAAAACCCTTTGCCTAACCCAGTTCATGAAGATATTCTCCTACGTGTTCTTTGAGTTTTATTGTTATTACCTTTCACATTTAAGTCCTGTTGCATCTCGTGCAATTGCCGAGTATAGTGTGAGGTAGTGGCCAGCATCTTACTAAAATTTTTAAAACTATCGTTGTTAAATGTTTGCAGCAGGAGTGCCTTACAGCATGACCTTATAGGTCCATCTTTACTGAAAGTTCACTATAGTGTTTTGAAGAACAGTTTGGTATCCCATTAAAGATTGCGTGCTCTCTAGTTTTTAAAGCAGCATCACCCTTAGCCTCCGGCAAGAGGAGTCCCTGCTCTGGGGCCCATAGTATATGGAGTCTCTCAGGTCACAAACACGCAAAAGCAGAGTGGGGGAGGGGAATCTCTGCCTCTTGTCACTTGCTGTGAGCTCTTAGACAGGGCAACCCTCTGAACCTAGACATTCATCCTTTTACATAATCTAACCTATCAAACCCTAAGGAGATAGGGTTTGCCTTTCTTATCCTAGATCCTCAAGCAGAAGACGCCTGCATCGGAATACTGAGAAGTTTTGCATGTGAGAGAGACACAGTCTGAAAGTGCAAGAAGGATCTGAGTGGCAGAAATGCTTAGGTAAGAGGAAAGACAAATTAACTTGTCAAATCCTCCTTCTAAGTGTGAATGCAAAAGGCTCTTGCATACAAAGTATTGTTTCCCAGAGTGCCAAGCGGCCCTTTTCTTGCTTCTCTTTGTGCTCCAATTCATGCTTCTGAAATTCCTCATCAATTAGCACAGTATTCACTAACGCTGTGCTGTCTGAGGAACATTTTGTAATATTAGACAAGTTTCTACCCTCAAATGGATGTGATCTCAACATTACATATGGGAAGAGTGACAATTTTTTTTCGTTGGCAAGTAGGTGAGCATTCAATGCATACACTGTGAACAGTTTTATAAAATTATTTAAGACTTGATTGAACTTTCTAAAAAGCCAGTAAAACCTATAGCTTATTTTAATACCTTTGACTAGAATTTTGATAGTAATTATAACTTCATTTTGCCTTTTAGTTTTGATAGGTCATTTTGAATATTTTAGAAGATAGCATTTTTAAAATGTGAAAAATAATTTTAATTTTTTTTTTACATTTACTGCCATTCACATTTTTGGAAGAAAATACATTCAAAATTTGTGCACTTTATTTTTTTATGTTTTTTAATATTTATTTATTTTTGAGGGGGTGGTGGTGAGGGGCAGAGAGAGAGGCGGACAGAGGATTCGAAGTGGGCTGTGAGCCAACAGCAGCAAGCCCGATGTGGGACTCAAACCCATGAACTGTGAGATCATGACCTGAGCCAAAGTTGGCCGCTCAACCAACTGAGCCACCCAGGAGCCCCCAAACTTGTGCACTTTAAGTACAATTACATTTTGACTATGTACATGTATTACTTTGAATTAAAAATTAAATGAAAAAAAGGAAAAAATGAAAGTCCATAAAAAAAATAAAAATACTTTGGCAAATGGTGAGTATTCCGTAAATATTAGGGATCCCCTCTTGCTACCACACCTTCTTTCTCTTGCTTTTAACTTGACATCAGATTAAAAATCACTTCCCTCTCTCTTTTTCTCCCTCTATCCTCCAAATACAAACATACATATCCTGTTAGGAATTGGGTTGCTTTATGGAAACACTTCTAGAATTTGAAAGGCAGCAGAATTGACAGGAGACAGTAGAGGAATCTAGCTGTGGCCAAATAGAAAAATTAGATAAAATTCAATCATCTAAGATGACCAATACTTTTTAGTAGAATTTTGACATACAGCCTGTGTCAGGTACTTCTTGGCCTAGTGAGTAGTCAGGGGCATCTCAGAAATATGGGTGTGATTAAAGGGAATTTAACTGACTCTTATCAGCAGTTTGACTTACGGGTTAGGCTGCCAGCCCTTGGCAAAACCAAATGAAAGTTTCAGAAAGTTAGCACGACTGGTCACATCAACACATCTTTAGACACACACCTGGAATGTTCTTAACAGCTGGAATCCAATTTCTGAGGCAATTCGTGAGAAACTAAAATTTGGTGTAGCGTTGAATAATAAAATAGGAATAGCTAACGGTTTGGGGGTACTTACCATATCCTAGGCTCCGTGCTAAGCAATTTTTGCAAAGTATCCTATCTCATCCGTACCAGAATGTTCAAGTTATTAATTATCCCCATTGTAGGAATGAGGAACTTGAGCCTCAGAGAATCTAAATAATTTGCACCAGAGTCTCTCCTGCTCTTAACCAGTAACTTTCAGCCAGTAACAAGCGTGGCTGCCATTAACGGAGAAGTAAAGGCCTAAACATGTGTTATGACTAACTTCATCTTTATAACAACCGTCTTGCAGAGCCCTTAGGAGTCCTGCTGATAGATGAAGGACCTTCCCCTGCAGCCCCTAGAAATTACATGTAATAGAAATAATAATCATAATGGCTGCAGGCCTTCTCTCCCACCTCCTGATCTGAAAGCAGAAAGGAAAATAGGCTTTCTTCTGTCAGCCTGTTGAGAATACTGTGTTCTGTGCAGAAGAGCTATTTTTCATTCCAGAGCAGCACTATTCAGTAGAACTTTCTGTGATAATGGAAACGTTCTACACTGCCACAGTCCAATATGGTAGCTATGGACCATGTGTGACTGTTGACATATGAAACATAGCTGGTGAGACTGATGAATGTTTCATTTGATCAACTGATGAAAATTTAATTTTAATTTTAACTAGTTTAATTTATTTCTTTTATCTTAAGTAGGCTCCACACCCAATGTTGGGGGTCGAACTCTTAACCCCGAGATTAGGCGTCCCATGCTCTACTGACTGAGCCAGCCAGGTGCCCCTCAAGGAGTTTAAATTTAAACAGCACCCGTGGGTGGGGAGGGGCTGGGGGTTGGGTGGCTGGGTCAGGTAAGCGGTTAAGTGTCCGACTTTTGATTTCGGCTCAGGTCATGATCTCACGGTTTATGGGATCGAGCCCCAAGTGAGGCTCTGCTCTAACATCACAGGGCCTGCTTGGGATTGTCTCTCTCCCTCTCTCTCTGCTCCTCCCTCACTTGTGTGCTCTCTCACAAAATAAATACATAAACTTAAAAAGAAAAAGTTAAATAGCACACATGGCTAGTGACTCCATATTGGCCAGCACAGGTGTAGAGGGTCAGATGTTTGGTGGCCACATTCCCAGCAGCAGAGTCTAAGAGTTTCTGATACTGCATTCTCCTTTCTCTTGGTCCTACTCTTGGCCAGCTTCTGGGGGATGTATCTTCAGACTAAGGCGCAACTAAGAACTGAGAAAGAGAGAAAATATTCAGGATCTTGTTTTACTCCCTTTATCAAAAACTGAATATTTAAGTGCTCAAACACTTATTTCAATTGTTCATTTCTTTAACAAATATTTTTGGAATTCTTCTTACATGGCAGACTTATCTGCTGAAAGTCTATGCTTTGGCTCTGGGGCTAAAATGGTAAGCAAGACAGAAATGGAGAGACAGATATGAATTAAATAATCACACAGAGACAGCATTAGAACCTCGAATAAAGGGAAAGCATGAGGAGTTGGGAAGGTGTTTGACAAGGGTGGAGGATTTGTGTGAGGCCTCTGGAATCATCTTTCTGATGATACTAAAGTTCAGCTTGCAGAAGTGATGTTTTAGCTGAGAAAAGAAGAACGAGTTAGGATGAGTGACAGCGGAGGGAAAAGCTTTCCAGGTAAAGGGAAGAGCATGGATAGGCCTGAGGGCAGAGCATGGATATGTTTGAGGAACTTTTAAGAAAAGGAAAATGTGGAGCGAGAGATGAGACTGAAGGGCAGGCTCTAAAGAGTCTCATCTGCCGTATCCGGGCTTTTGACCTTTATCCTAGAAGCAGTGACCAGCTACTGAAACTTTTTAAGCAGAGTGACATGATTAGAAAATAAACTTAAAAAACAAAACCAACAACAACAAAAATTTGGCCTTTAACAAGGGCTTCATTGTTCCCCGTTCCTTCCTTCCTTCCTTCTGCAGCAGACAGGCAGGTGACTTCCCCAGATACAGGGCTGCAGCTGGCCCTAGAAGCAAATCCCCAGAACAGACTGGAAGGGCTTGGTCCTGGGCCCAGAGGATGAATGGAGCTAAGCTGTGTTCTTTCCTCGAATGTTCTGTGTCTTCTCTCTGTGTGTTTCTACCATTAAATAAATACTGGGGTATTTAGAAAACTTCAGCAAACCACCCACTCCATTTTCTCTGCCACAGACCCAGAAGCCCTCAATTGTAACAAGCCGTACGAGAATGTCTGTGAGATCCAAAGAGACAACAGCTCCTCAAGGACCACTAAATACAGCTCTCTTCCACACAGGCTGGTGCCTGCTGCCTCAACTTTTACAATTATACGTGCGGAACATCTAGGAAACTTGAATTTGACAGGCAGGTTTACGACAAACAAGGGCAGCCCACTGGAGAGCTTGGCTTTCAGTATTTCCTAGTCTGGCCATCTTTCTGTTGAGCCACATGTAGTCGATTGACCTTCAGCTGGGAGAAAGACAAACCAAAGAATTTACTCCAGTGGGGAAAAAAGGCAAGAAAGGAAGAGTGAATACGAGACAAAAGACTTGTGATTGAACTTCAGAAGTTTCAAACAAGAATCCAACTTCCTTAAGCAACGTGAATCACTGTCTTCTTCCAAAATGAGTTGACTTTCCCTCTGTCCCTGGCATGATAGAAAAGTCACCCATTTTGCTGGTCAGCACTCTTGACCCCGACTGTCAACTCGGCCACTTTCCCCAAGCAAGTTAACTCACCTTCCAGAGCTTAGGGTTTCTGTTTGTAAAATAGGTTAATAGTGTCTGTTCGTAGCATGGATGTAAGACAATGTGGATGAAATAAATACTTAGAAATAGTCCCCGCACTGGGGCACCTGGGTGGCTCAGTTGGTTATGCATCTGACTTTTGATTTCGGCTCAGGTCATGTTCTCACAGTTCATGAGTTCGAACTCCACGTCGGGCTCCACACTAACAGTGCAGAGCCTGCTTAGGATTCTCTCTCTCTCCCTCTTTCTTTGCCCCTCCCCTGTTTTCTCTCTCCCTCTCTCTCTGTCCCACCCCCACTCACCTTCTCTCTCCTCTCTCTCTCTCAAAAGTAAATAAACTAAAAGAAAAAAAATAAATAATTCCCTCACTGACATTGTTGTTATCCAGTACTGCAGCTCTGTGTCTATCTTCCTCATTACACTGAGCTCCTCAAGCACAGATACCTGCCATTGGCCTTTATGTAAATCTAGTGCCTACTTCTGTAGGTACTCTGTAGATAAAATGAACAATTGATATAGCCATCTATATTAAAGGGATATATTTATACCTCTTGTGTGGTCAGCCTTCCCAACATAATCTATCTTCTATTTTCCTACAATCTCTACTGTTTGTCTGCTTTAGACATTAATTAGGAAAATAAATTATTTGGTACATTTCCAGAAAGATATTTTGCTAGAATATTTCTACTTACACATATTATTTTATCAGTAAACTTATTTTTGAGCATTTTTAGGATTACAGAAATCTGAGCAGAAAGTACAGATTTCCCATATGCACCTCACTCTTTTCCCTCCATATTGTTAACATCTTGCATTAGTGTGATACATTTGTTATAATTGGTGAGCCAATATTGATACATTATTATGAACTAAACCCATTGTTCTTTGTGTTGCACACTCTATACATTTTGACAAATGTATAATAACCTTTATCCACCAATACAATATCATTCAGAATAGTTTTTTTAATAATTAATTTATTCATTTTTTAATTTACATCCAAGTTAGTTAGCATATAGTAAAACAATGATTTCAGGAGTAGATTCCTTAATGCCCCTTACCCATTTAGCCCATCCCCCATCCCACAACCTCTCCAGGAACCCTCTGTTCTCTATATTTAAGAGTCTCTTATGTTTTATCCCCCTCTCTGTTTTTATATTATTTTTGCTTCCCTTCCCTCATGTCCATCTGTTTTGTATCTTAAAGTCCTCATAAGAGTGAAGTCATATGATATTTGTCTTTCTTTCACTAATTTCGCCTAGTTCTGTCCACATAGTTGCAAATGGTAAGATTTCATTCTTTTTGATTGCTGAGTAATACTCCATTGAATATGTATACCACATCTTCTTTATCCATTCATCCATCAATGGACATTTGGGCTCTTTCCATACTTTGGCTATTGTTGATAGTGCTGCTATAAACATTGGGGTGCATGTGCCCCTTTGAAACAGCACACTTGTATCCCTTGGATGAATACCTAGTAGTGCAATTGCTGGGTTGTAGGGTAGTTCTATTTTTAATTTTTTGAGGAACCTCCATACTGTTTTCCAGAGTGGCTGCACCAGTTTGCATTCCCATCAGAATAGTTTTGCTGCTCTAAAAATCCCTTGTGCTTCACCCATTCATCCCTCTCTCCTCCCAACTCCTGGCAACCATTGATCTTTTTATCATCCCCATAGTTTTGCCTTTTCTAGAGTGTTATGCAGCTAGAGTCATAGGATATGTAACCTTTTCACATTGGCTTCTTTCATTTAGTGATATGCACTGAAGATTCATCTAGGTCTTTTCTTGGCCTAATAGCTCATTTCTCTCCATCACTGAATACTATCCCATTGTATGGATGTACCACAGTTAATATTTACCCATTCACCCACTGAAGGACATCTTGGTGGCTTCCAAGTTTTGGCAATTATGAAGAAGGCTGCTGAAAACATTCACGTGCAGGGTTTTTTGCAGATGTAAGTTTTAAACTCATCTGGATAAATACCCAGGAGTGTAATCGCTAGATGGTACCATAAATATATTTTTAGCATTATAAGAAACTGCCAAACTGTCTTCCAAAGTGACTGTGCTATTTTAAATTCCCACCAAGAAATGAGGGTTTCTGCTGCTCTACATTTTCTCCAGCATTTGGGGTCATCAGTGTTTTGGACTTGAGCCATTCTAATAGGTGTGTAGTGACAGCTCATTGTTTTCATTTGTAATTCTCTAATGATATACAATATTAAACATCATTTCCTATGCTTAATTGCCATTTGTATATTTTCTTTGATGAAGTGTCTGTTGAGATCTTATGCCCATTTTTAAATCTGGCTGTTTCATTTTTTTATTGTGGAGTTTTAAGAGTTCTTTGCAGATTTTGAATACCAGTCATTTGTCAAATATGTGTTCTACAAATATTTTCTCCCAAATTGTGTTTGTCTTTCCATTCTGGTAGTATATTTTTCAGAGCAGATTTTAATTTTAAAGAAGTTCAACTCATCAATTTTTCTCCCATGGATCGAGCTTTTCGTATCTAAAAAGTCATCAGCAAACCCACTGTTACTAGAAATTCTCCTATGTTATTTTTTGGGGGGATTTTATAGTTTTTTGCTTTAAATTGAAGTGTTTGTACCACTTTGAGTTAATTTTGGGTAAAGTGTTAGATCTGCATCTAAATTCTTTTTGTTTAGTGTGTGTTTGAGGATGTCCAGATGCTCCAGCAGCATTTGTTGAGATTATCCTTTTTCCATTGAATTGCCTTTGCTCCGTTGTTAAAGACCAGTTGGCTATATCTGTATAGGTTTACTTCTGGGCTCCCCATTCTGTTCCATTGATCTCTTTGTCTGCTCTTTCACCCATACCATACTGTGTTGATTACTGTAGCTTTAGAGCATGTCTTGATGTTGGGTAGGGTCAGTCCTCCAACTTTGTTCTTCTTCTATCCTGTGTTGGCTCCTTATGTATTTAAAAGTAGCTTTGTTGTTTTCAGAAAAAAAGTGTGCATGTTTATTAAGAAAAAAATTAAACCATATAGAAAAGTAATACATATGTTAAAAGTTTACTATTATGGAAGGTTGATTTCTAATCAATGAGAAAAAATATTAATAACACAATAGGGGAGAGAGTATCTGAATCATTAGTTTCAGACAAAAAGAAAGTTTAGCACCCTACAAATATTTATAAAAATGTCAAACTTTCTCTTAATTTAAAATGAAAAGAAATATCAGTAAACTCCCATTTTTGGGGGGCACTTAGGTGGCTCATTGGTTAAGCGACCAACTCTTGATTTCAGCTCAGGTCATGATCTTGTGGTTTGTGAGTTCAAGCCCCACGTCAGGCTCTGTGCTGACAGCACCGGAGCTGTTTGGGATTCTCTGTCTCCCTCTCTCTCTGCCCCTCCCATGCTTGCTTTGTCTCTATCTCTCTAAAAACAAATAAATAAATAAACATAAAAAAAAAAACTTCCCGGTTTTCTCTTTTGTGCCCATTATTAATCAGAATAGAGGAAATAAAACTCTCAAAATGGTGTAAATTGGTATAAAATGTATAGGTGGCTATTTGGCAATATTTGGAACGTATGTTGCTTGTAGGAAGAAATGTGGTTTCTTCATATGGCATCGCCAGGCTAAAAACAGTGCCTGACACATAGTATAACTTCAGTAAAGGGTTGTTAAATGAATTTGGAAAATTCGAAATGCAGTTAGTCATTGATAGAGGAACGCTACTACCCGAACTTACCAAATGAATATATGTACAGGATTTTTTTGGTGCAGCATTGTTTGCAAGAGCAAGTGCTATTACCAGACTCAATGTTCATTGATACAGAAAACATTAAATAACTTTTTATACAATCATAGAATATTCTGTAGTTATTAAAAAGGAATATGTTAGATCTACATTAACTGATAAGGAAGTGTCAACAATATTACTGTTAAGTGGAAAAGCAAAGTATAGAACAGTTAATCTATAATATGAGAATATATAACATATGATCAACTTGTTTTCTGATCCATATTGGAAGGATTCATGTTGTGCAGGGAGTCTCTCTGGATGATGGATTGAGGAAGGAAGAAAAGAACACTTCGACTTGAGAATCCACTTACTGGCTTACATTCCCCACTGTAATAAGAAGCAAGTACAAGCTTTGTAATTTCTTTTTTTAAAAAATAGATTTTTGAAAAGTTTTATTTTTAAGTAATCTCTACACCCATTGTGGGGCTTGGACACAAAATATCTTCCAAAGATAAAACTAATATTAGTTTGGTAAACATCTTTCTAGCTATTTCTTTTTTTTAAAGTTTTTTAATGTTTTTATTCATTTTTGAGAGACAGAGAGAGACAGAGTGCTAGCAGGGGAGGGGGAGAGAGAGGGGAAGACACAGAGTCCAAAGCAGGCTCCAGGCTCAGAGCTGCCAGCACAGAGCCCTGTGTGGGCTTGAACCCATGAATGGTAAGATCATGACCTGAGCTGAAGTCAGATGCTTAACTGACTGAGCCACCCAGGGGCCCCAATTTCTAGCTATTGCTTTATGCATCTGTACAATTTTACAAAAATAAGCTCATCCTATTTATGCTGCTATGTAGTCGCTTTTTTTTTTAATTTTTTAAACGTTTTATTTTATTTTTGAGAGAGACAGACAGCATGAGCAGGGGAGGGTCAGAGAGAGAGGGAGACACAAAATCTGAAGACAGGCTCCAGGCTCTGAGCTAGCTGTCAGCACAGAGCCCGACGCGGGCCTCAAACCCACGAACTGTGAGATCATGACCTGAGCCGAAAGTCGGACACTTAACCGACTGAGCCACCCTGGAGCCCCTGTAAGTCTCCTTTTAATCAAATGATATTCACTGGACTTTTTCGAAATAAATCAGTTTGTTTGTATAAGCTCTATAGTATGCCACTGTATTGACAGCTCATTTAGTAAACTGATCACTTATTTTTAAGCACTATAAACAATGCTGCCGCATTCATTTTTAAAATAATGAATAGGCACATATACAAAAAATTAAATAAAATAATGAATAGGCATAAAGTAACATTTTTAATTTTTAATTTATATGTAAAATATAAGAGCAATACTATGAAGAGTAATCACCTAGTCAGACTTTCTGTGGTTTGAACATCCAACAAGCACCAACATGTGCACCAGGCCTGTGCAAATGTGTTCACATTCATTGTAATTTTGATTATTATAGCAAAAAAAAATTACATTATTATAGGTAATAGTTACATCTTTACATTGATCATAGCATATAATACAGCAGTTAAAAAGAATAGGGTGAGATGATTGGGGCTCCCAGCTGGCTCAGTTAGTAGACGGTGTGACTCTTGATCTCTGGGTCATGGGTTCAAGACCCATGCTGGGCATAGAGCCTACTTAAAAAAAAGAAAAAGAAAAAGAAAATCACAAAACAAACGGTACGTTATTAAGTACCAACTTGAAAAGTCCCCATCCCATACTAGTTAGTGAAATAAGGTATTTACAGAGTAACTTTCAGGTTATGTTACCCAGTTATTTAAAAAAATACAGGAAACTTGACTTAATGGAACCTACAAGTATATTCCCATATAAAAATTCATCACACTGTACATTTAGAATTTGGGCCATTGATCGTAGGCAAATTAAACCTAAATGTAAAAATAGGTTGTGTAGGGGCACCTGAGTGACTCATTTGGTTAAGCCTTGGGCTCTTGGTTACTGCTTACGTCATGATCTCACAGTTCATGAGTTCGGGCCCCACATCAGGCTCTGCGCTGACAGTGAGGAGCCTGCTTGGGATTCTCTCCCTCTCTCCTTCTCTCTCTGCTCCTCCCCTGTTCACACTGTCTCTGTCTCTCTCAAAAATAAACAGACTTAAAAAATAAAAAAAATAGGTTGTGTCTACCCCACATTGGGGGTAGAGTTTACTTAAAAAAAAATAGGTTGTGGGGCGCCTTGGTGGCTCAGTCAGTTAAGTGTCAGACTCTTGATCCTGCCTCAGGTCATGATCTCATAGTTTGCGGAGCCTGCTTGGGATTCTCTCTCTCCCTCTCTCTGCCCCTGCCCTGCTCATGATCTCTCTCTCTCTTTCAAAATAAATAAACATTAAAAAATATAGGTTGTGTCTATATATATGTGTATATATGTAAATACATAGAAACCAGTCTGGAACAACATACATCCGATTTTTGGCAATGGTTACCTTTAGAAAAGGAGACCTCTGCTTTTCCTCTATATGCTTCTGTATTGTTTGAATATTTTAAATAGGAAATGCATTAATTGGGTATCTAATCAATCAATATAAATAAACATGTTTTTAAAGTCAATAAAATAAATAACATAATCAATTAATAGATAAAATCAACAGACCACAAATAGACTTTGGAAGAAAAGAAGCTGCTCACAACCTATGTAGAGATACACCCATCTTCTTCCTTGGGAAGTATTTCAGGACTATGTTTTCTCTATCTTTGCCTCTCTGGAAAGAAGTTCACATTAAGTCATCAGTTAACTTCTATAAGGGGGTTTTCCTAGTACCCTGATCCCCTCCCGACCTGATGGCCGCATGTGGAGGTGAGACGGGAGTGCCACAGCCACCCTGGAAGGTGCCTGACCCCACCCCAGGGAGTGAGAGCCTATAGGAGACTCACTACTTGCTTAAAGAACACACCTCACTCCTTCCCACACTTGTGGTGGCTGGGGGATGACACGACTGATGGAAATGAACATGCAGTACTGGCATACGTGGTAAGAATTAAAAAGTAATTGAATAGGGGCACCTGGGTGGCTCAGGAGATTAAGCACCCAACTTCGGCTCAGATCATGATCTCATGGTTCATGAGTTTGAGCCCCGCATCAAACTCTCTGCTGTCAGCACAGAGCCTGCTTCAGATCCTCTGCCCCTCTCCCCTCTTCTGCTTCTCTCTCTCAGAAAAAAATAAAATAAAATAAAAAATATTTTAAAAAAGTAATTGAATAATAAGAAATTCAGATTAAAACAATCAGATGCCTTGTCCCACCAAAATGGCGAGGATTTGTTCAATGGCTTTACCCAGTATTGGCATGGAATGAGTCAATGATGAGAGGGAAAGCTAGATAAATTAGCAGAGGCCAAAGGAAGGAAGGAGAGCTTTGTCAAACACACTAAGGACTTTATCCCAGGAACCAGGGCAAGCCAGTAATAAGCCTTAGACAGTTGGATCACCTCTGGCTGCTCTGAGGAGAATACATTGAGAAGCAACCAGACTGGACACGGGTAGAGCACCTAAGAGGCCAATGAAGTAATCCAGGCAAAATATTTTTGTACCCTAGAACAGTGGGAAAGGAAACAAGTGGATGAGTAGAGGGATATATTGAAGAGAGAGGTTTGACAGGTCCTGGTGATTGACTGCATACATCCATCCAGAAAGAGAGAACAGAGTGGTGGTAGTGGTGGTGGTGGTGGTGGTATCTATATCATCCAGGGTTCAATCAGTAAAAGCTGAACCCTAGGACTCATGGAATAAGAAATTCATTGTTGAAATTAGACCTTGCACAGTTTGTGGAAGCAACTGAACATCTGGGAAGGGGAGTTAAATCCCTGATCAGTCAGCCTGAGAATCTAAAAATATCCAGCCACCAAAGCAGGACCTCAAAGAGGAGACTGATGGAGAAGTCTAGAAGAAGCATTTGCCTTTGGGGATCTAAAGGCAGTCATCTGCTGATGGATCTGGGGCTGCTGTTGGTCTACAAGGCCTACAGTCTGGAGGAAGAGCTGGAAGCATAATAGAGTAAGAGCAAGGACAAGCTGGAACCTGCCAGGCACCTCTGCATGCACAGGTCATCTCATTGAATCATGATGGCATTCAGATATGGTGCCTCCAAATTCCTTTCTTGGCCAACTCAAACCTGGAGCCATACAGGGAAAGGGGCTCTGCAAAACAGTTTCCAGCTTCACCAAGTTAATGGTGGGAGGTTCTGGAGAAACTGTATTGAGCTCCATTTTAGACAAGTTAACTATGAGTGGATTGTAGTACATACCCATGGAGATGACCAGTAAACACTTGTCCAAATTTCTTCAGTATGCAAACAAATTGCTCTAGTTCTAATCCATTCTGGGGTGAGAGAATGGAATGCAGCTTTGGATTATGAACCTAGGAATGAAAGGTATTGGCCAGGAGTGAAGGCAGTCTCAAGAAACAAAAAGACAGTTCAAACAAGTCTGTAAGTTTCAGGCAGTGACTTGGGGCACCGAGATGGAGTGTGCAGGCCCTACAGGGCAGGTGGGAGGTGGTGTCCTGGAGAGATGGCCTGCGAAATCTTACCTCTGAGGAGAGAATTGGTCTATACATTAGGGATAGCCAAAGTACCATGACTTATAAGACAAAGACTTACTTGACAGTTTCTCCTCTTATTTTTAATACTATTATGGGAGGCACAAGACAGTGTATTTAAAGAATGAATGATTCTTCTTTTCGGAAATTTCAAAGACAAGTTTGTTAATACAGTTTGTGAGCTTACTTGATTCCAAGTCCTTCAGAATCATAAAGAGAGTTCTGACTGAGGTTCCAGGTGAGGTACTAAACATTCCACACAGAGAGGTCTGCTATCGCATCTATGGGACCCCCACCACTGCCCCCATCACCACCACCTCCACTACTGCCATCACCATCACTATCCAAGTTGGAGGAACAGAGGCTGGGGAAAGGCAGCAAAGAGAGGGCAAAGGGAGGTAACAATTCCAAATAAGTATGGAAATTAATAGTGCTTTCAGGTAAATTTTCTTCATTTCTATTGGATAACAAATGTAGTCAATTAACATTTTTTAAAAATTGCAGTGTAATTAACATACAGTGTGATAATCGTTTTAGGTATACAAGATAGTGATTCAACAATTCTACACATTACTCAGTGCTCATCATGATAAATGTACTCTTACTCCCCTTCACCTATTTCACCCATTCCCCCACCCACCTTCCATTTTGTAACCATCAGTTTATTCTCTACAGTTGAGTGTTTTTTTTCCCCTTTGTTAATTTTTTTTTTAAGTAATCTTCACACCCAGTGGAGAACCCAATGCAAGGCTTGTACTCACGACCCTGAGATCAAGATCTGAGCTGAGATCAAGAGTCGGACGTTCAACTCACTGAACCATCCTGGGGCCTCTCATTTCTTTCATTTCTTAAATTCCATATGAGTGAAATCATATGGTATTTGTCTTTCTCTGACTGACTTCACTTAGCATAATACGCTTTAGATCCATCGATATTGGTGCAAATAGCAAGATTTCATTCTTTTTTTTGTGGCTGAATAATATCCCACTGTATACATTATATCACCTCTTCTTGATCCACTCATCTATTGATAGGTACTTTTAAATTTTTCTGTTAAAAAAAAACACAAAAATTTGTTGTTGAGGCAAAGCCAAGAGGCCTACTAATATGCTAATAGTTCTAGAAGCATTTATGAAGTGTAAATTTGTAAATAAAATTTTACTATAGGAATGAGTAGCTATGTTCGATACAGTTGTGCCCTTCAGGGTATTAAGTACAAATAAGGGAAGCAGCAAAACATTTCAAACTTTTCAGAGCTTTGCTTGTTTCTTTAATCATAATCTTTAATAATGTGCATACCATATATTAAGGTTGCTGAAGCCCTTTGCCTATCACAAAGTACACCATCTTATCATTTATCACAGAAAATTTTCCTTCCTAGAAATAAGATTTTTGCATAGCATATAGAATAAAAATTCTACTGGGAAGAATCATAAAGATATTTGCTGATTTTCTAGAGCTATTGTATTATTTTACTTATGTATTCATTTTTCATTTACGTACATTTCTCAAAATTAGGTTCTATTATTTTATGTATTTATTTATTTATTTAAGTAATCCCTACACCCAACATGGGGCTTGAACTCATGACTCCAAGATCAAGAGTCAAATACTCCCCTGATTTAGCCAGCCAGGAGCCCCTAAATTGTGTTCTATTTTATATGTCCAGTTTATTATTATTTGTTAAACTGAGTAATATAACTGTAGCCAAGCAATGATATATACAATTTACCACATGTTAATAAATACACATCACGGAATTCTGAAACACTCAGATTCAGTTTCTGCTATTAAAAAAAAAAATCCTCTCCCAGGGTGCCTGTCTGGCTCAGTCAGTACAGCGCATGACTCTTCATCTTGAGGTTGTAAGTTCAAGTCTCATATTGGGTATAAAGATTACTTAAAAAAAAATCCTCTTGCATTGAGTTACTGTTTTCCTTAAATTAGTTTTATATAGAATACATTTCCCTCTAAGCATTGCAGTTTCACATGTTTATGTGACATGTTTTCATGTGGTACGGTTCTCAGTGTCCTTTTTGCTTAGGGTAGAAGGAGCAGGCACTTTCTGAATGTCCCCTGTTGCCAATTGCTTCTCCATTTATCTCATCTGATGCTAAAAATAATCCTGTTCATTTACAGATAAGAGAGCAGATGCTCAGAGAAGCTTAATAACTTGACTAAGGCCATATAGTTTGTAAGTGAAGACAGATTTGTTTTTAATCCAGAGTCTATATTGTTCATAGTAGATTATTTTATCTCTCCATATTCAAACTTTCAATATGAGGTCATGACTTAGTATTGAGTAATAATGGCAGATTCTAGCATGGTATGTGAAACGTAACCCTACTTACATTTCAGAAAAGATGACATATTTATATTATATATGTAAATATACTTATATAATTAATGTTAACATTAATATATTATATCATTATATATTTAATTGTTATATGTTATATACCAATATATATATATTGGAAAGACAGATAATAGGTGGTTAACCAAAACGGATTTGGGAACTAGGGGTGGGGCTGGGGAGACAAAGAGAATGAATACTCTTTCATTTCCAGTTTGTATCTTTCTGTCATGAACTTAAAAATGATTATGCATTGCCTTTATGTAAAATATGTTATTATTTTGTCATTAGTACTAAATGGGCTCATTTCTTATTTTGACAACTATCAGCATTCTTGAATACCTATTACTATGCTTACTATTGTAGGCCCATCTACTATATTAAATGTACTCACATCACATATACAACTTCCATGAGTTGAGATGAAGTTAACAGGATGTCACATGTCATAAACATTTAAAGCTACTAACTTTGATTTTTCAGGTTTTATAATATTCTTTAACTAAAGCAGTTTTTTCAGATCTCCAACATTTCTCTGAGCCTTATGAATTGTGCTTAAGTGGATAAAAATTGCCCTACGTGCTGAGTACTGTTCTAGATACTTCTGGGAAAGTAGTATAAGAAAGGATGCCTACTGTCCAGAAATTTATCATCCAGCTCTACAGCTTTTCTTTCCTTTCCTCAGCCTACACCCCTTTCCCACGTAGTCCTAAAAAACTCGGTCCTATAGTTCTTTTTATTAGTCTGCTTGGTTTGGGCATCTCCTATTTATTTTCTTGCAAACTCTTTAAGTAGAACAAAAAAGTATTTTCAGCAAGATAAAATGGAGAACAAAAATAATCATGCTCATGGCACCTGGGTGGCTCAGCCGGTTAAGGTCTGACTCTTGATTTCGGCTCAGGTCATGATCTCATGGTTGGTGGAATCAACCCCCATTTCAGGCTCTATGCTGACAGCATGAAGCCTGCTTGGATTCTCTCTCTCCTTGTCTCTCTGCCCCTCCCCTGCGCTCTCTCTCTCAAAATAAATAAATAAACTTTAAAAAATAATCATGCCCAAATTTTAAATCAAATACCTAGGTCTCAAGCATGTACCTTCATATGGCTGGGATACAACCTTGTGCCAATTTCTCTGAATAGTTGTTCTTAAATTTCTAGTTGACTTTGTAGACACTTTGCCTAATTTTATTCAAGCACACACAGTTCAGTCACCAATTTTTTGAGTACTTTTGTGTTTTTTTGGGAATGACTGAAAAATGCATCAGAATATTCAGTGGTAGGCCCTTATAAAATTGTGAGGAACTAACACAAATTGCAAAAAGAAAGGTCTGCCTGAAAAGACTTTCAGTGTGTCATTCCTAGCATATAAATATCTTTTATCCTGTTTGCAGAGTGTTTTGGAAAACAAGGAAATGGGATATGAGAAAATTTACATTGAATTCAGACCAGGAAATTCCACTTTCACTGAGAAGAAGGTATTTTAAAAGGAAGAAAAATAGCAGACCATCAAGAGACTCTGAAGACTATGATACCCAACAGATTGATGATCAAATGATAACATTTCCCTGTTCCATATGCCAGCAGGAAATTGACCTAAGTGAAATTTTCCTCCATAAAAAGCAACATGTGGCTTGGACCACCCTGGGGTTTCAGAGGATGGGTGGAAAGAAACAAGGACCCTCAGTGATTGCCATTCAGAGACAGTTCATGATTGCTAAACTATTGGCATCTTCTGTGTTCACTGAAAACATCCTACAGAGCATTAATAATGCTTTTGAGATACTTTGGAAGAAAGAAATACCATCATATTATAAGATTGTTGATAGTGTTCATAGGAGTTCCGTACATTCTCAAACAATCCGTCATCTATTGATTAAAGGTGCAGCTATTTGTAAAGATAGAAATTCTACATGGAGAGCTGACATGAATGATAGATTCACTGTAGTGAATAATTTTGGCAACAAACCCAATATGTGTTTTTTTGGTTTGTTTGATGGACATCACGGTGTCTCAGCAGCAGAGCTGACATCAGTCGAACTCCCAATTTTACTTCTCCATCAACTTTCCAGATTTGATCCTTCCTACCAAATGACCCCTGAAGAGCAAAACATAATCAAATCCTTTCACACAGTATTTAAAGAAGAATACATAGCTATAGAAGAACTTTTCTCCTCCATAAAGAAAAGGACAAAACCATTGAAATGTGAGTATGAGAACATACACAAAGCCTTTGCAAAAGCATTTTGGAGAATGGATAGGCTTTTACGTCTTGGAAGAAAAGAAGTATCCAGCGTTCGATGGAGTGGCTGTTCTGCAGTTACTTGTATATTGGAAGGCAACATTAAAAAACCCTTTGCTAAGAAGAGCATCAGTAAGCATATGGGTGTGGCAGAGAGTTTCCCTTCCCAGATGATGCCACAAATAATTTCTGGAGTATTGCATGTTGCAAACACTGGTATGTACATTGAGTAGTGCACATTATACCTTACATTTAGTTTTTATTCCTGGCAGCTAAACTTCTCTTGCTTCCATAAATATTTAGTGACCTATGATTTAGTGACTTATTAATGCCTAGAAATTCCATTGGCTAATTTAAGAAATGATCAATAACCACAGTTTAAATGCAGATTGCAGGCACAAAAAATAATTGTAATTTTGGAGGAACATACATAATAATGTGACCAAAATGTTAAATTTCCTAAATAGGGTAGCAATATAGCTGTTGATAAAGGCAAAGCAAATATATTACATTTGCTTAGATCTGAATGAAACAAAAAACATTTCTCATGCTTCCCTTTTTCAGAATGGAAAGTTCTTTGAGGATTGTTACTAGTCTGGTCGTTTGAACCGGTTAGTTATTCTGATAACAGAATTGTAATAAGTCAAGTATGCTTATTAGTCAACTAGTATCAATTCAATTTTAGAGAAATAATAGTTTATGCCTCAATTTTATAAGCATATGTTCTCTTCTCCAAAAGAGAAATATTATTTTGAGAAATGATTCTTTTGACTTTAAGAGTTAAAGTTCTAGCTTAGGAGCTTGCCAAAATGGAAAGTGCATAGGTTAAACATTTTTAGAAAATTAAACTGAGTTCCATGAGATGCTTAATTAGATTTCCACAACCCCTGTCATGAACAGAGTTGTGGGATTTTTTTTTTTTTTAAGTAAACCCTACCCTCAGCATAGGGCTCAAACTTCATGATTCAAGATCAAGAATCACATGGGCTACTGACTGAGCCAGTCAGGTGCACCTGGACAGAGTTATTATGAATAACTGTGTCCACTAATTGAATATAGCCTAATTTCTCATTTAGTCTTACAAGAACCCTGATATCTAAAGATATCCTCTAAGTATTATTTTTTTAATGTATTTGACACATGAACTTGTGCAAGTTTAAAGTATGTTAATATGATACATTTATATATTGTCATATGATTGCTGTTCAGGTGACAATTAGCACCTCTATCATGTTACATAATTATCATTTCTTTTTAGTGGCTGAAACAATTAAGTTCTAGTCTTAGCAAGTTTGATGACTATTATAATACAGTATCGTTCTGTATATTCCTTATACTGTGCATTAGATCGCTGGGACTTATTTATTACTTGCTGCAAGTTTGGACCCTTAAACATCTGTTCTATCTCTACTCCTGCCCCAGTATCTGCTGTTACCCCAGTTTTCTATTTTTTTTTTAAATATTAGAAACATAGCAGGAGTAGGGGAGGGGCAGAGAAAGAGGGAGCTATGTAATCTGAAGTAGGCTACAGAATCTGAGCTGTCAGCATAGAGCCAGATGTGGGGCTCGAACTCACGAACCATGAAATCATGACCTGAGCTGAAGTCAGACGCTTAACCGACTGAGCCACCCAGGAGCCCCTATGCTAATTTTCCAGATGAGAAAATGGAAGCTGGGAGAGGTGAGATAATTTGTTCAAGGTCTCAGAGGTAATAGGAACCGGAGCTGGAAATTAATCCCGCTATGTCATAACTGCATCTGAAGGGGATTGCCTCCAAAGCTTGAGGAAGCTGGCCCTCAGAGAGTGGGACATTGTGATCAAGATGGCTCTGAACAAAAACCAGATAATTACAAAGACCACTCTAATGTCAAGGCCTCTGGAAGTCAGCCTGTATCTGATCTAGCTCTGGTTCTGAGCCCAAGATGAGTACTCCCATTAAGCAATGCCAAGTGTAATGCCAGTTTCCTCAGAATTTTCGTCATTTCTCAGGCTTTATGCTGAGGTTCCAGATGGCTTAAGAGCAGGTCTACTTCGTGTACAGACAGTTCTCAGACTTCAGATCAATCTGGGAACTGACCCATATTCTTGGACTTGGGACCTCCATTAGCAAATGTCATTACATACACATCAGGGTTCTTTTAAAATTAAAAGAAGAATTATGAGGTAGTGAATAACTAGACACTACCATTAAATGTCTGTTTTACTATGATTCACTACTTCTAGGATCATGGCTATTTGGCTAGTTCTAATCTCCAGGTCAGACTTTTGTTGGATCTAATCTTCAGGCTTACATAATTGTGTTAAACTGTTTTCATTTGGGCATCCTTCATTTCAATAGACACAAATAGGTAGGGAAAAAATCCAACTTGTGAAAAGGAGGTTGTGATTAATGACAAAAGAGTGCTCCTGAAAGAAAGCAATTTAAATGGGTTACAAAAAAAAAATGTTTACAGAAATTTATCAAGAGCATGTTTTGTATTTTATGATACAAGACCTCTAATTATAGCACGGGGATTTTTTTTTTCTTATTTTAAGTTTGTAAAACACCAGTGTCCTCACAACTCTGGAATTAAACAAAAGAAAATAAAAACCTCACTTTATAATGAAACATGAATGCAATAATGAAGCCACTGAATAAATGTTGAATGTGTGCATGTGGAAACAAACTTCCAAACTGACATTCTTGAGTTTTTATTCTTAGCACATCTCATTTATAGTGCATTTTATAATTTCTCTTGGTGCTCTTGTATTTTACTGCAATTAGTCCTCACAGAATTAAAACACTAACAAAAGTATTTATACAGAATACATAATTACACTTTTTCCCTAACATCAAATAAACCACAAATTTTACATTTCTAATTAACCACACTATTTCCTTAGAAACATAAGGGATTCTTATTTGAGCCCTTAATTTCCCCCAATGCTTTTATTTTTAATAGCTTTATTTATATGTAATTTACAAAGGATATAATTCACCCATGTACAGTTCTGTGGTTTTTAGTACATTCCATTTACAGATACGTGAAACCATCACCACGTTCAATTTTTGAAAATTTTGTCCCTTACGAAGAAACCCAGTACCCTTCAGCAATCAGCTCCCTAACCTGCCATTTCTCAAGGTCCAAGCAGCCATTAATCTACATTCTGTCTCCATACATTTCCCTATTCTGGGTACTTCATAGGAATGTAATCATATAACTTGTGTTCTTTTCTATCTACGTTCACATTGCATGTTTTGAAGGTTCGTTCATCCATGTTGTAACATGCATTAGTGCTTCCATCCTTTTTGTTGCTGAATAGTATTTCACTGTATAGTTGTGCCACATGTTGTTTAGCCATTTATCATTTGAAAAACACTTGAGTTGCTTCCAATTTTTGGCTATTACGAAAACTGTGGCCATGGACTTTGTGGGTAAGTTTTTGTGTGGACAGGTTTTCACTTGCTTGGGTATGTACCCAGGAGTGGAGTTGCTAGGTCATAAGATAACTCTACAGTTAACCATTAAAGGAACTGCCAAACCATTTTCCAAAGCGGCCGCACCATTTCACTATCCTGCCAGTGATGTATGAGGGTTCTAACTTTTACACATTTTCCCAATGCCGTCTTTCTGATTCTAGCCATCTTAGTGGGTATGAAGTGGTACTGATTTGCATTTTTCTTTGTTGACTATGTTGACTATCTCTTTATATGCTTATTAATCATTTCACTATCTTCCTCTGATAAATGTTTACTCAAATCTTTTGTCCATTTTTTAAATTGGGTTACTTGTCTATTGAGTTGCAAGGTTCTTTTTAATATTCTGTATACAGAATCAGATATATGCTTAGGAAATATTTTAATTCCATGGGTTTTCTCTTTCTTGTGGTGTTCTGAAGCAAAAACACCTGAATTCTGATGAAATCCAATTTATCAGCTTTTTGTTTTGATGCTTGTACTTTTGGTGTCAAATATATGAGACCATTGCCTAATTCAAGACTGCAGAAATTTACACCAGAGTTTTGTTCTAAGAGATGTATAGTTTTATCTTTTTAAAAAATTTTTAATGTTTTTTTTATTTATTTTTGAGAGACAGAGAGAGACAGCGAGAGCAGGGGAGGGTCAGAGAGAGAGAGGGAGACAGATTCTGAAGACAGGCTCCAGGCTCTGAGCTAGCTGTCAGCACAGAGCCCGATGCGGGGCTCGAACCCACGAACTGCGAGATCATGACCTGAGCTGAAGTCGGACGCTCAACCGACTGAGCCACCCAGACGCCCCTATAGTTTTATCTCTTACATTCAGGCCTATGATCCATTTTGATCCAACTTCAACTTCATTCCTTTCTATGTGGATACACAGTTGTGTATTGTTATCTTTCTTACTACTTTCTTTTGAATTGATTTCTTTATTCCTATGTATCTCCTTTGTTGGGTTGTTAACTATAACTCTTTGTTATATTATTTTAAAAGTTTACAATATACATCCTTAGCTTCTCAGTCTACCTTCAAATATTATTATCAGTTTACATATATAATAAAATCCTTACAACAGCGACATAATAAAATCCTTACAACAGCGTACTTTTATTTCTTCCTTCCCACTTTATACTATTATATCTATTTTTTAAACTTGTCTCTTTTTATACAGGCATATCTAGGAGGTATTTTGGGTTTGTTTCTGGACCACCACAATAAAGAAAATACTGTGGTAAAGCAAGTCAAAAGGATTTTTTGTTTGTTTCCCAGTGCCCATAAATGATGATCACACTATACTGTAGTCTATCAAATGTGCAATAGTGTTGTGGCTAAAAAGCCAAGGTGCATACCTTGATTAAAAATAATTTATTGCTAAAAAAATACTATCATCTGAGGTCTCAATAATGTAATCATTTTGCTGGTGGTGGGTCTTGTCTCCATATTGATGGCTGCTGACTGATGAGGGTGGTGGTTGCTAAAGGCTGGGGAGACTGTGGCAATTTCTTAAAATAAGACAATGAAGTTTGCCACATTGATTGACTCTTCCTTTCATGAATGATCTCTGTAGCTTGTAATGCTGATAGTATTTTACTAACAGAAGAACTTCTTGCAAAAATTGAAGTCGATCCTTTCAAACCCTGCTGCTGTTTCATCAACTTGAGTTAATGTGATATTCTAAATCCTTCGTTGTCATTTCAACAATCTGCACAGCACCTTCTTCACCAGGAGCAGATTCCATCTCGAAACCACTGTCTTTGCTCATCCATAAGAAGCAAGTCCTCATCCGTTGATTTTATCATGAGGTCACAGCCATTCAATCACAGCTTCAGGCTCCACTTGTCATTCTAGTTCTCTTGAATTTCCACATCTGCAGGGACTTCCTCCCTAGTCTTGTACCCCTCAAAGTCATCCATGAGTGCTGGAAATCTACTTCTAAACTCCTGTTAATGTTGATATGTTGACCTCTTCCCCTGAATCATGAATGTTCAGAAGATTTAAATTTACTCTGCCCAGATCCATCAGAGGAATAATTATCTATGCTGGCTATAACCTTCTAAAACTATTGCTTAAGCAATGACTTGAAAGTCAAAATGACTCCTTGATCCATGGGCTGCAGAATGGATGTTGTGTTAGCAGGCATGAAAACAACATTTACTCATTTTGCACACCATCGGAGCTCTTGGGTGACCAGCTGCATTGTCAGTGAGCAGTAATATTTGAATCATTTTTTTACTGAGCAGTAGGTCTTAATAGTAGGCTTAAAATATTCAGTAAACCGTCTTGTAAACAGTTGCAGTCATCTAGGCTTTGTTGTTCCATTTATAGAGCACAGGTGCAGAGTATATTTCTCAAGACAATACTTAAGGGCCCTAGGACTTCTGGAATGGTAAATGGGCATTGGTAAAATAGTGGTTTAGTGTATCTATTCCAATATCTTTATATCTAGATTGTAAATATTTGATCTTAAAATTCCTTTAAAGAGGCCCCAGAAACTACTTTTGTACTAGTGATGCAACCTTAATATAATTGGTGAGGTTCATTCTTATGTATTAAAATGTGATTATCCTTATCTCAAGAGGCTGTGAGGATTAAAGGAATCACCTGGTAACCTTGGGAAGAAAAGGACCGGGGCTTGAGGTGTCCAACAATTAAGGAATTGTGAATAATAGGAAAGTATTTGGTAAAGCTGTGATTGGTCTCTGGATCTACAATAAGCTCACGGGACAGAAAACTAGGTCACTTAGGAAACAAAAGTAGTTTCTGGTAATTATTTCCAGCCCTTTTTTCTTTAAAACCTAATTCAATTCCAGAATCACCTTATTTTATGCAGGGAAGAAACCATATCTTAAATGACACTGACCTTTTACATGCCTCTTCCTCCCTCTCCCTTTCTTGGGGTATGTTGGTGGTGATACAAACCTGATTCTGAAAACACATTTAACAAATATTCGACAGATAGTTGAGACTGATGTGTACAGTGTTGTTAGGCTCCAGATTTACAAGGGTGAACATGAGTTTCATGCTCATACATCCTACAAAATGAAAAAAGGGATCCAGTGAAAACTAGCTCCACATCAGCAAGACTCTCATGCTAATCATCAGTAGGAAGAAACATAGACCTGGTGTCCATGCATACAAACAAATTCAGCCTTTTCTGCCAAAATTAAAGTCCTGCAGACAAACTGGATATAGGTTGCTTCCCTGACCTCATTTATATGCATTTCTGTTATGCTTCCATTTTGGGTATACCTCATTCATGTTTAAATTTCATGTTTGTTCATGCACCTTTTCCATTGCTTTTTCTTTCTCCACTAACTTCATTTCCCAAGCTCCGAGTTATTGCTCCTTACTTCCTTAAGCCTATAAATCGACTTCATAAGAATTTTCTTAAAAAAAAAAATTTTTTTTTAAGGGGCACCTGGGTGGCTCATTCGGTTAAACGCCTGGTTCTTGATTTTGGCTCAGGTCATGATCCCATGCTTTGTGGGTTCGAGCCCCACATTGCGCTCTGCGCTGGCAGTGCAAACCCTACTTGGGATTCTTTCTTGCTCTCCCTCTCTGCCCCTCCCTCACCTGCTCTACCTCTCTCTCAAAATAAACTTGACAGAGCAGGGAAGATCATGTGAAATCATGACCCGAGCCTAAACCAAGAGTCGGACACTTAACTGATTGAGCCACCTAGGTGTCCCAAAATTTCTTAGAAGTTTTTTATAAATGGGTCTGAAATGAAACATTTATAGTTTTGTCTCCATCTCTTTTGGATAGCCTCTCTTCTGGTTTCCCCATCATGGAACACAAAGAAAAATAACCTTTATCAAGTTTCTTCTTACTAAATTACTTTCTTAAATCTTCACAATAACCTTGACAAAAAATAGCATTGCACGTGGAAAACTGAAACTCAGGGAAATAAAGTGGCTAAATGAAGATCAAACGTAAAATTGGAATTTATTAAAGCCCAAATGTGTCAGATTCCCAAGTGTTCCGTTTCTTCCAAACCAAGGCAACTTCTTCTTCCTGGGCACTCCTGCATCCTAAGTATGTTTCCTTTCTTTCCACCATACACAATTTCTCTTCCTTTTCCCTCTGGTTCTTACTTTCCTGTTATCTTCAATAATAAGTGGCTTTATCTGAAAAAAATATCTTGATCTCGCGCATTCACATCTAGAATTCCCTGTTTGGGATTCTAAGGTCTCTCTGACATTTACAGGGATACTCTTCATTTTCCTAAGTTGGAGATAACTCAGCAATTGCAGGAGGCAGCTACACCATTGCTCTCTGCATAAGGGAACTTTGCCTGACTATACATGCCATCTTGAAAGCGCTTGACTATCATCTCAAAGCACTTTTTCTAATCCCCATATAATTAATGTCCCTCTTCCGGTAATCCTGTTCCACTTTTTTTCTGGTAACATTTTCTGAAGAGCACAATCTCTCCAAACTACTGATGCTAGTAACTTTGTCTAGTAATTCGAATTTATGCCCACATTCACAGAAACTTTTGTGGAAGAGTCTTCAAATCAGTCCACTGTCTATTCTCATTCCCTCCACATAGATGTTACAGGAATCTTTCTTTAAAGCCACTCTGTCCTCCCTTCTACACTGTCATGATCTGTTCCTCTTTCAGTTCTCCAGACACTCAGACATATGGTATTATTTAAATCTTCTTCCAATTTCCCATCTTCCTAGGGGCTTTTTGTTGATGATTCTATCCTAGCTTTCAGCTTAATGTAGTCAAACTTCTTATAACAACCTTATTTACAGCTGACAGCATATGCAACCTAGGCTCAGGATATAAATTAACTCTGCACAGACAATTTTTCATTTTTTTTCCAACAGTACCCTTCCAGAGCCTGAATCTTATGTATCCTCTACTTCCTTGGTTATGCATCAATAGCTGAGATACAGCGGGTGCCTCCCCTTTACTTTTTACTTCATGAACCATTCACATAGGCAAGTTTATGAGTTATTTAGAAGGCACTATTTCCCTTTTTATAAGGATGAGCAAACTGTCAGCTAACTCACTTAAAGTGAGACAGCAAGTACACTGTAGAGGAAAAAGTGCAGCCAGGATTTAATATCCCGTCTTCTAGAAAGTTCTATTATATTGACCCAGAGGGATGTTCAAAATAGTAAAATAAACACAGCAATTAGGGAGGGGGGGAGGAAAACAGTGCTTAAAGCTCTGCTTACCAACCTCTGCAAAGGCAACTAAAATAAAAATACCAGTTTACCACCTTTCCATTGTAGCAACATAATCGTATTAAGTTCTTTTCAAATCATGCAAAATATAAACAGTATTTTTTTCTTGTTGCTAAGTGGGCTTTGGCCTGCCACATGCAAATTAACATTTAGGAAGTCAGTGGATTTGACTATTCTGAGCCACATTAGGTCTCCTGTGTTTTCAGAGCTATTTATATGTATCTGTACACACATGAAGAAATTTGTAATTTAAAAGAGGTATCGAATCGTATGTCTTCCAAATACAATTCAGTTTACCCAGGTGGCATGTTCACTATCATTCCATGCTGCTTTGCTGGTACAGAAATAATCTACAACTCAGCAAAAGTCAAGAATTATTTTACTGATTTACCTTCTGTAGAGTGTCTAGAATGACTAGCAGATGGGCGCCTGGGTGGCTCAGTAGGTTAAGCGTCTGACTTCGGCTCAGATCATGATCTCAGTTTGTGAGTTCGAGCCCTGCGTGGGGCTCTGGGCTGACAGCTCGGCACCTGGAGCCTGCTTCAGATTCTGTCTCCCTCTCTCTCTGCCCCTCCCCTGCTCATACTCGTCTCTCGTTGTCTCTCAAAAATAAACATTAAAAAAAATAAAAAAAAATAGAATGACTAGCAGAAAAGACAAGTTAATGCAAAATATTAATAACCAAACCTCAGAGAAGTAAAGGAGGTAATGTAGTTTTAGGATTATCACTTACCATTCTTTGGTTCTCAAAACACTTCCCACATACATCATCTTTATAATTCCCATTACACAAATGAGCCAATAGGGCTCAGCCTATCCCTGACACTAATGCTTCACCCACTTAGGCTCTTTCTACAACTAATTGTATAGACTTTAGTCTTCTGAAATCTATTTCTTTACCTCACAACCTGAGGTGGGGAGGTTAGAATTGAACCTCTGTAGCAGCAAAATTCAGATTCCAGATATAGCACTTTGTTTGAAACTGGAATATTCTAACGTATATTTTGCATGATCTCAGTAATTTTAATTCTCAAAGGTACTGTAATGTTCAGACATTAACCCGATCTCAGAATAATTAATATACCCTTTATAAATGATCAAAGATTACATATTAAGAAAAACTTGCTTATGTTTGAATATATAATCATTCATATTCCTAAAAATTTGGGGAAAATCATTTTTCCTAAGAAGTTTTAAAAAACTATCTTTTTAATAAACCAAAGAAAGCTTTGGTAATACAATCGTCCCTCAATCTGTTCAGAACACTGTTTAGATTTTCTTAAGATTTCATCTGAACCATGAACAAACTACAATCAACTTTTAAAATGTCAGTTTTCAGAGGGTTTAATGTTGGCTATTATCCATGTAATATATTAATAATATGTATTATTTTTGTTTTACTAGGGCTAATAGACTTAAATTTCTTTTTAACCACACAACATGAAACTAGTGAGACTGACATTAACAGTGGCATTCTAATTGTAGAATTCTAATTCTAACCCACACCTGTATGTTCGGGTTTTAACTTTTACCAGTTACAAAATTATCAAACTCCACTTTTTAAAAAAAACCAATGCGTGTGTTTTTAGTTAAT
Source organism: Cryptoprocta ferox (assembly GCA_028646485.1). Lineage (NCBI taxonomy): Eukaryota > Metazoa > Chordata > Mammalia > Carnivora > Eupleridae > Cryptoprocta > Cryptoprocta ferox. The sequence continues at coordinate 128,799,955 of CM053573.1, read as the reverse complement.
AAGGCATTTATCTGAACATGTAAAAAATAATCTAATCTGTTGAATATATGTTGGTTATAAAAAAGTTCAACATTTGGCTCTATAAAATATCCAGAAGCTGTTTCATAAAAAAAAGTTGATGGTTATTTTTATTATCTATAGTTTTAGGTATTTTAAGTGCAGTATTTTGAACACTAGGTTGCTTTAAAATGAGGGACAAACCAGCCTCCCAATTTCAGGTCTTAATGGCCATACATTGTCCAGTCATACCAATATTTCACATATGTAAAAAATATTTTTAAATTTCTTGCTTTCTGTTTATGCACTAAAACACAGAACTAATAAAGTTAACAGCATACTTTGATATAATTGGTTTAGGATCCATTGTTCAAATAATCTTCTAGGTAATGTACAAGCAGTCTTATGCAGAAACGGAAAAGGCTTTTGCATAACCAAAGAACATACTACACGAAACATAAATGAAAGAAGAAGATTACTTCAGAATGGAGCAATGATTAGTTCAAATGAACCATATGGGCTCCTAGAAGGGCAAATGAAAACCACACGGGGACTTGGATTTCATGGAAATCTCAAACTGAAAAAATCCATTATTCCAGCACCTTATACTATCTCTGTCCCTATCGATGACTTATGCCAATTCCTTATCTTAGCTACTAATGGACTCTGGGAAGTTTTGGATACAAAGGAAGTCACTGCACTGGTAATGACAATGTTTCAAGTGTATAAAGAAACCCATTTTGTCAAACAAAACAAATCTTTACCATCCAAAGAGCCTCCGTCTCCCCCAATCAATGAACCAAGCAATACTAAATCAGAAACTAACACCCATATGCTATTTCAGTATGATCCTGAATCTACAAAATGTGTGTCAACTACAAATTCAAAAGAAAATGTGTTTGATTGTTCTATTTCTAAAAATGCACAAACATTTCCACCAGAAATGACTAATCATGATCTTTGTGGTGAGAAAGAAACTAAAGGACCAACCACTGTAGATGATGCGCCAAAAAATTCAAGTGAAAAAGAAAAAGCAGCATGCACTAAAAATTTCTATGAAGGTGCAGCAAAGTATATTAGCCATGAACTTGTAAGTGCTGCTTTAGTGGCTGGCTCCAGAGACAACATTACAGTCATGGTAATACTTCTCAATGGAAGTGAGTATCAGTTTTTGACATAAAAGATAAAGTTCCGATTATCCAGAGAATAAAAACGTAAAGACAATTCTTCAGAGAACCAGCTATTAGAATCACACATCAATACCACGCAAATCAGTTTTAAGAATGCATTAAAGAAACCATAAAAGCATATTTTAGGTTACATAATACGATTTATATATGTTCACTGTTCATACCAAAAAAGAGAAAAACCAGTACTTGCTTTTTTTATACCACTTTATTCCAACCTGAGCACCTCAATATAAAACTAAACACTGGTGAACTGTTTTCCTTACTAATTCTGAATTACTGTAAATGTACAAGTCTGCTAGCAGTTCAACACTTAAATAGATTAAATCATCTTGACACATGGTAGATTTCATATAATGAAAATACCTAAAACAATTAGTGCAATATACTG
>CM053573.1:128774435-128797880 GCA_028646485.1 Cryptoprocta ferox | reverse complement strand
GGGCTGGTTAAATGCTCCAATTCCACTGTCATTAACATTTAGGAAGCAGAAGAGTATTCCAGCAAGTTCAAACTGGAGGTTTAGTTACTACAACACTGACTCCTGGTTGGCTGCGTGGGTTCTGTAAGGTCTACTCCTCTTCCTCTGGCAGAATTTGCTCCTGGATTCTGTGGTTCATTCTTTGGCAACTTTTTAGCTAAGAGAGAAATTGTCAAAATAAACAATTAGATTATTCATATTAGAATTACTTTCATCTGTTTACTTAAAATATTTTTTTTCCAGCTAGGTTAACCCAAAGTATCACAAAGCAATACGTTCCTTCTTTTCAGATGTTTATGGAGTATCTACCAAATACTAGATTGGTCAGTCCTTAGGTTAGTGGAGTTAACAGACATACAATTAAAACTTAATTTGACTAGAGGTATATTTAATTCTTTATATATATTCAGTTAATAATACAGAAAAGGTATACTTCATTTGATAATCATTAATACTTCTGTTGTTTAAGAAAGTCTAAGTTAATAAAAATGATGGCCAGCCAATAAGTTTGTAAAGAATCTTAGTTTTATCAATATTCTCTAGTGTGCCACAAATCCTTTTCTGGAACAATTCGGGATTATAAACAAACACCATCACCATCACCCCATAAGAATTTGTCCTCTTACTGTGCTACCCTAATTATCACCCCAAATTCTGACAGATCATATCTCCTATTTTCTTACTGATTACACATACTTTAACCTTCAAACATCGTCCACATTCCTCTTTTAGGCCTAATTAAGAACCCTAATCCGATTCACCAGTAGCTCGGCCTAGTTATGAGTGGACTTGATTCTAGAGGCTCTATCTCAAAAGACTATGTCCCAATTTTGAGTCAGGTGATCTTGGCTTGCCACATTTGGATGAAGCCCTCAACCAGCAATTTAGGTTTTAGTTCTGCTAAACTCCATACAGCTAACAGCAGTTCTCTGAAGCCTGGGTCTCACTGATTTAAAAATTCCCCTGTTAGATACAGTCTGCTTAGATTTCAAAGATACTTGTTGTGGATTCACTAAATATTAACTATCTCTAAGAGTACTGATTATGTATATATAGGTGACTAAATACACTGGTCTCTATCAACCTTGGAGAGAGATGACTATGTCTGAATTCTAGCTTTACCTTAGCCTTGGCTCAGGTTACACAAAAGTTAAACATGTTCTAATTCAGTATCTAAATGACTAATTTTGCATTTTGGTTCTTTTATCCTTTATCTATTGTAATGTTACACATGAACATTAATCATCTTTAGAATCCCATTTCACTTCAATGGAAGTGAGAACCAGAACAATGGAAGCTTGGGAAGAAAAGCCTTCACCCTGGGCCACTTCTCTAGTACTGCCTCTATGGATGATAGGGTACATGGTAATAAAATGGCAAATTTCCAGTCAAACAAAGCCTTGTAGGGACAAAGAAGAGGGTAGCATTTATAAATTTTATTATGTTAGGTTTTGTACTGAGTGATTATTTCTTCCCTTTACTATACTTGTCCATGGGCTTTCCGTAATTAGATCTGAATGAAATTAGGAGGTTGCAGGAAATTAACTGGAATGAGGAACTTTTACCTTCTATTGGTTTATTGCGTAAAGATTAAACTAAAACACAACTCAGACGTCTCAGAAGCAGTCTCCTGTCTCCTATCTTATTAATAAGCATTACCATAGTGAAGCTGGTACTATTTGTTTGGTATATGGATAATTAGAGTTTACCAATTTGCCCCGGAATTAGGATTGTTAAGAGGCTAAAATCCTGGATCAAGTTAATGAAGATATGCAACGAAAGAAGTTATGCAAGCAAGATCTTATCAAACTGAAAGCAGATAATTTATTGTAGATTTTCTCCCACTAAATAACTGTACTCCCTAAGTCATTAAGAGTGAAAATATGAATACACTGTGTGATCTAAGTTACTAATCTGGTAAAGGAAATAGAAAGGTCACAATTCAATTTATGCTTGGTTATTTCTTTCAAGGGAAGGAACATTGTAAAGTCAGAAAAATAACTGGAAATTCTACTATGTAGGCTACTTTTTGACTGGAAAAATAACATTATCATTAGCACACCCAAATAAAAGGTACAAATTAAATAAAACCCATCTGGGGGCACCTGGCTGGCTCAGTCAGAGCTTGTGACTCTTGATCTTAGGGTTTTGAGTTCAAGCCCCACAGCGAGCACACTTATGTGACATGTGCATACTTGTGTTATATTTGTCAATCATCAATGATTTAAAAAGAACGTGAGAAACAAAAATAGTGCTTGTTCAGGGCAAAGCAGAGATAAAAACAGTTATTAATCAGTGAGAAAGAAATCTCTTTATGTCCATATGTTACACAGATAAATACTGCTCTGAGCTTATCTTCCTTTTATGTAAAAAGTATAATAGAAAACCATACTTATCCAAATCTCTCATTGAAATCTTTATATAGACATATATCTGCTTGAACTATTATAGCTCAGATTCCAGGCTTTCAACCCCTAAAAGAAACTTAAGTAAACTGAAAAAGATTATTGCAACCTAATAAGTAATAGTTTTTTAAATTTAACAATATCACTAACAAAATAAATCTTCGAATGGATCTAGAAGAGAAGAATCATTAAAAAAAATTAAGGATTTTTTTCATTTTTATTTATTTTTTAGTTTATATTTTTGAGAGAGAGAGAGAGACAGAGACAGAGCACAAGTGGGGGAGGGGCAGAGAGAGAGGGAGACACAGAATCGGAAACAGGCTCCAGGCTCCGAGCTGTCAGCACAGAGCCCGATGCGGGGCTCGAACCCACGAACTGCGAGATCATGACCTGAGCTGAAGTCGGACGCTTAACCTACTGAGCCCCCCAGGTGCCCCAAAATTAAGGATTTTTAAAAAGATTGGGCGCCCGGTGGCTCAGTCAGTTAAAATCTGACTCTTGATTTCAACTCAGGTCATGATCTCAGTTTGTGGGGTCGAGCCCTGCTTCCGGCTCTGCACTGACAGCGTGGAGCCTGCTTGTGACTCTCTCTCTCCCTCTCTGCCCCTTCCTGGCTTGTGCTTGCACGCTCAGCACACACTCTCTCAAAACAAACAAATAAATAAATAAAATTTAAAAAGACAAACCAAATATGCCCCAGTGTAACTTGTTTTGTCTACATTTACTGCTTGAAAACTTACCTATTGCCATGAATATTTCATTTACATTCATTGATGTTTTAGCTGATGTCTCCATGAATAATAAACTGTTGTCATCTGCATAGGACTGTGCTTCCTGTTTATAGAACAAAAACATGAGATAAATACTTTGCACATACCTGCCTTGAAAAAAGAGTCTTACTACTCCAACTTGACTACCTACAATGAGCAACTGAGTAATAAGCAACTACTACTGAAGGTAATAGAGAGCTAAGAGCCCGTTGTAGGATACCTTTTCAAATTTCTTTTTGCCTTAACTTCTTGCACTATTCCATTCTGATTCATCTGATCTGACACTAAAATTTAATTTCAAATGGTGAGTTCCAGAGGGTGGAAAATTATCCTATCTAAATATAAAAGTCTCTTGGATCTCTATGGCAAATTTTATTTATGCTCATTATTTGTAATGAAGACAAAGGGAATCCAAGTATCTAATACTGGCTTCAAACACTAAATGGCTAGCAATATTTTAATTTTGAATGTCATTAATCATTCCTTTAAAAACTAGTACTCTATTTTTGTCATGCTTTACATTACATGAATTACTACCTTTAAGCCTCACAGTTGTGAAAAGCAACCAATTATCTTTCCAATTTAAAGAAAAAAAGAATGAGGTTCCTCTGAATTGTGTGAGAGGGCCAATTTTGACTATAATTTAACTGCTCTCTCCCCCACTCTATGCTGGGGAGGTAACCATCTCAGGGTAATAGATATTATACCTCATATGACTGTAACCAGAATTAAATAAAATCACAGTTGCTACATGCTCAGCTTACTACCTAATGGTGCAAGAAATATTAGTTCCCTTTCTCAGTCCATGTACTCCATCAACAGCCATCATCAAAGACAGTAATGCCATCATTGACAGTATACTATACTATACATATATATACACGTATGTATATATAGTAGAAAAGCTGAAGAGGGAGAGGAGAGGGAAAGTTTTAAAATGTCTAACTATAGAGACATTTGTTTTAAGTAATTTTACTTTAGAGGTGCCTGGTTGGCTTATTTGGTTGAGGGTCTGACTTCGGCTCAGGTCATGATCTCATGGTTTGTGGGTTTAAGCCTCACGTTGGACTCGCTGCTGTCAGCGCGGAACACACTTCAGATCCTCTCTCTGCCCCTCCCCTGCTCGTGCTCTTTCTCAAAAATAAAAATAAATGTGCTTTACAAAGGAAAAATTCTTAATTAGCTACATTAAATAACCTATAAAGTGGATTTTTTGATCCTTTATTTTTGAATGCCCTTTTAAGAACCACCTAAGTGTAAGCTGTATGTGTACATGTGGGTATGTATGTGTATGTAAGCTACCATAAAAATTGGCAGATAAAAAAAGGTTAGGAAGAATACTAAAGTATGTGTTGGGGTGGAGGGATTAGGGTAGGAGGCAATCAATCATCTTTTGCTTTATACATTTCTGCACTATTTGTGAAAAATCATTTCTTTTGTAATTGTTTAGATCAATAAAATCTTTGAATCAATTTATATATTACAATTATGTAAATATATTTAAAAATTCAGATTTATCATGAGAAACATTTTATTACACACAATAGATCAACATTTGCTTAAAAATCTCTATTTTCTATTATCTGCATGGCTTTAAAATAACTGTAATTCAAGGGTGAATACAGAAAAAATTTATAATACATATGTGCCTTCAAACATACCTGAAAATCAACAGCTCTTTTATTTGCAAGGTCAGCCTTGTTTCCTGATAAAGCTATTACAATGTTAGGACTGGCTTGCCTCTGAAGTTCTTTAACCCAGTTTTTGGCTCTGGCAAAGGACTCCTGGGAAACAAAGAAAACAGCTTTTTGGCACAGGCTCAAAAAATGGTTAGGGAGAGTGTAAGACAAGGCTTTAAACTCTTCAATGTGACTCTTGGAAAGAAATTCTTAGGACTATTGTATTATTTGAGACAATTTCATCTTTTTATTTTTAAATCAGCTCTTCTATCTCACGAAAGCTTTGACAGAAATGTCATGTCTGCGTATTAAAAAAACGGTTTTAAGAATCTTTAATTGAAATTCTGAATATGAGAAATGTATAGTTAAGCTAGTTTCACCGTATAATACATTTCTACTTACCTCATTCGTGATATCATATACAACTATGGCTGCTTGTGCTCCTCTGTAGTACATTGGTGCTAGGCTATGGTATCGTTCTTGACCAGCTGTATCCCATATTTCAAACTTTACTGTTGTGTCATCAAGACACACAGTTTGGGTTAGAAAAGCAGCTGAAAGAAGAAAATGTCTGCAGTAAGTTTATCATTTCCCCCCTAATATTTTCACAGTATAGAAAACACCTGGAAACAGGATATACTGTTATTAACACGCACAGTTAATAGTGGCTGCATGATACTATGATACAATGATACCTGCAAGACCTGTGCTTCAAAGCCTGATAGACATATATGCTTATATAAGACCTTCAGAGGAAAACCTGATTCAAAGATTTTTCTACATTCTTAAAAAGTTTATTGTACTAGTAAATAAGTTTAATAGCATTTCTTAAATCGCTTTACACATTGTAAATGTAAACTTTTTAAAATTTTAAAACAATTCAAGAAATATACATTGATATTCTTGAAAAATTCCAAGGGGCGGGGAGCAGATGGAGAGGACTGGCATGGTGTCAACACCATGCCACCTGCTCCATTCTCCTGGTATTTACTGGCATACTCTGGTGATTTAGTCCCAGTCTTCTAACACTGAATATTTTGTTATGATATTTTTCCTTCAAAACATTATAAAACTTTAATTTTTATGATCGTTATGAACTCAACCTAAATTTGATTCAATATTAACTTGTTTCAATCCTTGCCATAAGGATTTTTTGCGTATGCTTTCATCAGCTCTTTTCTTAGATTTTAACAAACTATCCTTTTTTCATAAGTAATTTCTACACCAAACGTCAGGCTCGAACTCATGGACAAGATCAAGAGTCACAAGCTCTGATTCAAGAAAAGTATTATTTTATAGCAATATTTTTGCTTTTAAGGTTAAGAAGTTGCTGTCCAATCTTGCAAATTACATATCATTTATTTTCTGAACTGCTTCTTGAACAATATGAAGTAAAATTTCCATTATAATCCTCTTAGCTCCAGGACTAAACATCAGGGAAAACACTGCAATGGATTCTCAAAAAAAAAAAAAAAGAAAAAAGAAAAATCAATTTAGGTTATAATCAAGTGAATTGAACTTTAAAGTATCAGTTGTTAGGAGGGTGCCTGGGTGTTCAGTTGGCTAAGCATCCAACTCTTGATTTCAGCTCACGTCATGGTCTCACGGTTCCTGAGACAGAGCCCTGCATCGGGCTCTGTGCTGACAGGGCAGAGCCTGCTTGGAATTCTCTCTTCCTCTCTGCCCTTCCCCCACTCATTCTCTTACTCTCAAAATAAACTAAAAATTGTTAAGAGTAAGTTTCTAAGTGTAGCTAGCTGCACTAAAATAAAGATACTTAGGAACAAGACCTATACTTAGCCATTTTTAGCAGCATGCTGACATCATCTTACAGATCTTTTCCTTCATTTTTGGTAGTTAATCCTATGATACTTTATCATTCTCTATGCACCTCCCTTTTACTTTCAGCTCAAGGTGTGGTATTCAACTCTTTCTTCCAAACGGGCACAAAATTAAGTTAAAATTTTCTACAACTCTGTCCTACCATGCAAAAGAATTATGATCCATTTCTGTAAATTGTAGTTTATCTAGTGATGTGGATCTTTCATAAGTAATTCACTAACATCATATGTGCTGAATAAGCCAAGTCTAATTCTCTTTTACATTAAATATAGTATTTATTTTTCATGGTATGTTTATTGGGTCAACTGGTTGCTGGCTTTATATTAGCAACTATAACCTCAGTTTTGTAAATGTCATAATTGGGAATGTCTTTATTTTAAGCAGATTCTAATGAATAGTTCTGTGAATTCTCAGAAGTAGCTAATCATAATTAAAATATGTTCTAATTCATCAATCTTTTTTAACATACAAAATTAGCAGAAACATCCATTTTCTTAAATCCTGTATATATGGTAAAGGATACCAAAAAAGCACATCACTTTTTCAGTCATGAAAGGTTCTCCTGCAGAACCAAAAAATATTTTTAAACACTTAAGCCTCTAAAACTACTTTTTTCATAAAATGAAAAAAAGGAAAAAAATACATCACAAAACATAAGCTATTTCTCAAACTATACTGTTGGACGCAACTTGGGGAAAAAAACTGGATAATTTGCATTCATACTTTGTTTCTTCTTTTCTATGACAAAGTACACTGGTGGTAAAAACATTCATTTACACTTCCATAAATCAACTCTAGGCTCAGAGATACATTATTAGTTATGCTACCTTAAAGCAAATATAATCTGAATCTCAAACCAGTTAAAGACATTACAAAAGGGTATCAATCTTTTTTTTATAAATGCATGTACAAAAATGAAAAATAAAATACAGGCAAAAGAAATTTCAACAAATACATTAAAACAATAGCCCATGATTGTAGATTCAGAATCAAAGCTACCACACCAGCAGGCTAAAAAAGGAAAATCATGTATTTAAATAAATTACAAAAGGGAATTTGAGGCAATATTTATTCCTAATATACATGTAGGAATCTTTCTTAAAGTTTATCAAGTGTCCACTGTAAGCCTGAAATCAGCATTTTAACAGGAAAGCACTTAAGCTGTCTCTCTAAATCTAGAAACCAAACAAGAATGTCTACCATCACCATTATTTATTAACATTTCAAATATCCTTATAATAAAATTGATTACTGAAAAGATTATTTGTAAGAGGCAAGACTGACAAGAAAATCCACAGGCATTAACTAAAAAGAACAGATAATAAGGAGTTCTTTAAATTGGCTAGAACAGATCAAAGTTAACAGCCTTACTACACACTGGCAATAACCAGGTTTTCAGTGTTATGCTTGAAGGAAAATGGATCCCAATCATATTAACAAAGAAGATCAATTCACTCAACTCCACTTAGAAAGCATCCTTCACCACAGCCATATATGCCCCACCTCTGTGTCATGATCATTTTCACATTTTTTTATAATCACTGATTTATGTAATCTTTTTCTTCTAGACTAGGAGTTTCTTGGGAAATCACTGTTAGCTATTCTTCTCCATACCCAATAATAAAAATTCCAGTTCATATAAATATTCAAAATGTTTGCTAAAAGAAGTTCATAAAAGATATGTGTTATTTGGGGGGGGGGGAGGGGGTATCTTAGATAACATCTGAATAGACAAACAGTTCCCAAGATGGGAAAAAAAAAGACATTTCAAAAGGCCTCTCTCTACTCAAGTTATCATATAAGTAATATAACTTCAAACAACATACCATCAAGATCTTTTTACTTGTTAACACCATACTGTTGTTCATGTGGTGTGATAGAGCATAATGCTGGGGGTGGAAAAAAAGAACAGTATTACGAGGCCAGGGGGATGGGATTTTAGGGTACATCAAAACCACATCAAAAAATTAAAAGTGCTGTAGTGCCACAAGAATAGAAATATTATGTTATGGGATAATCCAGCATTATTGGAAACACTATATACTGCAAGGCCATCATGATTCCCTAAAGTTCTGATGTTTTCTCATACCTCCCCCATAAAACTCAGTGAAGTACAGCTGACATCTTCAAATCCTTAATGCTTCTAAAAGTACATTGCTAATCATTTATGGTTATAAAAAATTCTGACGCTCAAAATATAAACTACTACATCGATACTGTAGCAACATTAACCACCACAAACTTACCTTAATCTGCACAACCACTTTAATTTATCCAAAACGTTTATTTTCTGGCTAAGAACCATCACTTTCTTAGACCTCTTCATTTTCTCTTCACTTCATCACCAGCACTAGCAGTTGGTTTTCTTTTCGGGCCCATATTTCACAAAGAAACAGCTTTTATCACTTCGAGAGTTACTGTGTACGCGACGACAAGTAGAGAAAAACAAAGCTGCGTTGAGATGCGGGTGCTGGCCTGTCTAATAGGCTCCCTCTTTGAGCTACAAGATCAGTTCCTATTGGTAAGCCTGGCAGCAAGTAACATTTCAGTCTCAGCAAAACTACAAATTAGTGAACCACAGACCTTGCAGTCAGCTGAGATAGTTGAAAATGTAAATGTTAAATCTACAAATACCAAAGGCCTATAATGTACAAGACCTTCATAAATAATAAGCAAGGAAGAGACACTGCAAAACAATGGGCCAGGGGAAAAATAACCAAATCAATAGCATTATCCAAAGGTTAACAAATCAGAAAGTTTAATGTAACAACTAAAAGGATTCTACATGAATTGAACAGAAGGACATGATAGAGAAAAACCAAGGAACCAATACCACCCAACCCTCAACTTTGATAATATCAAATTTGATAGAAAAGAATTACATTATTAGAGCTGACCAAAAATCCTATATAACTATCAGTTTGATTACATAAAAAATCTGAGGTTTTGTTTGCAAACATGTATCATATACCCATAACACAGGGATGAACACATTTTTGGAAAATAATTTCTACAGTGAATATTAGAAGATTAAATTTTAATATGTAGGTAGCTCATATAAATCTTAAGAAAAACTCCCAAAGTATCAGGGATAAATGTGTAAAGAAAATTCACAAAAGAAATATACCATGGGGGGGAAAAAGTCAACATCACTAGTAATAAAAAAAATCATCCTTACAGCAAGAAGTTGTAAGAAAAAAAAGTTAATATACCTCCTAATGAAAAAAAAAACTTAAAAAAGTGTGGCAAAAACTCATACATTGCTGGTGATATTATATAACTGTTTTGAAAAAAAAATTGCCAACATGCAGCAAAATAATGAAAATGCTGATACTTGTTAATCTATAGTACCTCATGGAATCTCCAAAAGATGGTATGGGGAGCAGGAGAGTAAGGAGAAGAAACCTTTATGCTCAAAGAATTTTGTACTTAACAATTAGAAACAATATAAATGTATAAATGCAAAGATACTGGTGGCTTGGTAGGTATGAAGTAGCAATTAAATTTAAAACGGTTATAAAATAAACTGTAATTGCCAAAAAGTGAAAAAATATATAAATTCCTGGTAGGTATATGGTACATCTATGTAGGAACACGACCAGAAAAACACAGAAAAAACTAAAATAAGTTGTCTCCTCACACTAGGATCAAGACTTAAATGTTCATCCTTATAAGGAGAGGGACCTGGGACTCCGGGGAGAGGGGTCAGGCGGGAGCAGCCTCTGCCCAGGATGCAGATGGAGGAGGATCCATTCAGCCCCAGAGAAGAGAGGGAGTCGGGGGAGAGGGAAGAGAGACGACCACGCCGAGCGAGAGGCGAGCAGGCCCGTCTCCACCCTGGGGCCCCATCCAGGCCCCTGTCCCCACATCCCCACATCCAACTGCATCCTTCCCCATCACTGCCTCATCTAGGCCTTAGCAGACCCAATTACTTATAATAAACAATTCCGTTTATCTTTATCAGAATCATTATCTAAATTGGCTACATGACACATACTGTTCTCTAAGTGCGCCCAAAAAAAAAAAAATAGGCTCAGGATAGGCAGTGGATTTGAGGCCTTTCAAAACTGAAAGGTAAGGAATATAATTGCTAGAGAGAAGGGCCTTGGTTCAGGTTCTCAGAAGTAGATCATAAAATCCAACTTAGAGACTGGTTGGAAGTGATTTGTAGAAACAAAGATTTTTAGAGGCAAGGAATTTAATAAACGAGTTCAAGGGATCTGACTCAAACTCCCAAGATGAACATCCAGTCAGGGAGAAGGATGGCAGGAACTGACTGAGTGCCATCAAGAACCAGGTACCAAAATTATCAGGGTAGAAACTGGTTTGTTGGGAAATGAGTATCAACAGCAGTAATTTAATATAATGGATTTTCTCAGATAAGCACTGACTCCAGATAATAAAATTGCACACAGAGAATATATGGAAGTCTAAAGCTAACAGCAGGCAAAATAAAAAACAGCCTATTTTTATTTCCCATTAAAATCATATGTGCATTGTGAGGAGAACCCAGTGGATCATGGCAGCAAAAACCATGTATTCAGGAAAGAGTTACATTTCAGTCAATGTGAGAAACAGAAGGGGAATAAAAAAGATTGGGGCAGAGAGGAAAGCACACACAGTGACTAAACCCAAAAAGAAAATACTCCAAAAGCCCGGCAACAAGGTAAAAAAATTTTTACTATAAAAAAGATACTATATAAAAAGATGGCAATATTTCCAAAAGTAAATCCATCTTATGAGATGATCTATAAAACACTAGTCGCATAGAATTCATTTTTAAAAATCAATGAGCGTCTGAGAAAAAATTGATTCTGGATCCAGAATGAAGAAATCCTACCATTCAACAACACAAAAATCTAATTAAAAAAAAACCCCAAACATCTAATTAAAAATTGGGCAAGGAAATTTAATAGACATTTGTCCAAAGACGATAAGCAAAAGACCAAGAAACTAATGAAAATGCTTAACACATCACTAGTAGGAAAATGAAAATCAATACCATAATGAGATACCACTTCACATCCATTAGGACAGCTATTATCACAACAACAGAAATCAAAGAGTTGGCAAGGATATGGAAAAATTACTACTCATGTGCACTGACGGGAACATAAAATGGTGTACTACTGTGGAAAATGACAGAAATTCTTCAAAAATATTAAATAGAATCACCAATCACCAGATGATCCAGCAACTCCATTTGAGTATATACCCAAAAGATGTGAAAGCAAAGAATTCAACAGTATTTGTTTTGTTTTGAATGTTTATTATTGGGAGACGGAGACAGAACATAAGCAGGGGAGGGGCAGAGAGAGGGGAAGACAGAATCTGAAGCAGGCTCCAGGCTCTGAGCTGTCAGCAGAGAGCCCAACGCAGGGCTTGAACCCACAAACTGCGAGATCATGACCTGAGCTGAAGTCGGACGCTCAACCGACTGAGCCACCCAGGCGCCCCAACTTCAACAGGTATTTATATATCAATGTTCACAGCAGCATTTATTCACAATACCCAGAAGGTGGAAGAAACCCAAGAATCCATGATGAAGGATCAATGGAAGATAAGCAGAATGTGGTATTCTGCATGTGACGGAACATTATTCAGCCTCAAAAAGGAAATTCTGACACATGAGAATATGGATGAACCTTAGTGACATGTTAAGTGAAATAAGGCAATCACAAAAAGATAAATATTGTAGAATTTCCCTTATATGAGATTCCTACACACTGAAATTCTTAGAGGGAAAGTAGAATGGTTATTTGCTATGAAGAGGGATAGGGGAGAATGGGAAGTTATTGTCTAACAAACAGAGCGTCAGTTGGGGAAGATGAAAAAGTTCTGAAGATGTACAGTGCTGATGGCTGCACAACATTAATGTACTTAATGCTCCAGAGCTGTTTCTATTTTTTAAAATTGTTTAAATTGTAAACTTTATGTTATGCATATTTTACAACAAAAATCATCCAACAACACCTAAAGGCAACTGCTGCTAAATGAACTGCAATCTTGGAAAACATGAAAGGACAACTAACTCTCCTCAAGGGACTCTACTAACCAGGACATAAGCCAGTGACATGTTACCTGCTGAACAGTAGTACTAAAAATAGTAATACATTAACACCACAGTAGTATTTCTGATACTAAACTAATGCATATTGTTTTAAAATTAGTCTTAAAAGAGTTTGAGTTCGGTTAGTATTAAGTTAGTGCCCCAAACCTGAATACTCTATAATAAAATGAACCTTCAAAGCTAAGACTCTGTGCTTATCTCCCATGGGCCCAAACCTTATAATGACTTTACACATCAGACTAGATTCATATAAGGATGTATCAAATAATAAACTGGGAAGCAGAATGAACACATTACAAAGAGAAAAGGTGAAGAAAGGGGAAAGAGATTGTTAGAAGTTATTAACTAGTTTCAGACAAATGTTCTCCAAGGAACATCAATACAGGAAAAGTTAATGAAATTAACTTAGCTTTAAGGGATGTTGTGTCTTTGAAAGGCATTTCATTTGTGGACAATAGGTACTTTACTAAATAGTTTAAATAGTACTTTATTAAATTCCCATAATATGCAAGGAAAAGACAACTTCTGGTTTCTGGTTCTTCATGTATGGAGCTTAGAAGTAGCTACCCCATCCTAACAAGTAAAACGAGGAACAAACTGAAAATTCAACAACTCTTCTTTGATATGTCAGGAAACAGGTCAGAGGGCAATATGCTGCTCACAGAATTGGACAGAAAGGTGGGATACAGTAAGGATAATCTCAGAACAGAAGGCTGAGCAAACCAGCTCAGGTAGAAAAACCTAAGCTGTAACTGACAAATTGCTAGAAATTAGGTGTGGACGAATCATACTTAAAAACTCCAGAGGAAGCAAAAATAAACAATCCAGACTACATCAAACTTAAAAGCTTTTGTACTTTAAAGGAAATCATCAACAAAATGAAAAGGCAACCTGCTAAACAGGAGAAAATATTTGCAAAGGATATATCCAATAAGGGGTTAATAATGCAAACTACATAAAGAACTCCTACAACTCAAAACACCCAAATCCGATTACAACATGGGCAGAGGACCTAAATACATTTTTCCAAAGACACACAGATGGCCAACAGACACATGAAAAGATGCTCAAAATCAGGGAAAGGTAATTCAAAACCACAATGAAGTATATCACCTCACACCAGTCAGAATGACCAGTTAAAAAAAAAACAGAAATAACAAGTGCTGGCAAGGATATGGGGAAAAGGCAGCCCTAGTGCACTGTTGGTGGGAATGGAAACTGATATAGACACTACGGAAAACATTAAACATTTAAAACATATTTAAGCTGAGCAATGCCAAAAAATCTGAAGTTATCTCCAAGGGAGGAAAAAAGTGATGAAAAGATGAATGTTTGATCCCACAATCATTAGATAAAATTATTTCTGGTTCAGTAACAGCATCTAGAAATCGATCTTCCAGAATTAACTCCAGAGAGGAAAAAAAATTCCAAGAAAACATCCACTATTAGAGGATTACCTAAAAGAGCAATCAAAAATACAAATATTAAATGTTCAATAATAAGCATACTTAGGTTAAAAAATGTGAGATTACCAGTTACTAAAATAAATTACAAATACAACAGAGATATTGAGAAATTAACATTAATAAATGAAATGGAATAGAATAGCACCTATTATAAACGAATTCACATAAAAATATCACGAAGTTATACTTAACAGGAACACAATGGGGCTCTAAAAATATGAAAAGATTCTTGATCTTCCTCATAATATGGGGAAAATGTACAATAAGTAATGCAGAATGGCAAAATCTACAAGTCCCTTGAGTTAGTATAAAGTAGAGTAATAGGCATTCTGTGCATTGTTGTTGAAGGGCTGTCTGGAAAATTACATCAGAATTACAAATGTATGTAAACTTTTATATAAACAATCAACTTCTAGGAATTTACACCACAGAAATACTTGGGATATATCAGAAATTACTATGAATTATTTACTGCAGTACTGTTAACAGTCAAAAATATGAAACAATGTGCAAATTCCAAACTAGAGAAGTGATTTAAATATACATTGATATGATCCGTGGAATGGAATACTGATACACCCCCCAAAAAATGAAGATGCTCTTCATAAAATGATATGGATAGATCTTTGACAGAATGTGTTTTCCAAGACGCCCTCGGCAAGATCTCCCACACCACATTCTTCTTACATGCTGACACCCCTCCTTCAAATCTGTGTGAGTCTGTAACTAGAACATGATTGATGGTAGTAACTTCTGGAGGTAGGGCATGACAGGCCACCCAGCTTCACCTGGTACTTTTTGGGACACTCATTCTTGAACTGATCCATCATGTTGTGAGGAAACTCAAGCCAGGTGGCAAGGCCCACATGTAGGTGGTCTGGCTGAGGCTCCAACCAATAGCCAGCAGCAGTTGAAATTAAGTCTAGCCCCAGCACTGAGAGCAACCCATGAGAGATCAGAAAACCATCTACAAAATCCACTCAACTCCCAGAACCATGAGAGGACAAAATGATTTTGCTCTAAATCATCAAGTTTTGTGGTTGTTTCTGAAAAATAAAAAAAATCACCTGAACAGTATTAACATGAAAAATATAAGCTACATTATATTAGCCCTGATAGGTTTCAAATTGCATTAAATGGGGTAGAGAATATAGAGATTAAAAGTAATAGTAACTTCCCAAGGGCATTTAACAAAGTTACACCGTGGTGGTGGTGGTGGCAGGGGGCCCAGTGGGGTAGGAGAATATAGGAAGGAGAATTTTCAGTGTAACCTCATAGAGCCATGGTAAGGTCCATATGAGACTCATAAAAATGCTGAGAAATGCTAAAGATACCCAATAAATTATATAATGACTTGAGTTCCATATCACCAGATTATCCTCTTCTTTTGAAGTCCAAAAGCACCTGCTATCTCAACAATGGAAACCATGAATAACTGATTCCTCATCCTGCTTCTACCCTCCACATCTGTATTACCTTGAAAAGAGGGTGAATGCTGTTCATCAACACTTACTTTAAATAGTTTTATAAAACTTGTAAAACACTAAAGATATTCCTCATTTCCAAAATCCAATATGTGGATTCTGTTAACACTTTCATCTTGAGAAATTTAATAATTTGCTAGCTAGAGATCATATTTATATCAAGATAGCCAATGATCAAAATCCCAAAACCTCTTAGAATTACACCTTTTGCTCTTCTCACTCTTACATTCTTATTCTCTCCACCAAGAGGCCTGTAATAAAAAGCTCTCAATGATGACTCCAAATTAGTTTATCCTATGTTAAATTTAGTATGCAATACAAGATTGCATATAAGTAACATCAGATTATCATCATGTAAGATCCAAAAGGAGAAAAACATTTTTCAAAAACAAAGTTTCCTCTCTTTTTATCAAGTCAGAATTCTTATTCTATTAAGCATGTTTTTAAAAAGCTACCCATTCTCTCCCTCTCTGCCCCCTCCTGCTCTTGCTCTCAAAATAAATAAACCTTAAAAACAAATAAATAAAAATAAAACTTCCCAAACCAACACATTCAATCATTCAAAACAAGCATCTTTTATGTGCCTCTGGTGTCTACCGAAGGTCAATTATCCACAAACCTTAAATGTTCAGCACAGAGTCAACAACAGGTAGCAAAAGTAGTATGAATGCAGCCAAAATAAAGTCCAAGCACCAATGTTTATGCAAATTTACCTATTTCTTTAGTATGTAACTGAGAATATACTTCCTTTTATCCTCTTTTGGGATATATATAATAAATAAAACAGGATAATCAGTCAGAAACTTAGACATATTTTGGGGCGCCTGGGTGGCTCAGTCAGTTAAGCGGCCAACTTCGGCTCAGGTCATGATCTCGCAGTTCATGAGGTTTGAGCCCGACGTCAGGCTCTGTGCTGACAGCTCAGAGCCTGGAGCCTGCTTTGGATTCTGTCTCCCTCTCTCTCTGACCCTCCCCAACTCGCTCTCTGTCTCTCTCTCTCAAAAATAAACATTAAAAATTAAAAAAAAAAAAAAAGAAATTTAGACCACTATTTAAATAGCGGTATCTAATACCACTTTTCATACCTTATGTGTACTGTCAATCTGTCTCCCATCCTAAACCATAAGACTTGATTTCTAGTACTTAGCACAATGTTTGGAGCTTGGTAAATTTTTTTGAGTAAATGAATTTTAAAGAAGTTTGACAATCTTACTTCCCAGTATGTAAGAGAACAATTAACCAAGATAGGTTGTTCACTATAGTTAGAGTTAACTGGCAAAAAACATCCTACCAAACAGCTTTGAACACTTAAGCAGCACCAGAGGGCAATCAATGAATTAAGACAGGACAAAAACTGATGTTCAAAATCCCAAATTATGAAATAAATTTTAAGGAGGAAAAGATTAAATTGTATTGATTATAGTGTTTAATATGGAAAGTATACACTTAAAGAAAAGTCTGCTCTAGAAGAATACATTTTTACAATCGTCTCATTTCACAAATGTTTAAACAGGGCTCACAAAGCGTCCATAAAAGGGTGCCAGGACTAGAAACAAGAAGGTTACAGACTCCTATGCGGCAGCAATGTTTAAATACTCACGTATGATAACACTTTAAAGTAGGATACTGGAAAATAATTAATGTTAAAACTATAAAAAATCATTTTTCAGGACAAAACTGGTAATAACTGATATAAAGCAGCCAATCTCTACCAACTTCTCTCAGTAATAAAACCTATCTCAAATACTGAATACATACTTTCTAGAAGGAAATAGTACTATGCATAAAGGTAATATTCTTCCACCTGAAACCAACTGATTAACTTCTACAAATTTTAATTCTCACTGTATTAAAAAGAACAATGAACACTTCAAACACCATTTTTCTCCTGAGTCAAAAACTTTATGCTTATGGTCTGTCTCTAGGTCTTCTATCCTTTCTCAAAAGTACTTTTTTTTTAATTTATTTTTGAGACAGAGAGAGACAGAGCGTGAGCAGGTAAGGGGCAGAGAGAGAGGGAGACACAGAATCTGAAACAGACTCCAGGCTCTGAACTGTAAGCACAGAGCCTGATGATGCAGGGCTGGAACCCACGAACCATAAGATCCTGGCCTGAGCCAAAGTCAGATGTTTAACCCACTGAGACACCCAGGCGCCCCTCCAAAGTACTTT
The DNA here is from genome assembly GCA_028646485.1 of Cryptoprocta ferox. Classification (NCBI taxonomy): domain Eukaryota; kingdom Metazoa; phylum Chordata; class Mammalia; order Carnivora; family Eupleridae; genus Cryptoprocta; species Cryptoprocta ferox. The sequence goes on along the minus strand of CM053573.1, from coordinate 128,779,953 downwards.
TAATTGAGAGCAAAGTGTAGATGAAAAAAGATAAAGGCAATAAATGCACAGATTACAATTACAGACCGTTCTCATGTCATGATGGGGTTACTCTTAATAAACCCGTCATCAAGCTGAAAATATGCTAAAAATGAAAAATTCATTTAATACACCTAACCTAGCTTTGCTCAAATGTACTCACAACACTTATGCTAACCTAAAATTAGGCAAAATCATCTAACACAAAACTATTTTATAGTAAGTGTTGTATATCTCATGTAATTATTTGAATACTGTACTAAACATGAAAAATGGAAAGGCTGTTACCAATACAGAGTTGTGAGTGTATCGGTTATTTGCCCTCGTGATACTGGGAGGCAAATATACAGCCTCGTGGCTGACTGGGAGCTAGGACTCACTGCCACTGCCAAGCATCACAAGGATATTGTACTAAATATTGCTGGCCTGCAAGAAAATCAGAACTGGGGATCGTTTGTATACTAACCAGTCTTTCTGAAGGCTAACAAGTGAAGGGCAACAGTAGAAAGCTTACTACTACAGGAAGAAGATAAATTATTCAGATTTAAATTTTCTGGCTGGCTTTTCTTTCTCAGTTTAAGAGGCAAGTTTAATATCTGAATATATTTAGTATTCTATTTAACAGTGTGATTTCTCTGAGAAAACTTCCACAAATAACTTAGTTCATGTGGGTGGAATGCATTTAATGTAATATACACGACTAACCAGTTTTGTGAAAACCAATAGAGGGGAAAAATGAGTAAAAAATTTCCAGGCAGGATTTTAAGAAACTTAGTTGTAAATGCTCATACTATACACTTGAATGAATCTGCAAAAACTTCATTTTTTAGGATGGCTCAAATTTAGTTAAGTACTTGCTTTTGTAAGGTTTTTAAAGTCTTATTTGTTCCTCTAAGTTTTATCTTCCAGGGGGACCTGGGTGGCTCTTCAGCTCAGCTCATGATCTCCCGGCTCGTCAGGCTCTGTGCTGACAGCTCATGATCTGAAGCCTGTTTTGGATTCTGTATCTATCTCTTTCTCTGCCTCTCCCCAACTCACGCTGTCTCTTTCTCTCCCTCTCAAAAACAAACATTAAAAAAAATCTTTTTAAATAAAAAGAATGTTTTATCTTCCAATAAAGCAAATCTAAACATAAAAAACTCTTTGTACCAGTGTCAAATCCTAAATCAAATGCCATGCACTAGACAGAATAGTCATGATTCCAAAATAATGACATATAACAATGACAAAATGACTCAGCAAAAAGTAATGGTGATGGTAGTGGTAATAGGTAACATTTAATAAGCATTTTACTCTGTGCTATGCACTGTGCCAAGAAATTTCTGTGTGCTTTCATTTAATCCTTACTAAAAACTTTTCTAGTTAGATACCATTATTTCCATTTCTTGGGAAAGCTGAGTCTGACTTGCCTATGATCATGCAGCTAGTATGTGCCATGTACCTGAACTACAATTTAAAAAGGCACTTGTTTCTTTAATTAAGTTAGTGTGTAAGTCCTTGATTACTTGTGGCAATAAAGAAGAACAGCACTGGTATAGATAACTGAAAACTATAGATTCTCTAAGTCCCTTAGTAAAGAGAAACAAGACAGAGCAACCGTGATGGGACAGAGAAGGGGCCATACTCTCTTAAAGGGCCTAACAGGTTAACAAACTGTGAGAAGGGGTTCCCATACAAAGACACACAAGTAAAATGTGACGTTACCAGGACACAATACTTGTAATCCTCAAATTGGAGTAGTTGGATGAACAACACATTTTCAAAAACCCTACCCAAACCGCAGTTTAACAAAAAGCTGTTATTCCAAAAACTTTAGTGTAAATGTAATATTGACTACTCAGAACATAAAAAGCAGTGGTTCTCAAACTTCAACATGCAACAGAATCACCTAGGAAACTTGTTAAAATTTAAGATTACTGGTTCCACTTTAGTGTTTTGGTTCAATATAGGACATAGGAATTTGCACTGTTAACAAGTTCCCTGGTAATACAGATGCTTCTGGAATAAGGAACACTCTAAGAACCACTGTGCTAAACCAAACCTCAAGAATGACAGGTACCTCCAAGAGGAATGTCAATATTCTCATGTACAGTTTGTAACCTAAACTTGTCTGACATTCCTGTGGTGATTAGTGCATATAAAATTAAACTCTGGTATCAGACATTTATCGTTCAAAAGAAAAAGAGTTGAATGACTGTATCTTATTTCATTGCACATTCCTTTTTTTTATAAAAAGGTTTACTTATTTTGGGAATGGGCAGAGAGAAAGGGTTCAGAGAGAATCCCAAGCATGCCCCGCATAGTCAGTGCAAAGCTTGACATAGGACTGAATCCCACGACCCTGGGATCATGATCTGAGCCAAAATCAAGAGGTGGACGCTCAACCCACTGAGCCACCCAGGCACCCCTTCACTGCATATCTTAACCTTGCTCTGACTTAGGCTGAAGATCCACCTGTTTATAAATAGCATTTAAATGTGTTTAAAAACAATGTTTTTTTGACAGGAGTAACTCACTTGAAATCTTTAAAGTCTTAAAGTACTCAAGGTGTTAAGTGAAAGACGAACAGCCCTATCCAACAGATATATACTGAGGAGATACTGAGGAATACAATCATCTGAGCCTAATGCTCCCTGCTAACCTTCTGGGCTCTTTTTTTTCTTGAGAGAGAGAGAGAGCGCGAGCAAGTGTGAGCAGGTGCGCATAAGAGAGTGAGTGTTAAGAGTGGGGGAGAGGAGCAGTGGCAGCCCGATGCCAGGCTCAATCCCACCACTCTGGGATCATGACCTGAGCCGAAATCAAGAGTTGGATGTTCAACCGACAGAGCAACCCAGGAGCCGCTGGGTTCATCTTAAACAATAAGAACATAACAGTCCTGCGGACTTTAAATTCCTACAAATAAGCTAAAACTCCCCAAAGTATTTTTTTTTTAATTTTTAAAATTTTAATAATTTTCATTTATTTTTGAGAGAGGGAGAAACAGAGTGCGGAGCAGGGGAGGGGCAGAGAGAGAGAATCCAATGTGATTCCAGGCTCTGAGCTGTCAGCATGGAATCCAATGCAGGGCTCGAACTTGTGAACCGCGAGAACACGACCTGAGCTAAAGTCGGACTCTTAACTGACTGAGCGACCCAGGTGCCCCTTTGAACTCCCCAAAGTATTAAACCCAACAGTTAACTACCTAACCTTATTATGGATGCTATAGGGTAAAGGGCCAATTGTATAGGATACAGTGAGACAACACTGATTCTTAAATCAAGCTATCGTGTTTACAAGAACTGCATAAGCTACCCTGTTATTCTTGATGAATGTAAAGCTCTAGAATACACACACTCAAGAGTATAGCATATGATTTCAAACAGATGAAAATTTTAAGTGAGCTCTTCAGAACATACCTAATGTCACTAGATATGCACAATCAAAAAATAAAATGCAAAACATCTGGCTAAGTTCATTTGTTAGGTAAGTCTTACCACACATCAGCCAAAACAAAACTACATATTACTTACAAGTTATGGACTTGTGGTGTTGATCATTAAAGAGCTCAAACCTTGAAATCCTTAAAACAATACTAGTATGGTCCCTAAGGGTGACGAGCTGTTAGCAAAGAGCATAAAAGAACAACACTCACTATAAAAACATATCTTATCAATGTCTTACACCTTAACCTTACACAATGGTGTATGTCAATTATGTCTCAAAGCAAAAACAAAAACCAGTGCTCACAGCTGTAATCATAATGGCACTGTCATACCTCTTAAAAATATGTGGTCAACATAGTTTAAGTGTCCAACAACCATTAACACAGAAATTTGCATATAAATCCCTCCTAAAGTTGGTTTTAAAAGTCAGATTTGATCTGTACAAGTAGAAAATATTAAGGAAGCTTTAGATATATAATATCCAAAACAAAAACAAAGATTCTGGTCTTAGCCTCGAGGCTCTGATAGTTCCCCAGGAATTAAGCTCTTCACTACAGTACTTCAGTGTTTTTGTCATTTGAATACACGCTGTGAAGAGGGGGAGGGTGGCATATAGCTAGTCCCAAACCTATCTGGCCCAGGTATTTAGCCTAGAATGCATATAAACTTTGGGAAATGCTGCCACCGACAATCACTTGACAAGCAATACTGCCTTAGGGGATATTTCATTCCTAAACCAACTGCGTGTGTGCGTGTGTGTGGGTGTGTGTGGGTGTGTATAAATGTTTTAACAAAGAAATCACAAAGAACGTATTAACGTATTGTTCGTTAGATTTTTAACTCAAAAGTTCAATGACGTGGACTACATTTCTGAAGGTCATCCATTATAAAAAACAAAATACTGAAACTATACAACACTGTGTAACTTGCCAGATATGCAAATCAAAGAGGATGACAATCACCACTACATTGCTAAGTCCATTAAAGTGGAAATACCACCTATGTAGTATATTTTCTGTATGCAGGGAAAAGTCAGGTAGTACAGTTTTACAAACTATTTCATTAGAAGGGTCTCAACTATGAATAAAATTCTCAAGCGTACCTGAGAACATACACCAAACGCACAACAAAATTATATTCCTAAAACACAGATCTGTAAGTTGCTACGTATTAGCTGGTTCAATATTTCAAAAGTTTGACTTTTTATATGTATGGGATTAAAATATATTTATATATACTTTAAAAATATAGTACTGCTTAACTATGCACACCTTGCAAAATATTGTGAATCTTAAAGCTGTGTGGTTCCTCTTATATTACCTAAATTCAAAAGCTTCATTTGACAGATGAAACAGGCACTGAAAAAGTTTTTCCCCAAAGCTATATAGTTATGAATTTGATTAAATTCAATCATCACATTTCCTGTCTTTATCCACAACACTGCACTATTAGTTGTCCTGTCTCTTACCTTCCCCTCATCCCATCTCAGCCCTACCACAACCACTGTATTCAGTGCTTATTCTACCTCTTCTCCACCTTTGATCTTTCTCTCTAGGTCCCATTTCCCTTTCATGTCCCTCTCCATTGATCACTAACTTTTTCTCAAGTTTAATAAAATTTAATTAATTTTACTAATCAGTGTAATGTAGAAATGCTCTAGTTATTTAGAAATAGGATGTTAAGGTTAACTTCCACTATTTATTATTTTCATTATTCATTCTAAAGCCAATATAATTCAGCACAAATGAATTAATCTGAAGAAGCTTCTAATCATTATCAAGAAACAGGTATCAGATCAAATTTAATTACTTGGGACATTGACTAGGTTCATGCTTGCATCTGTATTCCAGCTTTTATACAATCATCTTGGGGATAACCAGGAAATCCAAAATGTAGAAAGATATTATCTAAACAAAAATCAAGATAAATTTTCAAGCTTGAGGTCTGCTGAACAGTTTTCTTCACTGTGTGACCTATTTAGGTATTCATCATCACAGAATTGGAACTGCAAATCTTTTTGGCCAATGTATGATTTAATTAAATAAAGATTAAAAAAAAAAAAAAAAAGAAAATCTCAC
>CM053573.1:128750411-128774335 GCA_028646485.1 Cryptoprocta ferox | reverse complement strand
TGATTTGCCAACAGCAGACTCTCCCAGAAGTACGAGTTTGAACTGGCATATTTTATTTCCAGTATTTGGTCCGTTGGGTCTTGTTGCTCCTCGATTAGCCATGTCCAAATTTGAAAGAAGTCCCTAATTTCAGTCTTTTAAATGAACTTCCAGGATGCAAGGTGTCAAATTTTTTTCTTTCTGGATGTAGAGAAACCTGTAAAGAAACAAATATTACATAATTAAATAGACAAATCAGTAAGCAAATCTAATGTTAATCACTTCAGTAATTTTGCCTATAACGTACAATATAATTGTAACCTCTACAGGACACTGAATGACACTTACTTAAATTCACCGCCTTTGTAATGAAATAACGTAAAAGTATGAGACTTAAACCTAAAATCCTGCTATAATTTTCAGATTAAAAAAAACTTTTAAGCTAATCTTTATTTAAGACTCAACTTTGGGGGTGTCTTGGTGGCTCAGTCAGTTAAGTGTCCAACTTCGGCTCAGGTCATGATCCTGCGGTTTGTGAGTTTGAGCCTCACGTCAGGCTCTGTGCTGACAGCTCAGAGCCTAGAGCCTGGAGCATGGTTCAGATTCTGTGTCTCCCTCTCTTTCTGTCCCTCCCTGCTCATGCTCTGTCTCTCTCTCTCTCTCAAAAATAAACATTAAAAAAGAAATGAAAAAAAAAAAAGACTCAACTTTCTAACAGCTAAATACCTAACATAGTCATCAACAATCCTGTAGACTGTTACAATCCTTAAAAATGAGGAAACAGGCACAGAGAGGTTAAGTAACTTGACTTAGGTCACACAGTTACTGTGACAGAACCACAACATTGTTATGTTTCAAACCCAGTCAACCTGAGAGATGACTTAAGAGTTCAGGTTCTGGAGCCAGACTAGATGGGTTAAATACTTTTGGGGAAAATTAAGTTCATAAATGGAAAATTCTTACAATAGATCCTAGAACAGAGTAAGAACTCAATAAACGTTGACTATGATTGTTTCAAGGTCCCTGTTAAACTGTACGTTTTTAAATTAACAGTAATTTCAGAGCAACAAACATTCTGTGTGTCTAGTGGCTAAAAGACTTAAAACTGTTTTCTCATGTGCTCAAATACATCATACATGGAAGTGTTAACAGTGGTTCTCATGTGGTTGGCCTATTGGTGTCTTATTTACTTACAGTTTTCTGTAGTTTTGGGGCTAATAATTATGTCATTATTTTCTATTTAACACATTTAGAAAAAACTAGCCTAAATGGCAACTTCTGTCTTCCCTTAGTACCTAATACTAATTTTCAATCTCAAAGGAATAAGGAACATTAAAAAGGACTCTTCCAATCTACTCACAAATCCCTATAGTTTTCTCTCATCTTTAGTCAAAATCTGATTATGTGTTTACCATTAATACGAAACCTGATGATTCCCTCCCCAAAAATCCCTGTTATATTTCATTTAGGTACCTCATATAATTTGCCTTCCCCATGAAATGACTTTATATAAAACTCCCTCTTGACAATGGATTCATTAATAAATATCCATGAGACCTTTCATTTGAGACAATAAAATCACCACTGCCTTATCTCAACGGCAGCTTTGCAGAGTTCTTTTAGCGATACATACTAAACTATTTAAACACGAAATGGTATGTCTAAGTTGTTTCTCAACAGTAGGGATATATAAATAAAACACCCCTGGCCATAGATAATTTGAAGCAAACGATGGGTTCATTCTACTATTCATTCTCCCTACTTCTGTGTATTTTACAATTTTTCTGGAATAAAAAATGCTCCAATCCCCACACTGACTTCCCACCACATTAAAAATACTGGACTTGGGGATCGAATCCTGCCTGGCTATATTGAAGTTTCTGTATCCGAAATACCTAACTAACTTACATAACTGCTGGAGAATTAAATGAGAGAATATATGTTAAAAACAAACAAACTAATACAGTGGCCATAACAGGGATTGAAAATTGGCAATTAAAGTGGCTCTTCGATAAAATATCAACAGAACATCATGCAGACTAAATATATCAACACACCTTCAGATATTTCAATACCAACTGAAACATTTCCCAGTTGTCTCACTACCTACAAAACAGCAAACTGAAATACTCAAGGACAACATGCTCCGAATTCTGAAGGTCCCAAATTTCAGGGAAAACGAGATTTCCCATAAAAAAAAATTAAAAATTTTAGCTTTGCCTTTTAAGGGTTAAAGCTGTTAGACTATAACTCCAACGCTCTAGAGCAGGAAATTATAAAGTAATTGTAAAGTTAGCACAGTTAGGTTAAAAATCATGGGCATTCATTCTTATTCACGACCGAAACTTTTGTTTGGCAAAACAAAGCATCTGCATAAAATGCATTTTAAAGTCTTTCGAGAACAACCGGTATCCTATAAAGTCCTCTAGGAGCTCGTTAATAAAAATAGTATTAATCATAGCAGCTAACATTTACCACTCACTGTGTGCCAACCATTATGCCATGAATTTTGCTGACAGCAACCCTATGACCTCGTATTGTCCCAATTTTACATTAGAAATAAAGTTCCTGAATGCTCTTGACGTCTAATAGTGTTGCACAGGTTTTTTTTTTTTTTTAACTAGTTAGTGAAAGGCCTCTGAATCAGTAATGTGCCCCAAACCAAACTATATGAATTGTGACGTTTAGAGCTTAAGGTCCGAAAATCCCACGGGGGTAACCAGCTCCCAGGGAGGACGGCGGAACAGGTTTAATAAGGTCTCTCCCCACTGTGCGTGTTCAGCGGCCTAGTTGTCTCGAGTCCTCTTAAGCTGCGGTTCCCCACCTTTCACAGGCGACACAGTCCCTAGGCACACTCTGTGGACGAGCATCCTCCTCCCTCCACTGCCCGTCTTTGGAAGTCGAAGGTAGGTGGAGCTCCCCAAATTCACACCTGCGGTAGGCCCCGGTTCCTCCCTGGGGAGCACCTGCGTGAGTGACCCCAAACTCCGGACGGCCTGAGCAAGGCAGGCCCCGCCAGGCCCCCTGGCCATCTTCCCCAGCCTGCTTCCCCGAACCCGGCCTGGCCTGGGCTGGGACCACCCCCTCCAGGGCTGCCGGGGCTGGGGCCCGACGGAACCGCGGCCTCCAGCACTCTTCCACGGCGCCATCTTGAGAAGGGAAGAGGGTGACACCCGTCGCTCCCTCAGCCTGTCTGCAAATCCCGGGCTCGAGAGCTCTGGGAGGAATGAATCACCAGGGCCGGCAGGAGGAGACGCCGGGCTCGCTAGCTCTGGCGCGGGGCGCTGGCGCCGGGAGGGGAAGAATGGGCGGGGGACCCCCGTGCCGGCAGAGCCGCGGACAGACGGAGGACAGCGTATATAGCGTGGGGTCCCGGCCGGCTCTGGGCAGGGGAGGGACGGCTTGGTTACCTGAGAGCGCAGCACGCGGAGCCGCGGGGCTGAAGCCTCCCGGCAGCAGGTCCCAGGCGTGGCCCGAGAAGAGGGTGAGGCTGTGGCTTAGACGGCGGCGGCGCGTCTCCTCCTCAGGCCGCTCCCCTCAGACTGGACCGTGCCGGGATCGTGCCGTGGTGCCGCCCCCGTCCGGCTCCGTCTCCGCCTCCCACCGCTCCGCCTTCCTCTTTTCTTTTCTCCTCCTCCGCCACCGCCGGCGCTCGAGTTCCGACTAATTCTTCCTCCTCCTCCCTCCTCTGCCTCCTCCCCTCAGACCAGCCGGCGGCTCCGTCGCGAACCCAAACACAAACACTCAAGTCCCAGCGCGGGAGCCACTTCCGCCGCGCGGCGCCGGCCTCGCCGCCACGTCGCTGCACGTAGCGAACTACGCCTTGTCGTCACTTCCGCCGTCGCCAGTCCGACCTCTCCGTCCGCTCCCCCGCCCCTTCTCAAAGCCCCGTCGGCCCGGGCTGGTTTGCGGGGCCGGGTGGGGCGTGTCACGTGACCCGGGCGAGCGGCGGCGTCGGATCGAGCCACCTCCCACCTCACTCCCACATCCCAGGCAAGCGCGGCCCCGCCCTTGCCGGCGCCATTGCTTTCTGGGTGGCGGTCTGGGGCCCCCGGCGGCGGGGGTTGGGGGAACTCCTCTCCTGCCTTGTTTTCCGGGAAGCCTGAGAAAACTGGGGTTTGTTGCTCCCCGCCCATGTGGGGCGGCGAAGTTCCCTCTAAATATTTGCTCACAGTCCCAGTTACTCTACACTGCAACACCCCCAACCCTGGCAACTTGGCTAAGGGGATTGGGCGGGGCGGGGTAACGTTTCTAGTCCCCCAACATATCCTGGGGCGGGGATGGATGTGTTGCAAAGGTGTGGTATTTACCTAGGAAAGAGGATTATACCCTATACCAAAACTTGTCTCTCGGTGAGGAAATCTTAATAACTTGCTTTCCTATTTTGGGTGGTGGTGGGTAGCAAATCTTAAAATAATTCGCTTTTCTTCGGGGTTTTTTCTTTGCAAGTTACTGTACTAAACGCTTTAGAGGAGTTATTCCATTTTACTCTTCTACTAGAAGGTTTCACTCTGAAACTAGTATCTGAAAGGGAAACGCCTTCCTACATTAGAATATTAACTCGTATCTCGCATAGTGTCTGCCAGCTCAGTCTTCAGTCCTAAGTGTGGAATTAATGAATGAGGTGTGCCTGTTTTAAAGGTAAAGAATTTGAGGCAAAGAGATTGTGTAACTTGTGCGAAATCACCACTGAGCTGGTGGTGAAATTGTATTCTACCTGCAGGCTGGCTCCAGAACCTGAGTTTAAGCAGGATTGCAGTAAAAGACGACTTGAGACGTTCATTACCGTCCACTGCAGACCTACATACACACCTTGCTTTGGTTAAAGTTCATACGGTAGTTTCTGGCCAGGTATCTGAAACGGAACAAAACAAAATTCATATTGTAATTTGGTAGAATGTTAAATGGACTTTCCCTCAGGATAAGGACTACTCTTCAGTTTGCAGTTTACCATTTTTAGCCTCATTTTAGGAACATTAGTATTGATTGTCTAGGATGTGTCGTTGGTTGGGGTAAGGTATCCTAAGGGTTCTCAGTCCACGTTACGCAATGCAGATGATTTGAACCCTTGAACAGCCAGCCTTCTAGATCAACTCCCCTGTTACTAACCAGAAGAGCATAATGTGTCATACCTAAATGGTATTTGTGTCACTTTATCCCAAGAGGTTGTTCCCATATAATACGTTAGTCATGTTGATACCACTTGGACAATCCAAAGAAGAATCAGGAAATAGGATATGTCACGTCAGTTTTGACATGTCAGCAGTATGTACTAAACCAAACCAAACCAGACCTATTTCACTCCAAACCTGCTTCTGCTTGGTTTACTGGTATTAACAGCCTCCCAAGTCACCTGGACATGAGGCCCAAATCACCTTCACTCTTGTTTTCCATCCTAAACCATTGTCCATTCTAATACCAAAAATTCTCTAATCCCCAAATCTGTGATCTAATACCAACACCCCGGCCGTGGTAGTATTAATATAAACATGAATTAATGCACACACCTGTCTTATCTGTCATTCTGTACGCTTCAGCCAGTCATTCTCCTCAGAAATGCTCAAGGATGTCTCATTTGCAAAATAGAGTCCAAACTTCTCTAGTTCCATCCCACATTTCTTTCATTCTGTTTCTGTGGTCTCCCTTTCCCCAAACACTTGCTTTGTATCCTAATCTCACTGGTCTACTCTGTGTTCCCAGAATGTTATCCCTGTGTTCTCATCTTGGCATATTTGATCACTTTGTTCTCTCCGTCCCAAAAACACTGTTACCGCCCATCACTGCAGGTTTCACTTTGGCCAGGATGCCAACTCCTCTGGATGGCATCTGAGGATCCAGTTGACCCTTGAACAATACAGAGTTTAGGGGTACTGACTCCCCACACAATTGAAAGTCTGCATGTAATGTTTGGCTCCCCCAAAACTTAAGTACTAATAGCCCAGCATTGACCAGATGCTTTACCAATAACATATTTTGTATGTTAAATGTATTACATGCTGTATTCTTACAATAATACCTAACTTTTAATTTTTTTGGTATTTCTAAGCTATGCTATTTGCAAGTTTTTTCAAAATTTTGCCAATCTCCAAAAAAATTTCTGGTAATATTTATTGAAAAAATCTGCATATAAATGAACTCACAAAGTTCAAATCTGTGTTCAAGGGTTAACTGTAGTTCTACTGGATTTAGTTATTTTTTTCCTGTAGTTTCACAATACTTTGCTTTACTTGCTATAGTGGTTCTAATAATCTGCCTTATTTTACAGTGCCTACACTTTTCTCCTCAGGTTTTCATTCCCATTAGGGAAGCTAAAATCTCATTAGGATTTTAAAGTTCTAAAGGACCAAGACCATAACTTATTCATCATTTCAATCCTCACAAAGGATCTTTAATATAACAGGGACCTGAAAAATATTTGTGAACCTAATTACATTTTGAGTGAACGTTTGACTTGAGAAGGCTTCACAAATAACACGTGGATGCTGAAATTTATAAATTGTTAGGAACTCCCCATTTCATTGTTCTAGGATATTGCTTCCTCATTTATTTTCTTCTAACAATTTGTTTTTTAATTCACCTTCTTCATGAATACATTCCACAATATTTTATAGTTTAGTCATAATGTTGGCCTAGCAGAGTGCTGTGCAATGGCTAAGCACTTTCAAGATCCACTGGCGATTCTGGAGAGCCTGAAATGCCACAGTAAAGTTTTTCTCTTGCTGTTGCCACTCACAATATGCCTGTGTTTTTTCCCTAACCCCAGGTAACTGAGGAGGACTGATAATTGTATATATTTTAGTGTCAAATGTGGAATCCTACTAATTGATGGAATTTGTGAAGGAAGCTACAAAGTGGATGGGCCCTAAATAAAGTTATAGACTTGAACACAGCCCTTAGTGCTTCCTTTGCTCTCAAATCTCTAAACATCCACTCACAAATTCCTAGCACCTTGTGTCTCTCTCTCATCCCCCAGCACTCTTACCCTGTATATTCTACCTTCTCTTCCGGGAAATCTTTCCTCCATTGTATAGTTGGAGAATGAATCACAGATAGTAATGACTGGTAACATTTTGTTTTAACTGGGACTATCTGGAGACAAACCTAAAGGTAATTCTAACATAAGGAATTGTAGGCATGATGGCAAGGCAATGAGAAAAAGATTATGGGAACTTGAGCTAGTCTATGTTTAAAAAGTTTGTGTCTTTACCTGGCTAAATGCAAGCCTCAGTTCAAACGTCACGTACCTAAGGAATTTCTAAGCTCACCAATTCTAAAGTAGCATCTCTTTATATCAAAGTATTGTTTTCTTCATAACATTCATCACTATGTGAAATGATCTTATTTATTGGTTTACTTGATGGTTATCTATTCCCACCAGAATATAAATTCCAAGAGATAGGGCTTATATTTCATTATCTTCCCATCACTAACACAAAGTAGGTACTTAATAGTTATTAGTAAAATGAAAGAATTGAATGAACGCTTATACATACAGACAGCCCTTCATTTACACACTATCAAGTCATTTGAAGTGCTTAGGGGGAGAAGAATATTTATATTAACTATTTGAAAATTACAGTACGCATTTTCTTCAAATGTGAAGTAATATCTCCTAAGCATTTGGTTTTTTAATTTTTAATTTTACAAGTTTTTCATAGAGTTTCTAAAAGACTGGAATCCTATAGATCCTGTTTAAATTCTAAGCTAGGTGCTCTGTATCCCCTATGTGTGTAAAACATGACAAATGTTCACCAAATACACTTTAAAACCTGACAAAGTCGTAATCCCAATTAATCTCATGCTTAAATATCCAGAGTTTGAGTTTGCACAACGTTTTAAGAAGTTGATATGCGTGATTATGTATCCTCAAACTTTAATATATTTAAATACTATTTAAAGTCTACTTACTAAAGTGTAAATGTTCTCCAAGACTTTGCGTAGTTTCTGTAACATAGGTACCAAATAACTTCACAGAATTTAAAGTAGTTCTTTAGGCTAAAAGAACTACATGCAGTATGCCTATACATGCACAAGGAAAGACCTAAAATTAATAGTCACAACCAGAAAATTGGTTACTTTTATCCTGAGTGCCAGTAAAATTAGTAGGCCAATGACCAGGAGGAGGAAGCCCACAGTTGAACTCATCCTGAGGGGACTGCTTTGCTTGAGAAACCAAAAAGAAGTAGGTGAGCATTTTCTCCAGTGCCCAAGACCACATCCTCCATGTTTTCTTGCCCTCCAGATATAGTCAGGAAGGAGGAAAAAAGGGAAGAGAGGGAGGGAAGAAGAGAAAGAAGAGGGAGAGAAAGGAGAGGGAGAGAAACAGAGGAGAAAGCAGGGGAGAAATGGGGGGGGGGGCGGATCCTGCCAAGAGAAACAATTGTGCGTTAAGCCACGCCCCTGTTTCCTAAGTAACCGAGTAAACAGACCTTCTCCTTCTTTTCATCGGTGAACTCCGCTAGGTGTTAATTCGTAGGCAGGAAGCTGTGGGCAGGGATTCTGAGTGGAGATGTGTTCTTTCGTGAGAGTGGGGTCCCCAACAGGTTTGGGGCACCCCAAGGGATTAGGAACTTCCCTTGAGCCAGGTACAGACTTCTCTTTTGAGATGAGTGCTGTTGGAGGAATGAGGGTGTCTGAGAGGAAATCTCCGCAGAGCACGGAGGCTGAGCTCACCCACGAAGGAAAGGATGATTTAGGAGAGAGGGGGGTCGTCATGGGAACAAAATCTCCCACAGAGTTGGGGTTCAGAGTGGGATTAAGGAAAGAAGATTCCTCATGTAGGGAGAACCTCTTTGTTAGTAATAAATTTGAGAGGATGGCATCACCAGAAACAAAATCTTCGTTGAGCAAGGAACTTGAAATGAATTTAAAAAGACAGAATATTTCTAGGACCCTAATGGAGAGGGGTAATTTAGGAGTCTCCGGGGTCTCAGCCTCACAGGAAACAAAACCTCTGGGTACGGTGCCAGGAAGAGTGGGTTTAGAAAATGAGTGTCTTCTGGCAGGGTGTTCTAGAAGGAAAATACAGCCTCCCTTAGGCATGGTATGCGAAAGTCCACAGGCTCTAGGGAGCAGGAGAGGCTCTGCGGCTGGTTCCCCTAAAGGGTTAGGGGCTTCAGTGGGGAAACAGCCTGCTTTGGATATGGAACCTAGACAGGAACTGGGAAGAGAGACCTGTGTGGTAATGAAGCCTAGTGCAGAGGTAAAGCCTCCTGCAGAGGTGGACACTGGTCTAGAAGAGCCAGATGAAACAGGCCCCCAAATGGGCTTGGTGATAGAACCTTCTGAGTGCCAGTTTGCCCAACAACCTGAAGAGAGAAAGGAGACTGAAAACCATGAACCTGGAGTAGAACCTCCAGATTGCATCAGACCTATATACTCTGGGAAATTTTTTGATCGGATGCCTTGCTGGCCAAGTGTAAGTTTTTTTCTAGTTCTTTTCCTAGGAACTGTGGAAAGCCATGTCTTTATCAAGATGACAAACTGATGAGACTTGTTTGCGTTCGTGGTATCAACTTGCAAAGATGTCATTGGGATTCTGATATTCCTTGTCTGTTGGATTCTTTCCAGCTTTTACTTTGTCAGATCTCCTCTCATGCTGTCTTTCTTTCTAGATGTCAGCTTTGTTTTCTGTGCATACCAGTGGTTCCTCTTGATTTCTCCTGCCTTTCTCCTTTGACTTTCATTTTATGTCTCAATCTGCATTTTCTCAACCCTTTCACTGAGATAGATGTTGTATCCTCATAGTCATGTAATGAAGGGAAACAAAAAAAATATTTTCTCCTATTCATTATTTATTCCATGAGTTTTTCATTTTTTCAGCAAAGACTTGCGGTGGCCATTTTGCCGGATGCAGGACAATATAAAATGAAAAATACATGATCTCTACAATCTAGGTTAAGACACTCATTTCAATGTTGGAGACCGATAACAAGTATTATATAGATGTCCAAATGAATGCAAAACAAATGTGATTTTTTCTTAATAGAAATATACTGTAAACACAGAACTCAGTGGAGAGATTAGACAGCTCTGTTTGAAGGAGATGGGAAATGCTTTGCCTAGGAAGTAATATTTGAGCAAATTCAGAAATATCAGATGGGAAACAAGGTTGGAGCATGTTTGGCAAAGAAAGGCATAAAGCATGACCAATGTTTCTTGTGTTTGGGAAATATAAGCAATTCTTTTTATCTAACATGGTGTTGAGAGATATAGATGAAAAAGAAATATGTGAACAGGGGTGCCTGTGTGGCATAGTCAGTTAAGCATCCAACGTCGGCTGAGGTCATGATCGTGCGGTTCATGAGTTGGAGCCCCACATCAGGCTCTGTGCTGACAGCTTAAAGCCCAGAGCCTGCTTCGGATTCTGTGTCTCCCTCTCTCTATGCCCCTCCTCTGCTCATGCTCTGTCTCTGTCTGTCTCTCTCTCAAAAATAAATAAACAAAAAAAGGGAAATATGTGGACGAAATCTAAATGTCTAGAATGCAGGGGTAAAACATATGGATAGAAAACAATGGTGGAAAAAATTTGTCTTTTGGAAAGATAATTTTAACATCAGTAGTAACGATGGACTGGAAGGGGGAGATACTGGATGACAGGAAAAAGTTAGAAGGCTTTATCAAAATAATTATGGACTGAAATTAATGTAGAGTTAGAATAGAAAGGAGAGTGCAATTGTGAAAGCTTTATAGGAGATGATATTGTTAAGAATTGCCTTCCATTTGTTCATCTGTGTGGTGAAAGACAGGAAAGTTGATGCATGACTTAGAAGTTTCTAGGTTGATAATGATCTCTTCTGGTTTGGTGGCAAATGAGTATCTGGTGTTGGCCATCCTGAGTTTGAAATATCTACAAGATATCAGATGAAGAAGCCAGGGAGACCATTGGTAATGTGAGACAGTTGTAGCCATGATTAGCACAGAAGTGTCTCGGCAAGAACCTTGGGAAGCACGTTTATGTGGTGGTCAGAGAAAGAAATGTGAATTGGGTGAGATTTTGAGAAGGATTTTACCTTATTTATTGTGCAGCTTCACGGCATATCACAATGCCTGGTATATAGTGGTCATTTGGTAAATATAAATGGAAGGAACACTAGATTAACAAATGGGAGAATGAACAGTTAGAGAAGAAAGAGGTGAGTCTGAGACGATGGTATTAAGTTATATAAAAGAAGCATCCTTAAGATATTCTGAGAATAAAAGACTTCACACACTGAGATTTGACAATACAGGTCTGCTGAAGTGGTCATGGGGATTCTGCAGAATTTTTTTCTGCAACTGCAGATTTTTTTGTTCCCCTTGGGATTCAGGGTGTTCTTTTGTCTTTGACCCACTTTGCTTTCTGGTTTCCTTATTGGATTTCCCCAGCCAAGCGCTTTCACTTGACTACACCTGCTTCTCCTTTCTGGATTGGTTCTGCAGTCTATGGCTTCAGACTCATACACAGGCTACCAGCTTTCGGTTTCCAACAGAGGCAATTCTAAAACCCATGCTTCCTCTTCTTCTCACGTCCTCCTTTCTAAGTGTGAAAGGACAGTGAAGAGAGTTTCAAGGAGAAAGTGACTAGAAGTGTTAAAACACCTGTGGTAGAGTAAATAGGATACAGATTCATTGGTTTTGAATATTAAGGAAATTAGCAACATTGTTAGAATGGCATAATGGAAAGAGAATTCAGATTCCAATATACTGAAGAGTGAATGGGAAATTAAAATTGAAGAAAGTTATTGTGAATTTTTTTTTCCTTGAGAAGTGTGACAGTGAAGAGAAGACAGTAAAGATTACACTTAGGAATCTATTTATTTATTTATTTAGTGAATCAGCAGAGGAGTTTGAGATAAAAGAAGAGAGACAATGGGTGGAACCAGATCCTAGATAAACAGGAGAGAGTGGAATTAGGATATAGGCAAGAGAAGAGATTAGCATGGACTAAAGATAGTATTTTTAATATTAAAATATGCATTTTTACCGTAAAACAAAAATAATAGTATCATAGAAAATTTAGAAAATGGGAATTTAAACAGAATCTTATCACCCTAATACAATGCCTACTAGCACTCTGCTGCATTCACATTAATGTTTATTAGCACCTTACCATATCAACACCACAACTCATGGAGCTTTGCAGGTATTAACTCATTTGCTGTCATAAAAACCCTATGAGACAGCTGCTATTATTTTTTAAATTGACTTATTTAAATTCAAGTTAATTAACATACAGTGTAGTATTGGCTTCAGGAGTAGAACAGAGTGATTCATCACTTACATATAACACCCAGTGCTCATCCCAACAAGTGCCTTCCTTAATGCTCATCACCCCCATTTATCCCATCCCCCCCACCAATCTTCCCTCCAGCAACCCTCAGTTTGTTCTCTATATTTAAGAATCTCTTATGGTTTGCCTCCCTCTGTTTTTATCTTACTTTTCTTTCTCTTCCCCTATGTTCATCTGTTTTGTTTCTTAAATTCCACATATGAGGATAATCATATGATATTTGTCTTTCTCTGACTGACATATTTCACTTAGCATAATATACTCTGGTTCTATCCACATTGTTGCAAATGGCAAGATTTCATTCTTTTTGATTGCCCAGTAGTATTCCATACCACATCTTCTTTATCCATTCATCAGTTGTTGGACATTTGAGCTCTGCCCATACTTTGACTATTGTTGATAGTGTTGCTATAAACATTGGGGTGCCTGTGTCCCTCCAAAGCAGCAATTTATATCCTTTGGATAAATACCTCGTAGTGGAATTGCTAGGTTATATGGTAGTTCTATTTTTTTTTAATGTTTACTTATTCTTTTGAGAGAGAGAGAGAGAGACAGAGTGTGAGCAGGGGAGGGGCAGAGAGAGCGGGAGACACAGAATCTGAAGCAGGCTCCAGGCTCTGAACTGTCAGCACAGAGCTTGATGTAGGACTTGAACTTGTGAACCGCGAGATCATGACCTGAGCCGAAGTGGCCGCTTAACCAGCTGAGCCACCCAGATGCTCCTAGCTAGTTCTATTTTTAATTTTTTGAGGAACCTCCACACTTTCCCAGAGTGGCTCCACCAGTTTGCATTCCCACCAACAGTGCAAAAGTTTTCCCCTCTCTCCACATCCTCCCCAACATCTGTTGTTTTCTGAGTTGTTAATTTTAGCTATTCTGACAGGTGTGAGGGGTATCTCATTGTGGTTTGTATTTCTTTGATGATGAGTGATGTTGCACATCTTGTCATGTGTCTTAGCCATCTGGATGTCTTCTTTGACAAAAGGGACAGCTACTATTATTAAATTCCATTTTAAAGGTGTGAAACTGAGGTAAATTAGGTGATTTGGCCAAAATATTACTAGGAGGTGTTAGCTCCAGGATTTGAAGTCACAACTTCAGACCTGAGAGTTTGTATTCTTGACTATATCACATTTCTTGTGACACTTTTCTCCAAATGCTTTTTTATGTACTACGCATAGTTTTTCTTGATTTTTCACTAATTATCATTTAATAAGATTTCGGTGTTATTACAGAGACCTTAAAAGATCTTTCAATGATAAAAAAAAAAATCAATATTGGGGTACCTAAGTGGCTCAGTCAGTTAAGTGTCTAACTCTTGATTTTGACTCATGATCTCATTGTCATGAGATTGAGCCCAATGTTGGGCTCTGCACTGAATGTGGAGTCTGCTTGGGATTCTCTCTCCCCCACTCTCTCTGCCCCTCCCTACCATCCCCCCTTCAAAATAAATAAATAAACTTAAAAAAAAAGAATATTTCTTTGAGCCAGTATATGATTTTTTAGCTAATTCATTCTCCCTCTTGTTGGACATCAGATTTTTCCCCCCAGATTTTTCTAAGTAGTCTATGAACATCTTTATATATCTTGGAATATTTCCTTAGGATAGAGTTATAGCAGAAGCCAAAGGATGGATCTTTTTCTAGTTACTGTTGCCAAATTCCTTCCTAAAAGATTGTACCACTGAATTTTAAAAATTAATAATGGTTTGTAAGGCATTGTTTCAGTTCACATTAATTGGATATATGATGAGATTGAAAATTGTTCCATATGTTTTCATTGTTTTTCTTTTCTTTTTTTTTTTTATTGAGAGAGAGTTAGTGCGCATGAGGGAGAGAGAAAGAGAATTGCAAGCAGTGTCCACGCTCAGTGTGCAGCCTGATGTGGGGCTTGATCCCATGACTTTGGGATCGTGACCTGAGATGAAATCAAGAGTCAGACATCAACCAACTAAGTCACCCCAGCACCCCTGTTTCATTGTTTTTCTTATTCTTATCTGGTCATCTTGGTGAGCTCCTATTATCTTAATTGCTTATCACAATGTCGGTTTACCACTTGAGGTGCATCAATTTGAGCACAACTCAAGGAAATGTTGAAAGCAAAGAGCTTTTCACATGGAGGAGGACACTTGTGGGGAAGAGCACTGGGTGTTATATGGAAACCAACTTGACAATAAACGATAAATACAAAAAAAAAAAGAAAAAGAGCTTTTTATTATTACAAGTAAGAAGACAAGGAGATAGCTTTCAAAGCACTGTCTCCCTGTGGGGCTAGTTTAGGAAGCTTTTATTCAGTGTTTTGGAGGAGGGGACAGGGAGCTTGCATATGCACTTTTGGTTCCCTTGTGTATGCCTAGCATGTCAACATGCTAGTACATACATTGTATGTTCAA
Source organism: Cryptoprocta ferox (assembly GCA_028646485.1). Classification (NCBI taxonomy): domain Eukaryota; kingdom Metazoa; phylum Chordata; class Mammalia; order Carnivora; family Eupleridae; genus Cryptoprocta; species Cryptoprocta ferox. The sequence goes on along the minus strand of CM053573.1, from coordinate 128,759,693 downwards.
AAAAGTGATGGAAAACTCTGCTTATAGGGGGAGAGCTTAGTATTATAATGAGCTGAAAGTAACTTCAGGACAACCCAGGGGGGCTCTTCTGTAGGTCCTCAATGTCGATTTAGCTCAAACTGGCTCAAGTAAGGGGTCACCAGGTGAGACACACCTATCAAGGGGCTATTGGGTGAAACACCTAGTTGGGTATCTCCTTGGCTGGAACTGTTGGTTCTGTGAAAGCAAAACACATTCTTTCCCTGCTTTTGTCCTTTCCCCTCCTCTGGTCTGCTGATAGTTTTCAGTCCCCTTATTTAAGCAACTCCCCATTGCATCCTAGCTAACAATTATTTCTTCTGGATTTTCTAGGCAGGCAATCATATTGATACTTTTTCTTTCCTTTTTCAGTATATATACCTCCAATCTTTATATTCTGTCTCTTTGCATTGCTTATGGTCAATAATACAATATTGAAAGTAGGTCTCTTTTCAGACTTTAATGGGAAGAATTCCTGTTTCACTATCAGGTATTAGTTTTGCTGGAGATTTCTGATATATCAAATTAAGGACACCTATATTCATTCCCAGTTTGCTAAAAATGCTTAAAAATCAGGAATACAGTTTGAAACTTAAGAGTTTTCCTCCACATTTGTTGAAATATATATTTTCCAAATTAATATCATTGATTATCTAATAGCAAACCATCTTCATATTTTGAGCTAAACCCTACCGGGTCATCATATATTATAACTATAATATATTCCTGGATGTATGCTAGTATTTTACTAGCATATTTGCATGTATGATCCCATGTAAGATCAGACAGTAAGTTTCTGTTTTTGTGCCATTTTTCTCTGAGTTGGATATGAGACTAATGCTGGTATAAAAAGAATTCCTTCCATATTTCCGTTCTTCATGCCTGTATCTGTTTATCCATTATGTGCATTACCTGTTTCTTGGTAGAATTCACATAGCTAAACGAGAAAGGATGGGAGATCCCTCAACATTGTCACCAAGGGATAGAATGGTAACCTGTTTGATACCCCTGAGGTCATCCAATCTTATAGGAGGAAGGAAGTTGCATTTGGTTGAGTCAAAACCCAGTGCCAAGCGCACATCTGTGAGGTGAGTTCCAATGGAAATCCCTATTGTGAAGAGCCTGCTAAAATCAATCCTTGAGGACAATTGCTTTGCATCAGGGTACATTCAGGGAATTGGGGAGCTCATCTCAATCAGAGCCTTTTCCAGTGTTAGGGGTAGGGGAGTGGATACATCTCAAGGTAAGAACATCCATCCTGTTGTTGCTTGAAGTTGCTGCCCAAAGTTGGTGTTGAGCTTTATGTGAAAGTTTGCTTTGATGGATTTATGAGATCTCATTAGGCCTTCTGGTCCTTTTGGTAAAAGGCATTACTGTAGCAGCAAGGACCTGTATTCAGGAAAAGTTTCCAGGAAATAGTGGCCTACAAAGAGGGAGTTTTAGAGTGTCCTTCAAGAATTAAAAAGATTCTGGTAAAAAGAGGTCTTCCCTGTATAGCTCTTAAAGGGGCTCTTGGCTTTTAGGAAGCACTCTGGTAGAGATCAAAATCTCTATAATGGTAATTTCTCCAAGACATCCTGCGACTGTCTCTTGATCACCGTTAATGCACTGACTATGGCAGAAACACTGGGTTATTAGGCAAAACAACTGAGCCTTACAAAGTACATGGTATTGAGCCCTGATGTACAAAGAGGAAGAAGGAAGTACAGGTTCAAATAAATTTTATATTATACTGTCTGTAATGACTAGGGGCACCTGGGTGGCTCAGCTGGTTGTGTCCGACTCTGGATTTCCACTCAGGTTATGATCCCAAGGTCATGGGATTGAGCCCTGTGTCAGCTCTGAACAAGGAGCCTGCTTAAGATTCTCTCTCTCTCTGCCCCCTTCCCTGCTTTACACATGCTCTCTATCTCTCTCTCTAAAAATAAAAAAAAATAAATTAAAAAATAGTATTTACAATGATTAGACAGTATGTTAGGCATTGGTGCTACAAGGATGCCTACTTTCAAGGAGCTTAGAGTCTATAGACCTGAGACCAATAGACAAAATGATTTTATAATATGGTAAATGTCATGTAATGGGGATGCCTTATTTTTTTTTTTTCATTCATAAGAGCAGCTGATAGCTATTTGGGGAAAAGATTCTTTTTGTCAGAATTTGCAAAGAACCAATTTCTGCAGAATTCTGAGAACTGAGTGGTCTCATTTGCATAATGTGTTCTGGGCCTTCTGGGCAGAAAGAAATTGATGTTATCACTCCTATTTCTCTGAGATATTCAGAATTAAGGGTATCTATGGGTAAAACAGAGTGATCTTGACCAAGGCTCAGTGGGAGAGATGAGACTATTGTGGTAGCCCACATTGAGTTTGGAGGCAGGAAAGTGGCGTGATGATTATGGGTTAGTGGGTCTTCAGTGGCTAAAAATGATCTTTTTTTTTAAATTTTTTAATGTCTTTATTTTATTTTGAGAGACAGAAAACGAGTGGTGGAGGGGCAGAGAGAGAGGGAGACACACAATCTGAAGCAGGCTCCAGGCTCTGAGCTGTTAGCAGAGCCCGACACAGGGCTCAAACCCACGGATTGAGATCATGACCTGAGCCAAAGGTGGACGCTTAACCGACTGAGCCACCCAGGCGCCACTGATCTTTTTTTTTTTTTTTTAAGCAGGGACCCAAATGGGAAGGGATCCATGTCTCCTTAACTCTTTATCATTATTTTTCTTAAGTTTATTTATTTATTTTGCGAGAGTGAGAGAGCAGCAGAGAGAGAATCCCAGTGCAGGGCTTGAGCTCACAAACCGTGAGATCATGACTGAGCCAAAATCAAGAGTCGGATGCTTAACCAATCGAGCCATCCAGGCGCCCCTACAAATGGTCTTGTATCACCCTTCCTGAGTGGACTTGAATCTTGGGAACCAATCATATGACGTGGTCACTGAAACCTGTAATAGTGGGGACTGACTGAGGAGGTGGCCAAATGCGGCAGAACGGCTTGATTAGGAACTGAGAAAGGGGGTGGCTGAGTGAGGATGTGGTCAGTGCAGTTGGGAGTTTGGTTGAGAAGACAGGTGGATATTTTGAGGATAATAGGAACCAGGTTTCTCATTGAGAGAGAAAAAAGTTTCCAATATGAAAAGGAAAAGGATAGAAGGAATCCTGCTTGGTTGGACCGTAATTGGTGGACACTCATGTTATATCTATGTCCAAATCCATATCTATGTATCTACATGCATTTTATAAAACAGTATTATAAAATTGATATAGATGCTAGTATGTGGGAGTGTGTACACATACATACATACATACATACATTTCTTACCTCTATTCTCTAAGAGGACCTAGAAGCAATGTACATCTGGTAACAATGAGCACACCAAAACCCAGACCTTCATTTCTGAATACCATTCTGTATTAAAAGGAATCAGGACTCTGGAGAATGGCTGACTCTAGGGTTGGTGCAGTATAATATGAAGTTGGAACACTTTTGAGAGCCAAAAAGTAAGAAAATTCTCAAAGAATAATGCAGATGTGTCAAGGGGCACAGAAACAAGCTTGAAGGAGCTCTTAGTGAACCAATCTGTTGGGCTTGGGGCATTGAGTAAAATAGAAATCCATGAGCTCAGACCTATGTAAATACATGAAAAATTGAATAAATAGCAAGAAAAGAAAGCTTCCCTGCAGTATAATGTCAATAAATGTGGAGGGAATGATGGAAATCGAAAGTCACCATTTGGCAATCATCATGGTAGTAATGGTTTAGGCAAGAATCATCAATGGATATTAAACAGTAGGTGAAAGTTTGGTAAGGAACTGGATATTTACATAGAATAATTATTAATTGCAAAGGAAAAATAACTTTACAGTAGAGAAATGTAGCAGACATCACCTTCATTCAGTGACTAACGTTAACACTGTCAGTAATAGGACAGATTGACAGTGTATGCTCCCTGACAGAAGAACACAGCATTGTTTTGGTGACATCCCTGACAAAAATGTATAACTTTAATCATAAGAAAACACTAGTCAAACCTAAACTGGGGGACATTTTATAAAATAACTGGGCTGTTCTCCAAAAATGTCAAAGTCATGAAAGACAAGGAAATAATAGGAACCCTTCCTAACTGAAGGAGACAAAAGAGACGTGACCACTAAATGCTATGCATGTGTGGTGGCTATCGAGGTGGCTCATATATCCCTTGAGAAGGACCCACAGTGGGGAGCACAGCCAATTGACGGCCTCCTTCTGCTGCCCCTGTGGGACAATTGCCTCATTCATGCTCCCAATGATTGTGCATGGCAGGGATACTAGCACTGGACTCGTTTTATCCAACATGGGATTTCTTTAATGGGAAACAGCCTCAGAGACCACTCATTGGCCTGGCCAAAATTTTCTGAGAGCTGTGAGGTAGTCTGAAGCTTTTCTTTCTTAATACTTCCTTCTCTCTCTCCTTTCAGAGGTGTCATAGTCTGAAAGTTCTCCCTACTCACTTCTTCCCCTTTATCTTTTACAGGTGTTTTCCCTAATAAACCTCTTACATGTCTAAGCATGGTGTCTGATTCTCAGAGGAACTAAACAATCACTCTGTGATCTTGGGTTTGTTCTTTTTCTTATGAAGAACAGTACTGGGGCAACTGGTGATATTTGAATGGTATCCTTAAATTTGATAACTGATATTATATCAGTGCTAATTTTCTGATTTTTAATTACTATAATCGTTTTTTAAAGATAATAAACCACAAGGAAAAGTAAAATAGAGAAGAGACAACAGTTAAGAAATTTGAATAAATTTTAGAAAATAAATTTTAGGGATATGGCAACCAATTTAGTAGCACAGGAGAGAATGAAATTTGAGGGAAATAATTTCCACCAGAAATGATCTAGTTTGCCTGCAATAATCTCTGAGAAGCTCAGACCCTTGGGAGAAAGTGTAGTTGTTAAAGCATGGATCTGAAAGTCAGAAGATCACTTGTAAGTTCATATTCAGCGCAGTTGGGCTTCTAATTCTACTTCTTCATTCTATGCTGACCTGACTCCCTACCTCTTTGCACCAGCTCCCACTCCCTTCCACCAAATCTGTGGACTTATTTTCCCAAAGCAGATTTTAGAGTCAAAAATGCCAATGCCAAGATAAGGCAGGGATATAGCTCCATGCTGAAAATGGGTCGTTAATAAATAAAAATATACTTTCTGTAATGCAGGTTCCCTGGCTTTCTCTCCCAGAGGATGAAATCAAAGACATTTCCCAGATATTAAAACAAAGATTAGAAATATTCAGATACATTTTTAAAAATATTTTTTAAGTTTATTTATTTTGAGAGAGAGACAGCATGAGTGGGGGAAGGGCAGATGGCAAGGGAGAGAACCCCAAGCAGGCTCCATGTTGCCAGCACAGAGCCTGATGCAGGGCTCAAACCCAGGAAACTGTGAGATCATGACCTGAGCCAAAATCAAGAGTCAGAGGCTTAATTGACTTAGCCACCCAGGCATCCCAGAAATATTCAGATACATTTTGATTGGGGTTTTGGAGTGGTCATGGGGGTTCAGAGCTGACAGCCAAGAAAGAATTCTTGAAGAAGTCTTTGGGCAAAAAGGTTATTTTATTAAAGAAGGGGGACAGGACCCACAGGCAGAAAGAGCTGCATTGGGGTTTTGCAGACTGACTGGTTACATACTGTGGAGCTGAGGGAGGTAAAGTCAAGAGGAAGTTTCTTAAAGGGATTTCCATATGCTAAAGAAGACTCAGATTACTGGAGGCCTAGCTATTGTTAGGCTAAAGTTGTTTTTCCCTCTAGCAAAACACTATCATTAAGACAGTAGGGGAAAAAAAGACAGTAGGGAGTTCCTGGAGATTAGGCTATTGATAAGACAGCCTAGATTTTCTTGTAATTGTATGAAGATATTTGTAAACTGATGGAAACTTAAGTCATGTGTAACTGTGACCTCCATCAGTTAACCGGTTGGTTTTCTTTCTTTTTCCTTTGTCCTTGGGCAACCAGGAATGCCCGAGGAGTATCACACATATCCCTCCTGGAGAGCAGGCCGTTGTGCTATCTTATGATTGGCCCTCAGTTTGCCTTATGGTCTCTCATCATATTTGATTAATAGTAGGGCCAGAAAGAGAGAATAGATAAAATGAGTTAGAGAAAATTATCAAAGAAATACAGCCAGATTTCATTGATTTTAGGTTACAAATCAAGATTGCAAGGAATTGGGGTGCCTGGGTAGCTCGCTCGGTTAAGTGTCCGACTCTTGATTTCGGCTCAGGTCATGTTACAGTTGGTGAGATGGAGCCTCCAGTTGGGCTCTGAGCTCAGCTCAGAGTCTGCTCGAGATTCTCTCCCTCTCTCTCTCTCTCTCTCTCTCTCTCTCTCCCCCTCTGCCCCTCTGCCACTCCTGTGCAAGCACTCTCTCAAAATAAATAAATAAACATTTTAAAAAGTTTGCAAGTCATTATTTGAGGATCAAGCCAAATGAAGGAAAGAATACCCATACCGTGGATCATTGCTGTGAAATTTCTGAAAACTATGGATGATTCTAAATACATCCATAGGGGAAAAAAGTCACATGTAATGGAACAAAATTCAGAACTACATTAGACTTCTAAATAGCAAGACCACTTTTTTTTTTTTTAAAGTAATCTCTATGCCCACCAAGGGGGTTTAACACACAACTCCAAGATCAAGAGTTGCATGCTCTACTGACTGAGCTGGTTAGGTATGATAGACTACCTTTTTAAAAAATATTTTAAAGTTCATTTATTTTGAGAGAGAGCATAAGTGGGGGAGGGGCAGAGAGAGGGAGAGAGAATCCCAAGCAGGCTCCACACTGTCAGCACAGAACCCAGCTGTCAGCATAGAGCTGAAAGGCCAACTGTGGGGCTCACACTCGAACTGTGAAGATCATGACCTAAACTAGAGTTGGGGATGCTTAATCTGATTGAGCCACTCAGGTGCCCCGCCTTAGATCACCTCTTAAAGGACATTGGCATAATGCCTTCAAAAGTGAAAGAGAAATTATTTAATACCTTGTATTTTATACCTAGCCAAACCACTAATCAAAGGTAAAGAGTAGTATAAAGATATCAGGAATCTGTTAAAAAAAATTCAAATGAGTAAATTTGAAGATCTAACGCGCTTTTGTCTAACAACTCATGAATCAGGCAGCATCCCCTTTGGAAGTGGAAAAGAGCTATGAGGAGCTGTACAAAATGGAAGCTTTTATAAGCAGAAGGGGCAGGGACAAGGAAGTCATTAATAAAAAGAAAGGATTATTTCAGGCAAGGTCACCTTTCTTTGGGTAAGGCGGGGCCTACTAATCATATGACCTCAGAAGGGTTGATCAGGAAATTCCAGACTGATTGATTTAAAATTCCACTCCTGGGAAAGGCTAAAACTGCAATTAGGTTAGGTATTAAGTCCTAGTTTGCTGACATGGGGCTTAGCACAAATGGCTCCATTTTAAGCCTGATTTTTTTGGTTTTTGGTTTTTGGTTTTTGGTTTTTTTTTAACAGATGCAAGGAATCAAGAGTTGGCTTTTTATGCATTCTTTTTTAGGAAATGACTAAAGAATTTACTTCAGTGAAATGGGGATAGATGGGATTTAGGGAATGGGCAAATCTAACTGAAGCATGGCAACGGAAAAATTCCCAGGAAAAGAGCAGTCCTACGAGCAACCAGCTGAGGTTAAAGCAGGCAGAGGAAGTGCTCTAGGAGAGTGTATTTAAAAAACAAACAAACAAACACACCCTAGAAATTTGACCATTTGGTTGGAGCACTTGGAAAAATTTAGAAATAGGCATATTAAAAAACAAAAAAAGCAAATGTGAAATCAATGATTAGAAAAAATAACATAACATGATCTAATATATAATATACATACTTATTTCAGCAGTGAACAATAATCTAATTATCATATGTAAACACCATTGACTTTATCAAAAAGTATGATGTAACCATATTGAGAGGATGAGAAAGTATGATATAACCATATTGAGAGGTGTAAGAGCTACAGCCTTCTCTGTCATAAAAGGGTACCAGTAGATGATGTCTAAGACTAATCAATATGTATCAGTATAAGGGTTAGAAATGTGAAGATAAATACCAGAAGAAGTGGCCGAAAGTGTGGAAGACAGTTGGCTCTAGAAAGTAGGACTAGGTACAAATGGGGCGGGAAAATGCTGTTTTTTATTACAACTCTTTGATTTTTGAGTAAAGAACGCATATTATTCAGACAAAGTTAATTTTGAAAAAGAGAGAGAGAGAAAGAAAATAATAACAGACATCATTAATCTAAGTCTTTTGAACCAGACCTGATGGCAACCTTGACGTATCTGTGTGGTGTATATATATGTTTGACTTGAACTTGGGGGTACATAGACTTGTCCTTCGAGATGATAGGTACTAAAATAACACTACGTGGAGGTGAGTGATGAATCAGGTAGGAAATCCTTGCTACAGGAACCACAAAGATGTAGATGAATATATACCTTGTAAAATAGATTATTTGGTTTCATTTTTCTTCCCTGGGTTTGAGACTTTATCTTCTTCTCTCTCCTTTGAAAAATCTAATAGTATTTATTAAAGTGTTTATTCCAGGCTGGCCTTAATCATATTATGGGGAATTAATGTAAGTTTGAAACCAAGAATTAAAAGGGCAGCACCTCTTTCTCTAAAACCAGTCTGTGGTTGAGAGATAATTGGGAAGAAATCTTTAAGAGAAAGGAGGCAAGATTTATGTTATTAAAAACTCACTGTCTTACCTATATGGAGATTTTTGTTTGATTACCAACCTTAGAAAATATGACTTTTCTATTATAAATGAAGTCAGTAGTAGAAACATTTAAAGAAATGAAACTCCAACTAGGGGTTCCTATATATGGCTTTTCATACAAGGCTAATTTAGTGACACAAACAAAACATCCGAGGTCGAGTTAATGGTAAATCACTAAATGGTCCTTCCTTTTGAGATTTAAAATGTACCTTCGTATATTAAAGATCCAACATTTCCCAAGTTTTTGCCAGCATAATTTTATTTTAATTTTTTAAAAGTTTATTTTCAGAGAGAGCGCAAGTAGAGGAGGGACAGAGAGAGAGAAAGAGAGAGGGAATCCCAAGCAGGCTTCACTCTTGTTAGCCCAGAGCCCTATCAGGCTTCAAACCCATGAAACTGTGAAGTCAGGACCTAAGCTGAAATCAAGAGTCGGATGCTTAACCGACTGAGCCACCCAGGCTCCTCTGCCAGCATAATTTTAAAAATACATTCAT
>CM053573.1:128707470-128749911 GCA_028646485.1 Cryptoprocta ferox | reverse complement strand
AGAGAGAGACAAAGCGAGTAGGGGAGGGGCAGAGAGAGAGAGGGAGACACAGAAATCCAAAGCAGGCTCTAAGCTCTGAGCTGTCAGCACAGAGCCTGACTGGGGGCTTGAACTCACGAGCTCTGAAATCATGACCTGAGCTGAAGTCAGACACTTAACCGACTGAGCTACCCAGGTGCCCCTATAAATTTATTTTTAATATTTATTTTTTTTGAGAGTGAGAGACAGAGTGGGAGCAGGGGAGGGGCAGAGAGAGAGGGAGACACAGAACCTGAAGCAGGCTTCAGGCTCCGAGCTTGTTTATGTCTATATAAATAAAACAATTTCGTTGTCTCCTAGTGGACCACATGAAAAATGACACAATAAATTTTCATCAAACTTGGGGTGTATGTTTGGGATAGCCAAATTCAAGGTGTAGGCTATGAAGAAAAGAACATATTTATGTAATGGGGCTTCATGGAGTGGAGTGCCTTTAGTGGAGGCAAAATAGTTTTCTCCCTACCCTTCAGAGTTCTTGGCTGAGACCCCCTGCCATAAAAGATAGATTAGCAAGAGAAAAACAAACACGTTTTTAAAATATGCGTACCTCGTGCATACATGGGAGATACCCAGAAAAACTGAGTAACTCCCCAAGATAGCTCAAGCCACCTCCTTAAATACCATCTTAAGTTAAAGACAGAAGAAAGGTGTTGGGGCAAAGGGAAGTCCAGTTATGGGAGATTGCCAAGACAAGTATAGTAAACAAGGGTTAGGTTTGTCATGTAGATTTAAGTCAGTGTTTCCCTATTGATGAGACCGGAGACAGAGTCTGCCTTTTCTTCCTGGCATAGGGAGGGAGACACATTTACAAATGATTTCCTTTGTAAAACGTAAATATCCCTCATGAAAGCGTAACTTCTCTTGTTTTGGAGCTTCTTTGTCACCTGCTGTTTCTTAGAATAATCAGCTCACAATAATCCTTCATACCTCAAAGTGATGAACAGACATCCTTGAGAACAACTGAACTAAAAAGAGAGATCCATGACTGGGGTGGGGTGGGGGAGACTTGTCAGACATATTATATGACACTGTAGATAGAAATCAGACATAATGGCTTCCATGTTTGTGTCCCCAGTCAAATGGCATGAGGACATCAACCTACTCACAACTGCTGATTTGCAATCAAATTGTTTTTCATGTAGGCATCTCTATGAGGAATACCAAGGGCATTACTGCCCATAAAATGTTTACAGTGATGGAAGCCTAGAATATCTACTGTCAAACTCTTTGAAGGGAAGCCGGTATAAGGGACAGGTAGAATCATCTATCATTCCATGGGCTGATTGCTTCATCATTCAGTCCGTCCTTCCTTCTGTCTCTTGTCTATCACTCACATAATGAGCTGCCTGAGTATCCCCATGTTCTTTAGCCTCATGAGGCTCTCTCTCCATCGAATATTTAAAAGAATGGCTGGAGCTCCTGCAACAGGTATAGCAGGAGAGACTGTATGTTCCTTGATATCTCTGAGGTTTTCTTACAATTTTTAGTTGAATTAAAAATCACTTGGGGCGCCTGGGTGGCTTAGTCGGTTAAGCGTCTGACTTTGGCTCAGGTCGTGATCTCACAGTTCGTGGGTTCGAGCCCCGCGTCGGGCTCTGTGCTGACAGCTAGCTCAGAGCCTGGAGCCTGCTTCGGATTCTGTGTCTCCCTCTCTCTCTAACCCTCCCCTGCTCTCTCTGTCTCTCAAAAATAAAAGAAAAAAAAATAAAAAAAAAATCACTTGTATGTGTCCTCCCTTTTCTGTATGCTGCTTTAGCCCAATTTACAACACAGTCCCTTTCCCTTTTTTTAAACAAAGTTCTCACATAATGTAGTTGTATGAATAGAATTTACTTGGGGCGCCTGGGTGGCTCAGTCTGTTGAATGTCCTTTTCTTGATTACGGCTCAGGTCATGATCTCAGGGTTGTGAGATAGAGCCCTGCATTGGGCTCTGTGCTGAGCATAAAACCCGCTTAAGAGTCTTTCTCTCCTTCTGCCCTTCTCCCCACCTTCTGCGCTCTCTCTCTCTCTCTCTCTCTCTCAAATGAATAAATGAATAAATAAATAAATAATGTGTCAAAGACTTAAAACAATTGAATTTACTTAAGATTTGGCATTAAAGCTGGACTGCTTCTCACTGGCCAATTTCTCATCTTGGTCCTCCTGGCCTCTCACTTGTTGGAAGATATTTTCCTCCTCGTACCTTCTCCTCAATATTATTTCCTTTAATCCTTCTTTAGTCTATCTAGCCCATCAATAGTTCATATTTTCTCACATTAAAAAAATTAAAAAAAATTTTTTTTTATTTTAGAGAGAGAGAGAATGAGCAGGGGAGGGCAGAGAGAGAGAAAGAGAGTGAATCTCAAGCAGGCTTCATGCTCAGCATGGAGCCTGATGTGGGGTTTGATCCTACCACCCTGGGATCATGACCTGAGCCCAAATCAAGAGTTGGATGTGCAACCGACTGAGACATCCAGGTGCCCCTCTCCTATTTTTTAGCAAAGCAATTAAATTCTCTGTCTGCCCATGTGTGTGGTGGGCTTCCTCTTTTATACCCAGAGATGTTATCAAGATACTGTCTTAAATCTTGATGGTTCTCCCCCTAAGAGGAATTCTGTACTTGACACTTAATATAATAAAAAGATTTCACATACCATCTATATCCATGTATCTATATTTTTATCCAGCTATCCATTTATTTAATCCCCTACCAACATCTACACATTTATCCATCCACCCAACTCTCAATCTCTGCTTTTCTCCATCCTGATTCCTCCATGGCCCTCTAAAAACCCAGAACACTCATTATGGGAAGTTTCTTTCTCTGATTTTTAAAAAAAGAAACTATGCTTTGCACAAATAACTATCAGCTGCCTTGAAATAACAAAGGAGAAATAGATAAAAAGTGTATCTCTGGGGATAAATACTCGTAATCTTTGCCTTGAGCAAAGGAAGAACAGATAAGACCCAAGTTAGAATTAAGCGAACAAAACCAAGTGCATTAGGGCCATTCACTGAAGGAGCTTGGCCAGGAATGACATATTTGCATACGCCAAAAGTTAGGGTGTTGGTAGAAATACACCCAAATGCAAACATACCACACACACTCAGAAGTACTTAATATTTTTTCTTGAGCTTAGCTTGAATGCAGCTGTACTCTCATTGTACTGATGAGGTCATGCGACTGATAATTAAACATTATTTCTGAAAGTTGAATCCCTCAGCATATCCAGAGATCCCATAACTGCATGGCTCACTGACAATGCTAGCACTATATGCATATATGTGTGCATATGTATATGTTTATGTATGTATATGTATGTATATATGTATATATAATATATGTAGTGATATATTTAGCAGTTAATGTTTATTATATATCACAATTACTTTAGATTTGCTATAATTCTTATGTTTTTATTTCTTAATTGTGTTAAATAGTTGAAAGCAACTTTGTAGCATTAGAAGCATAGGCCAAATTTGATATAAATGCCATTCTTCAAAATGTTCCACCTCTACACTGACATGACCAACTATTTGTTTTTTTCCCCCCTTAGGCAGGGAAAGTTATTCCTATCGGAGACAGAGTTGCAACCTGTTTGACTGAAAAACTTCCCAGGGTGAGCATTTTCAGTATGCGTTTTTGTGAACATTAGACAATTCCCAACATTTCTTATGAAAGTTGTATAAACTTAAGGTGGTCTGTTTTGATTCTTTACTGTATTTTGAGGCCTTCTATTGATTTTGTCCAAAGAGGTAAAAATTCCAGGCTTAAAATTTCCAGCTCTATAAAAACTATTGGAGATACCATTTATTTCTATAGAAAATAGTCATTTATGTTATGCTTTCTAACCTGGATACTTCCTGGTTGTTTTCTAACTATAATTTTTAAAATATGATGTTTATTTCTATTTCTATAAAACAAACACATTTTAGGAAGTTTCATTATTTGGTTCTATAGTTCCTCATGTATTTTCTATGCTCATGCAATGAAGGGGGGGTTCATTGATTGGTAAGGATTAATCTTGCTAATATTTTTAAAACTCTACTTAATTTCATTTTCTTGTCTCACTGTAGCTAATTACTCCACCTGCAGCAAAAAAATTTTTTAAATATAGATATCCACCTGCTGGAGCTGAAAGAGTATTTTATGGCAGAGCAAATGATCCTCAAATCGCACCTTATTTGACACATGGAATAAGATCTAAAATTTCAATACCGGTAACCTCTTTTCCTTTTCCCCCCTGTATGTTATTAACTTCCCAAGGTGAAATTGCACAAATGAGGTATTAATGAAATCATCAATTCCAATTTCCTTCCCACTCCTACTCTCAGGTAGTGAAAAAATCCAGGCAGCAGTAGTCAAGACACTGTAGAGATATTAATGGTCTGAGCCACAAACTACACATTCTCCCCTCAGATAATTAAGAGCCAAGTTGCACTCCATTTTCTCAGAGGAAAGAGGAATGCTGTCAGGCTTTGTTAGAATACAGAGAGGATGAAGGCTGGATGATATCACCTCGAGGCAGTACAGAGTGCTTGTGTATACTTTGGGGTGAGCGGGCCAAATGTTCCCTGTGTTGATTGGGCAGTCCAGATTCAGAACACCTCATCTGTATATCTGGAGTGAGCTTGTGGGAACCTCATGGCTCTTGCACTTTTCATCCCCACATTTCTAGAATCTGAGTCAAGTAACTACGGAGCTCTCTTAGCTCTCTTCATGAACCTTAGAGGCTCCTTGAAGGTTCATGTGTAGGCATGGTTCAGCTTCATAGCTCCAATTCTGACAGTTCATTTGAAGATGAGCAAAGGCAAGGACAATGAAGTGTTTTTCCATAATCATGTTCTCTTCTCCCCAGCTATTGATTAGTTTCAGTTTTCAGATTTTTGCCTTTGGTTGTTGTTACATCTGTGTTTTATGTGATTTCTTTAGGCAAAGGTATTGATAAACCCACAGCCCATTACAACATTTCAACAGAAAATTAAAGATAAAAAGGAATCAGTATATTTAAGCAATCAGCGGGCACCATTAGGAAAATCTCATGATCAAATGCTAGGATTACCTAAAGGCCTGGATGTACTCCATACGACATTTGGGACAGCAGTCGTCAGAGGTAATAACAAAAATGGTGGGGAATTGGATGATAAAATAAGTCTTCAAAAAAAAAAGAAAGAAAAAGAATTCTTAGAAAATGGGATTGAATATCTTGTTGACATGGCATTTGTGGTGGTACAAATGATGATTAAGAATGAAAGATGGGATCATAGCAAGAAAATTATTCTCAGACCCAGAATCCTTAGAGTTTATGTGCACTAAGAGTAAAAATTCAGGTTTTGGAGGCAGATTCAGTGAGTATAATAGAGATAATATAAAGACAGGAGAGAGATTCAAGAAAAGTTGATATTGGAGCCAGCTATGAAGTCTGCAGTCCCTTCTCTATGAACATCCCTGTGTGTGATTTATTTCCACCAATGCTTCTGATGTGTTCTTAACTCTTAACTCTTTATGAAACAGACCACAGAACAAATAAGTTCGGCCAATGCTCCATCCGTGCAGATCCACAGTGTCTACCACATATTAACCAAATCAGGCGGTGTGTAGAGCAGAACTTTACTCTTCTTTTGAGAGGAGTGGAGCACATCTTTCAACAAACAACAACTTAAAATGGAATTGGTCACAGGCCATTGTTTCTTCTGAAGCCCCAGCCTCCTGCCATGTTGTTGTGTGCTTTTCCTTACATCTTTTCGACATTTATCCCTTCCTCGCTTTTCAGGTCTCTTACCCTCTTTCTCCAGGGGTCTTACCACAGGAGACCTCAAATTCCATTTTTCTTTATCCCGAAAAGAAATTTGGTTTACTTTGTTTTTCTGCACCATTAAGGCTCTATCTCAGGAACCTTACATTTTTTTTTTCCACCCAAAGGACCATTAGATTATTTTCCTTAATATAGTAACACCCACTCTGGAGATAAATATGCCTCTCTCTTGGGATGAAAAATCTGCAAAATCTACACTTCACCATATCAGATATAAAGTTAAAATTAGGCAAAATTTTAAGCTTGAAAAAATGTATTTTAGAGTACTTTTTCCTTTATAATAGGATTTAAAAATTGTATTTATGTAGACATGGCATTACAACGTTACAATGATTATATCATAACTGCTATCTAGGATTACATCATTCAATGTGAAAGCACTGTCAAGGTATACCGCATTTAAATATATAATGGAAAGAATGCTCCAAAATGTGTGTATGTCTATTCATAGCTGTAATAATTAATATACCAGACAAAAAGTACTGCTTTACAGGATTAATCTGAGTTGACCCACTTTCTGGGATTCTTAACTATTTGTTTATAGGCTGTGTCCTGTCTTTCTTGCTAAATCTTCATTTGTGTTCTCTCAGAGTGCCCATGTAGCTTATGCCATTGGCGTACCACATTTGTCATTTGTTCTAGTCAATTTAAATATGTTATAAATAGATGGAAATTACCTTAAAACTGATTTCATCAATTCTTCCTTTAGAATTATCTGCTAGAGATGTAGTGAATCCACCAAAACCCTATGAAGAAGTATTTAAAGAAGGAAAGGAAGGACATGATCTGTATATTGTTTCTCACAATGATTATTACGTGGGTAAGTGTCCTCCAGTGTAAAATAGGCCTGAGGATATAGGAGTCTCAGATTTGTGGAGAGAAATAAAGGAGATTATGTGCATAAAGTTAAATGCCTGGCATATAATACCTGATCAGTAAATAATAACTTATCATTCATAAGGTCATAAACCTTGATGGCTAGGAACACATATACTTATACATTTTGTATATTAAATGTGGAAATGTATGTATTGTTAAAAGGAAAAAACATCTAAGAAAAGTGATGTGTTAGTTTTAGACTTAAAAAATACATTTTTTTGACATACAAAATAATACTGCTTGGGATTCTCTTTCTTCCTCTCTCTGCCCCCTCCCTGCTCACGCACAACTCTCACTCTCAAAATAAAGAAACACTAAAAAATAAAAAATAGATAAGAATTGTAGAGAATTTAAGTAATTTAAGTAACTCAAAAAATAGGGGGCACCTGGCTGCCTCAGTACTGTCAAGAACATGTGACACTTGATCTTGGGGTTTTAAGTTTGAGCCCCACACTGGGTGTAGAGATTACTTAAAAAAATAAAATATTTGGGGTGCCTGGCTGGGTTAGTTGGAAAAACATGCGAATCTTGATCTCAGGGTCATGAGTTTGCATGCCACATTGGGGTTAGGGATTACTTAAATAAATATTAAAACAAACACATACATACATACATACATACCTAAATATCTCAAAAAAATTGAAGAGATAGTAAATGTAACCTTGAAATCCCATTAGCCAGAGATAACTATAGTTTGTATGTTGAACATCTTTTTAACCTGCATGCACTAAGCCATCTATCTTAAACAACATAATATTCTCTGTGCTTTTGGGGAACTTGCTATATACATTAAACATTTTTTATTTATTAAAAAAATTTTAATATTTTACTTTATTTTTGAGAGACAGAGACAGAGCACAAGCAGGGAAGGAGCAGAGAGAGAGACACACACAGAATCCAAAGCAGGCTTCAGGCTCTGAGCTGTCAGCACAGAGCCCAGTGCAGGGCTCGAACCCATGAACTGTGAGATCACAACCTGAGCTGAAGTCGGCCACTTAACCAACTGAGCCACACAGGTGCCCCTTTAAAAAAATTTTTTAATGTTTATTTTTGACAGAGAGAGAGAGAGAGAGAGAGCAAACGGGGGAGGAGTAGAGAGAGAGACACACACAGAATCCAAAGCAGGCTTCAGGCTCTGAGCTGTCAGCACAGAGCCCAACACAGGGGTCCAACCCACGAACCTTGAGATCATGACCTGAGCCGAAGTCGGACGCTTAACCGACTGAGCCACCCAGGCGCCCCAAACATTTTTTATTTAAAATAGTATGTTAAAAAATGGGGTGCCTGGGTGGCTCAGTCGGTTAAGCGTCTGACTTGATTTTGGTTCAGGTCATAATCTCATGGTTTGTGAATTTGAACCCCGAGTCATGGAGCCCACTTAGGATTCTCTGTTGCCTTCTCTCTCTCTCTTTCCCCTGCTGGCACACATGCACTCTCCTCTCTTTCTCAAAAATAAATAAATATTTAAAAAAATAGTATGTCAAGGGCACCATTTAGTAACTAAATATGTATCGATTACATCTTTTTATTACAGTTAATTTTAGTCATTACTAAAGTAATATATATTTCTTTTCTACAGTACAAAGAAATCTCCCACAATTCCCAGTCTTTCACAGATGATCGTTTCATAGATGCTTTCCTTTGTGCATTCACATATGAGTATATGTGTGTTTTGCTCCCCACTATATGCACTTTTTTTGACTTGCTTTTCCCCCATTTAATGTAATACTTTAGTTGTCTTTTCATATCAGTATCTATATTGTATCTTTCAGTATTACAAAATATATTGCTTATATATCTTTGTGAACATGATTTTTTCTTAGGAAATATTCCTAGATTTATGAACATTTGAAATATTTACTCTTAGAGCCAAACCGTCCACCCAAATACGTGCCCCAATTTGTCCTCACACCCACAGTCTATTAGAGTTTCCATTTCCCATCCTCCTTAATAGTGAGCATTGCCAATCTTTATTTTTACCTTAGAGACAAATTATGATTTCACATTATTGTTTTTATTTTCATTGTTTGGATTACTAGTGAGGCTGAATCTCCATCATTTCTTAACCTTTTAGCTGATCTCTAGTTTTAGTCTTACTTTCTTATTTAGAAATAGAAGACTAACACCACATTAAGACATGAAAAAAGTACAGTATTAGATCTTGATTGTAAAAAGCTCCTTGTTGGGTTCTTAGGCTTCAGTTTCTCATAAGAGATAATTGAATATAATGAAATGGGAGGGCTGCAATGTTCTGATGGTCTCACCAAATCAGCAAGTACAAAAAAAACACCAGCCTCTCAAATCTTAGCATAGTGGAAAGGAAATCTGGGATCCCAAAGCACAGTAGTACCTCCCCTGATCTTCAAGATTTCTGTAACGTTAATGGGGCCTGCATTTTTCATCATTCATAGGTCTTTCTCCTACATCATTTTCCTACTTACTTTCCAAACATGAAGATAAGGGACTCTTGTGCCACCAGTCTCCCAGCTCACGTGGGAGGATGCTTGTCCTCTGTTGCCAAATCTCTGCAATCCTGGCACTGTTACAATTCCATTTGGTTCCCACTCTCATTTTCGTTGTCGGTGAGAGCATCATGTGCTTCCTGCAAGATAAGGTTATTCATGCTGCTGCTGCTCTTTTTTGCAGGAGAAGCAAAGAATCGAAAGTATAACCCGTCAAGTTTCCATAGGTTTAACTTGTATGGGGTCCCAACACCACATTCTAATGATGGACGAGCCATGGCAAAAACTTTATATTGGCTCCATGAGCTACAAATGTAAGTTTAATTATATTATATCCTGAGACAGGTGTTAGATATTATGGCACATGTACTTGTAGAGGAGTATGTTGATTAAATTTATTTTTTGAAGAGGTGTAATGCATCGACATGGTTCAAACATAAAATTAAGAGAAAAACGTACACACTGGTATGTCTTCCAAACTGTCCAGTTCTCCCAGAGATAACCATGATAGTGTGTGTGTGTGTGTGTGTGTGTGTGTGTGTGTGTGTGTATCATTCTAAAGTTACTTCATGCTTTTGCAAGTAAATCTGAAGACATCTATGCATGTTTTTAATCTATAGAATCAACCCTATTCATGTTTCTTAAAGATATGGGCTTTCATATCTCTACAAGGTGGTCATATCATATATAATTGAACTCTCATCATTCAGTTTTATTTCACAGTTATTTGGGCACCTGAGTATCTGACTTAATTCTTGCAAACCGTGACCTTTTTATGCCTGAATTCTAGATAGGACTACTTGCCTAGAAAATCTAAAAAGAGTTTCTTAATTTTTCATTTTCTGTATTATGTTTTATATATGTTAACACTTAAGCAGTGGGAGATTACTAATGATAATTCATATTTCCTCCTATGCTTAAAAAATCAGAAGATTGGAACTACTGATAGAGTGGCTTGAATGGTGGCCCCCAAAAAAGACATGTTCCTGTTCTAATTCCTAGAACTTATGAATATCACCTTATGTGAGAAAAGGATCTTTGTAAGTGTAATTAAGTTAAGGATCTTAAGATGAAGAGGTCATTTTGGATTATCTAGGTGGGCCCTAACTCCAATGATAAGTGTCCTTACAAGGGAAGGCAGAGGGAGATTTGAGACAGAAGAGGACAAGACACATGGAGAAGAGGTGACATGAAGATGGAGAATGACATTAGCCTCCAGCTGTTGGAAGATGCAGTGAATAGATTCTCCCCTAGAGTCTTTGGAGAGAATGCAGCTTTGCTGATACCTTGATTTCTGACTTCCGGCCTCCCGGAATTGTGGGAGGATGTTTTTGTCATTTTAAGCCACCAGTTTGTGGGAATTTGTTGCAGCAACCACAGGAACCCAATACCTCGTGCCTGCCCTTCTGCACATCAGTCATGGGAGTGGGTTTGTTTTGCCCTCTGCCCTCTTTAAAGGAGACACTGGCCATCCAAGTCTCCATGGGCCTCGGCGTGCACACAAAGTTTGCATTCCCACAGATCCTTCACTTGCCTGGCTGTGTGGCCCCTTTGATCACAGTTCCCTATGACAGAGGCGAAGGGCTAAGTTCTTTACGTATTATTAATTTAATTTTACCAACAACTCTATGAGGTAGGTGTATTATAATTTTTATTTTTTCCATTTTACAGATGAAGAATGTGAGGTACAAAGAAGTTAAATCATGTACCCAATATCGTGCAGCTAAGAAGTACTAGGGGTAGGAATGAAACCCAGGCAGTGTAGCTCCAGAGGCTGCCCCTCACCCTACACCAGGTGTATAGGCACTGGATTCTGTGACCACAGGCCTGAAATACTGATCTCCATTCCTCTTCTACTTTTTTAGTATATGAGTTTCTGATACTTAAATGATTCAAAGCAATAATGGTAAAACACAAACCCAAAACAAATTCTTATAATATTATACTAAACCCATATGAAATTGTATTCTTTAGGGTACAGAAGAAGAGCCCATATAGCAAATATTTGTTAACCTATTAACATTAGAGTAGTTAAACCATTATTTAAGGATTATTAAGGATTATAGATATAGAAATTAAATATAGAAATTAATGCCTAAAGGGAGATAACAAAATATGATTTATCCATTTTTGAAAGCTTAGAAATGTAAAGCTGCTATCAATTTATAAAAGATCTAAAATAAACACATTAATGGCAATGTGGTCCTTAAGAACATCCTAAGCGCAGAGCCTTTAGGTTGTTAACAAGGACATATTTATCAATGATTTGGGGGATAGTCATAGAAAAATACACTGAGTACAACCAAAACTAATGCAGTGTTGTGCATCAATTATATCTAAATTAAAAAAAATACACTGAATTTGTAAAAGCAGGTAGCATGCAGGGATCATTTTCTCCAACTTGTCTCTACCCCCAAGGAAACATCATTGATGGAACAGTGCTTTATTTGATCATACTTCTTGTATTTTGAAACTTAATTATTGCTAAAGCAATAGAGAGATTCTTCATTGCTTTGGTTTGCTGGATTTTTTTTTTAATGTTTATTTAGTTTTGAGAGAGAGAGTGTGAGTAGAGGAGGGGCAGAGAGAGAGGGAGGCACAGAATCTGAAGCAGGCTCCATGCTCTGAGGTGTCAGCACAGAGCCCCACACGGAGCCCGAACCCATGAACCACGAGATCATGACCTGAGCCTAAGTCAGATGCTCAACCGACTGAGCCACCCAGTCGCCCCTGGTTTGCTGGATTTTTTAAAGTGTATTTATTTATTTTAATATATAAATTAGAGAGAGAGAGAGAGAGAGAGAGAGGGTGCAAATAGGGGAGGGGCAGAGAGAAGGAGAGAGAATCCCAAGCAAGTTCCACACTGTTAGTGCAGAGCCTGATGCAGGACTTAAACTCACAAACCATGAGGTCATGACCTGAGCCAAAGCAGGGCGGTTAACCAGCTGAGCCACCCAGGTGCCCCTGGTGTGCTGGATTTTAAAAAGAACTCACTACTTTGTTCTACAGTGTGTTGTCTATTGTAATTTTGGAGTTAAGCATGTTTACAATGTAAGGTATCTCAGTGTTATATTTTAATGTAAATTTGGTTTATGCTCAACTTTTAAGGGATATATTTCCTCTGTAAAGCTACCTCTGTCTATCTTCTGTTTATGATCTTTGGTTTGAAAAATCAGAATCTTCATATGATGGGAGTGTGTGTGTGTGTGTGTGTGTGTGTATGAAAGAATTCACACAAAGGCCTTTATTCTGAGTTGTTAGTGAACGCTGTGAGGTTGTGCAATGAGGCCGAAGGTAAGGATATTCCGACACACATGGCTGCTAACAGATACTTCATAGTTCTCCCGGAAACATAATCCAGGCACTTTTACGGTGAAAGGAGTAAGCTCTGTGATTTATAATCCTTCCCCGCTTCATCCCTGCATGTTCCTAATCATGCCCTTTGGAGCTGGTTTTTAGAATGTCAACCTTATTTGTTCAAATTATGGCCCTTAAACTGCCATTGATTTATTCTGACTTTACCCGTATTGTTCCTTTTTTTTCCCTTTTTGAACTAATAGGAAGTAAATGGAGACATAAGAGATGAATTACTTTATATTTCATCCATTGTTTCTCCACAGAGTGTCACTCTTCTCCAGAAATTTATTCAGCTCGGTGTTTCTATAGTACAGGAAACAGTTTTAAAAGCAAATGGAGTTTAAGAATTTAATGTTCATTGTTTTTAGTCTTAGCAAAACAATAGAGAATTTATTAATTTTAATGTTATTAAATAGGAGTGTTATACTTCGTGGTTCTCAAAAGAAACCTTGTTCATTTAATCACAGTGATAGAAGTAATGAAATTATATTACAGAAAATTGGCAAAATAAAATCACCCATAATCCTGCCACCAAAATTCAGCCATTATTATCTTTTTAATGTATTTCTTTCTAGTGTAGCTTCCTGTGTAAATGTTTACATTGCTTTAATCACCATGCAATCCTATTTTATATCCTGCTTTCTCACTTCACATAAAGTAATTTTATATTGCTGTGTATTCTTAATAACCAACATCTGAAATGCATGCAGAGTGTATTCTTATTAATGTGATATGATTTAATCACCCTCCATGACTAAACATTTGTCTCTTTTTTTTTCATTTGTAGTCAGTGAGGCCACAAACATTTTATATGTATAACTTTCCCACATTTTAAATTATGTGGATGATCTTCTTATGATTGGTTCCCAGATATAGATAAAAGGAAATGACCAGTTTTATGCATTTTGAATCATATTACCAAATTATTTCCAAAAAGATTATAGTAATTTGCATTTACCAAGTGTCTTACTATACGTTCTGCCAGTGTTAGGTATTCCGTCTGTCTGTCTCTATATTTGCGTATGCACTATGTTAAAACTGCCACTTTGTTATTCTTTTATTATACATTTATTATTGGAGAGTATCATAATTTCTCCATCTATTTGCTTACTAGGTGTGAGTTATCTGTTTATGTCCTTTGGTTATTTATTTATTTGCTGCTTAATTTTAGAAATTTTAAGAGTTCCATTTATGATAATGATATTAACCCCTTGGTTTTGTTTACTGAAAAGTATGTTAAATCTTCTTGTCTTATTCTTTATACAAAATTTTATATTTTATTATAAACTTATCTTTATAATAATATAAATGATAGAAGAATGAACATATATAGCTTTTTTTTTTAGCATATAGCCTTTTTTTTGAAACTAGGTGTATGTTTTGATGGTATTCCTTACCATATGTGTATTTGGCAACCAAGAATACTTAGGTAATAGAGATGCTTGACAGTTTTCTAATTTTATAGGAAAAGAGGAGCAAAGGTTGTATCCAAGAGAGTTGATGATTTCAAAGAAAAGTTTCAACATCAGCTTGGAAGAGTTTTAGATCCGTAAGTTAATAATTAACTTTGAATTGATAGTGTCTTTGGATGGAATTTAAAAAGTGCTCTTGTGGTAAATGTTGGTTTCTTTTCTATTAGGTTCTATCCATTAAGGAAGAAAGTCACCCTTTCATATTAATCAGGGAACTCTACTAGCTTCTGTAGAGCCTGGGGTTTTAGGAAAGTGCCGAGTGCTCTGAAATGAAGAGGGCGTTCGGAGAAGAGGGAGGGAGAATTTTGTGTAAAGCTTTATTTCTGGGATATTACTAATGAAATTTATCATATTACATTTTTTCTCTTTCTTCCCTGTGTCTGTCTGTCTTCCTGTCTGCATCTATTTCCATATTCTGCTTTGAGTCTGTTCTTAATTTTCTTTTTTAAATCTGGGCTACTGAAAGCCAGGGAAAGCATTTAGCCATTGCTAATGCAAGCGGGAGGTTGGACAGAAGATCTGTTGGAGAACTTCTTTTTGATCTTCATAGTTTGGTTATAGGAGAAATATAGGCTATTAAAAACATATGGCAAGCGTATTCTAAATTCCAGAGATGCCATGTGCTGAGTATTTTAACTAAAGGATTTGTTTTCTTTGATAGCATTGCAGAAACAATGAATGTTCCCCCAGACCACACATTTGGAGCTTGTCTCCGTGCTGAGGAGTATGGTAAATATACAAACTTTCCCCTTAAAAAACAAACAACAACCTCCCCACAAAGTTACGCTATTAAATTCACCATCTCCTTCTCTCAAATCCTCTAATTTTAAAGACTTAAAACATTACATTAACATTAATGAGAACAATTTGTAGCACAAGAGAGAAAAAAAATGTTCATATTATGTTTGAAATATGTACAGTTTAAAGCCTTTGTGACTGAATACCTTAAGTGTAGACAAGGCTCAGAACTTTATTTAGAAAATAAATATGGCCTGTATTAAATAAGCAAAAGTTGAGCGAAGTAGCTTTTTAGTGAATTTAAACGTTGTATGAGGCTCTTGTTACTCAGAATGTGGTCTGCAGACTGGCGATGTTGGTGTCCCCTGAGAGTTTCTTAGTAATACAGAGTCTCAGGCACCACCCAGATCTACTGAATCTGAAACTGCATTTTGCAATATTCCCAGGTGAATTGTAGGCATGCATATTCGAGTTTGAGAAACCACTCTGCTCTACAGCCACATAATTAAGAACCACTGTCTTCCCACCAGCCAATCAATCAATTAATCCATAAAGTGGCAGAAGAAACTTGCCAGGGTTTTGTCTTTCTTTCTAAGCCATCTCTAGGGTGGACATCCAAAGGCAAGACTATGCTAAAGCTTATCAGGATTGGGCTGTATATCAGTGTTTGCAAATAGTCTGCAGTCTCTCTTCTCTGCAGTAAAATCACCAAGGGAATTTATGAAGTATGCAGGTTCCTGGGACCTGTGCCCAGACATTCTGATCCAGCAGGCTCTTATGTAAACTTAAACTTAAGTTAAAGAACGGCTGCTGAGAAGGCTGTAGCTAAAGCCCACTCACTGACAAATAAAATATATATTTATTGGGCTCATGCAACAATGTTTTCGCACAACATTAATCATATTAATTAGGAGATTGTCTTTCGAGTCTGTTTTTTAGACGAATTGTTACATGTTTAATGTATGCCTAACCATCTTAGAGGCTCTTCTTACCTATAAGAGTGGTTCAGAGACGATTTAGGAAATGCAGCAATGAGCCTGGAAAATAAATAGGTAATCATGGTCAATTCTGCTTACCCGAGGGCAGGCTTCATGCTGGCGAGTGCTGTATCTTGCTATCTGTTGGATCCCCGAGGTCTAGCATTCAGTACATTTTTCACAAATATTTATAGCATGAATTGGTGAATCCAACACATAGTTTATCATCTTGACATTTTGACAGCATTGACAAATTTCCTAATAGTTGATCGAAGTTATCCTTACAAATTGAACGAGATAGTGTTACAAAATGAAAAGGAAGAACACTGACATTAATAATTTAACAAATATGTAAGTATCAGTACCAGCATTGGCGCTGCATAGTTTAACTGTGAAAGGGGACTGGTAAGTCCTCTCTGGACTTCTTCTGGAGTTTATAGATGGACACAGATTAATTGGAGGTTCTCACCTTTTGTGACCATTGTTGGGGTCAACAAATAGCATTTATTCTGCAGAAAGCTCCTACTTCTAGGGACATACTGATTTCTTTACTGGGCCTGAATTTCTCCTTTACTCTTACTTATGAAAATAAAGGCAGCTGTGCAAATGTTTCATCCCTAAGGCCTGGAGTTACTGGTTACATTAAGATGCCTCCAGGAAGCATGCAAGGGTTGTGCCCAGCTCCGAGAATGCACCAGAACCAAGACCAGTGGACAGGGCTGCATCATGGGAATTGGTTGCAGGCAGAGTACAATTAAAGAGCTTGCTTGGCTTTTCTGATGGCAATGGAATGGTAGCAAGGTCACGGTCTGTCGGGGCCAGAACTTGTACACCTGATCTCAGCTCTTTAGAGATGACTCTTGAGTAATTGCAAGTGATTTGA
The DNA here is from genome assembly GCA_028646485.1 of Cryptoprocta ferox. Classification (NCBI taxonomy): domain Eukaryota; kingdom Metazoa; phylum Chordata; class Mammalia; order Carnivora; family Eupleridae; genus Cryptoprocta; species Cryptoprocta ferox. The sequence continues at coordinate 128,733,308 of CM053573.1, read as the reverse complement.
CATGAACTTAATAGAATATTCTTTCAGGACCAGGCCAGGAGAAGGTATCAGGATATATCTCACTCACCAAGAGTCACACCTAGTGAAGAGTATAGTGGCAAAACCAGGTGGAGTTGAAAAACCAATCATTCAAATGGTTATTTTTGGATGTTAATGGAGAGGGAAGGCCTCAGAAGATAAAAATTCAACCAAGAGCCATCTTATGGAGGAAAGAGGACCTTTATTTTACAGAAGAGCCACCCACAGGGTTTTTATCAGGGGAAAGGAATGTGGAGGAGGAGAGGAAGCTATGCTTATTTGTCAGAAATCACTTCCACTGTCATGATTTCCTCTCACGGAGCCTTCCTTATGCCCACTTTAGGATGGTCTGTCTGATGAGAACTGATTCCATTTCAGATGACTTTGTTCTGAAGCACTTGCCAAGTTCCTGGAACCAGCATTAGTTGTAGGCTTCTCACCCATATCTACCCTTAAAAACATGACTTCTGTCAGAATAGGTGGGATTATCTCCTGATTTTATAGTAAGTAAGAATCTCAGAGGTGCAATCAGTACCTATTAAAAGAGACCCTTGACAGAGCCTAATACAGGGATTTACACAGAGTAGGTATAAATGTTAGTTGCTGTGAACTGCACCGATGTAGTGATTTAAATGATTCCATCTAGGATATGACAGTCAGCTGCTGACATGACCCTGTCCCAAGATAGCAGGAAGGGAGGGATATAAGCCAGGGGAAAATGAATTGAGGCAAAAGGTTCCTTCTGGTGACATCCACCAAGCCAACATATCTGAAGCAACAGGCTCAACTCTAGTCTGATCTCTGTCACCATTAACATCCAAGGAATGTTTTCCAAAAGAGACTGACAAGGAATGGGACTTATAGGTGATGTGTATGTTTGTATTTTCTTTGTGTCATAATCTCAGGAAGTTTTTTAAGTCATGAAGGATAAATGAAAGCAAGGGCCAGGTCTGGGGCAAGAGGGGAGGGAGGCGTGTAGTAGGTGGATTGGAGACTTTATTACTTCCAGATAACTGAGGGGATTGTGGATCAGGACTCAGTTAATGGAACTGTGACGAGGGCTGGTCTCCTGTGCAGGTGATTGTACTGGGGAAGCAGGACTGAGAAACGGAAACTTGATATGCAGAATGAAGGCAGGCTGGAAATTCCTATTAGAAAGGAGTAGGGAATTTGAGTTCTGTTTTTACAAGGGATCCCAGAGGTTTAGTCAACTTCAAGGCATGTAGAGTGGCCCCATATGGACTATGCCCCACTTTCAGATCCTCAGCATTGTAGACAAACATTTGCTAAGAGGCAGACAGACAAGGGCTTCACTATCTGAGGAAAGACAGCCCAGTTGGGCTGATGAATCCCCTCCCCCCACATTCATTTTGTCAGAACTTTTTCATTGAGCAGAGAAGTCACATAAAACAGAAGTATTAAGTTTTATCAATTATTTTATGTACTTTTTTATATACAAGGATTTTCTTTTTTTTTAAGTTTATTTATTTATTTTTTAATTTACATCCACGTTAGTTAGCATGTAGTGCAATAATGTTTTCAGGAGTAGATTCCAGTGATTCATCCACTGTGTATAACACCCAGTGCTCATCCCAACAAGTGTCTTCCTTAATGCCCCTTGCCCATTTAGCCCATCCCCGCCCCCACAACCCTCCAGCAACCCTCAGTTTGTTCTCTGTATTTAAGAGTCTCTTCTGTTTTGTCCCGCTCCTATACAAGGATTTTCTCTCACACTGCATAATAGAATCAGAGTTAGGCGTGAGGTTTCTTTCATTCACAGAAGTTGCTAGATCTTTCTCTGTTTTAGGATGGAAATAATATTGACAGACTTTAAGTTCTTTTACCTGAATTCAGATAAAAGACTTTTTCTCCTCCTCTTTAATAGGAGCTGGTGATCTCATCCATAATAGACTTCCGGGTGAATATCTTCACAACAAGGATAGACAGAGAGCCCTGATTGCAGCAGTGCGACATCGATTGAAGAAAGTTAACTACCAAAACTTTGACACTTTGCTGGCAGCCTTCAGGCACTATGACAAGGCCAGTAGTTGAACAGAATTTTTGGGACTATGCACGGGCTTACAGATCCTGGCAGGTTGGTGTAGATCAGGGGTTGGCACATTATGGCCCGTGGGTCAAATCCAGCCCATCACCTGTTTTTGTAAATAGTTTTATATGCCAGTTTATTTTGAATATTTTCTCTGGCTGCTTTTGCACTATAGATGCAGAATAATGCATCAGAGACTGAATGGCTTGCAAAACCTAAATTTTTATTTGTTGGCTCTTCACGGTAAAAGTTTACTGACCCCCAGAGTAGATCAGTGGTTACCAAAGTGTGGCTCTTTTATCACTGTCAGGATCACTTGGGAACCTGTGCACAATCTAAGGCCCACCCCAGACCTACTGTATTGGGAACTCGGGGTTGGGGCTTATGGATAGTGTTTTAACAAACCCTCTAGGTGATTCTGATACACTTTCAATTTGAGAACTGCTGTGGCAGATTAAACTGTAGTGTGCCGGGGGCCAGGGGTGGGGGTGGCACCCTAGATCCCCAGGGAAGACTTCCTGGGGTCTAGGTCATCTATACGTACCTAAAGCTGAGTATGTACACATAGTGCTGTCAAGGTCCAAGTCAAACGTAGAATGTCTCTCCCCTAGGGGAGCGGGGTGTGGCTTCAGTTTTGAGAGTGTAAAATCATTCAGTTTTCAAGCCAGTCTAAATTGTATCCTTTGATAAAGTCAGATCGGTCTAGGGCTACATAAGTACCTCACACCATTTTAAGCCATCACAAGATTGTTTTTACCAAGCTGCACTGCCTTTAGCTTATACTAAGGTACACTAGTGTGCAAATCTCTAGTGAAACATCACACAATTTTATTAGTATGCCGATGAGGCTGTTATTTATTCTTGTCACATGCATCCTCTTCATAGAGAAACCCAGTCTTTCTAAAGGAAATAATTGTGTTTCATTTAAGTATCTGGTTTGTTTTTAACCTCATGAACAGCATGAATTTTGTACTGATTGTGAATACCTTTTTGACTTGGCCTCTAGGAAGCTCAGAGCCAATTCAACAGAAACACATCTAGTTTGTGAACATGATCTTACAGCATACATCTTGTGTGCTCTTTTTCTTCCAGTTTCTTCTTGTCTTTTCCCATCTTTATATTCTCTTTGCCCTGATTTCCTCACTTTCCGGGCTCTGTTTCATTGTACTTATTTTTGTAGGCAGCCTCAAACTATTTTAGAATGAGTGCAATATAAACAAATAAAAGCTCATAAATAAACCTTTGTAATGATGCAATGCATCATAATCTTGATTTGAGAAGAAAAAAACTGAGCAGAATGATTTTAGTTTATCTCAAAAAGAAAAGATAATATTTGTATCTTCCTTCCAATGTTGAGCACAGTTTTGGAAAAGTGACACTTCACATTTTTTATCTTAAAAAAATCTTGATTACTCGTTGGCTTATGCAGTTTAATCCATTCATTTTCTTTGTTTTTTAGATTAGGGGTCTGTGTGCTTGTGTTGTACTGATGAATAAAAAGTGGGTTAACTATCTCATTTATGTTTGTACCAATTATGTAGGGACAAACACCAATCAGTCACCCACTGCATTTCTCGCAAAGTTGTGTTTAAAGAAAATGTAAGCATTCAACTATTTCTCTGGTTTCTAATAGAGACCAATTGCTATTTACAGGTAATTAAAAAATGAATCTTCAGAATTAAAATATGTAAGCTAAAATAAGTACATTTTAAGCTTTACTCAAATACAAGTATCTTACAAGGATGATAGCGGGGTAAATTTAGATAGCAGTGATACAAATAAGAGAACCTACCACAATACATGGTGCTCTGCTTTTTAAAAATTCTTCATTTTAAATGTAATTATAGGCAAGATGATCATCTTAATAGCTGTTGATTATCTTAGTGAACCACCAGGCACGTTCTTTATGATAAAATTAAATTAAGCAGAGAGGAAATTACTGAGAATTATTTAATGTTGATATACCTTTTAAATAGTTAACTTTTAATACGTACAATGTAGTGCTCAGTGTCCTTGAGGAGCTTTTTTTTCTGAGAGGGAATAAGATGTGGGTCTTCTTAGTACAGCTGTAGGATAATTTTTTATTATTTGAATCTTATATTATTGAATGCCCAGATTTAGTTTAACAAAAAACACAAAACAAAACAAAACAGAACAAACAAGCCGTGATTTCCTGAATGAATTTTCTTGGCTTAGAGGATTAATTCTGTTATTTTATTGAACTCTCACTGTACATCAAACATTACTCTGGATTATGTGTAGACTTTCGACTTCAGAAATTTAAAATCTAGAAGGAAAATAAAAAGACTCATCATGTCCAGGAGTGGTCACATCAGAGTCCTAAATTTTCATAATAGGTCTATATCATTCCAACTCCTTTTATTCTAAGTATTACCCAGGAAGTAACTGAGATGAGATTATTCCTTTTTGGGGACAGGTATTCAGTGATGAGACCCAATGTATGAGCCAGAAGCTACTGAGGAAGATAGACAATTTTTGAGGAGGTTATTCCAAAGCTTGGTCCCACCACATGGCTATGGATGGTTGGGTGTAGGAAAGGTTCACTGAATACCTTGACCAATAACTCATTGTTGAGTAACACTTTTGCTATAAGACACACCATTGCCAGGCTGAAAATGATCCATAAAGCAAAACACATGACTCAGATTAATTTCATGGGCCATACTCTTGTGCCTGGAGCTGGCTGATTGAACTGGAATAGCAATTCCATATCTTGAAAATGTGTCAGCAGTGTGATGCAGCACCAATAGCTCTGAGAGGGGACACAGGTTCCATGTAGTCAGTATGCCAGGAGCCTGGGGGCAATGCCTTGAGTGTGAGGTGTCTTCCCTTACCATGAGACAAATTGGCCAACTTTTGGCAGGAGTCACAAGTAAGGCATGTGGTGTGGTGGCCTCTGTCTCAGAAACATAGAGTGTTTTTCTTTGTAATGATTGGTGTGTCACCATGTCTGGTACAGGAAGCAATGGTGGCAATATGGATGATTTAGGCTCAGTCAGAAGCTTGATTTCAGTTTGAGAGTGGGCAGAGAATGGATCCTTATCATAGGCATCTATATGACTTACCCACATGGTTCAATCAGCAGCTATGATTTCTTACCATAGTTTTCAGACTCAAAAAGAAGTGTTTTTAATCTTGCAGTCTGTAGTTTTCCAAATGGCAAACCAAACAAGTATGCCATTGGCAATAGTCCAAGAGTCAGTAAAAATATAACAGGTTCATCAAGGGGAATATTGGTCAGAGCAATGAGAATAGCCTTGAGTTACACCCACTGAGTAGATCGACTGTCCATTTTTGATCCTCCATAGCTCTCATTGAGGTTAAAAACCACAGCAGGTTAGTAAACCAGACTCAGAGGCTCTAAGTGTCAAATTCATTAGTCACAGAGATGTGTAACTCAAAGGGGTCATTAGGGTCGCATGGCCCCAAAGGTACTGGCATCTACATGTGGCTCATTCATAATACAAACATATAAAGTATCAGTGCCAGTTATACATTCAGCAGTGGAATAATATATTCCTCTGTAGAAATAATATATTGCTAGCTTTCCTTCCCCACTTGGAGCAAACCCTGCCCACACCCCGCTAGCTGAATCCAGACATCTCCTCCCCCTAGAGACTGAGTGGGATGATGAGTTTGGCACTCATATCCAAAGAGGCCAGAAAAGTCTGAGACTTTGCCCCTCTGAAGTTAGGCAGTTTACTTGAACAGATGACTGTGGCATTTGATTTCCCTTGGGGACAGGGAGACCTTGGTCCCACATCTAGTCATCTTTCTCCTTAGAGCAGTTGAGATTGGGGCATGGAGGAGGGAGGAATCAAGGGTGCAGAGGGAGAGAGTGACTCACTACCTGGTGAGTAAGAAACATTTACTTTGAGTTTTGAGTGGTATGCAGCTCAATGAAATGAACCACCCAAGTTTTCAATCCATACAAATCCCTGTATTGGGCAATGAAGTCATCATTGTTGGCACCATCTGTTTCAGTTTTGATTTAACAGCCATATCCTACATAGCTTTCCAGCTAGGGCTATGGGGTTTGCATTTTTTGTTTGACTTGGGCTTGCAGCAGAGATTTTTATAGTCATCTACGTTGGTCCAGGGAATTTCCAGCCCCCTTGTCAAGATACTATGTTTTAAATTCTCATTCTTTGTCAATATAAGCATCAGGGATGTTTTCCAAGACTAGGGATCTGACTGCAGAAATTTATCTAGAGTTCATTGGTCAGTTCCTCATTCTCCAGGGATCACCTTCATCAGCATCTTAAACCCAATCCTGAGCACAAGAGCTGAATGAGTCTATGAGTCTACTAGTCAATGAGTCATTTATTATCTCTTGGGAGTTTGTCTCAGGGAAATTTCTCTGAGTGCCAAAGTTCCCTTACAGCAGCTAGGACCCACTGCAAAAATAATCAGACCTTTTACTATCCTCTCCAAATGGACTTAAGGTTTGATAGACTCCAGGAGGGGCCTCTAGAGCCATAAGACGTCTCCGCTCTTACCATTCCTCCTTAACAAGCATGTGCTTTGCCCCTTTATTTCCCAAGTGAACCAACTAGTTCTTGCCCGTAGCCTGCATAAATTTCCCTCCTTTCACACACAGTGTAGGTATTCCTGGTTTTAACTGTTGTCTGGAAGAAGATAGAACTTCCCCTCTTCCCCTACCAGGATGAATCTCATTGCTAATTGTTACAATGGGCCAGATTGGTTGCACGTCCCTCTTGCCCATATTAACAACAAGCAGGCAACTGTTTGCTGTACCTCTGTGTACTTGGCCTACAATTATTTCTGCAATTTTCCCTCGTTACCAGACACTGGAGTGGAGGACCATTTAGTGCCCAGTTGGAACACCAGAGGTGTTAAAAACATTGAAAGCATGGGAAATTGTAGAAAACTGTCAAAAGTACACAATGTTGGTCAAATGAAATGTCAGGCACAAATCATGGTTACACCTGCCCTACCACAGCACGATTTAAAGAAAAATATTATCTGGGAGAAAAATTATTAAAATAGAATGAACAAAGATTCTGAGCCACACCCTGCTCCAACCAGGGTTGAAATTACTGTGCACTTTTAGGATGACACAGTGAGGACTTACCTTAATAACTGACTGCTCTTTTGTAAAAAATAAGATAAATTCTTTGAAAATATGTGACGGATCTTTTTTTTTTCCTTAATGTTGCCTACTCTGCTCTTAGAGATGATGCTTGCTTCATCTTTTTCTGCTTTGTGTCTAACAGAATGGAGATGGGGCGATAGATAAAGCTGAGCTGTGGGAGGCCTGTGATCAGGCCAGCTTGCACTTAGATGAGAAGCTCCTGGACCAGCTATTTGACTACTGTGATGTGGATAAAGATGGGCTGATTAACTACTTAGAGTTTGCAAATTTTCTTAACTGGAAGGATAAAATGCCTCTGAAAGAGTATGAAGAGAGGGTCATTATTAAAGGTATTTCATTTTTGAAGGTTTGCTAACTTCTTAAACGGACTTTTATATTTTCAGTTTTTCAGGAGCTTGACTCTTGTCAACTTTAATGTTATATATTTAAAATTATGCACATACATACATATTATTTGCATAGAATACCTGTGGAAGGACAGGAAAGAGTTTGATGACATTTAAGGGGAACCAGGTCGCTAAGGGACATGGTGGCAACAAGACTCACATTTTAATCTATGTGTTTATATCTTTTGAATTTGGAACTATATATTGCTCATTCAAAAGAGAACAATTAAAAGCAAAATAGTTTATGCAGACACCCAAAACATGAAAGGCAGTTCCTTAGAAAGCTGTTTGAAAACCATTGTCGTAGTTAGCTCCCCTCCCCCAGGAAAAGTCAACAGTAAAATAGAATTTGACGTAAGAACACGTATTCTTTTACATTTTATAAAAAAAATAAAAACATAATCTTTACCTTTATTCAAATATTTCATGTTTCCACATTGACTTCCTGCATCACTACCCATATATTGATATACACATATATCATGTATATGGACATATGCATATATTTTAAATATAGCTAAAATCACAGTGAATGTACCATTTTTATTTGCCTTTTTAAAATTCAGCTTTCAAATTTCTATGGAATTTAAGAAATAGTTTTATGGTAAACTTTTCTGTAAATTTCATTTTCCGTTCCCTCATGCCAATATATTATGAATTACTAAGCCATTTCCTCACTCTTTGAAATTTAGGTTATTTCCAGATATTTTGAAAGTAATATTGATAACACTCAAAAACCTTTGTTTCTAATTATATCTCATTTCTTATGAATGTTATTATTGTCCCAGAAGTAACTCTATTTTCATTTTGCTTTCCTAAATGATTGTACCAGTCTGCGATTTTATCAGAAAAATCTTTGAGGTTTGACCTTAAATTTGCTACCACTGAGTATTCTTTCAAACATTCTTGTAATTTAGTTGGTATTAGGATACCTTGTTTGCTTTAATGTTCAAATCTTGATTATTAAGGAAGATTAACTTTTTTAAAAACACTTTACATTTTTTATCTCCTCTTGGAATAGTTCTCTTTAAAAAGTGAAATTATTACTGTTTTTACTTTTATTTCTTTTTTTAAAAATTTTTTTGATGTTTATTTATTATTGAGACAGAGAGAAACAGCATGAATGGGGGAGGGGCGAGAGAGAGGGACACACAGAATTGGAAGCAGGCTCCAGGCTCTGAGCTGTCAGCACAGAGCCTGACGCGGGCTCAAACCCACAAACCGTGAGATCATGACCTGAGCCAAAGTCGGATGCTCAACCAACTGAGGCACCCAGGTGCCCCTTCACTTTTATTTCTGAGTCATGCCTTCCTGAAAGGCCAAAGCCAAAGTTGGGGCTTTATTGACGATGTGACCCCTTATGGGTTTCTGAGATGGCCTTTCTATTCTAACCACTAGGAAAGCAGGAGGTTCCTCTCTACCTAATGAAGACTTTACGGAAAACAGTTCTACCCTTATCCTCTCAGAGATACAAAGGGGTGATAGATTTATTTTCTTCTTGGCACAACTCATGAAGTAGTGGGGGAAGGCAGAAGCCTGTTTTCAAACCAGATTTTCAAATCGTTCTTGGTTTTTAGGTTCTGACTTCATCAGCCATTTTCAATGGAGTCCTTGAGATTTTTCATCTTCTCAGAATCTTCTAAGATAGTAGCCAGTGGTTTAGTCAGAAGGGGCTCAGGAATATTTTGCCAGGAATTTTTTTTATATTTTCTAATTTTTTTAGAGAGACAATATGAACACAGGTGAGTGGGGGGTGGGGGCGGAGGGGGTAGAGGGAGAAGGAGAGAGAATCTTAAGCAGGCTCTGTGCCTCAGCGCAGAGCCCGATGTGGGGCTTGATCCCACAACCCCTGGGATCACGATCTGAGTTGAAATCAAGAGTTTCAACTGAGTTTCAACTGACTAAGCTACCCAGGTGCCCCTGCCAGGAATTTTCTTATATCAAATTCTATCTTACTGTTGACTTCTAGAGGAAAAGAAGTAAGTATTCTAAAATAGTAGCTTTCTTTCTTTCCTTCCCTTCTTTTTCTTTCTTTCTTTCTTTCTGGTTTTAAGTTACTATTTTTTGTTTATTATTTTTTATTACTTTATTTCTTTTCAAATTTTTATTTAAATTCCAGTTAGTTAATAAGGCAGTGGCTTTTAAACAGTTTTCAGAGAAACTGTTTCTCATACGTTGTCCAGATTTCTGCCTTTTGAGGAGTGCAGGGAGGGGATTAGAGGTTTTGGAACATGAGGCCTGAATGTGTTTGTGGCAAACAGGATTGGCAGGACCTGAATAGGGGCTTCAGACTTTTAGATAGGCATGTCTTTTCTGGTTTGCCACGGCTCCCACCCCAATCTAATACTGGGGTACCATTTGCTTTTGTAACCCTTGCTTGGGCTTTCCCAGAACCCTGAGAGTTCTTCTAGAAATTAAAAGACCACAGCGCCCTCTAGTGCTAGCTGTGTAGCTACCAGTTTTGTGAAAAAGCTGTGTCAGGAATTTACTCCTAAATTTCAGAATAACTCAGCAAAGCAAACCTTCAAAAGGACAGAGTCTTGGAATTTGAGTTTTACCTCAGGGTTTTCTTTTATACACCAACGGGAGGAGGGTTATTTATATAATCGGTTCTTGAGCTCATGCTGTGTTCTCACTGCCACTCCAAGTGTTGCAATATGTGCAGCTTCCTGCCACCATCAGGTATGTGTGGAATTTACGACCTCGATATGTCTTCTCCCCTCCCTCCTTGGGGTAGAACTCTGGAAACAACTCTGGTAATCCTGTAGTTCAAGTTAAATATGAAAATAAGCTCTAATTTTTTTTTTTTTTAAAAGAAGAAATAGGCTCCCCGGTTACATTTAGTCTCTCAAATTTAAAAGCTTTATTCTAGAGTAAAGCGAGTGGTAGAGTGGCAAGAAGAAACCTTAGGCCACATTAGGATTTCCTGGTATATGACACTGGCCTGCCCTTGCTCTCCCACAATGGGATGCTGGCCTCAGGGGAGGGTTTCCACCAGCCCAGTCTCTGTCTCCACCAGCAAGGAGGGACTAGCCAGGAAAATGGATTTTGCTGTAGAGCAGCAAGCACCGAGTAGTAATTTCTTCCTCTACTTTCCCCCCCCCCCCTTTTCCCTCTTTGCTTAAAGGTAGAAAACCGGATTGTGCAAACCCTATGGAGGCTAATGTTGAAGAATCTGAACCAACTCTCCTGATAAAGCCAGAAGATATTGTCTTAAAAGAACCAGGGAGCTCAGAAAAGACTCTTCGGACACTTCTGAGGCCAAGTGATAAAGTTTCTCATCACTATACGACAACTTCTTCTGAGATCAATGCGGTTGTAGGAGCTGTTCCTTCTCTTTGTGAGTGTGTCACTTTATTGGCTGAGTTCCAAAAGGATCAGCAAACATCAAAGTGTTCTTTGTCCTTGTGTTATCCCATCTCTTATCTTCATTAGGCTGTTTCTCAAAGCCTAAGACCTTTCATTCAGTTCTGTATTTAAAGTATCCAAGGGGTCTCAAAGAATGTAGGGTGAACTGAACTATTGTTAGTGATGACCCAAGTAATATGATCTCTCAATACTAATGAAATTGATCTATGATGATCAGAACATTGAATATTGCTCAGACTTCGCCAACCGTTAGGAGACTTATGATTCTTAGCTATGTGATTCATGGCTATGATTCTTAGCCATGTGATTCTTAGCTACAAACAGATTTGTCTTCAAATATTTGAAGAGCTTTCACAAAGCTCTTCTCTGTATCTTCATTCTCCATCTGTTAGTTTGCCAGGGCTGCCGTAACAAGTTGTGCAAACTGGACGGCTCAGACAACAGATTTATCGTCTTACAGCTCTGGAGGCTGAAAGTCTGAGGCCAGGACTGGTTCCTTCCAGAGCTGTGAGGGAGAATCTGTTCCAGGCTCCTCTCCTAGATTCTAACAGTCTTTGGTGTCTCTTGGCTTCTGCTGCATCACCCTGATCTCTGCCTTCTACCTCACATGGTGCTCTCCTGTGTGAGTCTGTGTCCAAATGCCCCCTTTTATAACGACACCCCTCACATTGGATGAGTGCCCTACTCTACTCCAGTATGACTTCATCTTAATTAATTACAAATACAATGACTATTTTTTTTAAGATTTATTTATTTATTTATTTTATTTTATTTTTCTTTTTTTTAATGTTTATTTATTTTTGAGACAGAGAGAGAGAGAGAAAGACAGAGCATGAGCAGGGCTGGGGCATGGAGAGAAGGAGACACAGAATCCGAAGCAGGCTCCAGGCTCCAAGAAGTCAGCACAGAACCCAATGTGGGGCTCAAACCCACCTGAGCCAAAGTGGGATGCTTAACCAGTTGAACCACTCAGGCACCCCTAAAATTTTTAAAGTAATCTCTACACCCAATGTGGGGCTCTAACTTATAGCCCTGAGATCAAGAGTCTCATGCTATACTGACTAAGCCAGCCAAGCATCCCCACAATGACTCTGCTTTTAAATAAGGTCACATTCTGAGGTACTGGTGGTCAGGATTTTAACATATAAATCTGAGGAGAACATAGTTCAACTCATAACACCTCATTATCTTAATATTGAGCATGATGACTCTTGGTTAGTTAGAAAGACTATTTTATGTTGGTCAAGATCACTTCCTTAGACTAAGGACATGACTAAGGACTTACATGTTTTTCTTAACTGAATTTTTTAGAAAAGCTATATATTCTGATATAATGAGATCTTCTACTCCTGTTAGAATAGTGTTATCCAATAAAAATATAATTGGAGTTAAATGTATTTAAAAAATTTTAGTAGCCACATTAAGAAAAAGAAACAGGTGAGGGGTTCCTGGGTTGCTTAGTCAGTTGAGTATACAACTTTAGCTCAGGTCATGATCTCACAGTTTGTGAGTTTAAGCCCTTCATTGGGCTCACTGCTCTCAGTGTGGAGCCTGCTTTGGATCCTCTGTCCTCCTCTCTCTCTTCCCCTTCCCCGCTTGTGCTCTCTCTCTTTCTCAAAAAAAGAAAAAAAAAGGAAAAAGAAACAGATGAAATTAATTTTAATAGTATATACACTTTATATATAATACATAGATCTCCCAAATATCTTTTCAACAAGTAATCAATATAAATATAAAATGATTCAATATTCACTTTTTTTGGGTACTAAGTCTTTGAAATTCAGTGTGTATTTTACACTTACATCACATCTCAGTTTGGACTAGCCCCATTTCTTTTTTCTTTAATATTTATTTTTTTTATTTTTTGAGAGAGAGTGAGAGCATGTGCATGCAAGCAAGGAAGGGACAGAGGGAGGGGTAGAGAGAGAATCTCAGGCATGCGGAGTGCAATGCAGGGCCTAATCTCACAATGTGAAATCGTGACATGAGCTGAAATCAAGAGTCGATGCTTAACGGACTGAGCCACCCAGGCGCCCCAGACTAGCCCCATTTCAAGTGTGAACTCAATAGCGACAGGTGGCTGGTGGCTACTGTATTGGATAGCTTGGTTTTAGGATGTCTGTTTTCCTCTCTCATTGATGTCCTAGGTTATCCCATCTGTGGTGTTCCATCCGTTCGGTCTGATATCCCTGCCCCCCGAATTCGTCGCATCAGTGATAGAACTAATTATGGTGAAGAGGGCAATGCCTACTCATTACTACATCCTACCATCTTTGGCCAGAAAGGAGTGTTTGAAAGAGACTTCTTTAAGACAAGATCTCAAAAAGAGGTAGAGTGTATTATTTCAGAAGAGTTGAAAGACATGTCAACTTTACATAAACACACAAAGATTAAAATGCTTATTTATCAACAATTACTTAATTTTAAACTTTAAAAAAGTTGAGCTTTTATACTGCAAAACTCATCAGGATCCCCAAATAGAGGATTCTTAAGGATACTGTTCAGTTTGGTTATGACATTTTGGTACAATTCTTGGAGCAGAGTTTCCTCTGTGATAGGAAACGTTACATTCATATCATACATCCACTAGGACCTATGTATAAAAAGAAAAATGTTTTCCTAAGGAACTCATTCAAAAGGGATCAATCCCTTCCTTGTGTAAGTATCTCATGCTTTTATATGTCCAAAACCGAAGAGTAGGTATGAGAAGGACCACTTTGCCATCCAACTTATGTACTGCTGTCTTCTGTCTTAGATTATCTGTGAAAGCACTGATTTAACATAGTCTGTCCTGTTGCCACATCCTTTGTCAGCCATGTGTCTTGTTTCTGTCTTGTTTGTTTGTTTGTTTGTTAGAAAACATGGTCCTCACATTCCAGGTGATTTTCTTCCTAGGTGAGTTAGAAAACAGGAGTGACCAGCTAGATCAGAATAGCTACTGGGGTTCTAAGGGCCAAAGATTAATAGCAGCGCATGGTCAGCTTGTCTTGATCTGCACTCATGGAAGGCAGCATGTAATCTAGGGCATAACTGCTTCTTCAGAGCGTTCATATCCAGAGCTAGGAATGATTTGAGGAGATATGTAGACATATGATTCCTTCTGGGACTTAGGATAAAGGGTTGATGGCTTGAAAATTTACTAACTCCTACCCTAATCATAACAGATTCATTCCAACAATTCATCCCCACTGAGGCAGGGGACAGAGGAAGGGAGAAACTCAGAGGCAAGGCCTTCTGGCTGGCCTTTGGGACCACCCCTGGGGGATCAGAGAAGGGATACCCCCAGACTGTGTTTTCACTTCCCTTAATTACTCTAAAGGCCCTATGAAATAGAAGTTCGGGGTTGCCAAAAGAAACAAAAATCTCCCACTTGTTCCATGATGCCTAAAATTCTTTTAACTAGGAAGTCATCCTTTGTCTCACCCATTTGGCGGGGGTGGGTGGGTGGGGGTGGGGGAAGAACCCAAAAGAGTGGTTGGAGTGATAATGCTAACTTGAGAATGGATTGGTTTCTAGAAAGATCAGCTAATCCGTGTATTATAATGGAATGGGGACCTAAGGGAGGAATGCCTCCAGAGGAGGGGGAAAGGAAGCGGAGGAGGAGGCCCCTTCAGGAGGTCACTCCGTGGGGACACTCCTTACCTGCCCCTGCGGGTGGGGCAGGGGGAAATCATCGCTCTGCACAGGGGCACGAAAGTGTTTTTGCTGTACAACGGCAGCTGCCGGCAGCTCTTCTGAATTTCAAGTGTATCTGATCATACGGTTAATTTCCCACGAGGGCACATCATTTCTCCAGGATCTTTCAATTGTTAAGATTCCGTTTAATAGATGTATTCTGCAACTCTTCTATTTCTTTGGTTTTCCTATTCACTATCTAACCTTTCTTTCCATTTCCCTCTTTGCTTTTTCTGTGTGCTTCATAGTAAATGTTTATCCTTTTTTATATTTTAATTTTTTTCCAAATCTTTTATTTCTTCTACTCATTCTAATGTTTCTTTCCATTGCTAGTTCTTATCTTTCCTTCCTTATATTTTCCCCAGGACATAAGAAGCACGTTTTCCTTTAATAATTATCATTGCAGAGAGATTGCTAATAACCAAAGTTTGCTGGTTTTCTTGTATGTTCAGATTTTAGTTTGCTCAGTTGTTCATGCATGCTGTGTCTCTTTGGCATTTGCACATATATAACTATAAAGTTTATAACAGGACAGTTAGGGACATTTTATAAAGGATCCTATTTTAGAGAAGGGAAACTAATTTTCAAGGGGTTTGCACGACATACACAAAATCCTAGTGACAAGAAGTAAATGAGATGGAACATAAATCCAGTGTGTCTTTTATCTTTAACTTTTTATTCTTTCTGCTTGAATTTGGCTTCTTCCCTTTAAAATAACCAGAAACACTTAAAGATTTGAAAGTAATTTTATATACGGGCGAGTATAGGTGAATACCCTCTTATTTGTATTAATGTTTATTTATTTATTTTGAGAGAGAGTTAGAGTGTGAGTCGGGGAGGGACAGAGAGAGAGAGAGGGAGAGACAATCCCAAGCAGGCTTTGCACTGTCAGCACAGAGCCTACCATGGGGCTCGAACTCACTAGCTATGAGATCATGACCTGAGCAGAAATCAAGAGTTGGATGCTTGACCGACTGAGCCATCCAGGTGCCCCACTGTCATATTTGCATTAACAAAATGATTCCTGAACTGAAAGTACTGGAATTTTGATATCTGCTTATTATTATATGTAACAGGCACACCCATACACACACATGTGTGGGCACACACCTTTTTTTGGGGATAAATACCCATAGTCCTAGGTCTTATAAAGATGTATTTAAAAAAAAATTTTAAGTTTATTCATTTTTGGAGAGGGAGACAGAGGGTGAGAAG
The DNA here is from genome assembly GCA_028646485.1 of Cryptoprocta ferox. Taxonomy (NCBI): domain Eukaryota; kingdom Metazoa; phylum Chordata; class Mammalia; order Carnivora; family Eupleridae; genus Cryptoprocta; species Cryptoprocta ferox. The sequence goes on along the minus strand of CM053573.1, from coordinate 128,717,461 downwards.
GGGAGGGGCAGAGAGAGAAGGAGACACAGAATCCAAAGCAGGCTCCAGGCTCTGAGCTGTCAGCACAGAGCTCTACGTGGTGCTTGAACTCACAAACTGTGAGATCATGACCTGAGCTGAAGTCGGAAGCTTAACTGACTAAACCATCCAGGTGCCCCAAGATGTATTTTTAAAAAATGTTTATTTTGAAAGAGAGAGAGACAGAGTGAGGGAGGGGCGGAGAGAGAGGGGAGAGAGAATCCCAAGCAGGCTCCGTGCTGTCAGTGCAGAGCCCAACACAGCGCTCAAACTCATTAACCATGAGATCATGACTTGAGCCGAAATCAAGAGCTGGACACTTAATTGACTGAGCCATGCAGGTGCTCTGAAGGTATTTTTAAAATACAAATTGAAAAACACAAATCTCAGTCTGACTTTCATTTTTTTTCTAGATTGCAGAGATATTATGTAACATTGGTGTCAAGCTTTCTGATGAAGAATTTGAAAATGTATGGAATCTTGCATCAAAAAAGCATTACAGAGGAGAAGTTTCCATTGAGACCATCAGGAATGTTCTGGATGAGCTACAACATGCAGACCGGATCAAGTGTAAAACAACCATGTGATAGTTTTGGAGTTCATACATTTAAACAAAAGAATGTCAAATCTGTGTTTATTAAAACATCCAGCCCATTCTGGTTTTAGATATGTTAGATTTCAGCAGTTGCTGTAGTAGGACTCATATGCCTGTGTGTGTTGCTAATAAATTTGATTTGGGATTTTAAGGTTAATTTTATTGATATCTGTAAAACACCAAAGAGCTTGATGAGCACTTAGAGTTAACCTTTCGTCTCACCAAAGGCCTAGTTCAGAATGATGTAGACATTTGTAATGAAAGCATTGTAGATAAATGCTTAAGAAGTCTATGCATTTTAGTTGGTTGAATGAAATTCAAAGTCTAGTTTGTGATACTACGTTGACAAAATTTTGCCTTCAATCTTTTGTTATTTTTCTCTTGAGGTGTCACTATGACAGAATGTAAGCTTAGCAAGCTTTCAGTCCGTGTTAGCATCTGAGGAAAACAAGCACTCACAAGGAGAAGAATTTAGAGAACAAAAGCTGGAGTTCCGACAATGCATGATAGCCATTACTTTTAACATATTCCTATGGCCATTTATAGCAGCATTGTCCACAGTAGCCAAATTATGGAAAGAGCCCATATGTCTATCAACTGATGAATGGATAAAGAAGATGTGGTATACAAAAGAATATTACTCAGCCATGAAAAAGAATGAATTCTTACCATTTGCACTGTCTTGATGTTGTAATACATTGTAACCATTTTTATTCTATTTTTTATTTTTAAAAAAGTATTTCTTTTTTTTTTGAAGTTCATTTATTTTGGGAGAGAGAGGGAGCAGAGGAAGGGCAGAGAGAGAGAGGGACAGAGGATCTAAAGCAGTCTCCACACTGACAGCAGAGAGCCCCATGTGGGGCTTGAACTCACGAACTACAAGATGATGACCAGAACTGAAGTCAGACACTTAACCAACTGAACCTCCCAGGTGCCATTGTATCAATTTTTAAATAGGTTTATTGAGATATCATTTACATGCAGTAAGATCCACTGTCACAAACACAACCTAGAACTGTTTTGTAACTTAACAAAATTCTCTGGTGCCCTTTTGCAGTAAACATCTCCTCTTCCACATTCTAGCCCCTCACAACCACTCATTTGTTTTTTTTGTCCTGTAGTTTTTGCCTTTTTCAAAATGTCATATCAATGGAATCATGGAATATGTAGCTAGCTTTTTGAGACTGGCTGCCTTCACTTAGTATGATTTTAAGATCCATCCATGTCATTGCATGGATCAAGAGTTCACTCTTTTTATTGCTGAGTAATATTCCACTGTATGGATACACCACAATTTGTTTATCTGTTTACCAGTTAAAGACATTTGAGTTGTTTCCAGTCTTTGGCAATTCTGAATAGAGCTGCTCTGAACACTTGTGAATAGGTATTGTGTAAACATAAGTTTTCTTCTCTCTTGGGAGAATAACTATGGGTGAGATTGCTGGGCTATATGGTAAGCATATGCTTAACTATATAAGAAACTGGAAATCTGTTCTTTAAAATGGCTCTATCATTTTGCATTTTCACCAGCAATTTATGAGAGTTCTAGTTCATCCTGGTATTGTGTTTAAAAAAATTATTGTCATCTAATAGGTCTGCAGTAATATCACATTGTGGTTTTAATTTACATTTCTGTAGTGACTAATTATGTTGAGTATCCTTTATGGGCTCATTGACCATACGTATATCTTCTTTGGTATATATTTTAACATGCTGCCCAGGTTTTGTTTTTTTTTTAAGTTTATTTATTTTGAGAAAGAGGGAGAGGGAGAGAGAGAAAGCATGAGCAGAGTAAGGGCAGAGAGAGGGAGAGAATCCCAAGCAGGTTCTATGCTGTCAGCTTGGAGCCTGATGTGGGGCTTGATCTGAGATCATGACCTGAGTAACCACTTAATCAACCGAGTCACATATGTGCTTCACTGCCTATTTTCTTTTAAATGACTTGTTTTCTTATTATTGAGTTTTGAGAGTTCTTTATATATTCTAGATACAAATCCTTTATCAGATACGTGTTTTGCAGATATTTTCTCCTGTATTTACCTTGCCTTTTTATTTACTTTTTAAAAATTTTTTTAAATGTTTATTTATTTTTGAGAGAGAGAGTGAATACGGAAGGGGCAGAGGGAGAGGGAGACACAGAATCCAAAGCGGCTCCAGGCTCTGAGCTATTAGCACAGAGCCTGACTTGGGGCTCGAACTCACAGATTGTGAGAACATGGCCTGAGCTGAAGTTGGTTGCTCAATCAACTGAGCCACCCAGGTGCCCTGCCTTTTTATTTTCTTAACAGTGTCTTTCAAAGAACATAACTTAAAATTTTGGTGAAATCCAATTTATCAATAATACAGCAAAATTGCCAGCTCTCCTGAATTTGGTGATCATAAATTTAAAGTGAGACCAGTCACTTGATTTTGTGTTTTTCTTTATATGCAACTTTTTTTATAGTTAGTTTCTTTATATGCAACTACTGGACTTCAGATTTGGAATAAGTGGAGATCTGAATTTAGGGGTGGAATTTCACCTGGTGGATAAGGTGATGGGAGGAAGGGACAAAGGAGTTGAGTGCATGCAAGTAGCTGATTCCAATGATAGAATAAGGAAACTAAGATGAGTAAAGAGGAAATTCAGAAGTGAATGATAGTGAAAAATGGCAGGATTAATGGATTGGGCTATCCCAGCCAGTCAAAGAATTGTGGGCAAGTTATATATATATACATGTGTATATATATGTACACATATGTGGATTATATATAAAATAGGAGTTGGTGATCACAAAGTGGAATGCTTGCAAAGTGAAATTCTGTAGGTGGTAGAGTTGTTGGTAATGACAATGTTTAGGTTGTGATAATGGGACTGAGTGACTGAAACAGGTGGAGAGTAGGATCATTGAAGGAGAAGAGTGCAAAAAGTGAGGAGTCTGTTGTTAAGTAGAAGGATCACCTCCCTGGATATTGATACTACCAAGAAAGACAACAGGGGAAGGTAACCGAGAGAGAATGGCCAGGGTTTCATACCCCTTTGAAATTATGATGAGAGCTACACACTGTTATTTTAGAAAAGTACACATGCAAATACTTTTGGTCATGTAATATTCAACTCCCCCATCTCTTCCCCCCCCCCCATTATAAATAGACCTTTAGACCAGGTAAACATTTAAGTTGCTAAATTTAAACTTTATCCTCAGGTGGGCTTCCTATATATCTCTGTTTTCCTTCCTTCCGTCCATCCATGCATCCAGCCAGCCATCCATCCACTTACCACATGACTAACCATCCTGTATCTGAACTTTGGTTAAATACCATTTTCAGAAGAATCCTGTTCTCTGAATGGAGATGCAAAGAAACATCCTTCCCCATTTGCAACGTTAGGGGGCACCCCAGCATTTCCAAACTTATCGAGGAGTCTTAGCCCACAGTGCAGAATAGCTGCAGAGGCTCAAGAATACTCTGAGTAAATACTCTGGACTATTAAACCAGAGGGAGGAGACTGTTTACCAGTGTACTTTCTGAAATCCAGGATGATCCATGCAGTTTCTTCTTTTATTATTTAGTGGCAGTAATTAGGCTGGAAAGGAACATTTTAAATAGTAAGCTAGAGTGGAGTCTTGTTTGGATTATAAAGTGTCATCTCTTAGTGACACAAGTAAAGCAGGGTGAAATATTCAAGTGAGATAAAAATAAATATCCAAATATATCACCATGTTCTCACCTAAATCCATGTTTCTATTGTGTTCAGGATAGTCTTGTTAAAGGTAAAATATGTTAAACCCATGAAAACTTTAAAAAGCCAGTTTCCTAGCCCAGGCAAATAATATATTTTCTTCACGACATAGCTAACAAATAGAGAAACTTGTTGGAAATATTATGTGGACCAATAACAAGTAATTTTATTTTACATAGTCAAATATGAAAACTCATTGTGGCTGGATGTGAAGAGCTGGGCTACTTAGAGGTTAACACCCCAACCATAAACCAACCACCAATGAGGGTAGACTTGAAGGGCATTTCTTCTATTATGAAACATTTGCAATAATAACCTTGTAAAAAAAATGGGATATATTTAAAGCTCATTTATTTTCCAGCTAAGTGACAATTTCCCATCACTCAAAATGCTAATACTTCCTCCTGAAACCCTAGGGATAATCCAATTCATGTGTGTTCGTTGAAAAAAATTCTGGTTAAAATAAGCAGGTGATTCTGTTTTAATAATATCTGTCCTGCCAGCAATAAGACAGTCTCAGGTGCAAATAAATATATCAACAAACAGATTTTCTTTAAAGCACACAGGGTCTCATATCATTTCCAAATTAGCCAATTAGCATGATGCTATTGGAAGAGCTAATTAAAAAGTGCATTTAGACTCAGAAATGTTTCCTGAGAGTAATCTGGAGCTTATAGTCCTTATTCCACCTGTAATTACTCTGCCTGATTTTCCACTCTGTAGATAGAGGTGAACACACCTTCACCTGGGCAGAAGAAAAAGTCTTTTTTTTTTTTCTTTCGGAGTCAGCTCATGGATGTCAATACGTTGAACTGATTAATACACATTTAGCTTGTTAAAAAGGCACTCCCCATCCCAACTCTGTAAGTTGTTAGAAGGATGGTTAACTAGTACAGAACTTAAGAGTAAGGTGAAAAATTTCTTTATCCAGAGATCCAGCCTGTAGTTGGTCCTGTTTAGAAATATTTTTACAGTTAGAATCCTTGGTGAGTTCATCAACTTTTGTAGCAAATGTGTCTATCAGAAAACCTAAATTCTTGAGATTTACCAGTAGAAGAATTTTGCTGGGGGGAGGTGAGGATAGGCGATTTATAATTGATAGCCGCTAAGTTAGTGCCTTTTATTTTCATTCATTCATTCATTCGTTCGTTCGTTCATTCGTTCGTTCATTCATTCATTCATTCATTCGTTCGTTCGTTCATTCATTCAAGTAGGCTTCATGCCCAGATTGTGGGCTCACAATCCTGAGATCAAGACCTTAGCAGACGTCAAGAGTCAGATGTTTAGCTTAACTGACTAAGCCACCCAGGTGCCTCTAAGTTAGTGCCTTAAAGTTTAACATGCATATAGATCACCTGTATATTAGACTATGTATATACATGTATTTACAAATATTCCTATGTGTAAACATCTATATCTACATTAATCTAAAAATGAGCTTATGATGATGTCCTTTCTTCCTCCTTCTCTCTCTCTTTTCTTTCCTGGTATTCAAATTATGTACATTAGGCCTTTTGAAAATAAAATTTTCCCTCAGTTGTTAGATGTTTTGTTCATTTTCTTTCCTTGGGAAGTTTCTGTTGACCTATCTTCAAGCTCACTCATTTTTTTCATAGCCATGTCAAGTCTACTGATGAGACCACCCAAAGCAATCTTCATTTCTGTTCCAGTGTTTTTGATTTCTATAATTTCCTTTTGATTCTTTTTTTGAGTTTTCATCCCTCTGCTTATATTATCCAGCTGTTCTTGAATGTTGTCTACTCTTCATAATCCTTAGCGTATTAAATCATGGATATTTTAAATTACTTGTCTGATAATTCCAACAGCTGTGTCATATCTGAAATCTGGTTCTAATGCTTGCTCTCTTTGGAGTGTGTTTTTCTTGCCTTTCTTTTTGCCTTTGGTTGTAAGATTTTGTTGAAAGCTGATCATGTTGTATTGGGTAATATAGGAAGTGAGTTCAATAGGATTTGGGAATATTTATGTTAATCTGGCTAGGAGATGGGATGCACTTCATGTTTGCCGTAGCTGTAGGTGCCAGAAGCTTCAGATTCCTTTAATGCCCTTGTTTTCTTTCTCCTATAGATTTTGGGTTTCCCTAGAACTCTTACTTAGAGTCTGCACGTCATAGGTTCCTTCATATGTAACCTGCTGTGATAGTGGAGGCCTGTTGGGGTGCTGAGATAGTGCGGGGGAGGGGAAGCATTGTACAATTTTAAGATGAAACCTCAGTCTTTTAGCAGGCGTGTGCCTCAGGGCTGTGACCTTCATAAGTGTCGATAGGGTGGAAGAGCTTTTTTTCCCTCCTGAAGTGAAACCAGAAAGGTAGATGAGGTGGCGTAGGAGGAATAGCCTTCCCCCGCCAGATGGGATAAAGCCTCATCAAGTCTTTTCCCCTGGGAAGTAGACCTGTGTTACAGAGAGCACTTTGGACATTTTTCACAATGATTATTCTCCTTCGTCTGCCAAATCTACCCAATCTTCCTCTGATCTTTATCATGAGAACTTCGTAGTTTTCTTGAAGGTAAAATGAACTGAAGTGGGGGATCTCACCCCGCAACAGTGTGGTCCCCAGGAGTTTCTCAGTCTCAGGTTGCTCCATTGTCAGCCTCAGCAATTTGTCACAATGATCATTTCCTACCAGCTGCTAGTGCCAGCAGCTCCTCCTCCAGGGAAGGGGATCTTGTCTGTGACTCTGAATTTCTCTGTCTCCCCTGATTTGGGATTGGCAGTTTGCCCTGCAATGTCAGTTCCCTGATGGGCCCAGGAAAAGTTGTTTTTCAGTTTGTTTTGCTTTTTTAGGTTGTAAGGATGAGAGATTTGACTTCCAAGCTATCTACATGTTGGAGTGAAACCAGAAGTGTTGTATTAACTTTTCACTTGCACCTCTATCTGGATGGAGGGAAAGATAGGGGAACACCAAAAGGAGTATATTTTATAATTTAGAAACTATCGTAAACAAGGATGAAACCAATCACTAAAATGAGTTTGAGAGGTCAGTTTGTGTGTAATTATTTCTAGGTCTTTCTTTTCATAATTAATAGAGATTAATAGCGTTCCAGGATCTTGTGGTTACCTCTGCAAGGGCGAGCATTTATATGAAACACCACCTAATATATCAGATAAAATGTTGAAAGGAATATATCAGGGATGTGTCCTGACCGTTCTTCTTTTTAGTTTCTACCTTAATGATGTGAAAGAACTTCTGAATGAGCTGATTTATGCCCCATATGTTTACAATTTCTATCATTATTGCTTCTTACCACTCACTTCTTTCTGGATTTAATTTCTTTTTTTTTTTTTTCAGTAGTTCTTTCTGCAATAGCTAATGATTGTTAATTTAATCTGTTTTCATTTTCATTTTCAATCACATAATGTTTTAGTTCTGTATAGTATTTTAATTGATAATTATTCTTTGCTGACATGTTGGCAATATTCACTGCATTATAGTTCACATTTTTACCTTCAAAATGAGTGACTTCCGAATAATTGTTTCTTTGTAGGTCATATATCTTTTTCTCTTCTTGCTTTCAAGACTTTTTCACATTTTTTATGTTCTGTAGTTCACTGACATATAGGCATGATTCTATTTTTCTTATTTTGCTCAAGACTCATTGTACTTCTGGGTTCACCTTTGATAAAAGAACTAATAAGCTGAAGAATTCATGTGCTTTTTTCTCTCAAGTTAAAATTTGAGAATAAACTTAATTTAATTTGGTGGCAATCTGCCAAATGGGACTGAAGTTTCCAGAGACAAGAAACAGAGTTCAAATCCAGTTTGGGGCCTTTGGACTGGGCTGTTTCTCCTCCCACTACTAACACATGGGCCTGATGGATAAAATCTGAGAATGGAAATACAACTAAATCATGTATCTAAAAAAGAAATGGAAATCCTTGAATGCTTGAAACAAAGAGGTAATTTGAAATCAAAGAAACATGTTTATAGCATGACATCATGATAACCTGAGCCCTTGCAAGGTCTACATTAGAGGTTCCTGCATCAAGCCAGAGCCCTATAAGGGCTGCTGTGGCAGATTATATTTTCCAGAGGTGGCCAAAAGAATATTTCTCAGTCCACGTGTTCTATTTATTTTGAGAGAGAGAGAGAGAGAGAGAGAGAGAGCGAGTGCGCAAGGGCAAGCAGGGGGTGGGGCAAAGAGAGAGGGGAGAGAGAGAATCCCAGGCAGGCTCAGCACTATTAGCGCAGAGCCCAATGTGGGGCTTGAACCCATGAACCATGAGATCATGACCTGAGCTAAAATTAAGAGTTAGACACTTAACCGACAGACCCAACCAGGTACCCTGAGTCCATGTGTTCTTATAGATACTTGCCCCACCATCAAAAGGTGGAGTTTAATTTCTCTTCTCTTGAATCTATGTCTCACTTATAACCAATAGAATGCAGAAGTGATGTAGCATGACTTCTGGGTCTAGGTCACAAAATATGATGCATCTTTTCCTTTGCTTATTGGAATGTGTGCTGGAGGCCTGTGCTGCCATGTAAGCAGGCCAACAGACCCTCATGCTATGAGGAAGCTCAAATTATCCCATGTGGAGAGACCACATGGAGAAGCCCTGAAACTATACTTAGAGATGCCTGGCCAACTGCCATCTGCTCCTTCTGACCCCACTTCCCTACCTCACTTCTAGCTCCAGTCACTAAATAACTACAACCATGTGAGAAGTCTTAAGCCAGAACTGCTTCACATAACCAGTATCAAGTTTCTGACCCAGAGACCATGAGATCATAAAATGACTTGATCATGAGATCATAAAATTACTTTATTTTATTTTATTTATGTTTGTCATTTTAAGCCACTTAAGTTGTACAAAAATTTGTTATACAGCAATAGCAACAGTAAAAAGCAGACTAAAAGCATCCTTTCCACTGGCTCACTGGAAATTGTTCCTTTTGAGAAATCAAAAACAATAGAGGGCTCTCTCCTGAGACTGTGAGACCATTTAAATATGGATTGTTGATTTTTTTTCATCACATGGTAAATGTCTTTCTTTCTTTCTTCTTTCAAGTTTTTATTTAAATTCTAGTTAGTTAACATATAGTGTAATACTGGTTTCAGAAATAGAATTGAGTGATTCATCACTTACATTCAACACCCAGTGCTCATCACAAGTGCCCTCCTTAATGCCATCACCATTTAGCTCTCCGCACCCACCTCCTTCCATCAACCCTCTTTGTTCTCTATAGTAAAGTGTCTCTTATGGTTTGCTTCTTTCTCTTTTTTTCTTATTCCTTCTACTATGTTCATCTTTGTTTCTTAAATTCCACACATGCATGAAATCATATAGTATTTGTCTTTCTCTGACTTGTTTAGCTTAGCAAAATAGATTTTAGCTCCATCCACGTCATTGCAAATGGCATAATTTCATTCTTTTTAATGGCTGGGTAATATTCTATCACAAACACACACACACACACACACACACACACACACATGCATACCAAATTTTTTCTTTCTTTATTTTTTATGACATTTTTATTTTATTTTTTTTAACTTTATAGTTTATTGTCAGGTTGGTTTCCATATAACCCCCAGTGCTCTTCCCCACAAGTGACCGCCACCATGACTATCACCCCCCTTTACCTTTCCCCCTTCCCCTTCCGCCCTCAGTTGGTTTTCAGTATTCAAGAGTCTCTCATG
>CM053573.1:128647548-128706970 GCA_028646485.1 Cryptoprocta ferox | reverse complement strand
AGGATCTGGGTTCCCGGAAGGGGTTGCTTCCAGCTGGAACACCTACCAGCAGGGCGTCCTTGCAGGCATTCTGCATGCAGTACTGTTGAAGCTCTGCAGCTGCCTGCGAGACCTTGATCCTCTCCACGCCGGCCTCCAGTTTGAGCTGCTCCACCAGGCGCTGCAGGGCGTTCACGCTGGCCCCGGAAGACATGGCGGCGGCGCTGGGCTCCGAGGGCTGGCGAGCCGGGCTGCGGGAGCCGCGAGGCCACTTATGTGTTTTAAAAGCTTGTTATGTGTCCTGCACCTGCAAGCACTACTATGTTAAAGGGGGGTCATACACTGTCCAGGGCCTGGCCCTTTAGGAGGTGTTTTTTGTAGTGTTACTTGCTCTCTGTTGTTGTGACTCTGGTTACTTTATATCCCCACTCATAGTGATGTTTTTGGACTCTCCACCAGATGTGCTTAGATTTGTTCATTGAAGTAGCCCTGGAAAAGAAAACAAACAATCAAACAAAATGGAAAAAACACTAAAAACACCAGCTACAGCAAAACAATGGGATGGTGGCATTGTTGATGAAAGAGGCCTTATCCCATACAAAGAGAGATATGACAGGGGCAGGGAAAAAGAAAAGAAAAGAAAATTGACCAGGCAGAGAAACTCTATGTCTTATTCCGGGGGGGGGGGGGGGGGGGGGGAATCAAGAAGGAGATATAGAACAGGTATAAAGAGAATTGATTAAATATGTCTGATTAAACCAACAACCAGAATAACCAGACTAGAAGAGGCAGGAAATAAGAAGGAGAAAAGGGAGAGAAAAATATATATATATAACAAGAATTGTCCAAGAATTAAATCAGAAAATGCAAAACCGCTGGGCGCCTAGGAAGTGGTGGCAGTGCTGGTCTGGAGGAGAGGAGGGGCTGTCTGGCTCCTCAGTGTATAGATACAGGTACGCAGTTACTAGGTGCCCAGGGGTGTGGTGTGTGGTGTAGACAGTCCTGCTTCCCCTGCGGCCTGCTCTCCATTTCCTGAGGCCCCGCCTTGTTGGTGATGGGGAGAAAAACGGCGACGCCCATCTCTCCTCCACTGACTGGGTGTCCCAAACCACTCTGTTCAGGCCATCCTCACAGTGCCTCGGTGCGAATGGGGCAGTTTGTCCCACTCTGCTGACTCCTGTGCCTCCCTGACGCTGGGCTGGGGTTTAAACCCTGGAGTCTTAAAGGGTCCAGCTCCGTGTGCCCTGGGTCCGGGGAAGAGCTGCCTGGCACTGCCTCACAGTGCTGCACGCGAGGTTTGTTCTCTGCTGACTCTCACGCCTTCCTGGTGTTCAGCTGGGAATAAACCCAATGTCTTATCCTTGTACCCCGATACTGGGGAAGTGCCACTCCGCGCCACTGATATATGGCCTCTGGCTGGCGGGCGCAGGCAGCCTTTGTCCTTTGAAAGGTTATATACCTTCTCACAGCACTCCAGGGAGGGGATTGCTTTCTCCCACTGCGGACTGAGCCTCTGAACCCGTTACCGAGCCCAGGGCTGGCTCCCCTTCCCACCAGGTGTGTGAACTGGGCAGCCGGCCCCCATCTGGAGGAAGCCCCACAGTTAGAGACTGGATCTTTCTCTGTCCCGGTCCGGTCCGTGGTCTTTCTCTTGTTCAGATACAGTCCTATGCCTCCTCAGCTTCTCTTTCTCTTCCCTTTGCCTCTTCGCAGATGGGGATCCCTCCCCTCCTGCCTATGAGGCCCATTTTATCTCTCCCAGTTTGCAGTCACACACCTATGGCCTGCCAGGTTGTCCCTGTGGGGGATCTTTGGCCTCAACTCTGCTGTGTTTGAGGGACAAGGAGACTTTGAGTCTCCCTACTTCTCCCCGCTGACATCATCTTAATATAGCCATTTTTAGTTCAGAAGCAGGAAATGTGGCAGACTTCCCTAACACACAGAAGACAGAGACCTAGACAAAATGCCAAGATGGAGAAACTCATCCCAAAGAAGGAACAAGAAGAGGTTGCAGCCAGGGATCTAATCAAAACAGGTAACTGTCTACTCAAGTAGAACCAAGAGATGGAGGGGGAGAGAGTCCCACACACAATATTTGAGCACCTGGATCCCTCAATGCCTGAATTTACAATGACATGAGTCTATATATTTTGGTTTTTACTTTTGTTTGTCTGAGTTGAGTTTTTGTTACTTCTAACTAAAAGGATCCTGATAATTAGAACTCTACTACTATTCCAGACCAGTTTGTACTCAAAGAGATAAGAAGAAGAAACAAAGAGATAAGAAGTGGCAACAAGTTGACCTATGAGGTAGACTAGTATACCATTTGCTTAAATGAACCACACCTCTGGATTCATGCTCTCTATTGTCTTCTCCCACATTGAGTCTGTGTTCAACCATATGAGTACCCTAAGTGTCTGCATTTTGGGCCTGGTCTTCTTGGAAGGCTTTCTTCTGGAGCCCAGCTGCTGCATGGAAGTCCAGGGAACTCTGCTGCACAGAGAGGCAGAGTGCAGAATTCCTAGATGAGACAGAGATAATGCATGCGGAACACCGAGGCACCCCAGCCCAGCTCCTCACTGCATGTGGCTACACGAGTGATCCAGCCAACACCATGTGGAGCAGCAAAACTGCCCAGCTGAACACAGTCAACCTGTAGAATCATGAGAAATAGTAAATTGTTATTGTTTTAACCAACTAAGTTTTGGGGTAACTTGTTAGGTGACAAAAGGTAATTGAAGTAGCCAAGGATCAGAGCACTAAGTCGGATTTGGTCTTAAGCAGTTGCCCAAGACAGAGTGCCAGTGATACGTATTCATTTACTCACTCATTCATTTCACTTAATGCAGTGTTTAATGAATGTCTGCCATGCGCCGGTCAATAAAAAATCATAAAGAGTCCAGGAAATGGCAACAATGTGCACAATCGCTGTGTAAATAAGGGACTTCACTTTAGAATTTGATGTTTATCTCTTTCAGAAGATTTAAAATGGTTTTGGCCTGTGAAGGAAATAGCTTCTGACTAATCAATATTGACAACCAAATTTTCCAGCATCTAAATGGAGCCAGGAGCTGTGTTTTAAGGCCACATCCACCTAAGGTGTATTACAATTGCCTGTATTTATGGACAGATGAGTTACATCAAGGTTTAAGGGAAATATATTTTCACTGCAGTGAGAAACTATTATTTTCTGCTTTGAAATTTATTCCTTCACTGGGGAATCCTACCTGGATTCCCTTTAGTTCCATCACTGGGTAGGTTTATGACCTTGGGGGCAAGTATTAACCATTCCAAGCTATGATTTCTCCATTTGTTAAAAGGCTTAATAGTAATATATACCTTATATAGTAATCCCTAAACAAATTAGTATTATTGTTATTATTATTATTATCCTAAATGATTTCTGGATCACCAACCCTATCTTAGGAAATCTATTTGCTTTTCTTTATTTGAAAGAAAATAATGATCATCTTTGCTACCTAAGAATTAAACACCAGTATTCTTTCTTATTACAAAATAACTTCACCCTTTCTTTTCACTCCTTGCTTTGGGAAATTAAAGATTTTAGTAAAATGTTTACCTTGAGAAAATGTATTAATGTATTAAATGATTTTTTCACCCATAAGCATCACCTTATTATTATTATCTGAAGGAGTCAGTGAAATATCTGAATATGCTTAGTTTTATAATGGAATGGGGAAGCAGGGAGAAAGAACTGGGCTCATCTTTTCCTTTTTTGGAATAACATATGAAGTGTAATTGACAAAGGAGAGAGATAGATCTGCTTTCAAGGGATTCAGGTTTGAGGAGTGAGGGGTAAATTTTAGCCACGCTGGGGAAACTGTGGGAAGTTCTAATTTGCATAAAGTAGAAAGCCTCCATCTAGGAAGAACATGGAAATCATGGCCCCAGTTTGGTTTTGATTTTGCCACAGCTCTGCTCTGCTTTAACCTCCTGATCTGGTCAATTCCTGTCCTCATGTTTGAACCCCAGAGCACATGGTATATATTGTTACGTGGTACCCTCTGCATTTGAATTCTTTAGAATTCAATGTCTTTAGAATGTCTTTAGAATGTCTTTAGAATGACAGTGATAATTCTAATCACAGAACTGCCTCAAGTACCCCGAAGTAGGTATGAGCTGGAAAAACATTTAAGAGACTCTTTAGCATCATATTCTTCCTCATCTGCTGGAATATTTAAAACTTGGCACAGGTCAGATATCTGCAGGAGGCCTTAGAATTTTTAAGAATTTGGGACCTCATGCTAGGTTTTCTGCAGGGTGTGTACTCGAAGATCTAGGTAATTGATGAACACACGCACACACATATTACGGTTCTGATGACTTAACTGCTTCCATACAGCTCTTTTCAATTCCATTTATAGCAACACTGATAAAATGTCTCACTCTTAGCTGAGCATAAAGCCAGGGGCACTGAGAGGATTCTTGTGTGAACTACCCTAAAACCTCTATGGGTATAACCTAAAGCAATTCATGAAGTTTTGCAACCTCAGGAGAATTTGTGGGCTGTGTTGGCTGGTGGATAAGATTTGCTGATTCTGTGGACATGCCTCACCCACTGCCTCCTTTCCTCACTTCCCTGGAGCTGTAGCATCAAAGACAATGAGACATTGTCTCATTGCCAGGCCACTGCTGGTTGGCAAATGGGTGTGAGAAGAGGAGGTGCTATAAATATCTTGTATAACGGAGCTGGGTAGATTGGGTTTCAGAATCAGAGATACTCCTTCCATCCTCCCTCCCTCCCCGCTGGTCCCTTCCTTCCTTTCTTTGTTTTCCGCGTATTTACTCACACCTCCTCTGTTTCTGACCCTGTTGCTCAGCCCTTCGCGTATAACGGAGCTCTCCTTCATTAGCGGCTTTCCGGTTTCGGTTCCCTGCCGCCAAGCATGGTGGGAAAGCAGGTCATCCTCCTTCTGACGTCACAATGCCTGCGACGTTCACCTCAACGGCATCTCATTACGTAGGCGTTTTATTATCTCACAATGTCACAAGAAGGGTGAGTACTGGACAGTAAAGTATTTTGAGAGAGAGGGAAGACCGTATTTACAGAACTTTTGTTACAGTGTATATATATATTTAAAATTTTTTTTTCATGTTTATTTTTGAGAGAGAGAGAAAGAGCACGAGTGGGGGAGGGGCAGAGACAGCGAGACACAGAATCTGAAACAGGCTCCAGGCTCTGAGCTGTCAGCACAGAGCCGGTCGCAGGGCTCGAAATCGGGAACAGTGAGATCATGACCTGAGCGGAAGTCAGATGCTTAACCGACTGAGCCGCCCAGGCGCCCCTGTTACAATATATTTTTGTAAATATTCTATTTTATTATTAGTTTTATCGTGCCTAATTTATAAATGAAACTTCATCATGGGTATGTATGTAGGGAAAAAACAGCATGTACAGGAAAAAAAAAAAAACCACTCTATGTAAGGTTCGGGTACTATCTGTGGTTTCAGGTATCCAGTGAGGGTCTTGGAGGTATCCCTAGGTGGATAAACAGGGACTGCTGTAGCGGCCAGATGCTCTAAGTAGGAGAAGGAAAATATCTATCTATCTATCTATCTATTTATCTATCTATTTACTTTGAGAGAGAGGGAATGAGAGAGAGAATCCCAAGAAGTCTCCACACTATGACTGTGTGGAGCCCGATGAAGGGCTGGAACTCACAAACCATGAGATCGTTATCTGAGCCGAAACCCAGTGTCGGTTGGTCAACCAACTGAGCCACCCAGGTGCCCCGGGGGAAGGGGAATATTAAAACATGTAATTCCCCAGGGTGCCTGGGTGGCTCAGTTGGTTCAGCATCCAGCTCTTGGTTTCAGCTCAGGTCATGATCTCATGGTTCATGGGTTTGAGCTCTGCATCTGGCTGTTCACTGTCAGTGCAGAACCTGCTTGGGATTCTCTCTCTGCCCCTCCTGGCTCATGCTCTCTCTCTCTACCTCTCTCTCAAAATAAATAAACTAAAAAAAAAAAAAAAACCCAAGTAATTCCAATAAAGTGGCATTATCATTATGGTAAGGGAGGGTGAAGTGCTCTTTTTCAATTGGCTAGAGCATTTGTGATTTCTACTCTGATGGCATTCTTCACATTGTGTCCAAAGCTAGTCTCCCTTTCTGGACTGTGTTCCCCTAGAAGGTCTCCTTTACGGTATATCCCCAATCCCAGCCCAATGCCTGGCATTTGGAGCCTAGTAAGAACTTATTGAATGAATAAATGCTCTATGATTATTGTTGATAAATATTTTATTCAGCTTTCTATATCTGTAATCCTGAACATATGGTTGACACACAATAAATATTAATCAATGAAATAGATGAATAGATAGTCATCTATTTTTTTTATAATGTGGTTTTTATTTATTTATTTTAAAAGTAACCTTTACACCCAGTGTGGGGCTTGAACTCATGACCTTGAGGTCAAGAGTCACATGCTCTACTGACAGCCAGCTAGGCACCCCTTAGTCAATGAAATGAATGAATGGTCGTGGTATTGTGAATAGCAGTTGTTGTGGAGAAAAAATACTGACCCAGGATGGAAGGGGAGTTGGGGATTAAGACTTACTTTTGCCAGGTACTGAGCTGTCAGTGACTGGAGCCAGATACAGCCTCTCTCTTGGGTTCTGATTCCTCATTTGTAAATGAATGTAAGTGAATGTGACAGCACCTGCCCCGCCTCCTTCACAGATTGGTCGTCAAATGCATCAAATGCCATACTGTAGGCAAAGTGCTTGTGAAGCACTGTACACATCTCACGATTCGCCACCTGCTGGCTGCAAGGGAGGGAAGCAACCTCAGTACAAATGAGAGTCCGGCATCGCTTTTCTTTGAGAAGCTCTGTGAAAGTAGAGCGCTTTCCATTTTAAATACCAAGTTCCTTGCTATGTTTTTTACTGTTACAAATCCTTTCTCAGCCTCCTCCCCTAAATATCAAAAGTACAACTTCATTCTTTTATACTTTTTCCCTTGGTATTTTATATGGAAAAATGTCAAACTTACAGAAAAGTTGAAAAAAACGTTGTAGCAGACACCTTATACCTTTCATCTAGATCATCAGTTAATCTTTCCCCAATTTGCATACTCTCTCTTCTCTCCATCTCTGAGTAGTATGTATGTGTATCTCTATTTATGTGTATATGAAAGTAAGTTTCACACAGCATAACATCCCCGTATAAACACAATACAATGATTACACTCAAGAAAAGTAATTTAGATAATTTAATTAGATATCATATACACAATGTACAGCCCATATTCAAATTTCTGCAATTATCCCAATATGTACTTTATAGCTGTTTTTGTGTTTTAAACCAAGGACCATGTATACTCATTCAGTGAATTTATTAGTTTTGCTCCTTAATCGCCCCCCCCCCCCTTTTTTTAAACACTTTCAGAGTCCAGGCTAGTGTCCCTGAATTTGGATTCATCTGAGTATTTCCTTAGGATTATATACATGTTAAACATTTTTGGGAAGAGTAATTCATAAGCTATGATGAGTTCTTCTTGGTGCATGTTGCCAAGAGGCATATGCCAGTTTGTTCCCTTATTGATGATGTTAAATTTGATTATAGCCTAAGTTTGGTTAAGTGTTATCTCCTTGATTTCTTCCTTCTAAAGATAGCCTTTCTGCATTGTAATCAATAGATGATCTATGGACTAATACTTTGAGACTAAGATACCCTGTTCACCTTCAACATTTTACCCAATGGTTTTAACACCCACTGACGACCTGTACAAAAATCACTTCTTATAATAGCAGATACAAATGCCCTTATTTATTGTTGACAAATGGATGTAGAGAGAATGGAACATTGACTTTATACGTCTTGATGGTTGGTGTGAGATGGGAAGTAAGTAGTGAGACTTTGGGGCAAACACAGTGGTCCATATAGAGAAGGAAGCTACATGACAGCGTGAGGACCCACGTGGGATAGAGGCTAAAATGTTGTGGGGATAAGAGAGTCTTACTGACTTTGGAAGCTTGGCCTGAAGTCAGCTTTGATGGAGACTGTTTATTGTATTTTATTTATGTCTTTTAAATCAGAAGTGACTCTAGTGACAGAACTTGGGTTCTGAAGGTTGTAGTAGTGGCCATACAGGGTAGGGCTGAATCTTGGAAACTAAATAGTAAAGCAGAGATAGGGTGATGCTTATGGGTAGATTGCCCTCCAGCCAGGTAGGTGGAATGTCAGAGAAGAAGTGGTAGGCTTCAAGTGAGAATCATGTTTAGGGATGAAGATTGCGTGAGCTCTAAGGTTGCTACTGGTGGGTAGAGCAGATAATGTGGGTGTTTGAGAACTGGTGATGCTTGGACACCAGGAAAGCAGATAAATAACAGGTGTCAAGAGCATTTAGCAGCAGGTAGCATGTCTCCAGGCAGGTCTCCAGTCCTAGAGTTCAGGATGGACACTGGAACTCAGAACAGAATAAGTCAGAAACACAGTAAAAAACCTATGGTTCTGAGCCAGGGGATGATGGTCTCAAAGACAGTATTACTTGGAGTCTGCTCTGCCTATACTTTACATACCTTGGGGGCAGCTATCCTCATTTTATTAATGTGGAAACAACCACAGAGAAGTTAAGGAATTTGCCCAAGACCACAGAGTGGCAGAGCAAGGATTCAAATGCAGTTGTCTGACTCTGAATCTAGGGCTCTTAACCACAATTTATTGTGTTTAGTCCCTGGGCACAAAGAACTTAGTTAGAGTCTGGAGGAAAATATGCTCACAACTGAGAAAAGTACAGTGGGATTGGTTAGCTGAGATATGATGATGGAACTAGGGACTCCAGAGACTAAGAAACCTGAATCTCACTTAGCTTTGAAGAGTCAAAGACTGATGGTCACTTGGGTATCCGGCACAGGACTCTTGACTGCTCCAAACCTCCCCTCAGAGTAAATAGTGGTATCTTCCTAGGGAAAACCAGAGGATGTGGCTGGCTGGTGAGTCAAGTCCAATCAGGTCAGTACTGGTGCACATCTCTTGTTTGGGGCAGGGCTCTACAGCCAAAGGGTCAGAGGTGGAGAATGGGGAGAGAGAGGGGAAAGAGGAGAGGGGAGAGGCGGAGAGGGGAAAGAGGAAAGGCAGAAGGCAGGAAGTGGTCTGAGAGGTAAAAGAGGAATGGAGTAGAGGTTTAAAGGATCTGGATGGGTTGGGAAGTGTGTGTTGCTACTCAGGTGCGGATTTCTAGTTCTTGTGGCACTAAATATGAAAGATCACAAGGCCAGTTGATTTGGAAAAGTGATAAGTCAGATGGGCCATAATATGGACAGTATGTGTATTAGCTATGCTGCGGAGGAGTTATCTCATTAATTCATCCATTCTTCCATCAACCCATTCATTCATTCATTGATTCAATTAATATTAAATGAGCACCTAATATTTGATCAAGCTCTGTGCAAGCCTCTAGGGTTGCAATGATGAAAAAAATGAAGTCTCATGTCCCTGTCCTCATGGAGATTTATAATCTAGTAAGGGAGGTATATTTAGTCACATAATAGAAACAAAGCTGAAACTACAACTGTGGCAAGTAAGAAAACTGGGGCATTTAAATCTCTGTACTTCTTCAAAACTTAGAGGTGATCTTTATATAATACATGGTTATTCTATGTACCACTAAGAAAAAAAATCATCTACAGTGGAAACCCTAACAGGGAATGCCACGTTAAACTGGGATACCAAAGGGCTTTCCCACTCAGTAAAAGGGTAAATAAGAAATAAATGATCTCAGAATAAGGAACAGCAAGGAAACTTGCTCGTCTCAACCTTGGCACTGAGTGGTAGGAGGAAAATAAAACTCCCTTGAGAATTCTGATGCCAAGTCAGTACTTAGGGTTTTCCGTCTGAATTCACGTTGATATTGTGTCCAAAAAAAGCTCAAGCAGAGAATTTAAGTGATCTCAGATTGGTGGTTCCCTGAGATGACTGGTAGAGGCAAGTGCAAATTCTGCTGGAAGAATTTGACTTTAATCTGGGCCAGCAGTGATTGGGAGAGTCCATTTACTTAGAGGACATACTCTCACGCTTAAGGGGAAAGACACATGCATTATCAACTTGATGAAACATGGTAATCAGAGAGGTGTGAGTGCCTTCCCTGGGACACTGATGGTTGGATTGATGTTGAGATCTAAAGGATGCAAAAGCTTTACCTTGGTAAGAGGGTGGGAAGAAGGTGGGAAGAGGGTGGAGGTATGAACACATGCAAAGGTCCTGCAGAGGGTGGAGAGTACAGAGGACTGGAGAGGCCTGGGATGCTGCAGTAGTGAAGGAGGAAGTGTGGTGCTGGTGGGTAAGGCTGGGGGGCTGGGGTCAGGTGACATTGTGTGGGGCTGTGTAAGACACATGAAGGAGTTTTGTCCAGATCTTAAGAGAAACAAGAGCCTGAAAGGTTTTTTGGAGGAAGAGACTGAGAGAATCACATATGAGTTCAGAAACAATGTCTTTGGGGCACCTGGGTGGCTCAGTCGGTAGAGCATCTGACTTCGGCTCAGGTCGTGATCTCACGGTTTGTGGGTTTGAGCCCCATGTTGGGCTCTGTGCTGACAGATCACAGACTGGAGGCTGCTTCAAATTCTGGGTCTCCATGTCTCTCTGCCCCTCCCTCGCTCATGTTCTGTCTCTCTCTCTCTCAAAAATAAATAAATATTAAAAAAAAAAAGAAACAATGCTTTTGGCTGCAGTAAGGAAAATATATTGAGGGTAGATGGAAGCCTAGTGAGTAGTCTAATCTTGGGACATGACTCTATTTGCAGAAAAGATAACTCAGAAAGTCTGAGGCTCACTTTGGACTTTACTAGATGAAAGAGAATAATCCTCAGACAAGGCAAGTTCAGAGAGTGTCACCATGACAGGAGGTCTGCAGTTGATGGGGGATTTCCTGGGGAGACCCCGAAAGTGGTGGTTTGGATTTCTCATAATATATCTTATAACACATTACTTGCCATTTCTTTGGGGGGTCCCCAAATGAGCTGCCCAAAAGCTACAAGGTTAAAGAGATTTTTCACAGTGCAGATGATCATGCTTTTCTTAAACCTCACCTGTCTTATTTTTTAATAAAAATCTGCTGTAGTTCAATAACTGGGACTTGTTCTACACTAAGAAAGGCAGGTTGTAGTCTCAGTGGTTAAATTTGCTGTGGTCTTTTTGCAGAGGCCCTGTTTCTGGCTTTTTTAAGGAGTATTTTATCTTTAAGCTCTATAGTGCTAGAAAAGAGTGACTTCAAACACCTATAAGAGATTTAAAATGTGCTCTTTTGTTTTTAAGCCTTGCTTTATAAGTAAGCATTAAATTATATAAACATGCATTAATAGGATCATATAGTACATAGTGGGGTTTTACTTTGTGAAATTATTTTTTTCTCATTTTCTTTTTAACTTGCTTCCTTCTATCAGCTAGCTTTCCCAGACCATGACTCTGTACCACTTCCCACCAGTAACTGACTAAATTTATTTTTATTTGTTTAATTAAAACTTATATTGTGCTCATATGAGCTGGGCATGTTCTAAACACTTGACAAACTTTAGGAGTCTGGTGAGCCTTGTGGATTTTTCTCACAATAATTTAAAAATGCGTAACATACTGGGGTGCCTGGGTGGCTCAGTCGGTTGAGCATCTGACTTTGGCTCAGGTCATGATCTCCCGGTTCTTGGGTTCAAGCCATGCATCAGGCTCTGTGCTGAATGCTTGTTCAGAGCCTGGAGGCTTCTTTAGATTCTGTGTCTCCTTCTCTCTCTCTGCCCCTCTCCCGCTTGTGCTCTGTCTTACTCTGTCTCTCAAAAATAAATAAATGTAAAAAAATTTTAAATGCATAACATAAAATATATAGGATTATAAAGTAAATTGATTATATTGAAATAGTTATCAAATCTTAAAAATATCACAATACATATTATACTTAACACTTTAAATAGACCTAGGGTTAGGTTAAATAACTGTCTTGTTTCAACATAATGAAAAGCATAAATGATACTTTGAGATATTTGTAACATCTCTGATGTGATATGAAAATATCTGTAACACAACCGTAGGTACTGCAAATAATGTTGAGGTTGGTTGTCTACATTTATAATTGAAGGAAGTGCTAAACTTTAGTTTGATGTGAAAATAAAGGTGTAATTTTTTTCTATCAAGTTTGTGCACGAACCCGCAGGTTAAGATAACACCTTTTGGTAGAGGAATTCCATTTCTGCTAAATGAACAAACTGTCTTGTATTCTGTATGTTCAAAGCTCATTAGAATATAGTGCAGTCTTCAGGAAAATGAGGTTTAGGTTTACCATTTTGGTACAGGAACAAATAGGAGTTGTAAACGGTATGGGGAGCATGTAAACTCCCACAAAAAAACTATAATGGGACGTAGTGGGTCCTCCACATCACACTAACTTGACTCTGGGCAGCAAGGTTGGTTTAAAATAATATGAAACACAAAGCGTCTGGCTGGCCCAATTAGTAGAGCATGTGACTCTTGATCATGGGGTCGTGAGTTTGAGTCCCAGGTCGGAGGTAGAGTTTATTTAAAGAAAAATAATAGATTTGAAAAAAATAGTAAGAAATAAAAGAAGAAAAAAATTCTGAAAAAATATTGGTAGAATTAATTTCAAGTACAAAAGATAAGGGGACAAATTGAATTCTCATAGATTGTGAATATACTTTCATATACTTTGAAAATCTGAAGGGATGCCTGTGTGGCTCGATCACTTGAGCATCCAACTTCGGGTCGGGTCATTATCTCATGGTTCATGAGTTCGTCCCCTGCATCAGGGTCTCTGCTGTCAGCGTGGAGCCTGCTTCGGATGCTCTGTCCCCCACTCTCTCTTCCCCTCTCCTCCTCTCTCTCTCTCCCTCTCAAAAAAAAAAAAACATTAAAAAAATCTGAAGATTGTTTGTGCCTTCATATCATACATTAAAAAACAATTCCACTCTGCAAGGGTCAGATTCCAATCTTAGTGAAGGAGGCAGGTTTGTTTTCTGTCAGACAAAAAGTTGGTGAGAGTAGTGGAGAGAGAAATGATATCTTCTGGGTAGGGGAATTCAGTTTCATTACCATCTGAGGGAGTGAGTTCTTCACATCCTTTGATCCTATTGTAAAGAAGACTTGGTCTCAAATCACCCACTTGATATTTTAGACATAGGTCCTTTTGCTTAGTGACTAGAGAAGCCCTCTAATGATGCTTTAAGCAATGGCTTTCAAACTTTTGTGATTATGATACCCAATAAAAAATATATTTCATATTGAGAGCCAGTACCTATACACTCACTCAAATGATGCAGACTTCATGAAACAATACTGACCTTTACTATGGGGACTGAGCTGACATCTTCTGTTTCAGTCTGTTTTATTCCATTACTTAATTCTATTTATGCCAGGTATTTCATATAGTTAAATTTCCTGCTTGTTCCAAAAGGCATTTAAGATCACAACTCCTGTGAAATACATAGGCATTTAAAGGGCTATTTGCCAGATGGGTCTTTTTCTAGACCTTTTTATTTATTTATTTTTTACTGTTTTTCTAATGTTTATTTATTTTTGAGAGAGAGAGAAATAGAGCCTGAGCAGGGGAGGGGCAGGGAGAGAGGGAGATGCAGAATCTGATGCAGGCTCCAGGCTCTGAGCTGTCAGCACAGCAAGACAGAGAGCGAGGGCATGCACTTGTGCGGGGGTGGGGGGGCAGAGAAAGAGGGAGAGAATCCCAAGCGGGCTCCGTGCTAACAGCTGGAAGGCTGATGAGGAGCTCGATCTCACGAACCACGAGATCATGACCTGAGCTGAAGTCAAGAGTCAGATGCTTAATCAACAGAGACACCCAGGTGCCCCAAGAGCAGTGATTTTCTTATCAAGGGTTGGGATATTAATAAAAATTAAAATTAAAAAATAGAAAAATATGTATACATATAAATATATTTTATATGTATTTATTGTATATTCCACACATGCTTATGTGTGGGATATATGCACATACACACACTCTCATACACACACTTGTTTTCTGTTGATTTTAGTCAAGAACTGAAAGCCACTATCTGAGACTGTAATTACTGAGCTTCTTCAGTGATTGAGAAGAAAAATAATCAAATGTGGCTCCAGTCTTTTCATTGCATATCTGGGGGCTGATCTGTTGGC
This sequence comes from Cryptoprocta ferox, assembly GCA_028646485.1. Lineage (NCBI taxonomy): Eukaryota > Metazoa > Chordata > Mammalia > Carnivora > Eupleridae > Cryptoprocta > Cryptoprocta ferox. Next base: position 128,692,860 of record CM053573.1, on the reverse strand, counting down.
CTGTATCCTCAAAGCCTGTCAGGACCTGTACTTCTTCAGAAATTCCTTCTGTTTGCAACATCACCAACCCCCCACCTTTCTTAGGACGCCTCCTCACCGTGCCAAGTGGTCCTATTTAACCGCTGCCCATGTAATTGTGGCCGCATTCCTTGACAGCTCTTCCATCGAAGTCACAGCAGTGCTGGCAGCCTTGGAAAGCTGAGGAACACCTCACGGCACTTTCTAACTTCTGGCAAGCCTGTGCCTCGTTGATAAAAGTACAGCAGGGGTAATATGAAGGAAGCCTGGTAGGGGGGTGCCTGGACTTTAGCTCTCAAAACCCTGGTTCTGAGAGCACATCACTTGACCCTTCTTGCTGTTAACTCCTTTGTGATTAATTCTCTCTCTTCCTTCTGGGACAGGAAATGTTCTGTTAGGGAAACTGGCCTAAGTACCAGAAGATTGTCACAGAATTGTTGTTTCACTATCTTCTTTCTTATTATATCTATATATATCAAATAGTCAAAGAGACTATTTGGTTAATATGGCATCCCCCCACATTAGGGAATGGGGAAGGGAGGAATATCAGGAACTTGCAAGCAGATGGGGCATTCTGAGGTCTGAGAAGGATGGCTTTTCAAGTTTGTGGGTTAAGAACACTTTTCTATAATGTGTTACTGCTGACAGTCTGCTCTCTGCAGCTGAATAGAATCATTTGGCTTCTTTCTCTCTGTCTAAAAATTTATTCACGGTTACTTAATATTTATGTAGATTTTTATTTTTAAATATTTATTTTTGAGAGAGAGTGTGCATGGGGAGGGACAGAGAGAGAGGGGGACAGAGGATTTGAAGCGAGCTCTGCACTGATAGCAGTGAGCTCGACACAGGACTCGAACTCACAAATTGTGAGATCATGACCTGAGCCGAAGTTGGATGCTCAACAGACTCAGCCACCTAGGCACCCCCTAGGTAGAGTTTTTAAATGCCCACTATGTCTTTCCTTCATTCCTTTATTTTACTCAATCTATCAGAATCTCCATCTAGATTTCCATGGCAAACTTTCTTAAAAGAGAGTCGACATTGCTCCTTTCTCATGGCCCATGCCCTTGAAATCATGCTTCTTAGAGAATTGCTCCAATGAATGAAACCATTCTTTGAAAAGTTATCAAAATTTTAAAATGTCCAAATTTAATGTCTCAAAATTTTTCATTGTGGAAAATTTAAAAAATACACCAAAGTAATGAGATCAATATAATGACTTCCATGCATTCATCGTCCAGCTGCAACTATCATCTACATATTGCCATTCTTGGGTTCTTCATCCTCCCTACTCCACGGCTTTTTTTTCTTTTTTTTAAAGTTTTATTTATTTCTTTTATGACAGAGAGCGTGTGCGAGCAGGGGAGGGGCAGAGAGAGGGAGAGAGAATCCCAAGCAGACTCGGACTGGTGTCGGGGCTCTGTCTCAGGAACCATGAGCCCGTGATCTGAGCTAAAATCAAGAGTCAGACACTTAACCGATTGGGCCACCCAGGCACTCCCATGACTTTTTTCTTTTTCTTTTTCTTTTCTTTTTAATGTTTATTTATTTTTGAGAGAGAGAGAGAGAGAGACAGAGTGTGATCAGGGGAAAGGCAGAAAGGGAGGGAGACACAGAATCCTAAGTACGTTCCAGGCTCTGAGCTGTCAGCACAGAACCTGATGCGGGGCTTGAACTCACAAACTGTGAGATCATGACCTGAGCCACAGTCAGGTGCTTAACCGACTGAGTCACCCAGGTGCTCCACCCATGACTTTTTTCTTAATTCACATTCTCTTTTACTTCTTTGAAGTGTTTAATTTAACTAAATATCCCCCTTTTTTAAAAAATGCCTCTTTGCTTCTGAGAACGAACAGTCCTAGACCTTTTTATATGTTGGATTTCTTCTTAATTAGAAAATGGTGAAGTGTCATTCTGGAGAGGTGCCTTCTTTTATGGAAATGTGCATAATTAAAAATTATGGATTACTCGTGCTGCCCAGGCCAAACTCTGGGATTAAAGTTTGGATCACCTTGAGCAGATACAGAGGACTCAGGAAAGTAGAGAAGGTAAGAGAAAGGTAAAGGCCAATGTGTGCTGTTGGCACCTGGGAAGGAGGAAAAGTATTTTCTCATTAGTAAATAGTTTTCTAAATTTTGTGAACTTCCATAAAAGAATTTATGCCATTTTTTCACATCTACTATAGCTAAACAAATGCCCTCCCTGTGACCCAGTAATTCTAATCCTGTATAGCAGAGAAATTAGTACATGTGTCTACAAAAAGATAGGTAAGGATGATCATAGAGGTTTTACTCGACATCGTAAATACCTGCATCAGCCTAAGTGTCTGTGAATGGGAAAAAAGAGAAATAAAATGTAGTGTATTCACACAGTGGTATTCTGTTCAGCATAAAAAGAAACACTGATGCGTGTAGCAATCTGGATGGACACAGAGAGTCTACACTGTGGGATTCCATTTAGATGAATTTCAGTAATACGCAAAAGTAATCTATGGTGTTAGAATTGCATTTAACTCTGGTAGAGACGGTATTGACTGAGAGAGTGCCAAAGGGAGACATCTCAGGTGTTGAAATGCTCTCTGTTTGGATCTGGGGGTGGATTTACAAGTGCATTAATTTTGCCTGTTCTTCTACTTCATTTAAATGGAATCATGCAAGGTTGTTTTGTCTCCTTTGTTTCAAGTCTGTGACAACTTGTGTTTGTGTGTGTGTATGTGTGTTTTGTCTCTTGTAATCTTGATACTTTTGAGGTTTCCTCATAGTATTCTATACTATAGGGTTCTATTTCATAGAATATCTCTCACTTGGTGTTTGTCTGATATTTTCTCATGATTTGATTGAGATCATGCATCTGGCAAGAAAACCACAGAAATGATGTGTCTTTCTTAGTACATCGTGTTGGGAGATACATGACATTAAAATGTTTAATTATTGGTGATGCAAACTTTGAACACTTGGTTAAGGTAGTGCCTTGCAGGTTTCTGTACTGAAAAGTTACTCTTTTCTCTTTTATAATTAGTAAGTGTCTTGTGGGGAGACATTTGGAGAATATGGGCTTGTCCAACTTTGGTTTTAAGTTTATGGCTCCCTTTCAGCCTAAGCCAAATGAGTTCCGTACTGGGCATTGGGGCCGAAACCTAATAATAACCATGGGTTGCTCTCTGTGGGTGTATTTTTATAAGATACTATGGGCGGGGAGAAGTAGCTGGTCTGAGGCAGAATTTGAGTGTTCTCAAGTTTCTTGGTTTAACACTGTTATCACTCTTTCCAATTCATAAAGAGCTTTAAGGTTTAGACAAAATAATGGACCTTTAGGAAGTAACTTGAATTTTGTGGACCTTAATTTATTCACCTATTCATGTACCTAGGATAAAAGTTCCAAAGTCCTTACTTTTTACCTTACTCATTTTTTACCTTACTCATTCCCTTTGCCAGTGAGAAATTAAAAAGGAGCTTCCCCACCCCAACCCAACTCCTCCACCTAGCTAGTCCTATTCATCTTTCATGTCCCAGCTCAAATATCAGTCTTAGAGAAGGCTTCGCTGCCACCACAGCTTGGGGTAACTGCCTGCTTAGTCATACTCCCAGCACCCTTTACTTGATCTTCTGCACCACTCATTATTAAAGATATAACAACTTGTTCAAAGTCAGCTTCCCCACTACATTGTAAGTACCATGTCTGGTTTACTTTGATATCTGGCTTTTACCACCATGTCATATCACTTAATAGTTGCTCAATATACAGGTGTTACATGAATGGAACTGTGCATAATTGCATGTCCTATTGATTTGGGCAAGATTAAAAAAGGGCAAGAAAGCAAAAATAAAAAGCAATAGCTATTATGGGAGGCTGAATCATGCTCCTTCCCCTGCCCTTAATCTCTGGAACCTGTGAATGTTATTTTATATGGCAAAGGCACTTTGGAGATATGATTAAATTAAGCATTTTGAGATGGAGAGGGGTTTTGTCTGGGTGGGCCCTAAATATAATCACAGCATCCTCATAAAAGGGAGGTGGAGGGAAATTTGACCGCAGGAGAGAAGGTGACATTTTGGGACAGAAGATTGAGTGGCGTGCTTTGAGAATGGAGGATGGGGACACAAACCAGGGAATACAGGTGGCAACTAGAAGTTGGAAACAAAATCAATGAAATAGATTCTTCTCTCAGAGTCTACAGAAAAGGCCAGCCCTTCTGGCACATTGACTGTGACCCTGATTGTGGACTTTTGCCCTCAAGAAATGTAAGAGATTAATTTGTGCTGTTATAAGCCACTAAATTTCTCGTGGTTTGTTATAGGGGCAATAGCAAACTATTACAGGTATTCAAACAAACCTAAAAAAAGGAACAAAGTTACACACAATGCCAAGAATACATGAAAACAAAATAATTCACAAAAGTAAGACATTAAATTAATTCTAAATGTATATTAGCTACAATAACGAAGGCAGCATACCACAGTTGGCTCAGGACAGCTTTGTTGAGGCACCAATTGAGCATGTTTCTGAGAATCACGGGTGTGCCGACTATATGCATGCCCACACACCAGAGAGACGTGTTGCACATCTGCCGAATGCTCCACAGCACACTGGTTCAAGGAATTTTCACTGAATTTGGAGACCTCAGTATATCCTAGTAGTGTCATAATTTTTATTCGTGAATGTCAAATTTTTGCAAATTCATAGTAACTAGTATGTCATTAAGCCACTCAAAAAGAGAGTATATATAATTCCACATTACTTTCCTGGAAGCATAACATCAGTGTCTGGCCCTAGGGAGGCCCTGTAGTGGGCCATAGACCAGGATGAGAGGTACACTGGACAGAATGATTCCTCTCTTTTTTCCCCAGCTTTATTGAGATATAATTGACATAAAACATTGTAGAAGTTTAAGGTGTACAATGTGATGATTTGATACATGTATAAAGAAATGTTTACCACAATAATGTTGTTAACACATCCTTCACTTTACATAATTTCATTTTGTTGTTGTTATGGAAAGAATATTAAAGCTACAATGTCACAACAACTTTCCAGTATATGACAGAGTATTGCTAATTATAGTTAACCACACTGTACCTTAGATCTCTAGAACATACTCCAGAACATCTCATAGTTGAAAGTTTGTACTCTTTGGCCAATATATCCCCATTTCTCCGTCCTCTCAGGCCTTGGCAACCACAATTCTGCTCTGTTTCTATGAGTTTGATGTTTTTAGATTCCACATATAAGTGAGCTCATATATATGGTATTTATTTTTCTCTGATTTATTTCACTTAAAGTAATGTCCTCAAGGGACTAGGATTTTCCTCTTTTTCATAGCTGAACATTATTACATTCATATGTCATATATATAGTGTCATCTTTGGATGGACACTTAGGTTGTTTCCATATCTTGACTATTGTGAATAATGCTTCAATGAATGTGGGATTGGAGATATCTGAAGATGGCAATTTCATTTCCTTTGGATATATACCTAGATGTGAGATTACTGGATCATATGGTAATTCTGTTTTTGATTTTTAAAATTTTATGTTTGTTTATTTATTTTTTTATTTTTAAAGTCTATTTATTTTGAGAGAGAGAGCAAGAGCAAGAGCATGAACAACTGGAGAAGGACAGAAAGAGAGGGAGAGAGAGAATCCCAAGCAGGCTCCACCCTGTTAGCACAGAGCCCAATGGAACTCGATTTCATGAACCATGAGACCATGACCTGAGCCAAAATCAAGAGTCAGATGCTTAACTAACTGAGCCACTCATGCTCCCCTCTTGTTTTTGATAATGACCATTCTAACAGGTGTGAGGTGATATCTCATTGTGGTTTTGGTTTGCATTTCCCTGATAATGAGTGATGTTAAGCATCTTTTCATGTACGTGTTGGCCATCTGTATGTCTTTTTTAGAGAAATGTCTATTCAACTCCTCTGACCAATTTTAATCAGATTGTTTTCTTGCTATTGAGTTGTAGGAGTTCTTGTATAGTTTAGATATCAATCCCTTATCTTATATATGGCTGGCAAATATTTTCCTCTATTCTGTAAGTTACCTTTTCATTTTGTTGATGGTTTCTTTTGCTGTGTAGAAGCTTTATAGTTTGATATAGTTATATTTGGTTTTTGCTTTTGTTGCTTGTGTTTTTGATGTCACATCCTAAAAATAATTGCCAAGACTGATGTCAAAGAACTATTCTCAACATTTTGTTTTTCAAGGAATTTTATGATTTCAGTTCTTAGATTTAAGTCTTTAATCAATTTCAAATTCATTTTTGAGTGATATAAAATAGATGTCTAGTTTTATTTTTCTTCCTGTGGTTATTCATTCTTTCCAACACTATTTGTTGAAAAGATGATCCTTTCCCCATTGAGTATTCTTGATTACCTTGTCAAATATTAGTTGACTGTATATTGACTATTTCTGGGTTCTCAATTCAGTTCCAGTGGTCTATGTGTCTACTTTTACGCCAGTACCATACTGTTTTCGCTACATAGCTTCATAATACAGTTTGAAATCAGGAAATGTGATGCCTCTAACTTTGTTCTATCTCAAGATTTTTTTTGGCTATTTAGGGTCTTTTGTGGTTCCATACAAATTTTAGAATTGTTTTTTCTATTTCTGTGAAAAATGCCATTGGAAATTTATTAGGGATTGTATTGAATCCATAGATAGCTTTGGATAGCTATCTTTGGCCATTTAACAATGTTAGTTTTTCGGGGTCCCTGGGTGGCTCAGTCAGTTGAGCGTCTGACTTCAGCTCAGGTCATGATCTTGTGGTTCATGGGTTCAAGCCCCGCTTGGGGCTCTGTGCTGATAGCTCAGAGCCTGGAGCCTGCTGCAGATTCTATGTCTCTTTCTCTTTCTGCCCCTCTCCCACTCACACTCTGTCTCTCTCTCTCAGCAATAAATACACATTAAAATTTTTTTAAAAAATGTTAATTTTTCTGATCCATGAACATGAGATTTCCTTCCATTTGTTTGTGTCATCCTCAACTTCTTTCATTTAAGTCTTCTAGTTTTTGGTGAACAGATCTTTTACCTTCTTGGTTGCATTTATTCCTAAGTGTTTTATTGCTTGTGATGCTATTGCAAATGGTATTGTTTTTTAAATTTATTTTTCAAATATTTTTTTTTGTCAGTGTATAGAAATACAACTGATTCCTGTGTGTTGACTTTGTGTCCTGAAATTTTACTAAAGTTGTTGAATAGATCCAATAGTTTTCTGGTGGGGTCTTTATGATTTTCTCTATATAAGATCATATCATTTGCAATGGAAGATGATTTTATTCTTTCCTTTTTGAATTGGTTGTCTTTTATCTCTTTTTCTTGCCTAATTATTCAATACTATGTTTAATAGGAGTGGTGAGTGTGGATACCCTTGTCTTGTTCCTGATCTTAGAAGAAAAGCTTTCAGCTTTGTACCATTAGTATGATGCTAGCCAGTGATGTGTCATAAATGGCCTTTGTTATGTTGCTGTGTATTGCTTCTATACCCAATTTTTTGAATATTTTTTATCATGAAATGATGTTATATTTTGTAAAATGCTTTCTCTACATTTATCGAGATTATCATGTGATTTTTGTCTTTCATTTTATTTGAAGAAGCAGTCACCTCTTCAAGACTTTATGGACTGGCTTCCATAAAGAAAGGCCTTCACCTGCAGGTGGGAACACGCTGGCGTGTGGTGTGACCCTGGATCTAGTCATGCACGATGCTAAGTACAGGGATGTGTGGGGACTCTTGGTCCAAGAGGGTGTGATGTTAGGCTGCTTGGGTCCATAGCATTCACAAGTGCATGGTCCTTGTCAAGTGTTGTGGGGCTCCATAGTGGCTGGAAGGGCTGTTGGGGTCCTCAGCAATGCCTCCAGGTCTAGCAGCTAGGGCCAGAGCTGGTCGTGCACATGCACTCAACTGTGGGGGCCAGCTGCAGATGCTTATATAAAGAGAAGGGCTGGTTGCAGGATATATGTAGTGGTGGGGACCAGGGCCAACACTAAAGGCTTGGGTCAACTCTGGGCACACCAGCAGTTTTGATGGCCCTGGATGTTGGTGTGTATTCCTACAGCCCCAGGGTCTGCCAACAGCATGCAGAAAGCAGTGGAGGCTGGTGACAAGGGTTGGGTGGAGGCATGCAGGTGCACTGTTGGGGGGCTTTCTATAAGTGCATGCAGTGGTGTAGGCCAGCAACTGGAGGTAGGGCTGAGTCCAGGTCCACAAACAGCTATAGGGCCTTTGCCGTCTTTGCTTCCATGGCTGCAAGATCTCACCAGGGGCATGCACACAGCAGTAGAGACAGGTGACAGGAGTTAGACTGGTGGTGTGCAAGTGCATGGCTAGGTGGACTAGCCCCAAGTGTGCACATGGTAGTGGGGGTTAGCTGTGGGTGTCTAGATTGGTATTTTGCATTCGTGCAGCTGCAGAGGACTGCCCAGTCCATGCCATGGCTGCTGGCATGGATCCCAGGCTTTGGGGGGAGAGGCAGAAGGGACCCAGATGGCTGGCATCTGTTGAATATGAATACCTATGGGGTAAAAATCAGTGAAATCTGCAGGGGTCCATAGCTGTAATGGTCATTGGTTTCTTCAGTGGTGAGAGTAGTGAGGTCCTCTGCAGAACAAGGCACTAGGAACCATGGTCACTCCTGCCCATGGCTGATACTGGTAGCTCCTGCCCTTCATCCTTGTTCCTAGCCAATTCTATATGCCTCAGCTTTGCCAGTCTCTGGATGTAGTAAAACCAAAGTGATCCTGAAAGGCTGGTAAAGCTCTCACTCACTCTGCTCTCCCTTTTCTGGGGAGGAAAACTCTTTCTAGCTGGGGAGTTACCTCTTGTGTTGAGCAGTACCGGTCTGGAGGATGGAATGATGCAGGCAAAATGAAACAGTTTTTCCTTCCCTTTTCATTTGGTTATTCTCGGGTTTTTTGTTCCATTGTGTTGCTGAAGTTTCTTGGATGGATTCCTGACCTCTCTCAGGGCTGCTTTCATTTGTGGATAGCTGTCTAATTGTTGATTTTTGTCAGGGGTGGAGGCTGCAGCTACTTTATCATTTGGTGACATCATTCCAGAATAATTTCTATGATCCCTTTTAGTTTATGACTTAAGAGCCATAATGAAAATTCTGCACTTTCTTAGAAAGTTACAGTAGGTTATTTCCTATCACATTTCCCCTGCAGTATGCCTCATTCCCCCCTGAGCTGTGTTGCTGTATGGAATAAAAATCTAGAATTATAATCCATGTGGAGAAGAATGAGTGTTGAAAAGTACCTTCGTGGTCAGCTGTCCTAAAATTCTATTTCCCTTCCCTACCATGCTGGACCATGGACTAGGACATCCTGCTAGGGGTTCTCATTTATCCAATTAGTGTCCACCAGACTCATTGTACATAGGTAGGATTGGTAGAATTGGATTCTTGGACTTTATTTTAGATTTACTGAATTGAAGTTTACTGGTGTGGTGCCTGAAATCTGTATTTTTTTCCCCCAAGATCCCTTAGATGATTGGGATGTGTCTCTAAATTTGAGAATCTTTGTGGCAGATGGTAAAGCTTTGGGAAACCATAGGGCATATTTTACTCCTCTTTCTATTCTTCAAAGCTCTGATGCCTGTCCCTGGTCCCATATTACTAGTATATATTTTAATGGATCTGCAGAGGGATTCTTGAATTACAATGAAAGTAAGATTTTTAGGTCTTCTCAGAGAGGAATTAAAAATGTTATTACATGGCTACTATTCATTGAATCCTACTTTGTGCCAAGTATTTATGTGTATTATTTCTAAAACTTTTAACAATCCTAGAAGTTGGATGGGAACAGTCTCTGCATTATAGAAGAAGAAGCAAGCTCAGACAATTTCAGTGGTTTGCTCAAGGTGAAAGAACTAGAAATTGATGGATCCAGATTCAGACTCAAATCTTCCTGAGACCAACATACTTTCTCTTTCTATCAAATCATAGAGTTATAACTATTCCAGAAGACTTGTTTTTAACTCCAACTCCTGGAACACCGTTTGTTTTCTCCATTAGTGAGATTGAGTATAAGAGGAGAAAGGGAACCAGAAGGAGAGAAGGAAATTATTTACTTCTTTCAGTAGCTTTGAGGATGACCTGATTGTGAGAGGCAGATTTTGGAAAAGAAGGATAACAATCACTGAATGAAAATTCAGTGATTAATTGGGAGCCAGCGTCATGGAAAGAACTGAGTCACATAATTAAAATTCAAGCACATATTAGGATTTTGTTCTTTGGATGGAACACCATCCTTAAGTATTAATTGGACCTGAAGGAAATACCTTACTTTGTTAAATGATCATTTGATGTTCAAAGATTTACCTTCCTTCTTTTGGTAGCTGTTTCTCAGCATCCTTTGTGCCTCTCCTTTTCTCTTTCACTTGCTGGCAGTTGGAAAGTGTAGTTGCTCCACCCTAGGCCTTCTTCATCTATGTGCTCTCTCCTAGATCATCTCACCAGTCCCCTGTGTTTGAAGATCACTGAACTGTGTAGGAATGCCAGGTTTGTGTATTGTCTGTGCACAGACACCTGCACTGGGGCATCTAACAGGGCATCTGCATCTTCACAGTTTGAAATAGGCCAAGGGTTTTCCACCCCACTCCCTATTCTCTTCTCAGATGGAGTTCTTTCCCAGCCCAGAGAAGGCTACCCAGTTATGAAAGCCATTCACCTGCTTATAAAACAGGTTTTCTGTGAAAACTAGAAACTGGAGAGACGTCTTCAGTTTTCTCCTCTATGTCACCCCTCATGTCCGGGGATATCTGGGAAGGGATTGTCAGTGTTCCCTCTAAAATATTTCCCCAGTCCCTCCACTTTGTTCTGTCACCATTGCCATCTCCTAACCCAGGCCCTATTGCCTCTGACCTAGTCTCTGCAATTCCATTTTTTTTCCTCTGTAACTTGTTCTCCATAATGGTTTCATAAAAACATAAATCAGACAACTTCAGTCCCTTGCTTGAAACACTTCAAAGGCTTCCTTCAGAACTTGGAATAAAATCCAAACCTTTGAAATTGTCTAAAGGCCTTGCATGGTGGCTCTTTCCTACCTTTCAAATCTAACTGCTTCTTTCTCACTCTTCTCAGAGCTCCAGCTCTACTGGCTGCTTTTCTGTTCTTCAAATATGCCAATCTCTTTGCTGCCTCTGGTCCTTTGCACATGCTGTTTCCTCGGTTTGAAATATTCTTTCCCCTCTTTACCTGGTAAGATCTCACACTTTGGGTCTTAGTTCAAATATTATCTTCTCACAATGGACTTACCAAAATGCTCTATATGATTATCCACTATTTTTTGTTGTTACTCTACTGATTACTCTTAAAATTTGACACAAATCCTTGCATGTATTGTTATGTGTAGAATTAATTAGTATCTATATAGCCTTCCATTAAAACAATAAAAAATGTAAGATGCATTTATGTCTTCTGCTTCCTCCTCTTTCCTCATTCCTGTGTTGATTTTAACTGGAATTTAGTTTCAGATTATTTTGAATATTTTAACAAACAATTCTTTAGGTTTAAGAATACAGTTTTGTAATATTTCCTACATATATTTATTTCTCTGAACTTCATTTTCTTTTTCCTGAAGTTCAGTTATTAATTTTTTCATCATGGATTTTTTGGTAAGAATAAATTGAGTTCTTTCATGAGAGACAGCTATGTACATTTGCTAAAACTCATTGAACTATACTTAAAACCTGTACATGTCACTGTATGTAAATTACCTCAATAGAAATATAGTACTGGGAAAGAATTTAATGCATGAACCAATGGATACAGCTGAGGACTCAGGCTAAAGGAATTTCTCTTAGAACACAACACAAAGAGATAAGAGATAAATAAATGGAATAAATGGATGAATCTATGAATATTCAGTTAAGAGAGAACATATACAGAAGTTGTAACATTGATTAGTAGGAGTTTTAGGAGAAAATATAATCTCATGGAATGAGAAATAGAGTGAAGGATATACTCAGAGTAATAAAGGAAATTTCCTAGAATGACAGATGCAAAGGTCCAATGTATATACTTTAAATCCATATTTAGACACATAGCAGAGTTAAGAATATTGGGGTGCCTGGCTGGCTCATTTAGTAAAGCATGCAACTCTTAATCTTGGAGTCATGAGTTCAAGCCCCATGTTGGGCCTGGACCCTACTTGAAAAAGAAATAGTAATTTGAAGGGACACATGTATCCCAGTGTTTATAGCAGCATTATCTACAATAGCCAAATTATGGAAAGAGCCCAAGTGTCCATTGACTGATGAATGGATAAAGATGTGGTATATATACCACATGATGGAATATATATATATATATATATATATATATATATATATATTATTACTCAGCCATCAAAAAGAACCAAAACTTGGCATTTGCAATGACATGGATGGAGCCAGAGAGTATTAGGCTAAGCAAAGTCAGCCAGTCAGGGAAAGACAAACACCATATAATTTCACTCATATGTGGAATTTAAGAAGCAGAGCAGATAAATATAAGGGAAAAAAAGAGAGAGGCAAACCAGAAAGCAGCCTTTTAACTATAGACAGTAAACCAACGGTTACTGGAGGGGAGGTAGGTGGGGGAATGGGTTAAATCGGTGATGGGTATTAAGGAGGGCACTTGAGATGAGCACTGGGTGTTGTATGTAAGTGATGAATCACTAAATTCTATCCCTGAAACTAATATTACACTGTATGTTAACTAACTGGAATTTAAATAAAAAGTTGAAAAAAAAGAAGATTACAAAACACTTAACAAAGTAACCAGTGCTATAGATGCAAAAGAATCCCCCAATAACTCACCCAGTAATACTTCAAAACAAACATATCCAACTTCATTTTCATTAGAATGTTGCTATATCTTCACACTAATGTGTGTGTGTGTGTATATATATATATAATATCTGGGTCTTGCTTTTTATATTGTTTTTTTTTTATATTAGGTTTTAAAATATTTTTTTAGATGGAGTTTTGTTTTCCAGACAAGAATGCCAAGTTAGTCTCTGTTTATAAAAAGCAATTACAATTCAAAGACACGTCATATTTGCCTCTTTTGCCAGCTCTGCCTCATCTGAATATTGCCATGTTATGACAAACATTAATTCACCACTGCTGTCTATGGAACTAATTTTTTGTTCAGGATCAAGACCTCCGGCAAAGCTTTGGTTTATCTCCTTTCTTTGATTTCTGTCATTAGATTCACTGCCAGATAAAGATTTTCTTTTTGTATCTGCTTTTTGAAAATTATGAAATGCTTCAAACTCTGGACAATCTAAATTTTCTTCAGGTTCCCAAGTATTTTCAGCATTTTCAGTAAATCCTTCCACTTCAGGAAATACTCCTTTTTTCCATTCATTAGGCATTCATTAGGTGGAAGAATTTTTCCACCAAAATTCTTCAGTCTCTGCCTCTTCCGCTTTATTACTCTATCCGTTATGTATCTCTGCCACTTTTTGCAATATATTTTGATTGGATGCCATTTAAAAATTTTTAATTTACACATAGTTAACATATAGTGTCATATTTGTTTTGGGTATGCAATATAGTGATTCAACAATTCCATATATTACTCAGTACTCATCAAGATAAGTGTACTCTTTAATCCCCTTCACCTATTTCACCCATTCCCCCACCCACCTCTCCTCTGGTAACCATCAGTTTGTTCTCCGTAGTTGAGTCTGATTTTTGGTTTATTGGATGCCATTTTTTGTAGCAGACTTGAAGAGTTGTTATTCACTGCCTCTGATCTGCTCCAAGTCCCTGGTTCGTAGCACCTTTGGCCATGTGTGCTCTTAGCCCGAGCTCCATTGTTTCTTAATAGAATGCTTTGACTTGACCTTTTATGGCTTCTATCTAAAAACGGGATAGAGAATGGGTAGGTTGGGTTGTCAATAAATAAATAAATCCCCTTTTTTGTGGGTGAAATCTGTAAGATGATAATTAGCAAAATTTTTTCTTTGTTATTTAGCTGTTGATTTCTCAAAGAAAAATATTACTAATACTGAAAGTAATTTCAAGTTTCATAAAAGAATTTAAGTGGAGACAAATATATTCAATCTACTTCTGCAAAAAGCCAGAGAGAACAATTGAGGAAATTGCAGAATTTGGTGAATCCCAAACAAGGAGACTATTTTACTGGCCGCAATTCACTACAGAGGTTCTAGAAATACTGGTGCTATCACTATTCATGCTTGTGAGAAAATGCTAAATGGAACTGGATGCATTAAATTCTACTTTGTTAAAATGAGTTCCCATGTGGCTATATAGTGACATGTTGACATTGTGAAAAGAAGAGGTAAAGTTAGCTGGTGAAGGGTTGGTTGTACTTTTATAGTGCAATCTAATTTCAGAAAACAAATGCACAGATGATTTTTAATAGCATAAGTAAAAGTCTAGCATTTTACTTTTTTATTTTTTATTTTATTTATTTTTTAGAGAGAGAGCACGAGTGGGGGAGGGGCAGAGAGAGAGAGAAAGAGAGAGGGGGAGAGAGAGAGGGAGAGAAAGAATTCTAAGCAGCTTCTGCACTGTCAGCCCTGAGCCCGATGTAGGGCTCGAACCCATGAACAGTGAGATCATGACTTGAGCTGAAATCAAGAGTTAGACACTTAACCCACTGAGTCACCCAGGCGCTCCTAGCATTTTATCTTTTTTTTTCAAAAAACTTTTTTTATGTTTTATTTATTATTTGAGAGAGAGACAGTGTGAGCAGGGGAGGGACAGAGGGAGAGAGGGCGGGACAGACTCCAGGCTCTGAGCTAGCTATAAGCACAGAGCCCGATGCAGGGCTCGAACCCAAGAACCGTGAGATCAAGACCTGAGCTGAAGTCGGACGCTCAACCGACTGAGCCACCCAGGCACTCCCACTAGTATTTTATCTTATGGCATTGATGAATGAAATGGAGGACCAGTTGTTTTCTATCTTTTCTTAGGCACTGTGATTCTAAGGTCCATGTTTGTCTACATGGACCAAATGTCTCCCTAGGAGGTTCCCATCTTGTCATGTATACTCTGTTAGCTGTTTCTCCCTTACCAAGCATAAGTTGGTCATTATTATCTAGCTTAGAAAACAGAAAGTGGCTACCTGTGACAGTGCACAGGTAAGTCTTGGTAAGGAGCAGGAATGCAGAATATAGACATAAGTGAGTTTTTTTTGGGAACTATAATAGAACTAAATTGTGAAATTTGCCTCTCAGTACAACCTCCTCTTTCTGGACATGTGCTCCTTCCCACAATCACCACCCTCTGGAATCTCATGCTACTTAATTTATAATCAATTAATTTATACAGACGGTAACAAGGTGTTTTCCTTTTTAAAAGCACATAGGCCTTTAAAAATGCTATTTTGTTTAACTCAAGAACTGTGTTGCAAATCGGGACATTCAAAGCCATAGAGAAAAGATCATTGGCTGGAGTTTTGTAGAAGGCCAGCTTTAGAGACGTAGGCTATAATCCCAGGCAGGTAGAAGGAAGTTTAAATGGATAGGGAAGCTATTCCTATTGAGGGGAGGGGCCATAGTATGAACAGAAAGGATAAAAGTGCTGGATGACACCAGTGGATGCAAATGGGAGGAAGGTAAAGCAAGGTGATGGTGTTGGGAAAATAATTAGCTTTAGCTCTGGAGATTGGTAAATTTTGTCTTTAAGCTTTTGAAGGACAAGGTCATCCCTTTCCAATTTCATGCTGCACAGCTTGGGTTTAACAAGAGTGTACTCAGTCCAGGTCTGGAACAGATCCACGAGGCCTTTTGAGAAAAGGCCAGTCTTCCCTAGAATTCGGTCGTATATTCTTCTTAGTCTTTAGTTCTGGCAATTTTCAACCAACATAGGTGTTCTTTGGGTACTAACCATCAACATTTTTCAAAACTTTCTATGAGAAATTTAAAATATATACAAATGTAGAGAGAATAGTATAATGAACCCCATGTATCACTTTCACCTAATTTCAACAGTCACTAACATCTGTTGGTCTTGTTTTCTCTATTATCACATAATAGTCCCCTCACTCCCTTATTTAAGCTAAAGTGTTTTGAAGCAAATCCCAGAGTGCATGTCATTTTACCCATAAATACGTCAGTAAAATCACGGCCATCTTAACTTAATTATAGTTAGAAAGATGAGAATGAAAGAAATTATTATAGTCTACATTTATTATGTTCTACTGTGTTCAGAACTCTCTGCCAAGCACTTTGCATTGTGTTATTTTAGGTCATCCCTTCACCATTCAGTCACTTTTCTGACAGTGAAACTAAAGCTGCAATAGGTGTAGTAAATTGATAAAGGTCACAGAGCTAGGAAGTGATGCTACTGGGATTCAAATTTTCTTTGCTTACTCTGTATCCTGTGCCTTTAACCACTGTATACAAATATCTTACCACTGAAACATATTTGTCCTCTGAAAATAGACCCATAAGGAACACCTTTGCATGGGTGAAAAAATTGCTTTGCATAAACCTATTTATCCTATTGTTTAGTGCCCTTGAATGAATTCCTTGTTGACTGAGAATGTTTGGGCTGAAGGAGTATTGACTTTGGAGTCATACAGCTTTAGGTCGGACATAATTGTTTCATCACTTTATGGTTGTGAGCCTTTGATAAGTCACTAGGGCTCTGAGTCTCAATTTTTTCATCAACTTCTATGAAGATTAAATGAAATGCTTCCAAGTTTTGCAACAGTGCACTTTATGGAGACTGGAACCGAGTGTATTTTTGTACTCTGCCTCCACTTTGTCTTCTTCCATCTCCCCATGACATCTCACTATGAGTGTATTTTTTGCTTCTCCTCCCGCCACCTCTCTTCCATGCTATATAGTCAAGCCTATAGTTATATCCATATATCCTATGTTTCTTGATTTAGCATTTTTTGGGGGTTTAATTTCTACTCCTTTACTTTATCTCTTATAAATTTTAAAATGCCCAAGCCTGGCTATTGCCTTATATTAATTTTGTGCCCAAAGGCAATAGCTAGGCTTGGGCATTTTAAACACCAGCTACCTAAAACTTTCAGAAGTTGGCAGGGTATAAATGATCTCTCTCATTATTTAGTGTCACATTCTCTATGGGATTATGAAGTAGTATATGGTGCATGAGCCATGGCACATTTTTTGTTGTCATTGTATTGTCAATTTCAATTAAGGCTGAGAACATCTGATGAATAGATGGGGTGGCCAGGGTGGGGAGGAGGGTCAGATAGACTGATGGTCATTTTGATAGCCTGGCATATTCTTCAAACCAATTTACAAGGCTGTTTTAATTACCTTGGCAACGTTCCTTGGAACCCTTTCCAAGTTCCTCACATTAAAAAGTCTTCATCAGCAACAACCAAAATTATCAATGATTAAAATGTCATAAACCTCCCAGTTCTCTGCTGGGCTCATCATATGGATGGACTCTAAGGTTTTTATAGTCTGAGATATCAAGCTGATTCTCTGGTTGCTATTGGTAACAGTTGAGATCTCTTAAAAATACTGATAAGCCCTTCTAGTCAATGTACCATATTCATATTGTGACTACTGAATGAATCAAATTGGATTAAAGATTTTTTTTTTATAGAGAAATAAAGGGGCTTCTTGTTGGAAATTGGTACATTATTACTTGGCACTGGGAGATATATAGAGAGATTAGACATTTGTCTTGTATGATTCAACCACATATAGAATTAAATGTAATTTTGACTTAGTTGAGACCTAAGGAATATAAATAAGAACAGTACATGCACACAGATACATATATGCACATTTAAGATCTTCTTCAGGCTAAAAAAATAGCCATATAAAAACTGTGGTTTTAGGTTCCTTGAGGAAAGAACCAAACTGGATATGATAGTGGCCTTAAAATTATGAGGTAGAGGTATGGCAAAATAAAGCAGAAATGGGGAAACCCTTAGAATTTTTTCCGAGGCAAAAACAAAGTGGAAGTGGGTCAGGGCTGGATTGGAAAATATTGACAGGAGATAAGCCTACTGGTCCATTTTGTTTCCAGGTCAGCCTTTCCTACCTGGGCATCATTTCCTGGCTTCCTAAAAGACCCTGAAAGATGAGATCTGGTGTGTGGTTGAGTGATAGAGATAAAGAGGTGGGGAAAGAGATGGTTTATCAGGTATCTATTGCTGCATCAAAAACCTCTTCAAATCTCAGATCTTAAAACAAAACCCATTGATTGCTTACAATTCTATGGATCAGGAAGCCCTGGCAGGACTCAGCAGAGATGGCCAAGCTCACTCATACAGCTGTGTTCATCTGGGGCTGGGAGAGGCTGTAAGTCTGACAGGGCCTCACTCACATGTTGGGAGCTGTGTTGGTGCCTGTCTGCTGGGTTGCTTTGGTTTGCCTCCACCTGACCTTTCTCTTCATGTGCTTTCTTTTTCCATTAGGATAGCTTGGAGTTCTTTACCTGGGCACTCAAGGTAGCAAGAAAGCAAAAGGGAAGCTTCCAAGCTCTTAGACCTAGTCTTGGACCTGGCAGTGTCAAGTTTACTACACTGTATTGGCCAAAGCCAGTCACAGGACCAGCCCAGATATCAGGGAGGGGCAATGGACTCCACCTAGTTTATAAGAGGTGTCGCATGGGACCAGAGACTGGTTGTGGACATCTTTGCACTCTGTATACCACAGATGGCCACCCAGAACTGCATTCCAATGAATGCCTGCTGCCTTTGACTTCTGGTAGATTTTTGAAATCTCACAGGGGTAGATATTGACATTCTGATCCATTTTCCTTTCACTGGGGAGGTGGTGCAGGAGGAAGAGCACCAGTTTGACTTTGGACCTGGATTCTGATCCTTACTTAGCCATTCATAAGATATATAGCTTTCTGGCCACTTCATAATCTGTGAACACCACTTGCCTCATCTCTTAGTAGTAAATATTACTTACCTCCTAAGGTGGTACAGAGATGTAACTGAAATAATTGACACAGTCCAACCCAGTGACTGCTTTACTTAATCAAAGTGAGCACTCAGTAATATTAATCTACTTCCCTCTATACTTTATCTGGGAGAGTCATAACTGTGTGCCCATAAGGAGGGTGACCATAAAATTTATTGTCTAAATGAGGACACCTCTGTGTGTGCAACAAGGCATTATTAATACTTATGCCAGATAAGAGTCATATGCTGGGAGTATCCCAGGCAAACTGGGTCACCCTGGTCATAAGAAACTGCTGGATAGGACAAGGACAGTGCAGTAGCTGATGCTTTCAGTGAGAACTTTTCAGAGTCTATTTATATTAATTATTATTAAATACACTTTAAATGCATTATAAAGCAGATGAGAAAATTCATAAGAGGAAATCAGAATTCAGAGTAACTGCAGGATGATATTGTCTATTACCCTGCATTTCTTTGTTGGTGATGGTATATCTTGTAGCAAATTTATCTTCTGTGTGAAAGTTTAAAAAAAAACGAATTACAAGGAAATTAATCAAATCCACTTGAAAGCACTTTCTCCTTTTGCATCCTACTCCCCAAGTGTTTTTATCTCTAGATCCTGTTTCAATCTTAACATTACTAAATGTATAATTCCAGGAAAGAATAATTGACCAGGGGAATTCCTGTTATCAGAGTCTGGCACAGAGACAATTATATTTCTGTACATCTTGAATGGGAATGGGTCAGCAGTGCCAAAAATTCTCACCCTGTATAGAACTACTTAAAATATGTTTGGTAGAGAAAAAAAATCAGATCCATGGTATTTTGAGAACTATTTTGTTTTGAGAGGTCTCAAGGAGTAGTAGGCTCTTGTAGTCCATCTTGGAGGTGTAGATGTGGCAGAGGAATACAACAAATTGAAACTGAATATAGGTGACCAAGATTGCATGTTGTCATAACTTCATGCTCAGATGGTTGTGATGTCAAATGTTAGGTCCATATCTCTCTTGGCTATAATGAATAGCAAGTTTTAATGTCGTTTTGTACTTGTGTGTTTAATCCTTCATTGTTTTCTGCAGGACAATTTTCCAACTCAAGAAAAATAACAAAGATTTAATTCCTTTGGTGGTAGATGCAGAAAATATATATTAAGCATATGCTATGTGTTAGACTATCTCCAATGCATCCTCAAACATTCTAAACTAGACTATGTTTTTATAACAAAGTCTAAAAATTAATCAATTGCTAAAAATCAATCAACCAATCAATTATCCTCTTCCTTAGCAACACAAAAATTTTAGTCTATTAAACATCGCTCCATGGGGCGCCTGGGTGGCTCAGTTGGTTGAACATCCAACTCTTGATTTTGGCTCAGGTCATGACTCATGTTTGTGTGATTGAGTCCCAGTCAGCGAGGAGGCTGCCTGGAATTCGTTCTCTCCCTCTCTGTCTCCCTCTCTCTCTGCCTCTTCCCTGCTCACCCTCTCTCTCTCTAAAAAATAAACATTAAAAAAAAGATGAAAAAAATAAACATTGCTCCAACATCTTCTTGACTACTGTTACTGTTTTCTTCCATGTTGTTGATGAGTACTGTTTTGATTTCACGCTGCTGATTTTTTAAAAAGTGTTTATTTTTGAGAGAGAGAGAGGGAGGGAGAGAGAACACACACACACACACACACACACATACACACGCACACACACGTGAGTAGGGGAAGGGTGGAGAGAGAGGGAGAGAGAGACTCCCAAGCAGGCTTCATGCTGTCAGCACAGAGCCCAGCTGGATGTTCCATCTCACGAACTGGGAAATCATGACCTGAGCTGAAATCAAGTCAGACCCTCAACTGAGTGAGCACACAGGTATTCCAATTCCACATTCCTTTTAAACATAAATTTAATTATTTATACCCTTTTATAGTTAATACTTGTTTGCATTTAAGGATACAGTTTGCTGATTTCCTGATTCCTTACCTTGGGTTTATTTTTTTCCTACCCAAGTATAGTTTGTAGTATTTCTTTTGGCATGAGTCTGTGGGATTAAAGGTTTTTTTAGTTCCAGGTTGGAAATGTTTTCCTTTCCCCTCTGTCTCAGATGATGGGTTGACATAATACAGGATATTAGGATCTATATTCCATAAGTATTTTGGAGATTTTTATTATCTCTGGCATTATTCAGTAAAGTTTTTGTCAATAATTTTTGGAAGTTGAGGAAAGATCCTCGATTTGTGGCATTTGTCAATTTCTACGGTATAAATATTCCCACTGTGGTGATTTCAAGCTATTGACATAGTAAGTGGCTGACAAGATTCCTGAAAATTTGACAATCAGCTTTTTGAGCTGGTGCAGGCTGGTTCTGGCATCCCACAGCATCTATTGTTGCTGATTAGAATTTATGTCAGTGTGATTATATTTCTATTCTAGAAAATTGTTTTCCTTGGGAGCTTTTAAGGCTTTCTTTTACTACTGATATTCTGCAGTTTTAAATGATATTGTGGCATAAGTTTACCTTTATTTGTACTGCTTGGGACCCAGTATGCCTCTTCATTTAAGGAATCAAATCTTTCTTCTGCTCTTCAAAAATCTCAGTATGATGGGAACAGCCATTACCTGTTCCTATTCTCTCTAGTCTCTCCATCTGGAATTCTGATTAGATATAATATGGAACATCTAAATCTAGTTTCCATGGCTTTTATTTATTTTTAAAATTTATTATCCTTCTTGTTTCATTTAGGGTTTTTCTTCAGTTTATTCTTCTAATTTATTTTTTAAATGTTACTATTACTTTTTAAATGCTTATTTATTTTTAAGAGAGTGAGAGAGAGGAAGAGAGAAAGCATGCATGAGGAGAAGAGAGAGAGAGAGGGAGAGAGAGGATCCAAAGTGTGCTCTGTGCTGACAGCAGAGATCCAGATGTGGGGCTCAAACTCATGAACCATGAGATCATGACCTGAGCAGAGGTCAGATGCTTAACTGGAGGCACCCAGGGGCCCCAATTCTTCTAGTTTATTAATTCTCTTTTCACCTATAATTAATTTACTGTTTAACATGTGTCAAATTTTATTTCAATTGTTATACTTTCCTGTAAATACTTTTCGTGGTGCCTGGGTGGTGCAGGTGGTTAAGTGTCCTACTCTTGATTTTGGCTCAGGTCATGATCTCACGGTTTGTGAGATTGAGCCCTGCTTTTGGGCTCTGCACTGAGAGCGTGGAGCCTGTTGGGGATTTTCTTTCTTCCTCTCACTCTGCTCCTCCCCTTCTAGCACCCTTGCTTTCTCTGCCAAAATAAATAAATCAACTTAAAAAAATCTTTTAAATAGTCCATTGATTTTTTTTCATAAATGTCCTTGATAAATTTCTGTTTTTGTGTTCTGAAAGACTGAAGCTTTTTAAAATGTTTTTTTTATTTAATTAATTAATTAATTTTTGAAGCTTTTAATTATACTTACTTTGAAGTCACTTCCAGATTGTTCAACTACTTCTGTGTGAATTATTCTATTTATTAGGTTTGTGGGTTATCTCTTGGCTATGGGATATAATAGCTAATAATTAATTACCAAGTGTCCATTGGGGAGTCTTGAGCACTTTATTTGTATTATCTCAATCCTCCCAGTAAACCATTAGATAGATTCTGTTATTTCATTCTACAGATAGAGATACTGAAGTGTTGAGAAATTAAGTAACTTGTATAAGGACACATAGGTAGGAGAGGCAGGGCCAGGAAGAAGTCTATATTTACAGTATACACTTCTAATCATTATTCAATGCAGTCTCTTTATGTGTCTTTTTTCCCCCCCAGTAATCTTTCTCCTGAGGTATGAACATACATGTATAAAAGTACAAAAAAAACCCCATAATGGAATGGCTTGGTGAAATTTCACAAAATGAGTGTGCTCATACCCAGATAAAAGAACAGTACCTAGACTCCCCCTTTGCATGTTGTTAATGTGTATTTATCTTGAATTATTAATTCTAATAGTTTGTCTCCAGATTAGTTTCTTTCTTTGTGTGCATATCATTATTTTACTGTAGTTTTATTTTTTCTCTTTCCATTTTGAATATTTTTCCTTACCTTGTCTTATGGATAGGGACTTTTGTACAATGTGGAATAGAAATAATGCTAGACATCCTTATCTCATTCCTAGTCTAAGAGAGAAAGCTTTAAGAAGGGGGGTGATGGGCATGGAGGAGGGCACTTGTTGGGATGACCACTGGGTAATATATGGAAACCAACTTGACAATAAACTATAAAAGAAAAAAAATAATAATAAATAAAAAAATAAATAAACATTTCATTGTTAAATATGTGACTTGTCTTAAGTTTTTGGTGGATATTCTCTCTCAGATTAAGTATTTTGTTTCTATGCCCAGTTTGGTAAGAGTTTTTTTTATCATTAATGGGTTATGTTAGATTTCTGTCACCAAGTTCCTACAAACTTGGTGGCTTTAAAGGACATAAATTTATTATTTTATAATTCCTTAGGTTAGAAGTTTGCCAGGTTTTGGTGTTAAGGTTATACTGACATGAAAAAAAATGAACCTCTCTTTTCCTAAGGTATAAGTGAGTTTTTGTAAAATTGTTGCTATTTCTTTCTAAAATGTTCAAAAAAGTTCACCAATGAAGGTAACTTGGCTTGGAGATTTCTTTGTGAGAATGTATTAATAGATTTAATTTCTTTTACAGATCTAGACTGTTAAGATAATCTCTTTCTTCCTATGTCAATTTTGGTAGATTGTATTTTTTCCTAGAAATTTAATTATTTTATTTAAAATTTCAAATTTATTTGCTTAAATTTGTTCATAATAGTGTGTTCAATTTTTAAGTCTGTGTCTTTCCTTCCTGATGATAGTAATTTGTAACTTTCCCATTTTTTTTCTTGAGTAATCTTGTCAGAGACTTACCAGTTTTATTAATCTTTCCAAAGAACCAACATTCGGTTTTGCTTATTTTCTCTATTATATATATGTCTTCCATGTCCTTGATTAGGCTCTTACATTCATCATTCTTCTTTTTTAAAAAATATTTAATGTTTTTTATTTATTTTTGAGAGAGAGACAGACAGAGAGACAGACAGACAGACAGACAGAGTGTACGAGCAGGGGAGGGCCAGAAAGAGAGGAAGGACACAGAATCAAAAGCAGGCTCCAGGCTCTGAGCTCTCTGCACAGATCACAACATGGGGCTTGAACTCACAGACCATGAGATCATAACCTGAGCTAAAGTCGGATACCTAATCAACTAAGCCATCCAGGCACCCTTCATTTTCCTCCTATTCTCAGCTTGATTAAGCAATTGAATTTTAACCTTTTTCTCTCCTAAGGGATGCATTTGAAATTACAGATTTTACCCAGAACAGAATTAGCTAAATTTCATATTTTTGATATATCATATTCTCATTATCATTTTGTTGAATATATTTTATAATTTTCATTATAATTTTTCTTATGCATATGTTATTTAGGAGAGTAGTGCTAAATTTACAAATATTTTGAGATTTCCTAATTATTTTTTGTTATTGATTTATGGATTAATTTTATAGGTATACTCTGAATGATATTAATTTTTTGAAATTTGTTGACTTGCTTTATGAGCTAGCTTTTTGTTCGTTTGAGTAAATATTTTAAAAAAGAATTTTTTTAAATGTTTTATTTATTTTTGAGAGAGAGAGAGAGAGAGAGAGACAGCGTGAACAGGGGAGGGTCAGAGAGAGAGGGAGACACAGAATCTGAAGACAGACTCCAGGCTCTAAGCTAGCTGTCAGCACAGAGCCCAGCGTGGGACCTGAACCCACGAACCGTGAAATCATGACCTGAGCCGAAGTCGGACGCTCAAGCGACTGAGCCACCCAGGCACCCCTTGAGTAAATATTTTATTACACTCAAATGTTTCTCACATGTTTGAGTACAGCATTTGTTCTGGTTTCCTGTTGCTGTATAACAAACCATCCCAAACCTTAGTGATTTAAAACAGTATTATTTGTTTTGCCCTTAAATCTTCAATTTGGGCAGAACTCAGTAGGTACGGTTTATCTTGGTTCATATGGTATCAGCTGGGATGGCTTAAAGGATGGAGGCAATTTATGTTTGTTTATTATACTTAATTTGTTTATTTTATCTAAGAAGTTGATTTATTGGTGAAAAATATATCCATATATTTTCTTCATTAAACTTTTGATTTTAATGATATCTGTGGTGATGGACTTCCATTTAATTCCTGATACTGATTTTATGTCTCTTCTCTTTCTTTTTTGATCAAACTGGCTAGAGTTTTATCAATATTTTAGAATTTTCAAAGAACCAGATTTTGGTTTCATTGACTTTTTTCTATTTGCTTTATGTTTTCAACTTTATTGATTTTTGGTTTTTATCTTGACAATTTCTTTCCTTCTAGTTGACTTGATTTGGATTTAATTTTCTCTCTTTGATTCCTTAAGTTGAATCACTTGGTTTGAGACCTTTCTTCCTTTTTAATATTAGTATTTAATGCTACAAATGTCTCTTTAAGCCCTGCTTTAGCTGCGTCTCACAAACTTTTATATATTGTATTCTCATTTTAATCAATTAAAATATATCTTGATTTCCTGTTTTGTTTTTGTTTTTATTTTAAGCTTTTATTGTAATTCCAATTAGTTTATATACAGTGTTATTTTCACATGTACACTATAGTCATTGAACACTTTTTTACATCACCCTGTGCTTATCAAGACAAGTGCACTCCTTAATCCCCATCACCTAACCTTGGTAACCTAACTCCCTCCCCTCTGGTGGCCATCAGTTTGTTCTCTATAATTAAGAATCTGTTTCTTGATTTGTCTCTCTCCTATTTTTTCCCCCTTTGCTTGTTTGTTTTTCTTAAATTCCACCTTTGAGTGAAATTATATGTGTTTGTCTTTCTCTGAATGACCTACTTCATATTCTAATTTCCATTGAAGACTTCTTCCACTCATCAGTTTGTTAGGCATGTGTTGTTCAATTTCCAAATATTTGGGGATTTTCAAATCTTTTAGTAATTAATTTTTTTTCTTCCAAGATTTTATTTTAATTCAAGCTAGTTAACATAGTGTATATTGGGACGCCTGGGTAGCTCAGTTAAGCAGCCAACTTCAGCTCAGGTCATGATCTCACGGTTTGTGGGTTTGAGCCCTGCATCAGGCTCTGTGCTGACAGCTCAGAGCCTGGAGCCTGCTTCAGATTCTGTGTCTCCCTCTCTCTCTGACCCTCCCCCACTCATGCTCTGTTTCTCTCTGTCTCAATAATAAATTAAAAAAACATAAAAAAATTTAAAAAAACCATAGTGTAGTATTGATTTCAGTGCCCATCACAGCAAGTGCTCTCCTTAATACTCATCACCTCTTTAGCCCACACCCCTACCTCCCTCTATCAACCCTCAGTTTTTTCTCTATTATTAAGAATCTCTCATGGCTTTTTTCCCTCTTTTTTCCCTCTTCCCATATTTTACCTTTTTTATTTCTTAAATTTCACATATGAGTGAAATCATATGGTATTTATCTTTCTCTGACTGACTTATTTTACTTAGCATAATACACTCTAGCTCCAACCACATTTTTGCAAATGGCAAGATTTAATTCTTTTTGATAGCTGGGTACTATTCCATTGTATATGTACACCAGATCTTCTTTATTCATTCATTAGTCAATGGACATTTGGGCTAATTCCATAATTTGCTATATGTTGCTATAAACATCGAGGTTCATATATCCCTTTGAATCTGTGTTTTTGTATCCTTTGGGTAAGTGCCTAGCAGTGAAATTGCTGGGTTGTAAAGCAGTTCTATTTTTAACCTTTTGAGGAAGCTCCATACTGTTTTCCACAGTGGCTGCACCAGTTTGCTTTCCCATCAACATTGTATGAGGATTCCCCTTTCTCCACATCCTCAGCTAAGGGTTTATTTTTATTAAAAAATATATAATCACAGTACCATTATCATAATAGTTCCTTAGTATGACCAAACAACTACTTCAAATTATTTGGGAATATAGGAAACACATACATACCTATACATATATTAAATCTACTAATACATATATATTCAACATTCTTAACATATATTTAACATATGTGAATGTGTGTATATGTTTAACATCCTTTGGGCTTGAATCAGGAATCAGGTAAGATTTATTGTCGGGATTGGTTGAGATATTTTTAAAGGTTTTTAAAAATAATTATTTATTTTTTTGAGAGTGTGCAAGCAGAGGAAGGGCAGAGAGGGGACAGAAGATCTGATATGGTCTCTGCACTGACAGGCTGTTTGTTTGTTAAAGAAACAGGATCATTTGTGTGTGTGTGTGTGTGTGTGTGTGTGTGTAGTTTTATGCAGTCGGTGCTTTGCTGAGTGCATTCCTGTGGTTTCTCTAACAGTTCCAAGGTTCTCTGTGTTTCCAGTAATATGGTGGTTGGATACAGATTCAGGCTTTATGTTTTGGGCAAAAATACTCCACTGGTGGAATTAAGTTCTGTCATTATGAATCACATAGTGTATGGTGGTCTCTTTGTGATGTTCGCAGCTATTGATGCTTAGTGTGTAGGGAGCATATAATTAATTAGAGGTTGCCAAAATGTGAAATTCTATTATTCTTTATTTTTGTTTTTAGTCAGAATTCTATCTACTATATGGTAACCCAGTGATAGTTTATATCGGAAATGCAGATAAATGCTTGATTCTTTCCCTTTACTTAGATTAATTTAGTGCTTTACTCATTTCCTTGAATGGCGTTCACTTTTATTTTGGTATAATTTCATATAAATGTAGTTATAATTTGCACTGACCCTCAAATTGTCCCATATTTTCCCATTGACAGGTTTTTAAAGTTACACAAACCTTGTTTCATTACTGTGTAAAATAATTACATGGCTCTAAAATCAAAGCTACAAAATATGTTATATTGACAAACTCTAACTATATCCCTCTCCCCTCCACCCATTTCCTTTCTCCCCGTATAGATGATCATTTCTATTTTCATGGTTTTCTTTTTCATTTAAAAATTAATTAAATTCATAGACTTTACATCTCTCCTTCCTTAATCAGTAACACACTGTACAAACTTCTTTTTCCAGTTAATGTATCCTGGTGATTATTCCATGAGAGATATTCCTCATTCACTTTTATAGCTCCAGTGTACTCCACTGTATGGACATACCACAGTTTATTCAACTGCTCCAATTACTAATGCAGATTTGTATCTAGTTTTATGCTCTTCCAAATATTTTTGCAATGAATAGCACAGGGTATATGTCTTTTTGTATTTTGTCTACTGTATCTTTGGGTGAGATTCCTGAAAGTACATGTAGTTTTCCCAGATTTTGTCAGATTGCCCTGGACTGGCATTGTACCATTTTTTTTTTTAATTTTAGAGAGTGAGAGAGAGAGAGAGAGAGAGAGCAAATGGAAGAGGGGCAGAGGGAGAGAGAGAGAGAATCTTAAGCAGGCTCCACATTCAGCATTGAGTCCAACATGGGTCTTGATCCCATGGCCATAGAATCATGACCTGAGTCAAAATTGAGAGTTGGATGCTCAACTGACTGAGCCACCCAGGTGTCCCAGCATTGTACCATTTTGAATTCTAGCTAGCAACATATGAGAGTGCTCATTTTCCTACAGCTCCACCAACAAAATACGTTGTAGAGCATTTGGTTGTTTGTCTGACTTAATATTTTTATTTTTGGTTTTCAGCAGTTTTACTATGATGGGTCTATATATGGGTTTCTAGATATTTATCTTTTTTGAGTTTGTTAATATGTCTTCAGTCTATGGTAATGTCTTTCATCTGTTTTGTAAAATCCTCAGCCATTGCCTTTTCAAATATTTCTACTATATCATTCTTCTCCCTCTTTGGGACTGCAATGACATATAAACTAGATTTTTACTATATTTTAGATATGTTTATAGTCATTTCTCTATTATTATTTTTTTATCCTTTGTGATTTACCCTGACCCGTCTTATAGATCACAAACAGTTTCTTCTGCTTTTAAATACAGGTGCCAAGTTCTTAATTTGAATTACTGCATTTTTCAGTTTTAAAAGTTCCATTTAATTATTTTTCACAAATTCCGGTTCTTTAATATTCTCCATATTGTCATCTGTTTTCCTAAACATATTAATCACATTATTTTAAACTCTGTGTTGTATAATTCCACTAAGTGGGTCCTCTGTGGGTCTATTTTTATTTCTAAGAATTCCTGGTCATTTTCAGTTTAATGATGAGTGTTATGTATGAAAAATTATTGAGGCTCTTGATGATACTATCTTCCTCCAAAGAGGCCTCACACCATTTTCTGGGAGGCAGACAGGATGGATGCTGGTTTCATTAATTTAGGAACTGTTTTTACAAGTTTAGGATGTGCTCCTTCTAAGGCTTTGTAACGTTGGTTTGTCCCTGTCCCTGGGATATAGCTGAGAGTCCAGATGAAGTGTTTACTAGGGCCCTTATACTCTTCAGGTCTTGAATTCTTATTTTTGCTTCCTTAGCACTTGAGACTGCCCAAAATCCATATTTTATTTTCAGCATCTTTATGTTTAGCTTCTTGATTTTTGCCCTATGCAGTGTAAGCATCCAACAAATGCCTTGCGTGAAATGCATCATGTGTTAGACTTCTCTCCTTTCTCTTTCTTTAGGAACTTGGGCACTCAATTATTGGCTGCCTTAGGAGACCTGAGTTCTGATTTTTCATCTCTTTATACTGATGGATTTTCAGAAACTCTACTTTTGTAGTTCTTTCCCCAAATTCTGACACCATGCATTTGCAATGCTTTGAAGGTAAAAGTGGCTTACTTGGGTTACCTTTCTAAGACCTTGGCTTCTCAAGTTCTAATTGCCTTGGTGGCTCTCTGAGCCTTCAAATAGGTTTTCTTTTTGGTATTGTATTCAGTTTTTCTAGTTGTTCTTGGAGGAGGGGTTGTTATTCCATAACCTATTCTATCAAATCATATCATATCCATTATATCATATGAATACATAATTTATTATGTATTTTTTGGCACTTGAATTTTTTAACAACATGAATATCTTCTATATTTTATAATTTCTATGAGTTCTTTGATGGAAGTTATCTTCTATACACATGTATATGTGTTTCTTGTGTGTGTGTGTGTGTGTTTGCAGGGGGATCCTGTGTATTTTTTTAGTGGTGGAGGCCTCTCTGCAGGGCAATTTCATTTTTGCCTTGGCTAGAACTCCATTTTTGTATCAGTTTGTATATTGGTTTCTGTGATTACATGTTTAGGTGATTCATATTTGGTCCTCACACATGCATAGCACAAGATCTGACTTCTTTCAGGTCATTCTGTCTCCACCCATGGCTTGAGGTGGGTGACTGATTAATGCTGGGGTTTTGGCCTGGTGGGTTGAGATTTTATGATCTTTTTTCAGTGAAGATAACAGTGTATCTTCACTGTTATCCTTGTGTCTGGATTTAGTTGATGAAATGGTAATGTGGATTATGTGAACAGAATTGTGCAATAAATCACCATATGTTAAAAAAGGACACTTGATGAAGCAAATTTAGACCCATTATATGGAAATACTGTTACATACAGAAGCTAATAAACTATCAGAACATATTATCCACAAGAGATTTATAGATTGAAACTAGAAATATATAACAAAGTATTTATAGAAATTAGTGAAGGTCAGAAAGTTAATAAATCTAATATACGTTAATATTTCTAGTGTCAAGGCCAAAATACAGTAGTGGTGTCATTCTTGGAACAGAGAGAGAAGGGAAAGGAAACTTATTGTATGAATTATTGTGTATAGGTACTTCATATATTTTATTTCATTTACTTCTCAAAATAATCTTATGAGGTAAATATTAGTTTCTTCATTTTACTGGCAAGGAACATGTGACTTACAGAAGCATCTCACTTAAGATTACAGAATTCCTGTAGATGTAGCTTATGTCTAAATGAAATTGATTTCAGTTTGATCAGAATATATTTAGTGGAAACTGAGGTACAATGGTGGAAGAAGACAGACCACGTCCCTGACCTTTTTGCTTCTTTTGAAACACCTGCTTCCCTCTGTCATTGCATAGCTCATTCTGTACATACTAATCTTTTTAGATGTTTTTCTCCTACCCTGGGCTGTGAGTTTCTTGAGTGTAGTGACAGAACCATACCATCTTTGTATCCCTAGTGCTAAATGAATGAACAGATAGTGATTGCTAAATCCAATGTTCAAATGGAGGTTAATTTTATAACAAAAGTTGTTCCTCTTAATCCACGGGGCCATAGAAAGAAGGAAATATGTTAGGAAAACCTGCTTAATGAAATATGCCAATAATATGCTCTTCAGTACGTGAGCTGTATGTCAGCAGGGATAGAATGAATCAGTTTTCACTTTGATTTTGGAAAGAGAGTTGGCTTTGATAATTTATACAAATAATTTCCCCCTTTTATACCACATAGCATCTTTTGTCGAGTAACAGGAAATAAAAATGACTGATAGTGATAGAAATGGCCATCTTCAATTTCTTTTAAGATGTTTTGCCTTTAAATATATTTCTCATTATTTAAAGCATAATGATTTAACAGTGACGTAAATGGCTAACTTCTCCAATCTTTTAAAAATAGTTTTGCCCATAAATACATCTCTTTTATTATTGAGAACACAATTCTAATGAATGGTTAGTATAGTTTCCCTAGGAAGGTTTGAAATTGCTTTATCAGATTAATTTAGTAAGACTCAGTTTTTGACAGCTTCTTCGAAAGCTATGGCCGTGGCTATATATAGGCAAAGCTGTTATGACATGGGAAGTGTGGAAAATCATGGTGGTTTACAGAAGAATGTGGTTTATTTAAATCTCATTAGGGAGTTTTGAGGTGAGTGGTCCAGGTGAGGATAGCTCAGCTCCACACAGTCACTTAAGGACACATGTTTCTTTTAATCTTGTGGGTTCCTCTACATTCTAGGGCTTTGTTTTCATCTATATGGTCATTCTCAGGTACACCAGACTGGGAGGAATGGATGACCAGGATAAGTAATTCTTTCTCATAAGTTAAATGGACAGAAGTTGCACACTATACTTTGCTCATGTTAAACTGATGATAAGAATTATATGGCTATACTGAGCTTTAAAGGTGATCAGGCAATATAGTGTTAATTGGGCAATGATTGCTTAAACCCTATTACTATAGAAGAACAGGAAGATGGACTTTGCAAGACAATTAGCAGTCTCTAGACTGCTAATGGCAACACCAGAATTGGCAGTACAGAAAATGAGTTTTTGGGGGCTGGGTTCCAGAAAATCTTTGGTATTTATTGTTCATAAATGACTTCATGTGGCAAAGCTGCTTTCATGAATCTGAGGTTTGACACATTTTAATATTTTAAGATGTCTTAAGATATCTTAAGATACACATTGACATATTTTAATATTTAAGATGTCTTAAGATATCTTAAGATTTTAAGATTTTGTTTAGTTAGGCCTGAAAAATCTCTATTCCAATTTGGGGTAGCTAGCACCACATTAATTCCTCTATCTTTTTTTATGAATCAGTCAGAAATACATTACTTGCCCATTGCCCAGGTGTCTGGTTAGTTGGTTGTGGATACCAAAGCACAGATACCAGGAGTTTTGCTTTGCTGAGTGTTGAAACAATAGCAGACATGAATGACTTGCTGAGCCATGCAGGCTGGAGTTTGAATTTATTTAATAGGAATTTATCAAGTGTTGCTCATTGAAGATGAACCTTTGGTACCAGCTGTTGTCAAACCATTCTTGCCTGGTCATTTTATGTTCTTGAATCAAAAGTGGTATTTTTATTATGTCCTATGTTAGCTAATTTATCTTTATTGAAAAATATTAGCTTATAGATTAAAGAATATGAAGAGCTGTTTATCTAATCTGGCAGTTCAACTTGAATGGAACATTTTATGGGTCCTCCTCATTTACTTCTGCTCTCCCCTGCCTCTAATCCCAGTTTGTGACATGATATTGGTTAAGGTATTTAGAATGCTGATAATGATGTTGATAGGAAAGACTCAACAGTTTTTTTTTTAATTTGATTCAAGTTAGTTAACATATAGTGTAGTCTTGGCTTCAGTAGAACCCAGTGATTCATCTCTTACATATGATGCTCAGTGCTCATCCTGAGTGCCCTCCTTAATGCCCATCACCTTATTTAACCCATCTCCATCCACTTCCCCTCCAGCAACCCTCAGTTTGTTCTCTGTACTTAAGATAGACTCAACAGTTTTATGGTTGGTTCTAGGACATTTAGGTATAAATTGGGGAATGGATGCTCGTTTGTTTTTGTTTTTGAAACTGTTCTGTCTCTACTACTGCTTTGTTACTTAAAGTGTGGCCTCTGGACAAATAGCATCTGCATTATCTGGGAGATTGTTAGAAATGTAGAAGTTAAAATTCTACTTCAGACTTGTTGAATCAGACTCTGTATGTTGTGCACATCTCTAGATGATTCTATATATATACTTAAGCTTGGGATGCACTGTACTAGAAAATCAGTCATCTGATGAAGCCTAGTTATCTAGCACTTACTGGGACTTTAATAAGACAATCTCAGATTTATAGTTCCATAGATAGCATATCTCAGTTGACTCTACTCTCCTTGAGACTTTGGAAACATGGAACCCATGGGTCATCAGATAATTGCTGAAGCTCCTTTTAACCTGATTTAACAGTCTGAGCTGACAAAAATGGGAATGCAAACCATTAACAATTCAGATATCTCACAGGAGTTCTTTCTAGAACATACAATAAATTCTATAACTTCATAATAAGAATCTAAATAATCCAATAAAAATGGGCAAAATATTTGTGTAGACACCTTATAAAGAAGATATTTGAATGCCAATAGGCACATCAAAGATGCTAAATATCATTAGCACAAAAAGTACAAATTAAAGTCATAGTAAGATTGCTTTGCATGCCTACTGGCATGGGTAAAATGGGTAAAATTAAAAGGACTACCAATACTAAGTGTTGGAGAGGATGTGGAGCACACGTACACTGCTAATGGTGGTGTAATATGGCACAGCCATCCTTGGAAAACAGTTTGGTAGTTTCTTATAATGTTAAATGCATGACACATAAATTTAACTTCCAGGTATTTACTGGTGGGAAAAGAAAATATATATCCAAACAAAGAATTGTACACAAATGTTCATAGTGGTTTTATGTATATTAGCCCCAAACTGGAGAAAACCCAGATGTCCATCAATAGGCAAGTGCATAAAGAAACTGATATATCCATACAATGGAATATTACTCCACAACAAAATGGAAGGAACTACTGATACATGCAACAACATTGATGAGTCACAAAAGCTTTATGAGGAAAGAAGTTTTATCCCCAACCATTACATACTGTATGATTCCATTTGCAAGAAATTGTAAAAAAAAAAAAAGGGGGGGGGATCTCATTTATAGTGGCAGAAAGCAGATGAGTGCTTTTCTGGGGTTAGGGGTTCAGAAGATTTGCTGCAAATGGGCACAAGAAAACTCTTGGGGTAATAGAAATAATTTTCTTATGGAGTGCTGAGTCCTATTTTAATGGTGAGGGTGAAGCCAAAACTTTCTGTAAGGAAGATAGGTGCATATAGACCATAGTCACCTGTCTGGGGAACTAAATGCTCAAGTTATATATCATGCAGATTCCTCATAGAAGTGCCCTTCTCTAGAACTTTCTAAGTGATTTGAAAAAAATATACTTTTATTAAAGGCCTGTTGCATTTCTTAAAAATCTCCTATTGTGGACATAATTTATAAATCTATAAATTGACTTTTGTGTTCCTTATTTGGCTTCACCAGTCCCCACCCTTACACACTGATTTTATAGAAGGCCTGTGTTTCTCTTGTATTTCTCCTTGCATTTCTTTGGAGAAGCTATTAATTTCTACATCTGCACATTTGCTGTTCTCTCTGTTCGAAACACTTGTTCCTTTTTATCCATTTGATGAACTTATGCTCATCTTTCAAATTTCCCTTTCTCTAGGAAGTTTTGGTAGCCAACTATAGGCAAATTTAATTGCCTTTATCTTTGTGTGCTATAGCATCTTGTATATAGTTCCGTTAGGAATCTTAACCAAATCAGTAGTTTATTTAGATATCTGTTTTCCTCATTATACTATTAAGACATGAAGGGCAGGAAATGCTTTCTATTTTCCTTTGTTGCCCTGTTGCCTAACAGAGGCACACATGTAGATCTTGATAAATAAATCCATGTTAGTGCAAATAAACTTAATTTCAAGACTTAGAATGAAGGAAAGGGTTGAATCTTTGAAATGTATTGCTATATTTTCTTTTAATAATAATGAAAGGTAAACAAAAAAATGAAAGGTATATAACCTAATCCCTTATTTCTCTATTAGAAACTGAGAGCAAAATTTTTTGATGAACAATGCTACAGCTTCTTGATATTCCCTGGTTTGCTTGTAACTATCTTTGGTCCTATTTTAATCATCTTTGATCTTATTCTGCCTGTGTTTTTATTGTAAGCAATCCCAATTGTGTTTTAAGATGTAAAGACCTGAATAAAAACTGAACGCTATGAGGCTGCATTCAAGGGGATGCCCTTAGAACATCTTGAGGCCAGAAAGGGGGCCAGTGCCCCTGATGTTTCTAGAGGAGGGGAGAACATTCAGTATTCATTCATCAGAGGCAGAGAGGAATCTCCCTAAGCATTTTGTTAAGTCCTTAACTGGGATCAGCTTAAGGAAAGGCATAGAGATTCTCTGATCTGTTGGGGCTATTAATACATTATATAGTCAAATTTGGATAATGTGATTCACATATTTTCCAGAAGACTTTCAATTCCAAGAAATTTAACAGCAATATATTTAAGCATCATAGTTTTTTAAAACTGTAAGGCAATTTTACATTGGAAATACAATTGACTTTCTAAGTGCCAAGGGGAAGAAAAACACTAGTGAATTAGAACCTGAAATCTTTATTCTTTAATTTTTATTTCCTTTGTTACACTCATCTGCCTATCCTCATGTCCTTGTTTTCTCTCCCCACATCGTCTCTTTTCTATTAATTCAACTTTCACGTGCAGTTTTGGTTTTCAAATACTTTTCTTTGGAATGAATCAGGAACACATGGGATTTTGCTCCTTGCCTCAGATATTTCCTCCCACTGCCTGTAAGCCCCAAAGAAACTTCAACTGCTTGATTCTTCACTTACCTTTTAGTTTAGGAAATGTGTGGCTCAGAGGAGTCAGAGAAAGAAGGGCCTTCAGCTTCAGGTTCTAAGATACCAATTCGATTATATAATGAATTCAAGTCTTTGAAAGTCTATGCCTGGTATCTAACTGCATCCTAAGCACTGAAAAACCAAATTTGTGTCACCTGATTATTCTTTGTTTCCACTCCTATGAAATTTTTCTACTTGTCCTACTTAGTCCTAAAAAACGCTTGTTTTGCTTAAATAATACACAAGAGTGTTCCGTAAATCTAGATTGGGTAAAAAGAGGAATGAAGAGGCCAAGAGGGAGGGTCTGCTAAGGTAAGTAAGAAGCTACTTAGAGTCCACTGTGTCTTTATTATAGAACTACCTGGAGCTTTGATGGAAGTTATCTATGTGGCACAGATACAACCCTATCTTTAGAGACTAGCATGACTTTTACTCCCTGGGACAGTCTGAAGGTCTTCCTATGATTTAACTTATATTTTATATCCTAGCCCAGAGGGTGGCAAATTGTAGCTCATGGGCCAGATTTTATGTTTTTATATGGTCCATAAATTAAGAATGGATTTTATATTTTTAAATGGTTGACCAAAAAAATTAAGAATAATATTTTGTGGAACATAAAATATCATATGAAATTCTAATTTGTGTCTATAAATAAAATTTTATTGGAAAACTGTTTTACATATGGCCCACAGTTGCCTTCATGCGACTATGGCAGAGTTGAATAGTTGTGACAGAGACTATATGGTCCACAAGGCCTAAGATATTTACTGTATGGCTCTTTACCGAAAATATTTGCTGAGTCTAGGACTAGACTTGTGTTTCTCTTGGTTCCTGTACTCCCTTGTCCATGTGGACTTTTACGCCCTGGATGTGTAAGTCCATCCCTTGATTGCTTCCACTGGAAAAAAAATAATTGAAATCAAGTCTTTATATATTTTGAGGACTTTCACTGCATTTTGGGAGAGAGACATTAGAAGGGATCACAGAACACACTGTATGTATATCTTGCCTCTTGCTTACTATGGCCCTGTCTCCTCTTTTTCTTCCTTTCCTCTCTATCTAATATAACTAAGAATTCCTTGCAGGTCACTCCTGCATACTCCCTCGTTCCCTGCACGTCTCCGCCTCTACCCTAGTCAGACTTGTCGAGGAATTGCTTCCAAACAAAGCTAGTGCTGTCACTGGAAAAGAATTCTGGTGAACACAATTTTCACTACTCATTACTATGGGAGAACAATATTTCTCAAGTGATTTCGCTGAGGCTCAGAGCCTTCTCTTGGTGCAAATGATTTTGCTCTTTAATGCTCTTAAACAGGATCTCAGTTAGATCATAAAGTCTCTTCATGGTGCACTTCATCCCTGCCTTCTTTCAGATATCAGACCTCTGGATTGTCTTTGGACTTTAATCCTCTTGTCTATATCAATGAAAGAAGAGATCAGAGGCTGTTCTTTCAGGTGCTTTCAGCTACTTAAACCTGTAATTATAGTAGCCTGGTTTTTATTGTACAATGCTTAGCATTTTAGTTTTTAATCAAAATATCACACTCAGAACTTTAGGCAGAGTGGTGGATCGGTGGTGTATTGTTACATGGAAAGATTGCCTAGTGAGTAGCTGGGTTATTAAAATATACAGCGGTGTCAAAAAGTCTGGTGAGAGTCCTGATTGAGAGAGATCAGAGGATATTTATCAAATTCTTCAGAGGGCTACTCTTTGTTCTCTTGGTCATGGTTGTAAAAGCTTTAAAAGAGTTCTTGGTAGCATAGTTACAAATAGTAAAATATGTACATGAAATATATAACATTTTTTCCTTTCAGCATATGGAAGCATGTAGAAGGAAAAACAGCAAAAAATATTTGCATATCGCTATATATTTTTGGTCAAAGTAAAGTTGTAAATATTGTTTCAAACATGTTGGGATGACAGATAAAATATAAAAGACATAGATGGGCTCAAAATATAGAGGAACATTTCTATGGGCAGAAAATCAAAGGTTTGTTTGAGGTTCACACTGTGGATTTTCTGGGCTTTGGGTGAACATGTACATAGAGACTTTTTTGGGCTCACTGTTTAATGTCCCCTGCTCTGGAAATGATACAGAAAGAGGCTATTGTGGGCTTATAAATAATAGGAATCTCTGAGCTTGGGGAAGTTGGGATTCAGCCTCATCAATAGCAACTGAACAAGCCTCCTACTGGCTCAGAGACAGAACTGGATTTTTTTCTATTTCCCCAGATTGCTCTGGGGTAAGCTCTTTGATTCAGCAATATAGGTCCACCTGGAATGGAGAGCAAAAGAGAGACATACACACAGAGAAAGGGGGAGAGAGAGAGAGGGAGAACCTAAGCTCCTACTCAAAGAGTCTGAGACTCAAACTTCTACAACAAATGAAGAAATTTTAAACAAAGAATGAAATGAAAAGAAATCAACAAACAGGTTAAAAAAATTTAGGCCAGATAAAAACAGCAGACAACAAATCCCTAAGCTATAAAGCAGATTGATAATCTTTACTGTGTAAAGATCAAAGAAAGTTTATATTGTAAAAGTCACTGCACTGATGGTGGTGGTTAGGCTTTGTTTGCTAAAGAAGATTCACAGGACCCCAAATGAAATTTTTTTCACCTTACAGTTGTGTGTGGGGAAATGATATAATCTAGCAACAGCATGAAAATAAGGATATGCAAAGCTAAGAGCAGCCTGGCAGCAAGGGGTCTGGAGAGGCCTGGTGCCAACTCTCCCTGTACTCTGTCTAGCACACTTTATCTCCCAGATCAGTAACCACTGACACGTGTGAACAGATCTCAGAACCAGGGAGCATCAAATGGAGTCTCCAGTGGGGCTTCTTTTACCTTGCTGGTCATGTAAGAGAAAGAATATAACACTGTGAATTTGACATTAGGTACAGAAACTTCAAATGAGCTCATTTAAGTGTTGGGCCCCCAAATCTTAAGTTTCATAGCATCCTGGAAAATCACCTCTGTGGGTGGTATTATGTAGGTTGGCTACAACAGTAGTCTTGGCAAGAGGTAACAGGAACTTGACATGGAAAAGGCAGAGGGACTTGGGAAGAAGGAACAAACCTCAGAGTCTATAGAGGTTAAAGTGTAGGGCTTTGCAACTAGAGAACTAAAAATACACAGATTTACATCATCTGCTGGAAGCAAAGAAGACAAAGATGGATCTTAGATTTTACAGTTTAGAAGGTGGTAATGACATGAATAGAAAAAGATAACACAGAGGAAGTACAGCTTTTCAAAGGAAGAGAGTTCAATCAGTGTTGAACAGAGTGAGCTTGAGATTATCTAGGTAAAAATATCTAGCAGGCCATGGGACGCCTGGGTGGCTCAGTTGGTTGGGCCTCCGATTTCAGCTCAGGTCATGATCCCGCAGTCTGTGAGTTCGAGCCCTGTGTTGGGCTCTATGTTAATAGCTCAGAGCCTGGAGCCTGCTTCAGATTCTGTGTCTCCCTCTCTGTCTACCCCTCCAGCATTTATGCTCTGTCTCTCCTACTTTCAAAAATAAATAAACATAAAAAAATTTAAAGAAAATCTAGCAGGCTATTGAAAATATGAAATTAGAGATTGGAAAAGAAGTCTGAATTTGGGGGTTGCCCACATCAACGTGACTCTTATGAGAGAATGAGGGTCTCAAGGGGGAAGATGCAGAGAGATCAGATGTCTGGATGGAGTGACCTCCTCATTTGGTAGAGGTTACACTGTAAAACTACTGTTCAGAGAACTGATAGCTATCTGGATGTTCTTATTTGCTTTCTGGCTGCCAAACTTTTCTTTGGATACCCTTTACATTTAGCAGATTATTTGGAATGAAACTACTTTCTGTGCTACTTTATTATCCATTAGAAGTTACAGGTATTGCACTGAAATGTAACATTTAAATAAGTTATTTAAATTCATTCTGACTTTAAGCACTTATTTCTTAAGATGACATGCACTGTGTTTTTTAGTCTTCTTTCATGAAACTACAAAAATGTGTGAAGTATATGCCCCTCCTCCTGACAGATAACCTTTAAATCTGTCTTTCTCCCATAGTATTTATAATTACTCTACCTCAGAAGGGGTCATATCTCTAGAAAGGGAAGGAAAGAAAAACTCTTGAGAAACATGTAATTATAAGGAATAGTTATGCTCTTTTACTGTAATTACTGTTCCATTTTAGAGCTTCTGTCTGTCCCTTCATGATTCCTTCTGACATTAGCAGGATCTAAGAAGTTTGGTACAAGTGTCTGGAAAAAATACTTCTTGAGAGCATTTGCTTAATTATCTGGCCTCAAATGGTTGGTATAAGAAACCAGGATATTCAGGATGTTGATATCTATCCAATTACTCATTTTTACTTCTTTAAGAAATCGAGTCATAATACATGTCATACTTTCCCCCCTTTTATTACTCTGTTGCCTTGATGGTTTTTCTTTCATGAATTCCCTCAGTAATTATTTTCACTGAGTATTTTGAGAAGCATATTCCCCTACCCAGATTTCTTAGAATTATTTGAGACGTGAGAGAAGTACCTTTTTGCCAGAGAGTTTATTAGAAAAAATATTATAAAACTGTGGGGGTGCTTGGGTGGCTTAGTCAGTTGAGCATCTGACTCGATTTCAGCTCAGGGCATGATCTCATGGTTTGTGAATTTGAGCCATGCATCGGGCTTCCTGCTGTCAGCATGGATCCTGCTTCAGATCCTCTGTCTCCCTCTCTCTCTGCTCCTTCCCCACTTGCACTCCCTATCTTAAAAATAAGTAAAACATAAAAAAAATATGTAGGGGTGCCTGGATGGCTCAGTTGGTTGAGCATCCGACTCTCAATTTTGGCTCAGGCCATGATCCCGGGGCAGTGGGATTGAGCCCTGCATCAGACTCTGCACTGAGTGTGGAGCCTATTTGGGATTCTCTCTTTCTCTCCTTTGTCCCTCTCCCCAACTTGCTCTCTCTCTCTCTCTCTCTCTCTCTCTCGAATAATAATAAAAAAGAATATGCATAATTATTTATTAACACTATTGAAGAAACAGGACACAAGCTTTGTATAAAAGGTTAGGGGTAGTTGTTGCCGGTAGATTCGTAGCATGGCTCTGAACACTGTTGGCTCTGATGGATTATGTAAGCTAAAACAGTACTTCTCTGTTTTGTGTGTGTATGTGTGTGTGTGTTTTTTTTTTAGATTCCATATATAAGTAAAATCATATGTTATTTATCTTTCTCTGTCTGGCTTATTTCACTTAGTGTCCTACCCTCCAGGTCCATCCATGTTGTTACAAATGGCAAGACCTCATTCTTTTTTATGGTTGAGTAATATTCATACACACACACACTCACACACACACACACACACACACACACACCCCACATCTTCTTTATACATTAATCTATTGATGGACCCTTAGGCTGCTTCCAAATCTTGGTTATTGTAAATAATGCTATAATATGAAACATAGAGGTACATATATCTTTTTGAATTAGTGTTTTTGTTTTGTTTTGTGGAATTAGTGGATCATATGGTATTTCTATTCTTGATTTTTTGAGGAACATCTATACTGTTTTCCATAGTAACTGCACCAATTAACTTTTCCACCACTATATCATGAGAGTTCCTTTATCTCCATATCCTCACCAACACTTGTTATTTCTTGTCTTTTTGACATTGACATTCTGACTGGTGTGAGATGATTTAAAAAATAAAACAAAATAGAAACATACTCAAAAATACAGAGGACAAACTGATTATTGTCAGAAGGGGGAGAATAGGTGAAGGGGATTAAGAAGTACAAACTTCTTAAAAGGCTTTGAGGGTGAGGAAGAAGAAGGCAGTTCAGAGTAATAAATGTGAAGAAAATTTTTTGTATGAATAGGATTGAGGGCAA
The DNA here is from genome assembly GCA_028646485.1 of Cryptoprocta ferox. Lineage (NCBI taxonomy): Eukaryota > Metazoa > Chordata > Mammalia > Carnivora > Eupleridae > Cryptoprocta > Cryptoprocta ferox. Next base: position 128,650,937 of record CM053573.1, on the reverse strand, counting down.
TTTTGAAGGTTGTAGCAGGCATGCAAGCAAAAGGGATTAATTTAAATTGAGCAGAGAGAAGAAGCTCGCTGGGCAGTCCTGAGTTATTTTCAATATTTCAAAAGAGCCTAAAAGAAATTCTTTGGTGATTAGGCAATAGAGACTTGTTATAATATCATGGCCCCTTAATTTTGTCTGGTTTTGTAGAATTTAAGGAGATAACACTGGATTTCTGGAGGCAGCTGGAAGTAGATTGGGATTTATATGCCTTTGTTTAAAAATGAGATACATTATTAATTATAATAGAATAGAATAAGTCTCAAAATAAGGGATTGATGTGGATTTGGAATAATGACAACACTTTTGAATATTGAAAAATTTAGGGACTACTATTAAAAATCAAGTATATTGCTCCTTGGGAGAGATGTCTTGAACTAATTACCTTATTTGTCATTAGTCAGCAAATATTTAACGAGCATCTTCATATGCCAGACACTGAGCTGGACATTTTGGGATACAAAATGGAAAAGTCATGGTTGTTCCTTATGAAACTTATGAAGAAAGGGGGAATATTAAAAAATAACTAGCTGTTAATATAAGCTATTCTAGAAGCTCCTGATGCTTAATATATTTTATTTCCTTATTTATATATTTAAGATAAGAATTTCTGAGGAGAAACCAACAAATAGTTATCTGTCAGTAATACAGGCAGTGAATGACCCTTGGTGCCCATCTGATACATGGATGCTAAACTGATGGAGCCATCCGGGCACCCCAACTTTATTTTTTTCATGTTTCTTGTTTCTTGTTTAATGTTTATTTTGAGAGAGAGGGAGAGAGGGAGAGAGAGAGAGAGACTGCATGAGCAGAGGAGGAGCAGAGAGAGAAAGAGAGAGAGAATCCCGCTGTTAGCGCAAAACCTTACATGGGGCTTGATCACACAAACTGTGAGATCATTATCTGAGCTGAAACCAAGAGCCTCACACTTAATGGACTGAGCCACCCAGGTGCCCCAGAAGTGTTCTATTTCTTAAATAACTTGATGAATGCATGGGCACAAATGGGTTCCTCTATTGTTCCTCTTTATGCTTTACAAATGTTGTATAATTATTCCTTTGTATCTATTGAATATTTAATAAAAATAATAAAAATTGAGATTAGAGGCTATTGTCTGCAGTAATAGGAACCTAGAGAGAACAATGGATGTGAGAACACATCCATAGTATTTACCATGATGCTAAAGTTAAATCGAATTTGTTTTGTTGAATTTATGTCTATTTCCAGAGATTTCCTATATAGTTGAAAACTTTATTGTAATAATTCAAGGACTGGGTTGTAAGCTTGAGTTGAGTGTTGTGGGAAAATACATTTGTTACAATGTTTGTAGCAGAAAAAAATTGTATTTGTTCATTTTAATTTGTAAGTTTGCAATAGCAGATTGGTTTTATGCATAGACTCTGTAATTAATTTATTGACCTTGCTAATAAATTTGAGTGAGTCCTGCGATTTAAAAAAGCTGTGAGGCTGGGGTGCCTGGGTGGCTCAGTCAGTTGAGTGTCTGACTTCAGCTTAGGTCATGATCTCATGGTTCATAAGTTTGAGCCCCGCATCGGGCTCTGTGCTGACAGCTCAGAGCCTGGAGGCTGCTTCCGATTCTGTGTCTCCCTCTGTCTCTGCCCCTCCCCTGCTCACTCTCTGTCTCTCAACAATAAATAAATGTTAAAAATTTTTTTTAAAAAAGCTGTGAGAATTTTTCTCTACATCAAGGAAATACCAAAAGATCTTTTACTTTTGAAACTTATTTTCAAAGTAAATAAGTAACAGTGTAATTTAAAAACATATGCAGAATCTTGTTTCTGAGAGATTATCAACATTTAAATATTAAGGTGAAGTTTTCCTGTGATCATTGAATGTTTAAATATTCTTCGGCTGAATGTAAATACATAAATTTTACCTGTAGCTAGACTTTGAAAATATTGCTTAGATTTTTTTACATATAAATCTGTACACACACACACACACACACACACACTCACACAGAGCACAAGTGTGATTGCTGTTACAGAGAAAAATTAAAGCCTGCAAAAAGATTGTATCACATGGGACTTAATCTAGTCTGAGTACATCAAAATAAATTGTTCTGTTAGAGAGCAGGATGTGAAGTCACTGAAACACAAGTTAAAATTTAATTGGGAAATAGGCTGTTGAAAATAGGCTGAAGCAGGAAGCCGGGATGGGAACACCTGGGTTGTGAAAATGAAAAACGGAGAGTGGGAAACAGTTTGAGGTTAAATTGGCTTCTTCACAGCCAAGCCCATGCTGTGGTCTTTACTTGGATCATTCTTCCTCCTGCCACGCCACACCCTGTCCTTGTTCTCTTATGGATGACTTATTTTATTCTTCAGGTCTCAGGTCTAGTATCTTCTCATCAGAAATGCGATTACTTTACTTAGACACCTGTCTCCACCAAACGACTCCCAGGACCTGTGTTGGAGTACTTACCACAATTTTCAGTCATTGTTTGCTTATGTCCTGATTGTCTGTCTCTCTTCCCCATTGCCCACTTCCATTCTGTTTCCAGTCTCTAAACTCTTTGAAGAACCATTGTCTGTCCCAGTGCCTCCTAGCATGCCTGCCACATAGTAGCTACTCAGCAGAGACCTGGTTCCTCTTACCATCTTCAGGTAGCAATACGGATAAGTCATCTCTGACATGAGAATCAATCTGACTTAAAACATTTCGGGGCGCCTGGGTGGCTCAGTCGATTGAGCGTCCGACTTTGGCTCAGGTCATGATCTCACGGTTCGTGGGTTTGAGCCCCGCGTCAGGCTCTCTGCTGACAGCTCAGAGCCTGGAGCCTGTCTTCGGATTCTGTGTCTCCCTCTCTCTCTGACCCTCCCCTGCTCATGCTGTCTCTTTCTCTCTCTCTCAAAAATAAATAAAAAACATTAAAAAAAACATTACTACACAGGAAGATCTGCAGATCCTTTTATCCCTCCTCTCACCCACACAGTGTGCCCCATCTCATTTCAGGCTTTTCTATCAATTTAACATATGACATATGGGTTTTTAGTGGGAAGAGCATATTTCCTATTATTTTTTAATGAATTATACATATTTTTAATACAATTTATTGTCAAATTGGCTTACATACAACACCCATCCCAACAAGTGCCCTCCTTAATGCCCATCCCCCATTTTCTCCCCCCCAATCAACCCTCAGTTTGTTCTCTGTATTTAAGAGTCTCTTGTGATTTGCCTCCCTCCCTCTCTGTTTGTAACTATTTTTTCCACTTCCCTTCCCCCGTGGTCTTCTGTTAAGTTTCTCAAAATCCACGTATGAGTGAAAATATATATCTGTCCTTTTCTGACTGACATATTTCACTCATCACAATACCTTCCGGTTCATC
>CM053573.1:128627572-128647048 GCA_028646485.1 Cryptoprocta ferox | reverse complement strand
ATTGCAAAAAAAAATGGAGAAGCAAACAAAACACAGAGAAAGCTAATTGTTTTGTTTTGTTTTTTTTTAGATTTCTCATCCCCTTCAGTGTTAAGCATCATTCACAAAAAGCCTCTACATTCACAAAAACAAACTAATAGAACATAAAAAGACAATGCCATGAAACTCATTTGGATAAAAATTTGTCACCTGGAACTTTGTTTAATTGGTCTAATTTTATGAGTAACTTTATCAAAAATTTCTACTTTGCCTCTTTAATCTCATGATGCTCAGAGTACTGAAAACAAAACTTTTACCCATTCAGGAAATACCAAATTCCCTAGTAACAACTGATTTGGCATATGTTTAAAGCTGGAATGATTTGGAATGTTTTAAAAGATGGTACCCTGTGCCTATTAATTTTCCAATTGCAGAAAAGAATGAAGGAGGAAACTTGTCATCATTGTTCGATTAAGAGGTTTGGAAAAATTCTGGGCTACATTTTCCAACCCCAAACAAGAAAGTCTTCTGCATCTGTATCATTTGATTGTATTTTCCCAAATCACACTCTTTGAGATAGCAATTCAACATCCAAATTTATTCAGTAGCTAAACCTGCACATTTACAAAATGACATTATGTACAAAGATATTTATTGCATCTCTGTTTTTAATAGCAAAATGTCAAATAGGGACAAATTAAATAGATCCTTTCTTTAATTTTTTTAAGTTTATTTATTTTGAGAGAGCAAGAGAGAGAGAGAGGAACAGAGAGAGAGTAAGCACAAGTGGGGTAGGGTTAGAAAGAGAGAGAATTCCAAGCAGACTCCTTGCTGTCAGCGCAGAGCTCAACATGGGGCTCAAACTCACCAATCAAGAGATCATGACCTGAGCCAAGATCAAGAGTTGGACACTTACCAACTGAACCACCCAGGTGCCTCCTAAATTGTTGGATCCTTTCAATGGAATACTAGAGCTTTTAAAAGATTAAAAAAACTCTTTACAGTGATATGGAATGATTTCTAGGATCATTTTTAGATGAAAAAAGCAAGGCTCAGAACTGTGTATATAGTGCACTGTCATTTGTGTAAAAAGAGAACAAAAAAAGGCAAGCACATTGCCTACATAGGCATAGAGTGGCCCAGGTAGAACAGTGTGGCATAGGGACACGTGTGGGAGGGAGACTTCCCCCTGTGTACTCTGTTGTACTGCTTGAATTTTGAGTAATATTAATGTATTCCCTATTCAAAAATCAAAGTAAAAAAAAAGAATCGCGTGTGTGTGTTGCCTTCGCTTTCTCTCCTCCCATCCATTCCTTGATACACCAAAGCTGACTTCCCTAACATACCTTTAAAAACTTAATTAAATACTTAAAAAATTCTTTTGTTTTTAAGGTCACCAATGACTTCCATGTTGCCATGTACAGTGGTCACTTTTCAGAGCTCATTTTATCAAACTTCTGGGTAGCATTAGACCTGGTTTACTGTTTTTCCCTCTTGATATATTTTCCACCCTTAGGTTTCTGAGCAATACTCTCTCTTGGTTTCCTGTGACTTCTTTATCCCATCTCACTCGCTGCTGTAAAATGCTATAGTCCCTAATAGTGGTCTCATGTCCTCCACCCTCCTCTGTCTTCTCTCCCTCGGGGAACCCATCTATTTTTATTGTTTAAACATCATCTGTACAAAGGTAGTCTTCCTTTCATAACACAAACTTGGGTTTCTCCTAGTTTTTCCTGTCTCATTAAATTTCTTGATCTCTTTATCACCTGAGTCAAAACCTGGGGGAGTCATTACTTCTTTCAGCTACCCACACCCATCACATCACATCTTATCCATTAACAAGTTCTGTGATTCCTACTTCCACAGTATATCTCAAGATGTATCTCAAATATATCTCCTAATATCACCCACCTTCCCCATCTCTGTTACCACCATCATGGTCCAGTCAACTCTTGGAGCTATTGCACAGAGTTCTCTGAATCTTTTCCACAGTTTTCCCCATTTTTGTTCTTGCTACCCCACACTCCCAACATCAATTTCCCACATAGCAGTCAGAGTACTTTTCCTTTCAAAGACTTAGATCAGGTAACGTCATACCTCCGTGCAATGGCTCCTGTGGCACTTAGCAGCAAACGGCATGACCTGCAGGGTGTTGTATAAACCAGGCCTTCCTGACTCTCCAAGTTCATTTCATGTGGTTTTCTCTCCGGTTGATCACACTGGCTTTCTCTAAGTTCCTAGAATGTGGTAATTTCTTTCCTACCTCAGGACCTTAGTACATGCTGTTCATTCCTCTTGGGGAGTTCTTTCCTTGCCCAAATCTTTATCCAACACACCTTAGCTTAAATCCCTCTTCCTCAGAGAGGGTTCTTCTGGCCAGCCCATAGAGAAATGGTCTTCCCATGTATTTGCTATCATAGTATTTGTGACATTGCATCTAACCACTCTGTTTTTGAGTTCTTTTGAGGTTCTGTGGTGTTTTCCAGCAGGTGAAGGGTGATGATCTTTTGATGATAGAAATGGGGAGAGGACAGATAATACTGTGTGCCTTGTTACCAGTAATGGATAAGAAAGTGTACATCATTTTCAAACTATGTGTGCAATAAAAGAGACAAGAACAAATTCAGAAAAGGACTAATGATTATTATCTTGGCTCAAGGGAATTAGCAGATGGGGGAATAATATCCTTTGAGAGAAACAGGCATCCATTTACCATCTTGCAATCCCAAAAGATACCTAATTATCTCAAGCAGCAGCATTCATTACAGTCTAAATATGGCGCATTGCATTGAATTTTGAGCACAGTTAGGACTGTAAGAGGTCTTCAGAGTATATACAGTGTATCTTTTTCTAATAATCAAATCAAGAACTGGAGAAGTTAATTGATCTGCTCAAGGTCATCCCACCACTGAATGGACTTGCTGCCTTCTGTTCCAGGGAGATTTCCACGATATTCTGTTAATGCCCAAGCTTCGGATTCCCAAAGGCAAAGCCCTGAGAAGTATAAGGGCCTCATGAAGACTTAAAATACATTTTTCTTAGATATCCCTGAAGTTAGAAGAACATATCACCTTCTTGTTTATTTTCTTACATGCAGATTTTAACTCTCCTTTCAGACTGAAACAACCTTCAAAAATATCAGTTAGACTCATTTAGAAATAGGAATTAGAGATCAGTAAAAATGATAAAGATAAAAATCATCCAGAAACCTGTCATCATGCCCTGAAGAGTAGTATTTTGATATCATATTTCATCTTTTTAGGGATGGCTCAGAACAAGAGAACGGACTTCTTTAATCCCGAGGCTACCACTCTCACTCTGTGACCAAAATATGTCAGAGAAAAGTGGGGCTCAGTTTTTTTTTTTCTTCAAGTTTTTCTGGAATCTAAGACAGGGTAAGACAACAAAGCAGATACATATTTGGGGCTTAACTACTTCCCCACTTGTTTTAAGACATCTTCAATGAGACCTTAAGTGTTTTCATTACATATATAAAGTAAGCAAAAAAAAATTTTTTTTTTAAACTCTAGGTCTGAATGTATGAAGTCCACTTTCAGTTACTCACCTCATTTGATTTTAGTTTCTTGAGATGGATGTGTGGGTAGCCTGCTATGGTTTTTCCTTTTGTTGTTGTTGTTGCTGTTGTTATTTTCTCCCCAAGCATAAACACATTTTCTTTGCCTAGAATCAGTTTAGGAGCTTGTAGGGGAAGATTGCAGCTGAGAAGCGATGTTGGAGCGCATTGTGGGTGTTGTTCCAGGTGGTTCCCTGGTGGATTAGACTTCCAAGGAAAGAAAAAATTTCAGTTCTATTGCAGCAGGTGCAAGATGCCAACATGTATTGTTATTTAATCCCTGAGGAGTAAATTACATGATAGTGCTTCTTCAATATACCTTGGAACCAATAAAGAGAAAATAATGACTTGGAGTGTGTTAATGTGGGTAAGTCGCTGGAAGCAGCAGGATCCGACACCCCCCACCCCCATGTTCAGGTCATTATATCAAAATCTTCAAACATTGAATTTAAAAGAAATGCTCCTCCGGACACCTGGGTGGCTCAGTCGGTTGGGTGTCTGACTTCAGCTCAGGTCATGATCTCATGTTCATGGGTTTGAGCCCTGCGTCAAGCTCTATGCTGACAGCTCAGAGCCAGAAGCCTGCTTTGGATTCTGTGTCTCCCCCTCTCTCTCTGCCTCTCCCCTGCTCACACACACACACTCTCTCTCTCAACAATAAATAAATATTAAAAAAAAAAAAAAAAGAAATGCTCCTCTCTCCTTGTGGTCAAACAGAAGGCATTTGAATGTAAATTTTGCAATCAGATCTGATTATGATCTATTCTTGTGCAAGTTATTTAATGTGCCTGATCCCCAATTTCCTCTCAATGTGTGATTATGAAAATAAAATGAAACAATAAGGCTAATAGTTTTGCACAGGGTCTTGGGCTTAACAAATAATCTCTTGGGTTTCCCCATGTGCTGGCATTGAAGAAAAATTTCATGTAAATCTCTTTCCTTCTTTTCTCCATTTTGAAATTTTCTTTAATGAGCACGTCATTTTTTTAATGGAGAAAATCAAAACATAAATTTTCTCCCTAAAGGGAAGTTGTTTCTCAACGTGAACCTTATTTTTTGTTAATTTTTTATAGAAGCAATATTTTACTTATGTGTACATTAATATATATATATTCAAATATAATGTAACATTTTTCTATAGAAATTAGTGTATTATATATATATTTCTAGTTCTTTGTATTACATATATGTATATATATATATTTCTAGTTTTTTGTTGAAAACTACATAACTGACGAGAGGGAGTATCTTGGAAGGAAAGAAAATACATTTGATAAAAATTAAAAAAAAATAAATAAATATCTCCTGACAGATGAGAGGGAGGACAGGGAGGAGGAGGTCAGGGAGAGGGAGGAATGGGATTTTGAGGATAATTTAAGAACTAAGACTTGCTATGCTATTAAGAGAAGGTTAACTCAGGTTTTAGCCACAAAATCATGGTGACTTTGTACAGCTTCTTCTGTTAAAAATTTTAATTTCAAGGAGTAATGATTAAATATGTTGTTTGTGATGATAGCAAATGTGAACAATAGCTCTGGTATTTGAAAAACTGAAAATCCTTCTTTAAAACCTGGTAGACATTGAACATCAGCCAGCATCATCCTATATCATGAAATACTTGTCCCTTCTAGTGACTTTGGAGCCGTTAGCATTTCTCCCCCTCTCCATCACCCCCTGATGTGTCTCTTTGCTTAATCAGGAATGAAGCTGAACTTTTCTGCCACCCACTGCTTCTCAATGTATATGGATGGCTTTCTTTGAGTTGTGCCCAAAATAACATCTGATCTGAAAGCAACACTAGGAAATTCAATCATCTATAAAAAGAAGAGTGAAAAATAAAAGCAAAGTCATGCCCCTTGAAAGTTCAGCTTCAGCTCTGGAAAATATAAAAAGGGGATTTGGGCAAGTCTATTTCTGGAAATATGACTGCTGCAACACAATGTGCTGAACAGTGAGGGGGATTCTTTTGTGGTTAATGTACACGTAGAGAGCCTTGCTCCACTGTTATCAGCCTTTTAACCTGCTAGAGGGCAAAGCTAGTCTCAGCCGCCTGTCCTACACTGGGGTTAATCCATCACTTGAGAGTTCTTTCTAGTATAATTTACTATAGTACCCACTCTGGTGTCCTAGATCTGCTGGGTCTTGGCAGACAGGAATTTCGAATCCAACACAATATACCCAGACTGATTCTGGAGTTTATTTTTTGTTGTTTGGTTTATTTCTCCTCCTCACTAACTAGTCTAACAAATACACTTCTCCCTGGGGGACATTTCTCTGCATCAGGGCATCTGTATGCTTGTTTTCCACACTCTAATGAGACGTTCTCTTAGGCCTGCTGGAGAGAAATAGGACAAGTCATGACAGAATGGCCTGCCAGTGCCTACTAATGTGAACATAAGCAGTAACGTGCATGGGTGTTGCTGCTGCGTGTGCAACTACTGCCCTCTCCTTCCCTCCCAACTCCTGCCTTCTTACACCAAGTGTTGACACTTGGGCAAGAAGCATCATCGAAAGCCTCTTGGGGCCCATCATACTCATCACAGGCAGACTCCAGTTCCTGACAGGTCCTTCTGCACTTTTCTTTACTTGTTTTTTTTTTTAAGTTTATTTATTTTGAGAGAGAGAGAGAGAGAGAGAGAGAGAGAGAGAACACAAGTGGGGAAGGGGCAGAGAGAGAGGAGAGAGACTCCCAAGCAGGTTCTGCATGATGGTGCAGATCGATGTGGGGCTATATCTCATGAAGTGCGAGATCGTGACCTGAGCTGAAATCAAGAGTCAGACCCTTAACCCACTGAGTCACCCAGGTGCCCCTCACACTTTTTTTTTTTTTAAATCTATAGCTATGCTTAAGGATACATTGAGAAAATAAGCCCAGGCAATTAGCTCAACTCAACCGAAAACAACAACCAAAAAATGCCTTCACTTGGAATTATTTGTCTGTTTCCAGGTGAAAGATTTCATTTTTGCCTTGGACCATCAGGGTAATTGCCTCATTTTCTCACTCTGCTTTGCTAGTGGCCTAAATCTTACCCTGAGCTTTAAATCCTTTATTTGCTTTGGTCTTTTATTCCAGCTATCTGTGTTTCAAATGTTTCTGCTCCTCCCCCTTTTCTTTATTACCTGTAACCAAGAAAACTGATACATACTAAAAGCTTTCAATTGTTTTCTTCATTCCTGGTTGTTTTTAGTTTGTTAGTTTTTTCTTTCTTTCTCTTCCTTCCTTCCTTCCTTCCTTCTTTCCTTCTTTCCTTCCTTCCTTCCTTTCTTCTTTATTTAAATGTTTAATTTTTTTTAAGAGAAAGAGGGCGAGCGAGCACGGGTTGGAGAGGGGCAGGAAGACACAGAATCTGGAGCAGGCTCCAGGCTCTGAGCTGTCAGCACAGAGCCCAACACAGAGCTCCAACCCATGAGCCTGTGCTGAACTGGGACACGTAACCGACTGAGCCACCCAGATGCCCCCATTAGTTTGTTTCTTAAATATTTCATTCTTCTCTGGATTTTATAGGAAACAGCACTCCTTTGAAGGGAGAAACCATTGGTTCAGATAAACCCAAGGTGCAGACGTGAGAATAGAATAAAACTTTGGCAGCTCATGAGGTTGCCTTGGACTTGTGTTGCAGGGATAGATTTATTTTTGACAGTCTGTTTTATACTTTGATGTGGATAGTTAGGGTGAATTAGTGGCAGGCAAATGATCTTAATATGTCAGTTGAGTTTGGTTGACATCACTCACAGTAATAGAAAAAGTCATGGCTGGTTTTCCCCAAGTCCTTTGAACATATGCCATACAATATGATAATCACTAGCCACAAGTGGTTATTTAAGTTAAAATTAATTAGAATGAAGTAAATTAAAAATTCAGTTCCTCAGTCAAAATGACCACATGTCAACTGTGCCATAGTCACATGTGGCTAGGGGCTAATATATTATACACACATATATAGCACATATATAACACTGGGCAGAAAGTTCTATTGACAACACTCCTCTAGTTATCACTTTGGTTAAGTTGTTTCCCATCTAGGAATATCACCTTCACATAGCACTACCTCTGCGAAACCCACAGTTCTACTGAAACTTGGCTTGTTCTCACCTCCATCAAGCATTGAAAGACTACCCCACACTTCATTTTCCAGTTTTTAAATTTCTTGGACGGCGTTTGTGGGGTTTAGAGCATAATAGTATGTAGTCAGCATTCTTATTATTTTATGTGTTGTCCTAGATTTCTAACTAGATCAATAACTTCTTAAAGACAAGAGTTAGGTCTTAATTTTTTTTTTACACAGCCTTACATTTCCATTTTTTTTTCCTTAAAAGGAGCGAGTTGTGTGGGGCACCTGGGTGGCTCAGTTGGTTGAGCATCAGACTTTGGCTCAGGTCATGAACTCATGGTTTGTGAGTTCGAGCCCTGTGTCGGGTATTGTGCTGACAACTCAGACTTTGGAGCCTACTTCAGATTGTGTCTCCCCCTCTCTCTGCCCCTCCCATGATCCTGCGCTGTCTCTCAATGATAAATAAATGTTAAAAAAAAATTAAAAAAATAAATAAAAGGAGAAAGTTGTGTGCAGGGAGTTAAATGTTTTATAGACAAGAAAAACAACTGCACTAGAAGCAACTTATTCAACATTTTTATCTTCATCTTCTTCATCTTCCTCCTCCTCCTCCTCCTCCACTTCATCTTCCTCTTTCTTCTTCTTTTTCTTTTTTTTTTAGCCTTGATGACTCCTTTTATTTAATTTTTTTTGCCACATCAGGCTTTCCTTTCCTCAGTATGCAACAACATCCACGTCTCTCCAGTTTCTTTGCAACATCACCAATGGACAGGCTGGGATGTGTTCCTTTGATTTTCGGGTGATCCCCAGAACAGAACAAAACAAGAAAAGGGCCGAAGGAGGCAGCTTGAGTGCATTGGGAACCTTGAATTTCTTTTTAGTTTCCTCTTTAGCAGGGGTATAAGTTTTCATTTCTCTTTCATAACGGGCCTTGTCCACCTTTGCCATGTCTTCAAATTTTCCTTTCTCTTTGGCAGACCTGGTCTTCCACCTCTCTGGGCACTCCTTAGAAAACTCTGAGAAGCTGACTGAAGCCTCTGGGTTCTTCTTTTTCCTCTCTTCTTGGCAAGTTTGCACAAAGAATGCATATCATGACATTTTGCTTCTCGGCGTCTTAGGATCTCCTTTCCCCATGTTTAATTATTTTTTGCAGTGAGGCACAGAGTCGCCCAGTGCCCATCTGGCTCTCGCTAGCCCTGGGGTTGTCTCTGTGGGACTCAATGTAGTGCCAAGACCAAATATTTTTATACATTAGTATTTTTAAATTTTATATATATTTTAAAATTTACATCCAAGTTAGCATATAGTGCAATAATGATTTCAGGAATAGAATCCAGTGATTCATCCCCTACATATAACAGCCAGTGCTCATGCCATCGAGTGTCTTCCTTAATGCTCCTTGCCCATTTAGCCCACCCCCCACCCACAAGCCCTCCAGCAACCCTCAGTTTATTCTCTATATGTAAGAATCCAAGAGTTATGTCTTCTATGTATAGTTATTATAGTCCCTCAGTGCCCTGTATAACTTGAGACCATATTATTATCATTATTAATTTTTTAAAGTATAGTCTGAGACTAAGCTCAGGGATTTATATGCATCTTCTAGAATGTAGGCTCTTATAAAGCAATGTTCATAATTTATTTATTTTTGTATCTTCAGTGCCTTGCACTAGTAGGTACTCAATAAACTTAAGAGAGGATAATTTCATTTGATTTTCTTAAGTGTGAAATTGGTATTTTCATTTTTACCAATTCAGAAAGTGAAGTTCAGGAAAGTCCAATAATTTGATGAAACACAGTGCTGATAAACGGTTATTTTGCATGCTGGTGCTTTTGCACGTGATCTTTCTCTCCACCTGGCGTCTCATCTTTCTCTCCAGCAGAGTAACTTGGATTTCTCACATGGAAACTCAATGCTCCTTGAGGGAGGAAGAGGTTATTAAAACTCTACTTCCTCATTGTTCAGTTGGTCAAATTGCTGGAAAATCTAGCACAGGAAAATCCAGCACAGATTCCTGGGACAATGGTCTGAGCATGCAGGCTTGGTTTGTGCAAATAGGAGGTAAGAGACGGCTGGAGAATATCCTTGGAGAGGACCACATAAGTAACCATCTCTATTTGGTCCCAGTTTCCTGGTACTATGACTCTTTTGGTAATAATTTCCTACCTCAGAATATTCCTCTGTGAGATGTGAAAGCTGTTAAAAGCAAAGCTATGAGCTGTTAGAACATTCCTATTAACAGAAGTAACCTGGGTTTGATTTCTAGAAATAAGCAGACTTCTGAAAAACCTAATATGGACTCTCATTCTAGAAGGAGGCAAATATTGTTGTCAGCACAGTGCACAAGGAATTGGTGCTCTTATCTTGCATGGGGACGCTTATGTCTCCCAATGAGAGGCCTTTTGATTAGTTCTACTATCCTGGGATTCTGATATCTAGAATTCTTGCCTCCAAGGTAAAGTCCCTCAAACTGTGAAGCTGAGACACTTGCATCTTCCTTCCAAAGTGAAAACAAGCAATTTCAGGAAAAGATGGAAACGTCATTTTCCCTCAAAGGATTCTTTTGGCATCCTTCCGCAACCCACTCAGCAACTTCAGAGTTTTACAATCAAATAATGTCTTTAGCACATAATCATCTTTTATGGGGAGCTGGGTTTTTATAGTTGTGTGAGTTTCTCATGTTGGAAGTAAGAAATAGCACTTTAAAGAAAACCTTCTGAAGTTACTGGGGTGATATTCTAAACAATTACTTTGAAAGGGGAAAGTATAACAATGGCTTGTGGATGTTTTTCTTCCTGTTGCAGTCAAAGAAGCAACTTAGAGAAATGTTGCTTTAGAGACCCAAAAGGAGCAGTGTACCTAAGAACATGGAAGACCATACAAAGTTTGACTTCATTTCAGTTTCTTTCAGCTAAATTGTATTTTGGGGAGCAAGGAATTATTTGACACATGGGTGTTTATAACAGCTGCTCCCCCAACCCCTTTATAGTTCCTTTCTCAAGTTGTCCTGGGTAAAAAGAACATTATAAAAGCAACTGAGCAGAGCATGCTTTCAGAAGACACAAAGTGAAGCGAAAGTAACTGAACCAGGCTTAGTCTGAAGTTTGGCTGCATCCATTGCTCAGAGATGCAGTGGGCATGGCTGTCTTTGTTGTAGGCTCTTTTGATCCTGCATTCCAAAGTGGTTGGAAAGGTTTTATGGCCTTGCTTGGAAAAAATATAGACTCAAAAAACGACTAACCCCAAGCGGCCAAACCCTGGTTCTGAATATGCATCATCCTGTGAGCAAATGAGTGGCCCTCAACCTGGAACTAGTAGGCTGGGATTTAGATACTAGCATTCTCCAGCCTTGCCCTGACATGAGACTCTAGACCCCAGTCTCTGGAGGTCTCAGAAAAATTTGGTTAAACCTCTGTTCCGTTTACAAGTGCTTTGTAGTGATCCATTCCAAACTTAGTGGTTTAAAATAACAACCATTTATTATGCCCCAAATTCCTTGGTTTGGCAATTCAATAAGGGCATACTAGTGATAGGTTTCTTTGCTTTGTGATGTCTGGGATTTCAGCTGGGAAACTTACACGGCTGAGAGCTACAGAATCCATTCCCATAGATGGTCTTCTTCACTCCTATGTCTGGATGTTGGTGCCGGTTGTTGGGTGGAAACTTGGCTGGGTATGCTAAGTAGAACATCTGTATTCAGTCTTTTCATGGGGTTGACTTCTTCACGTTATGGAGGGCTTTGAGTAGTTGGACTTCTTACAGGATGATTCAGAGCTTTAAATGTGAATGTCTCAGTGAACAAGGAAGAGGCCACATTATCTTTTATGGTCTAGCCTCAGAAGTCATAGAATGTCACTGCTGCTATATTCTACGCATCAAGGTGGTCATGGGTCCATTCATATTCAAGGGGAAGGGAAGTAAATACCACCTCTTGATATATCATTTGCAAGGTCACACTGTAGAAGAGAATGAAGAATGGGAGATATTACTATGTTTTCTTTCCAGAAAATACAATCTTCCATATTGCTGTTTCTCTGGAACAAAGCTTAGGACTGACTGTTGTGACTTGCCTCAAGGATCAAATTAACCTACCAACTATTCAGATTCATACTCTTTACATGGTAATGGACCAAAGAGCTCACATGCCTTGGACATGGAAGTTTATAAATATCTTCTGTTCTCATAAAAGAGGCACAAGAACACAGCCATTGAGTTTTGAGGAGGTTTGTAGCACAACTCTGGCTGGCCTATACAGCATATAAATTCAGTGTGTATTATTTAATTTAATTTTCATGTATATAGCAAATAACTACTAGAATATGTAATTTTTAAATGTTACTTAAATATTGTCACACTCTCATGTGTATATATGTGTATGTTTATATAGAGAAATCTAGGAATAAATCCAACAGAAAACATGTAATACTTTTACAAAGAAAAATACAAAAATTTGTGGAAATATAGAAGATTTCTTAATGAAGAGATAAATTTTTATAAGAGTTTCAAGGTAGTTGATATGATGGCTTTCCTCAAATTGGCCTATAAATTCAATGGGTTCCAATGAAAATCCCAGTAGGGATTTTTGGTGTTGTAGTTGGTTTTTGTTTCTTCCTGTTTTGCTTCACTTTTGCTTTGGTAACCTAATTCTCCTTTGCCTAAATTACTACTGGGTTCCTGTCATTTGCCGTCAGTCATAAAATGGGTTAATTTATTGTCCATTCTCCTTTTCCTCAACTCTAATCTGCTGATGGGGATGACATTTTGATGTAGGAACAAAAAATATTTGAGTAGTAAACAGATGTTTTGTTTTGTTTTTTACCATTCTCCTTGTCAAGAATTAAGAACCTGGGTTTCAATGGCTCCTACTCAGTTTCGTCAGTATCTCTAAGATTGGCTAACATATACTTAAAGTCTTCCAAAATGATTTTTTCCAGTTCATAATGATTCATCATTCACTTATTCTTATCCCCCAGTTAATTATTGAGTGTCAGTTGTGAGAGAGGTGCTGAGCTAGGTGCTAGAGATAAAATGGGGAAAACAACAAACAAAATATAATTTCTGCTCTCAGGGAGTTACTATTCTAGGTAGGGAGACAGTATATAAATACATAAAGCAGTAAATAATCCTAGATTGTGGTAATAGCTATGATGGAGGTCAAATGAATGCTCCATAGCTTATTGGATGCAACCATATGGACAAAATGTTGGAAATTTCCAGTGTAAGCCTCTGTACTTTACATTCTTAGAAGTAGAATTGTTTTGCAAACATTTGTCTTCTAACAGAATTCACAACAGATTATTACATATTGATTTTTATTTCTCAGATATCATGACAGACCTTTGCCTTTTTCTATCATATCCCAGATTTTCTGCTTACTAGTATACTTAATTTATTGCATTAAACGACAATTAAGTAAGATAGTATTTGAGCCTATGGGAGTATATTAGATTTAGAGAGAGTGATTCAGGAAACATGAATTTAATGATTTGGATGGAAAAGTATTTTTAGGGAAACAGAATAAATGTTAAAAGATAACTAATTGATTTGTAGATAAATGTCATTATTAACGGGAATGAAAGTTTATAATATTTTAATGCTAATTTTTTACAACTAACTTTTCATCTATCTTTCAGCTCTATGATTCCCACCTCCGTCTCTGTCACTTTCTGTCATGAATTCCAGACAGCATGAACTTCTTATTGCTTCCTGAACATAAAGACTACTTTCCTTTTTTGGCTTTGTCTTTGGTTCTTCCTTCCCAACATTTTCTTTCTTCCTAGAATGTCTTTTCTTTCTATTCTCATTTAAGAAGAGATGCTCATAATTTTTGGTTAATTTGCCAGTAATTTTCCAGAACCACAAGTTATCTAGGCCAGAATTTTGTTTCTTCAGCCCAGTTTTGTGTCTTTATATTATTAAATCATCCCCAATGAGCTACTGGCTGGGGTTATAGCAACAGAAAGTTTGTAGAGGGTAGATCACTATTTGTAACTCTGCAACCACATGTTTTCAGACTTTTAGAGAACACTTGAAGTGTTTGAGGCAGCTGAATAGTAGTCCCTGAGTTTTGTTTCCCTCTTCTTCCAGTGTTTCTGATGATTGGAGTCTTCACCATCTATGTCTTGTATTTAATCAACCAATATTTATTGAAAGGCACTCCATTCTAGGCCCTGTGATAAGGGTGGCAGGGACAGAGCTCTCACAGATTGATTCCATGGGAAGCTGACTCTGAGACAGACATTGATATACAAGAGGCATATTTGATTGGGTTTTCAGGATCAACTACTGTGGAAGGAAGGGAAAGAGCTGGATGGGGTAGATGGAAAGGTTGAACCATGATGAGGGCTCAGTGGAGGCCTCAGCCAACCATTTGGGGAGTTCTGGAGAATGACCCTTCAGAGTTGTCCTGCACTGGGGCAAGAAAGCTGGCTCTTATAAATCTATATACATGTTGGTTCTCTCTAGTAGGGGATGCAACTTTGGGCAAGGTGACTCTTTATTCACTTTTCAACTTTTTAAATCCCCAAAGTGGCAGGCAGAAGAGGGATCTTTGCCAGTATCTCTCCCAGAAATTGAAATACTATGTCCTTTATTTTTGAAGGGAGATCTGGGAAGCACATCACAGCATCCATCACTATTGGCAGCAAGAGAGTTAAGTGGCTACTAAGTGTGGCAGTTGAATAAACACCAATTCCAATATTATGTGATAAAGACAAGAGTAAGTATTTCACAGAAGGAGAACTTAATGTAGTTTAAGGGAAGTTTGAATAAGTGGTAGCATCTAAGTTCTGAGAGATCATTGGGAATTAGAGGTACAAAGATGAGGTGGTAGTAAGGAGAGAGATTGAAAAGTCAGGAGGTGAGAAAATAGAGAATGCTTAGGAAACTACTTCCAAACCAAATTCTTGGAGCCAGGTTAGATATCCTAAAAGGAGTAAGATATAAACTGAGACTAGCTAGATAAAAGTGGTGTGTGTGTGTGTGTGTGTGTGTGTGTGTGTGTGTGTGTGTGTGTGTGTTGGGAGAGCCGGTGTTACAGATAGAGGAGCTTATGAGAAAGTTGGGAAGTAGAAAGGGAAGAAAGACAGGGAGAGCTGGAGAAAGGGTGGAAATGTGTTGGAAGGGAAGGGGAGGGAGGAAAGGAGAAAGAACTGGTTAATGTAGGCAGTTTCAGCTTGGCTGGAGAGTGGAATTTGTGACCATGAAGGCCCTTGTGTGCTACATTAACAGGCTTAGACTTTATCTTGAGTGCAATAGGAAAGCCCTAAAAGATTATTAATAGAGGAATGACATCATCATTTTTGTTGTCACCTGTCCTTTATCTCAGACACCTCACATTATTATTTTTTCTCTGAAGGCTTATGTACTGCTCTACTTAGGTACAACTGGGTCTGAAATAGTTTCATTTTAACATCTTATCACATAATTAACATGCTGTATTCGTCATATTGTGACATAGAATGAGAGATTTATTACCAAGATAGACTTTATATAATTGTGGGAGCTGGTGAGATAGGCTTTGCAAGCTGTTGCCTCTGCATCTGGTATAGCACTTGGCTGGAAGTCTCCATGGTTCAGCCAGATCTACAATCAGGAAGGAAGACTGGATGCAAATAGTAGCAAGGAGAGATGAGAGCCTATGAAGATGAACTGGAACCCATGACTGTCTCTCATCACCTCCAATCTTGACAATGTGAGTGGCCTGCATGAAAAGCTGGTACCCTTCCCCATGGAGCTGCACGTACATCCAGCCCAGGGCCTGGAGAAGCTAAAGGAGGCAAACTGTGGGAGCTGGAAGATCTGCAGATCTGGGAGCTACCCCATGCCAACCACACGGGTCAGAGGTCAGTGAAAGTGTGTGTGGGATGCCACAGTCCCTGGTGTTCTTCACCAACCTTTAGAGTGCAATAGCTACTGCTTCACCTCTGCCTTCCAAACCTTGTGTGAATTTCTTGTGTGGCCAATGCTAACCTAAAATCATACAGAGAAGGGAATTCTAGAAAGCATATTCTAGCTCTAGTTCTTCGTAAGTTAACAACTTAACTGTACAAAACTATCATACTTCACGTTTTTGAGCATGCTTAGGAATACTAAGCATTCTGCCAAACACAGTACACACACGTACACATCATATATATACATTACAATATCCTCTGAAGGATTATTATCATCATTTTATAGATAGAAAAACAGAGAGATAGATTGAATACATTGCTTTACTAACAGCAAAACTGGCATTTGTATTTGGTCTAATTCCTATCTTATACTTTTATGTACTATGCAAAACAGCTTTCTCTGCCAAGTATTGTAGGAAGATAGACAGATGCTAATTTTTTAAAAATACCATTTTTTTCAACATAGCATATTTTGATACATCCAGCTCTAAAATGAAGGTTAATACATACTGTTGCTTGCCAGTGACTCTCACTGCCTGATACTAAGATTTCTCTGTGGTGCTCTGATAGGCATCTGGGAGCTCATCCATCACTGCTGCCATAGAGGCATGGAAGCTTTAAGTGCCTTCCTGATATTCTGAGGCTTATAGAACATTCTAAACCAGGAACATCCAGATTTGGCACATCCGTCTTATCATTGGCCATATCCTAGTCCTTTAATGACTACATCTTAAAAGGAGGTCCCCCTTCCCCCCCATTTGTTTTGTCAGCTGTTAATACCTTAGTACCACTGATGGAGGTCATTTTTATGATGGAGGGAATAGAATCTAGGGAAAGAGGACAGGAGTGATAGCTTTTTTAGTACCCCATCTTAGGACTTTATAACTTCAGTGTGTTTCTGCCCCTTTCCATCTGCCAGTTTCTGTATCTCTGCCTCTTTTCCCAAGCCTTTCAAACCTTGTGTGAATTTCTCAGCCTGAGTGCATGGGAAATCTTAGGTAGCAGGATATTAACTTCCTTAGGAACAACTCTCAGCCAGTGACTGCTGAGAGGTGGTATCTAAACACTCCAGCTCCCTTGACTCAACTGGGAAAAATCTGAAGCATGTGATTTTATATGATTTTCAGAATTTTCTTTTGGGATTAAACTCCAGTTACTCACAGTGTTAACTTACTGTTATATACTCTTTACTGACTATTTCCCTTTCCTTGACATCTTTTCCCACCCTTCTGCAAGACTTTCTACACTTCTTTTTTCCTTTTTTAAAATTTAAATCCAAGTTAGTTAACATAAAGTGTAATAATGATTTCAGGAATAGAATTTACTGATTCATCCCTTACATGTAACACCCAGTGCTCATTCCAAGAAGTGCCCTCGTTAATGCCCATCACCCACGTAGCCCTTCCCCCTACCCCTACCTGCAGTTTCTAAACAAACTGCTTTGTACTTCAATCTTTGTCTCAGAATCTGTTTCTGCAGGAATCCTAACTCATATAAATGGTAAGGACATGGAAGGGAGGTGAAGAAAGTGAAGCATAGGGAGATAAATAGAGGGAAAGAACTAGTGGGAGAAATTGGATGGAAAAGGGGACCTGGGGTGGTGGAGAAACTACTAGGGATGAGGAGGACGTTATTAACCTAACCTAAAAATAAAATTGCTTGGTGAGCCCCTTACACAGACCTCATCTGTTTACTGCACATAAATCATGTCTGTGATTCAATCACATCACCTCTGTGTTGGCTCAGGGTCAGAAGATACACTCACTAGGGGGAATCTTTGAATTCCATTTGAAAGCAAAACTTAAGTGGTGCAAGAGACCTTTTATAAGAAAAGTCTAATTTCACAAATGTATCACTACATACTCTTGTGGTCTGGCTTTTCCTTCTTCCCCCTTCCATTTGCATATTCAGGGTTTTTTTTTTTCTTACTTTGTGGTCCATCTTTTCCATTTGGATTTTAAAAAAGTCAAACTCAGTGCCACATTTGTTAACCTCAGCACTTGTAATACAACTTGGCATTTTCTTTTTTAAAAATATTATTTATTTTTGGGAGAGCACAGCAGGGGAAGGGGAAACAGAGGGGGACAGAGGATCTGAAGGTAGGCTCTACGCTGACAGGTTGACAGCAGTGAGCCCGATGTGGGGATCAGATTCAGGAACTGCAAGATCATGACCTGAGCTGAAGGGATGCTCAACCGACTGAGCCACCCAGGTGCCCCTGCCTTGGCATTTTCTAGATGGAATAAAAATTCAGGCTAAATGCACTGATGGACAATTTCCCATTCAATTTCTTTATCAAATGGCTCAGGAAATAATTACTGAAAACTTGAAGTATAATTTAGTTAGTGAATATACTGTTTGTTTCACACAATAACTTCTGCCAGACGACTCCCCTGGGGATGTATCAGAGTTTCCTTTAGATTCTACTTCTCAGACAGTGGACCTCTAACGGTTTCCTCACCTGATACTATTTCTTCTGTTTTATTTGTTCTTTCATTTCCTTACTGGGTTGGAGTTGCCTCCTTCTGGAAGGAATTGTGTTATTATAGTCACAATGGTGACTATATTAAAGAGACACCACCTATCTGACGTACTTTAGAAGACATTTCCATGTCACCAATGCCAATATAAACTTTTGCATCTTCCTGGGAATCAATGGTGCTCTCCAATAATGACTTTTTAGTCAGCCTTTTAAGATACCTTTCCCCCTGTATATTTTTGGGAAACTAAGACCTGAACAGATAGAAACATTGCTATTGTTTTGATAACAACAACAGGTAGAAGAATATAGGCTTTAGGAACAGTACTTTACTACTGCTAGGAGCCATAGAACCATCTACTCTCAGATTACTTTTGTTTCTAATCTTGCATTCGCAGAAGGAATGCAAACTTAAGTATTCATAAAATAAATTAAGATTGATCACCAGTTCCCTTCCTGGAACACAGCCAGCATTCTCTTAGCTAATGAGATCATTTAAGAAGCTAGGTACAATCTAGACACATAAACAAATGCACTACACTTTTATGAAATTTAAAAGTGAAAGTAGGTATCAGTACTCTGTGGGGCCAAGGGGAAAGGGTGGATAATTCTCCCTGAGAAAGAGAGAGAAGGAAAAGTTTCATAGACATAGTAATATTTGAATTTAGAATGGAAAGATGAGAAGTCATTTCCAGGGATGCTTGGGGTAGGGAATTTTAAACAGTTAAGGCTAAGCGAAATAAGTCAGGCGGAGAAGGACAGATACCATATGTTTGCACTCATAGGTCTAACAGGAGAAACCCAACAGAGGACCATGGGGAGGGGAAAGAGGAAAAGAGTTAGGGAGAGGGAGGGAGACAAAACACGAGAGACTCTTGAATCCTGAAAACAAACTGAGGGGGGAAGGGGAAGGGGGAAAGGTAATGGGGGGTGATGGTCTTGGTGGAGGTCACTTGTGGGGAAGAGCACTGGGTGCTATATGGAAACCAACCTGACAATAAACTATAAAGTTTAAAAAAATTAAAAAAATGGGACTGAAGTAGAAAGAAGACCATATTTAAGGGGGGAAATGCCATTAAATTTGAGACTCATAGAGCCACATTTGAAATACCTCAGGCTAATTACTGTTAATTTTTTGTGATTCGCTTAAAAGCTTTGACAGTAAGGGTGGCTTAAATGGATTATAACTAGAGGATGGCCTAGAGTTCCTGCTCTTAATGAAACGCTATTGAGTTTGTTTTTAGAGGTGATAGAGCTTCCTTTTTGAAAACCTAGTATTAAAATCTTGGAATGTGAACACATTTTGTTATTTGTATACTACTATTCATTCCTCTCCTGAAATTTTAATTAACTACTGGAAATCCTTAACCAGTTGCAATGGTTTATAGGAAAACAATGCCATGAAAACACCCTATGTTTTTCCTTTTATTTTCAAAATGCTTTTGGTTGCTTTAATTAGACATTCTTTGCTGATTTGTTTTTTGTGTCCATAGCTC
>CM053573.1:128599973-128627072 GCA_028646485.1 Cryptoprocta ferox | reverse complement strand
GTCTGACTTCAGCTCAGGTCATGATCTCACAGTCCTTGAGTTCAAGTCCTGCATCAGGCTCTGTGCAGACAGCTCTAGAGCCTGGAGCCTGCTTTGGATCCTTTATCTCTCTGTCCCTTCTCAGCTCACATTCTCTGTCTCTCTCTCAAAATAAATACACGTTTTAAAAAAGTAGTCTTTGTGAGGTTTAGAATGTAATGTGAATTAAAACTTGATATTCCTATATTATTGCTAAAGTGCTTCACCACTTTCCTCTGTATCATACGTATTCACTGCCCATCATCCTCTCTGTCACATGTACACAGGGCATAGACTAGCATCATTTTAATTGATGGATTTAGTAATCAGTTATGCTGAAGCTGTCAAAATGCTAAAAATAAATGTAAAAGCTCCCCATTCACGGTCAACAACAATGAAAAGAAAATAAAAGATTTAGGATCATGAAACCAATCAAAGAGATTATTTTAAGAACCCAAGTTGTCTATCATATTAGATATGACTAGAATTAGGAAAAAGGTATGCCAAACACCTGTTCAAACTCTTTAGCACCTGTGTTTCCCCAGGTCCTACTAGTTAGGGAGTGACAAAGAATCACGTTTATAGAAACACAGTAGTTTTCTAAGTCTTCCCTCACCTATTATTGAATATCCTTCAGATCCTCTTAAAAGCCTCCCCCAAGAATTCCTGCACGTCCCCGAGAGATGCCCCACTGGTGTTGAAAAGCAAGGCCTCTCAGCTACAACTTCTTCCTGTTTTGCTCTGGCTTTAGCTCTGGCTCCATGTGGCACTATCAGCAAGCCTTCAATCTCTGTGAAGCCTGGTGAAAGTGCAATTTCACTGATGATGCCTCTGATGACATCTTTTATCAATGTCGCCTGAAGTCATGCTGTGCTCACGTTGTGCTTTGCTGAAGCTGCCAAATTTCCAATATGGCTGGTGCCCTCCCCTGCTGATTGCCCAGTGTCCTCAATGGAGCGGTGGGATTCTATGTTCTCTGCTGCAGTGCATACAACAGACAGCCTCACCTTTGTTACTCTCCACTAAATATACCTGGTTAGCGGTTCAGAATGCCACAACACACACAAGACAAATAGAAATAAATTACTAGTTTATTTGTATGGAAATATCCAAAAATGCTGTGCCACTGGTAAGCATAGGAGGCAAAGCAGATCCTCCCTATTTCCCATTCTAAACCTTGATCTTAGGCCTCACAAGCTCAGGCATGCACACAGAGGTGTAACAGAGGCTGCAAACCTGACTCCATATCACTCGCACAGTCTTACCTTATATACCCAGTTACACACAGAACAGAGAGAGCTTAGAAAATGAGGAGGGAAGCCACTCACAAGTACTGCTTCATAGAAGCCTTGCCCCAAAGACGTAGCATGAAATAAACTGAGAATGTATGCATATATAGGACATCAAGACCTTCATTTTAGGGAATTTGACTCGCCCCTCTTCCTCCTACCTTGGGTTCTGCCCTGGAGGGTTCTTTACTCTGCACAGGCTGCTGGGACCTAGCTTCAGGTGCTTCCGTGAGAACGGAGGAGGCAGCAGGGAGCTGTCTTGATGTGCACCACAGCTATCCTTGTCTCATGGGCATCCCTTCCACTGCTTGCTGAGACCAGAGTAAAACAAAGAAATTGTAACTGCGGACTAATTAAGGCAACCATCCCTGCTAATCTTAAATCTAGACCCACCTTTTGTGTCTGGTCGAGTTCATAGCACCTTCAGAATATAGGCTGTGGGCTCTTCCCAGGCTAAGTTCATGGAGACAAAAAGGCCAAGAAGTAGAAGACTGGAGAAGGTATATCACATGTAAGCAAACTGCTCACTAGTAGCTAAGTCCCAGTGAAAAATTCTCCCCATAAAATTAGCTCCTCCACCTCCCCTAACTCTACACTCCCTCAGGGGGTAGGAGGAACAAAATTTCATTCATCCCTCAAGCCCATTGTATACTAAGACAGAAACTTGAGGAAACAGGCACAAATGTTTCTTCCCACAGATTTAAAAACAGTCAATACCTATGCCTTCCATATCACTTAGAATTTTGGAGAAATGTTACTTTCATTTTATTGGTAATTGTCTCCTTCCCCTCTCTCTTTTCTTCTCCCTCCTCACTAAAAGTCAAGCCAATCCATCCAGGCAGTAACTAAGGATGATCTGCCTATGGTGTTGAAAATCACCCCAAATTCACCTCCTCCTTGGAACACACCAAATTACCCCTATTTATAGAACAATTCCTCCTGAGGAAGAGCTGAGAGCCAACTGAACAGCTTCTGCACAAAAAAAAGGAGAGAGAAGAGCAAAAGAGAACAACAGCAAGAGAACTGGAGACATGGTAGCGAAGATGCCCCCAACTGCAGTGGGGAGGGACCATACTGAGGAAGTAGGAACAGATTCCTCCCTCTTTCCTTCGACACAGAAAAAAAAAAAAAAAAAAAGCCAAGGTGTACAAAGCAATTAGTATATAAAAGAGCCAGCCCTGGAACTCCACCAAGTGAAAAGCTCTCTGGATGGGAGGGGCTGACAGACAGGGTCTACACTCTCCCCTCCACCTTAAAAGCACAGAGTAGTATACAATCTGGGTACCCTCTCCCTGGCCTGCCCTCTCAGTGAGCCCAGGCCCCTAGCCCACACCAGCCCCAGCCATCCCAGCAGGCAACCACAGGGTGGTGCACACTGGTTAGTGCTCATACAGCTTCAGCCTTCTTGCCAAGATGACAGAGGCACAAAGCAGCCGGAACACTTCAGGCCCACTCAACTCCGGCTTCTGTCGGCTAACTAGGGCACCCTCGGTGCAGAGCACTCTGAGATTTCTTGGCTGATGTCTGCTTCAGATCCAGCCACCCAGCCAGGTTGCCTCCTTTGCAGAGCACCCCAGAACACTCCCACCACACTGGCTTCATCTCCCCATACCTGGCCAGGGCACCCCTTGCACTGAGTACCCTGGGACACCCTGGCTTACACCCAATCCAGCTTCGACCCAGGACCACACTGGCCCACAGCCATGTTAGCTTTAGCTGTCCTGCCAAGGCACCCCATGCACAGAGTGCCCCAGGATCTCCCAGCCTATACTGGGCCTCAGCTCCAGCCACCACTTTAGAACACCTTCTTTATGGAGAGCCCTGGAACACCCTGGTTTACTCTACTCCAGCTTCAGCTGTCATGTCAAGGAGACCTTTGTGCATAGAGCCCTGGGTCTTCCTGGCTTGTACCCCTTTAGTCTCAGCTGTTCTGCCAGGGCACCCTCTGCACAGAGAGTCCAGGGACCTCCTGGCTCGTACCAGCCACAGTTCCAGCTGCCCTCTGTGTGTAGAACTTTGGGATACTCTGGCTTACATCCACTTTAGCCTTAGCTGTCCTGCCACGGTGCCCACTACCTGGAGAGCTCTGGGACCCCCCATCCATACCAGCCACAGCTCCAGCCAGCTAGCAAAAGTCACAAAACACACACAGTCAAGCATCCACATAGTAGATGACCACACACAAGATCATTCTTTGAAGTTTAAGAGAAGTAGTTGTTCCATCTAAACCATGGAAACAAACACAGAAAGTCAAGAAAAATGTGGAGACAGGGGAATATACTTCAAAAGAAAAAAACAAGACCAAAACCTCAGAAAAAGAACTAAATGAAACAGAGATGAGCAATGTGCCAGGTAAAGAATTTAAAGTAATGATAACACTGTATGTTAACTATACTGGAATTAAAATAAAATAAAATGAAATAAAAATTAAATTAGGTTTAATTTAAAAAAAGAATTTAAAGTTATGAGAAAGAATGAAATCTGGCCATTCGTAGCAAAGTGGATGGACCTCGAGGGTGTCATGCTAAGCGAAAGAAGTCAGGTGGAGAAGGACAGATACCATATGTTTCCACTCATAGGTCTAACAGGAGAAACCTAACAGAGGACCATGGGGAGGGGAAGGAGGAAAAGGGGTTAGGGAGAAGGAGGGAGACAAAGCACAAGAGACTCTTGAATACTGAAAACAAACTGAGGGCGGAAGGGGGAGAGGGAAAGGGGAAGGGGGGTGATGGTCATGGTGGAGGACACTTGTGGGGAAGAGCACTGGGTGTTATATGGAAACCAACTTAACAATAAACTATAAATTAAAAAAAATAAAAAATAAAGTAATCATTATAAAGATACTCACTGGACTGGAGAGAAGAGTGGAAGAACTCAGTGAGACCTTCAATAAAGAAATGAATAATATAAAAAAAGAACTAATCAGAATTGAAGAATACAGTAACTTAAGGAAAAAAATACACTAGAAGGAATCAACAGTAGATTAGTAGATGCAGAAGAATGTATCAGTGATCTGGAAAACAGGGTAATGAAAAGCAAAAGAATTTAGAAAGAATGAGGATAGGTTAAGGGATATCTTGGAAAATATCAAGTGAACATTCACATTGTAGGGATCCAAGAAAAAAAAAAAAAGAAGAGAGAGAAAGGGGCAGAAAGCTTATGTAAAGAAATAATAACTGAAAACTTCTCTAAACTGGATAAGGAAATAGACATCCAGGTCCAAGAAACACAGAGAGTACCAAACAAGATTAACCCAAGACAGTCCACACCACAGCACATTATAATTCAAATGCCAAAGATTAAAGATAGAGAATTTTAAGAGCAGCAAGAAAGAAGCAAAAAGTTTCATACAAGAGAAACCCTAAAAGTCTATCAGCTGATTTTTCAGCAGAAACATTGCAGGCCAGAAGGGAGTGGCATGATATAATCAAAGCGCTGAAAGGAAAACACCTACAACCAACAATATTCTACCTGGCAAAGTTATCATTTAGAATTGAAGGAGGAATAAAGAGTTTCTCAGACAAAAGTGAAAGGAGTGTATCACTACTAAACTAGCCTTACAATAAATGTTAAAGGGACTTCTTTAAGTTGAAAAGAAATGGCCATAACTAGACATAAGAAAAATTATGAATAAGAAAATGTAAAATATGTCAGCATGTACATAAAATGTGGAGGAGGGAATGAAGAAAAAAAAGAAGTTATTTTTTTTTCCCAGATTGTGGTTGAACTTAAAAGACCATCAACTTAATACAGGCTGCGATGTACTTGGGGTGTTTTATATGAGCCTCATGGTAACCACAAACCCCAAACCTGTAATGAATACACAAAAAATATAAAGAGAAAGAAAGCCAAATGTAACACTACAGAAATTCACCAATCACAAAAAGAGTAAAGTCGCCTTCTTGCTGCCAATGGTTGGGGGGTGTTATTCTACCAACATAAACATTCTACATTTTCAGGAATGATTCTTTCTCAAAAGGTCTGCTAACACTCATACAGATTCCTGGTGAGTGCTCCCCTCCAGACTTCAACACACCTTAGTTTAGGGTAAGCACAACCCTGGCTCTGCTGCAAAATCAAGATCCATCATAAACTATGTCTTGCAGACATTTGTAGTTACCTATATTTACCTTTTGCCCAGTTTACAAAAATATTTACATTGTTCTAGGCATATGTGTGACCTCTATACCTGCCAAAAAGTTTTTTGCCATAAAAGAAATAACCAAAGACTTCATAGAAATATAAACCTGCTGTAATATATGCAACCCCTTGTTCTCTTTCACTAGGCAATTGACTCTGATTATTTTCAGAGTTTACATAACCATCAACTAGGGAAATGCCCTTGTGGGTCTAGGCCTAAATTCTGGACTGCTACTATAAAAGATATTTTAGGTGTTTTTTGTTTTTGTTTTTTTTTTTTTTTTACTTTTATGATATAATTAGTAAAACAGTGAAGATTTGGATATGTTGCCTTTGGACTGAATTATTTGCATATTGTCTTAAATGTTTCTGTAATTATTATACTTTTATATTTCTCAAATTATAAGGTCTTAATTGCACATACCAAAGTGAGATCAAAAACAGCAAGCATTTTGATTAGCATTCTTTGCAAAGGAATAAAACAACCCTTAGATTTAAATACCTTTTACCTAATTTACTTAAGATAAGGTAGATTGAATTTTGGAATACAGTTGTGAAATTAAGTTCTAAAGAAACATCATTGAGAAGGAACCAGCCCTAGTACTTTGCAAAGAAATACTACCATTGGGTTTAAATGGAAAACTGGAGCATCTGGGTGGCTCACTTGGTTAAGCATCCAACTCTTGATTTCAGCTCAGGTCATGGTCCCAGGGTCATGGGATTGAGCCCTGTGTCAGGCTCTGTGCATAGTGTGGAGCCTGCTTGAGATTCTCTCTCTCTCCCTCTGTCCCTCTTCCTCACTCATTCTCTCTCTCTCTCTATATATATATATATATATATGTGTGTGTGTGTATTATATATAATATGTATATATAATATATAATATATAATATATATTATATATATATAATGAAATAAATGGAAAACTGAGAAAACTAATTACATTAAATGATCTTGGATCAGATGGTCCTTGTGGAATATTGCATTAGTCTCAGTTCTTTATGTCTACCCCCGTGTGTCAACACCTTTAGCCATCTGACTTTGCAGTTACCCACACTAAAAAATATGACTTGCTTTGGCCAGTAGAAGAATGAGATGGAAGTAAAATCAAGACAGTTCTAGCCTAGGCCTTAAAATGTCTTAAGTTGCATTCTTGTGTTTCTGGCATCTTTGTGAGAAGTTCATGCCTGGGCTTGCCCACTAGCCCCAAGAGAGGATGAACAACATGTGGAGCAGAGCCACTCACCCAAACTGCTCCAATCAGTCAACCCAGACCAACTAACCCCCAAGCCAACCCACAGACACATGAATGAGTTCGGTCAACATCAGCAAAGCTGGTCAGCCAGTCCCAGTTTAGATCAATTGACTCCCAGCTGACCTGTAGGTACATGAAGAAAAATAATGTTCACTATTGTAGGCCACTGAGATTTTGTGGTTGTTATTTAACAATAGTTAACCAATACAGTCTAATAAATAGAATATATAAACTATAAAATATTAACTTAAGTTCCAGTTTGAAATTTTTTTTTTTTTTTTGAAAAGCTAAGGTCTAACTCCTCTTGAAATCAAAGTTGCCAGATAGAAGCAAAACATTGGACTTTCAAACCAAGGTATGGTGCACTAATCACATGCATTATTTACTATATATTTTAAAGGCAGATGAGATGTGAACACACACTCACACACGCATACACACACACACACACACACACACACACAATCTAAGTGACTGGACAGAAATGAGGAGAAATAGAAATCAAAATGACAACCCATGGACCTTATAGTGGAACTCTGAGAAATTACACCTTGCCAATTTGACAGATTTTTAACTTATCAATGGCCTGATCCCATTCCACAAATTTTCAAAGGAAGACTTTGTCTCACCTCACCAACCACTCCGCAGCACTCCAACTTAAGAAGGGACCACCCATCCCTATACTGTGTAATCTAAGTGAACTTTCTAGGAGGCAAAGATAAAGTGTTAGCAACTTTTAGCAATCTAAATAAGTGCCATCACAACATGGTCACTACCTAAACAAAGATCAATATGAGAAAGATAAGTCAACATCCATATTCCACCTTTTCAAACTATTTCTATAAGCCAGTCATTAGCATTAATCAGCAAGCACTTCTCAGGCTCTTAAGATCTCATGAGAGGACAGAGCTTCATTATTACTAATTTCTACTTCTTTTCTTGTTCTTGTCTAGGTTGAAATGAAATTCCACAGGTCTCATGCTAACAAGTAACATAAAAATGTTGATTTAAATTAAATCAAATTATTAGTCTTTTAGCCTCTAACAAGGTATCTTCAATCAATTATTGAGAGTTAAAAAGGTGGTATTTCTTGCTTTGTTTTAAATTAATTATTGTAGACTCAGCTCTCTGCAGCTTATTAAGATATTAAATCTTTATGAATATAAAATACATTTAGAAGAATAAAAGACAAGAAAGCTATTTTTGCATGCCAAGTAGCTTAGAATTTTATATTTAAATTCATTAAAAGTAATCAGAAATGTTCTAAATTCTGTATAATGTGAACATTCATTGAATCTTTCTTTAAGAGTTAAAATTACAACAGTCTCATTCATTGGACATGATATGAAGATGTGTGTAAAATTTAATATAAACCTGTGAAATCCCCCTTTTGCCCTTAAAAATCTGTCTTTTAATCATTCATTCAAAAATAGTTATCAAACAATGTATAAGTCAGGGCCTTAGCAGGAAACAGATGGCATGCTCAAATTAGGATGTCTTCAGTAGGGACACATTACAAAAATGTGGGCAGGGTGAAGGGAAACCACAAGAAGCAGTGCAGTAATGCTGGACTCAAAACATCACAAATCCACAGGTATAAAAGAGAAGGTAGCATTACTGGAAATCATAAGGAGAGAGTCTGGTAATAAAGGGCTACCTTGACAGAAGGTACCTTGACAGTGACTTCAGGGAACACAGCTAACTTGAGGTGACCCCATAGGATGGGAGCCAGAAGCCATGGCAATATTCTCTTCCTCCCTCCCACTGCTCCCTTGTTGGAGAATTGGGGTTGAGCAGTGAACAAAATGGACAAAAATGGCTGCTATCATGGATGTGACATGCTAGTCAGGGGAGACACAGGAAACCAACCTAAGTGCTATGGAGAAAAATAAAGCTGGGTAGAGTCACAGAGAAAGCTAGTAGTAGAGTAGAAGAATTGAAATTTAAACAGGATGGTCAGGGAAGACTTTGTTGAAACAAGTGGTATTGAACAAAGGCATCAAGAGGGTAAAGGAGCTAACCATCTAGAGATCTAGGGAAGAGCATTCCAGGAAGCAACTGAAAGGGTTTTCAAGTTGAGGCAAGGCAAGACGGTGGCTGACGCAAGGGTAGCAGCAGGGGAAACGGAGAGGTGGAATTCATTCACAATGAATAGTACAATGGTTTATGAGAGCAAGCTTAGGCATCAAAATCCCTGGATTGATGTCTATCATTTAGTTGTGTGGCTAGGGCACGTCATTTAACCTCTCTGTGCTTCATTCTCTTTATCCACAAATTAGATATAGTAATAGTACCTAGCTCACAGGACTGTCTCCACATTTAAATGATATAATGCATATAAAAGCCATCAATAAATATTATGATTGTTGTCTGCATCTGAAAAGCATCCTGAGGGGCACCTGGGTGGCTCAGTCAGTTAAGCCTTAAGGGATTCTCTCCTTCTCTCTCTCTCTCAAAATAAATAAATAATCTTTAAAAAAATAAAAAGCATCCTGAGATGCTCTTTAAAAGGTCTCTCTTATTAAAATGGTGGAAAACCGTCTCATGTAGGATGGAAGAAGTCTGCAAGATGTCATTTACGGTGAATTTTCAGGCATTTTTGTAAATCTTTAGTGGTCTCCTTGCCTATCCCTAAATTTTCTAGGCACTGAGGAACATACTACATTGCCTAGCAGGCTCATGCCACTTGCATACCTCTGACTAGATGAAAGTTCCTATTTAGTTTGAACTGGAACTTATTTCCCATTGTCCTACCTGCTGATTCTAGACTTCTCTTTGGGGATTGACAGCTCAATTCCTCTTTCATGTGACAAAACTTTTAGTAGCCAAAGAAAGTGACCAGGCCCTTCTTCTGTCCTCTCTAAATAGTTTTTAGATATCAGTTTGCTTGTTTTTAAGCAGCCTTTTAGAACAAAGCTCAGTGGAAAGGGTAAGGGGTTAATGAAGAGCTCTGTTTTCAGAATCATGAAATCCAGTACACTAGACTGGCTCACTTAACATCTGTTGCATACCCTATTTCCATTCCATTCTCATCTACAGTCAATGGAAAGCTAAAAGCTCACCTTTTCAGACTCTGGTGGTTAGAAGGAACCATGTTGGCTCAGTGTTGACCATGAAATGCAGGCTGAAGTGTGTTACCTTCTGCATGTATATTTCTGCCTTCACTATCCTTTATGTTAATTGGGGGTGCTGGACTAAATGCACTCTAAATCCTCTTCCAGTACTAACAGTCCATTGGATTTTTCTTATCAAAATTGGACTTTTTCCAGTTAATCTGTTTAATCCAAGTCAAATAACCTACCTGAAAGCTAGATTCATTCTTTTGATTTACCTTCCCTCATTTATATAGCTTTGTTGGACTTAGCCTAGTGTCTTGTGCATAGAAAGGACCTAATAGATGATCGTTGAATTTTAATATAGATAGAAACATTATAATAGGATACCATTATCTGTCTAATTTATCCTTCCATTGGATTACTCTTCTCTGATCTTCAGCAACTTGATAAACAAAATAACACTTGTAAACAAATACAACACACATTAGCTTTTGGGGATTTTCATACTTGTTACCTCATTATATCATCATGGATCTTTTTCTTAACCTTCTTTTCTGCTCCTAAATAAATGTATGTTAGGTGCACCTGGGTGACTCAGTCAGTTAAGAATCCGACTCTTGATTTTGGCTCAAGTCATGATCTCAGTTTGTGGGATCAAGCCCTGCATTGGACTCTGCATTGACAGCACAGAGCCTGCTTGGGATTCTCCCTTTTTCTCCTCTCTCTGCCTCTCCCCCACTCTCTTCCTCTCTCTCAAAATAAAATAAATAAATGTTAAAAAAATTTTAAATAAGTGTATTTTAATTATAGGAAGCAAAGAGATATTAGAGAAAAACAATTTCAGTCTGTTTGCATTTAGTATGTTTTACTCTGTATATTACAAATAAGAGATTATTCTGGAAGAGTATTGCATTCTTTTCTTTTAATATAATGATATCCCATCTCTTTAAATAGTTTTTGAACATGCTATGAAATTCTTAGTGAATCTTTTGTAGGAAAGTTTTTTTTTTTCAGATACCATATAAAACGATATTTTATAAATAACTTACAGATTTAGAACCTTAAGCAAAAAAAGTCATAATTATCTGAGGTTACATAGTAAGTTAATATTTAAGATTACTCTATTCCTGACCTTTTTCCTTTGAAATATGAAGGCATCTCCCAAAATGTTGATGTTGGTGGTCAATAATAGTGACGAATATCAAATAAAATCATTTTGTCATATAAAATACTCAAAGAAATTACAAATATATATAGGTAAAAAGTAAATGTATAATAAAAATCAATGGATGGAGAGATAGATGGTTGAAGAGATGGATGGATTCTATGAATCTGAGTTGGACTGCTTTTCCATTAGAGCAAATGGTCAAAGTCTGCATTAAAGAATAGTAACTGGAAAAAGACTGAAAATTTAACATTTCCTTTCTCCTACAGAGCTAAAATAGGGAGCCTAATACAATCTCACCAGAAAATGAAAAACTGTGAATCACTCCTGACAGGAATGGATCTTTTTCCAAATTCAAAGTTGTCCCAGCTGCATTCCACCAGCACATCTCATACTGTTGCAGAAACACTGTAAACAATGCAAAAAGCCACTGCAGAGCCTTGTGCAGTACATATCAAAACCCATAATGACAATCATGCCATTAGCATCTAACACATCTGGTCTCCCACATAATGATAAACAACGATATATGTTCCTTCTAACTCTGACTCTAAGTTACCTCAATTCTAGAAAAAGTATTATTATAAATAGTATATCACATAAATATCATAAATATTTAGGTACAAGTGAAATTAATTACAATATCTGAAACACAGAAAACCATGCATTGGAATAAACTCTGATAATGCCAAAGAAAGGAGTATTGAGAAAAGGAACCAAGGAGCACGTCCTTGGTCCACCTGGAGGAAGGAACCACAGTTTTCTAGAGTACTCTCAGCATCATACACGACTTGCTACACTATCTTCTGGTGCCAAAAGGGCATACTCTCACTTAAACTCTCTTATCATTTCACTCCTAAATATTTAAGTGTGTAAGTTTCAAATATATATCAATGAAATGATAAAAGCTCCTTTTAAAAATTATAATACTATGTCAACCCAAAAAAATATTAATTTCTTAATATTATTGAATATCTCATCACTACTTAGTTTCCTTTCTGTCTCTCTTTCTCTCTCCTCTTCATTTTCAGTCTGTTGTGTTCAAACCAGGATCTAAGAGTGTCATATATTCTAACAGGTCAACAGTAGGTCGTTATGTCTTTCAGTCTCTTTCAATGTCTTTTTCACTCTCTCACTCTCCCTGCAATTTATTTATTATGGAAAGCAGGTTGTTCATCTAGCAGGGTTCTGCCCTGTCTGCATTTTACTGGTCATTACCCATGTTGTCATATAACGTTTTTATGCTTCTATCATTCCTGTAAATTTATATTAATTTCTAAGTTTCCCATAGATCTAGAGGCCTTATCAAATTCAGGCTTGATTCTTTTTTTTTTTAATCTTCTCTTTTTAATACCCAAGGGAAGTAACCAGGCTTCACATGCCATATTATCAGAGAATCATTTTTCTTACTTTTAATGTGTGTTCCACCTCTAAATTTTCCAAGAAACCATAGAAAAACAGACATACTCTTCCTGTCCCCCCCGCCATCTCCTGCTATGAGGAAGGACTATCTATCCTAAATTCTGAGGCAACTCTAATAACTTGAGGTTAACAGCTGGCCACACCTATGCCAAACTCAACCTCTCAAAGTCTTAGCCCTGAAATTGGGTCTCTGTTTCAGAGTCCCTCTTCCTATTGTGTATTTTGTTCCACCAAAGGTCTTCAGTAAAGACTCTCTCAATCCATCCTTTAAGTTATCATAAAAGGAATAGTCTTGGCCTGAACCTTTGGTTCATAGGGGCTCCATGATCTTGGAACTAATGACCTCCTCCAGCCTTTGACCTGTTACAAAGAAGACCTACTGTCCTTACAATTACATATCTAAGAAGAAACACTACATCCTTCTCAAAACAAATAACATTTTTTGGCAAATGATTTGTTGTCTTCTATATAGTGAAATAGTGGGCAACTCTATTTGATCAGGCCAGCCTCCAAGATACAGGATTTAATATACGTATGATCTTCTGGGACCACAGAATTTCATAAAAGAGGTCACAGTAAATCTAGAAAAATTTTCACAAAGGTTACCTGATATAATCCTTCAAGGTAAATTATGAGTTCACTTCACCGCCCTCATTCTAAAGGTAGAAAAACCAAGACTGAGAAACTTGCCAGGGGTCATAAAAATGTCTTTTCATTACAACATATGGTATTTAATCAACACCTAAATTAGCAATGATTGTTCAAAGTCAGACAATGACATAAAAAAAGACCAATATTTCAAAAATCTGCACAGGTCTGGCTAAAGACAGTATGCATTCGAAAACTGGAGTGGCAGTCTTTAGAAGCAAGGAAAGAAAAAAAAGAAAAAGAAAAACTCTGCATATTTCTTGGGGCCCAGGAGATTGGCAGAACCCCCTCAGGGGTAATCTTCTGTTGCTGATGGAGATGTAAAGTGCTGATGCTGCAGAGGCAAGACCCTGCTTGGCATTGTTCTGTATTTTTGGCTCCAGAGCCATAAGCTGATTCCTTGCTAAGCTGTTTATCTAGCCTTGCCCCATTCTTTCATCTGCTGTCATCAGTGCTTTTGTGTAAACATCTTTCTTCTTTCTATTCAGCACTGTTTTTCTTTAATATCATAATTTATGTGATATTTAGGATTTAGTTAAACACCCAGATTTTTCTATATCGAACTGAAAACGAATTTCATTTGCTTATCTCTATAACCTTTCCTCTAGGTACCCAACACAGAAGAGTCTGTTTATTCCACCAACTAGTCCCCAGGTTTCTTCTGGCTTGTTCAAACCTACACAATAGGGAGAAACATAACTCAGGAACTGTCCTTTCATACCCAGTTAAGATGATTGGAAGCACAGCCAGATTTTTAGCATAAAAGGACCCAGTTCATAGAGGCAAGATAGGATTTTATTGTACCCATCTTTCCAAACTTATTTTCAAATAAACTTGTTCCATCCATCCTTTCTTTTTAAAAAATTTTTTCATGTTTATTTATTTTTTGAGGTGGGGGGGGAGGGCAGAGGGAGAGGAGACAGAATCCGAAGAAGGCTCCAGGCTCTGAGCTGTCAGCACAGAGCCCAACATGGGGCTCAAACTCATGAACCATGAGATCATGACATGCCCGAGCTGAAGTTGGACGCTTAACTGGCTGAGCCACCCAGGCATCTCTCTATCTATCCTTTGTTTCATTTATTCACACATCCATCCATTCACTCATTCATCCACTCAACCCATCTGTCCATTCAGTTGACTTCTCATTCACTCATTCATTCATTCAAGAAAATCTGTAAAGTCCCTACTCTATGTCAGGCACCACTGTTAAATTACTCCCTCTATTCTCCATCCTATCCTGTCTCTTCCCATCTTCTTTCTTTATTTTTTCTTGTTCTACTCAAATTTCTGTATCTGCCTCAAAAGTCTCATGCTTCTTTATTATCCCCTCTGGTGCATTTGTAACAGACTCCCAGTATATATTTGTGGATTAATAAGAAACGTTTAGAGAAAAAGAAGTAGGAAATAATGGTGAGTAAACAAAGTAGAAGAAAGATCAGGAGAGGTTTAGAATATGAGGTGACTAGATGATTATCTAATCTGATAAGATTACTAGGAATCTTATACCCCTTGGAATAGTGATATATAGTTCACACTTTATAGAGTATGAGAGGTAGAAAGAGGAAATCAACTTATTTATAAAATAAGCAGCTCTCCCAAGGCTAATTTGTTGGTGGCGATTTTATTTCCTAAGTAGATGTATATTTCAAATCATGAAAGTCAGTGGCATGCAATAACCCCTTTGATTTAGGCCAACTGATATAGGTTTGTTAAAATAGTCCACCTGGATCATGGTCTTGCCAGGACACACTAGCTAGTATATACAGGTTTGGGAATGAAACAGACCTGAGGTCAAGCCCAAACTTTAACATTTATTACCAATGTGGCCTTGGGCAACTTATTAACCTCACTGAAACTTTGTAAGAATAATAATGCTTACCTCTGTGGATTTTTGAAAATTAACTGATATACATGGTAAAAAATTTTTACCAGCTCCTGGCATATAGTAAATGTTTAATTACAGTAACTATTAGTACCATCACATGGATGTGATGTTTCTCATAAGCAAACTTAGTCAATTCATGGCTTGTTTTCATACGTGTCTACTTCTGCTTATGCTCTTTAAATAGGAATGGTCATCACCAACATTAAAATATGTACTAGCTTCAGTTTTCAAGGAAGAATATGTAATTTACCTAATATTTTCAATCTTTAAAATAAATTCCAAAACTGCCTACTATATTGACAATGAGTATTTATTTAAATTAACATGAACTACTTCTAAGAAAGTCTCTGGGATTCATTTATTAAATCAATCATTTCCTCCTGCTGGCTTTACTGCATAAAATGGGCAATACTCCAGAGCAAATTAATCCTTTATGTTCCAACTTACTAAAACTTTTAATGCACAGGTTTTGGCCAGAATGTAATAAAATGTGAATCAAATAAGATTATAGGGAAAATAAGCCAATCATTAGAAGGATTTTTTTTAAGTAATCCAGATGCTAGCTAAGATCACTCTGTCCCTTAAAATGACAGAGGATTGGCTTAAACCCCATGCCAGAGCAATAGGAAATCGACTACTCTCTTTAAGATTCCTGCAAATGGACTGGGAGCCTGGGTTCCTGCGGTCATCTAGTCTCTAATTATCTGTTTCTGCTGTAAATAAATTATTCAATTTATTAATAATTTCACCATGATCCTCAGATTGTTACTTTCTTCCAACATTCCATTGAGCCAAACTTGAAACTTGGCCTCTTCTCTTGGTTTCTATAAAGACAAACACCTCACAAGAAGCATTTGTGTGCAGAGCTGACTTTACTGAAGGTTTACAGAGTAGACAGGAAAGGAGGTATTTAGGCATCACAGTAATGCAAAAAAAAAAAAAAAAAAGTTAAAATGAATTATGAAAAAATTTTTTAAGGTTCTTCTATTGGATCCTCCACTACAGACTGTTTACTTTCTGCTGTGTTCCAGTTTATGTCCCAGACTCCAGCCATTTTCTGAATATCCCTGTTATCTCTGAACTCTTTTCCTACTCCCTGTTGAAATGTCCCAAAAATCTACCAGTTCTTTTTACCATTTATTAGTTTATTTGGTTCTCTCTTATTATTTCTAAATTTACTACCAAATCTACTTTATGTTGGATGAATCCCAAACTTATCATGTGTTAAAGATATCAAATGGCCAATCTATTTTCTTGGCAACACAAAAGCCAGCAGAAGCCTAAGGTTTCCTTTACCAGGATCTTCCCTCCTAAAATATCTAATTTTCAATAGTGATTTCTCCTTGTTATATAAATATTTAAGAAAGTAACTGAGGATGAACCAAATAAATAAAATAAAGTCAGCAACCTCTGTTTGTATATTGTGATGGGAGTATGGTTCTTTAAAGATTAGAAGTGTGACCACGAAGAGTATTCAGTGGGATTCTTCATTGAGATTGATGGGGGCACGGGGGATTTTTATGCCTTTCCCCAATCTGACACATCATTAGATATGTAGACATTTTATTGGTCTTAGATACAGAAATTTGTTTTCAATTTCCACTTATCCCGTATATTGACCTACAACCTTAAATAAACAAGAACACCTCGGAACTTCATGTAAAAATATAAATCAGTTCCAGCTACATTACTTGGTTGGTGTGAGCATCAGATGAAATAATAAATACATAAGAGCTATATAAACTAGGAGACATAACTGAAGCCTTTACTGTATTAAAATATGGAGACCTGTGAGAAGGTACACAAAATCCTTGAAAGGCACAGGATGATCTACTCTTAAAATATGAAGTCAGTATATGGCAATTATGCACTTGTCTCTGCGGCAATGTTTTAGTTCATTTTCATGAATAATCACATTAAATACTTTCTTGGTACAGAATATAGAAAAAAGAATGTGAAGGAAGGTACATATCAAAGTAGAATGGTCACCAGAAGAATCCAGTGTACATTAACAAAAGAAAATGATGGATAAATAGGATACCAATTATATTTACAATAATGTATATTACTTTCATTCAGCCTAAAATACCCATTCTGTTGATAAGCACATTCTCTTCCAACCTGTAGAGCTTCATGCAAAGGCAAGCTATAGAAAGAAGGGTGTATGGTAAGCATGGGACTAAAGTAGGGAAATTAATTGTATAATTCTTACTTTGGTTGTTATCAGACAAATGATAGCTCCAAATATCCATTTTCACAATAGGAATATACATGCATTTAATATCAAGTGCTCATGTTAGTTGCAAGGATATGGGATTTTTTTTTTACCCTAGCCTTGTTGGCATGAATAGAGTCCCTGTAATCTGACCTTTCTTTCCTACATTAACCAAACTGACTAGTTACTTCTTTTTGTTAACTTCTTTTTCTATATATGCAAATATCTTCAGTCAAGACTAGTAGCCTAAGGGCCATTCGATCTTATTAAATTGTCTTTACATATTTCTGAAGGGGCCAACTGTGCTATAATCCAAAGTTATTATTTCACTCTCCAGTGTCTATGTATTATTCCTCTTATTTTTAAGTCATTTGAGAGGCACCTTACTGTTACGTCTCCCCTTCCCCCTCACACAGCCAAATGAATATGTTCAAAGAAGGAAATGTCAGCTTGCCTATTACACCACCATCGACTTCCTCTCCAGGGTGGAAATTCACCTACACTTGTCTTTTGAAAAACCTGAGGGACCTCCCTCAAGGCACTGAACAGCAGTCTAAGAATAGTCTTCCCCCCCACAAAAAAAAATCAGAAAGTCCCTGAGTAATAGCAAGGTATAAATCATAAAGACCTCTAGAAGCTGGTCTCTAGAGGTTAAAAATAAAGTTTTAAGAAGTGGTGATAAAGAAACGAAGCTTAGGTTTTTGAATTCTCCTAGTGCTCTCCTTACTTTACTCAAGATATTTCAAAATGGCAAAACTTTTAATGAACTCTGTAGAAATAGGAACATATCAACCAATGTATATTTCTGAGTACCAACGATATGCCAGTTCTTGTAGCTATAAGAAAGATTAAGTTAAGGTCATGGTCATGGTTTGCCATGAATTTACATCTCAAGTAGAAGGCAGACGAAATAAACCAACAATTGGAATAGAGGATAAAAAGCACTTTTGAAAAGCAAACACTTAACCCCTTGGGAGAGGCTCAACTCCAACAGCAGCAGGGGTAAAGAATGTAATGATGGTTTTCTCCCATCTAACATGGCTCCAGTTGGAACAACAGAGGCAATGCAAATTCACATTTAAGGTATTTGCCCTGGTTATAACAACTTTGGGAGAAAAGACAACAGATTTGCAAATTTTCTAAAACTTCCCAGTTCACATGCTCCATTCAACCATTTACTTAACACCCAAGAATATTTCTCTTTTACTCATCCTTTGTGCACCCCACAGAATCCTCCAAAACTACTTGCTTTAATTAGATAGGGCCATTTAGATCATTGCTTTTTAAGCCTTTAATTAGAGCTGTGTGCACTCGGTTTTTTCTCCATATAACATTGCTAAAATGAGGAGGGGCCAGAGCAGCTGAGAGAGAATCCTCTACGTTTCAGTCCTCATTAGACTCTCTGCTTCCTTAGGCTGAACTCCAGTGCTGCCCTTAACTCATCTGATGAGCATGGCCACAAAATCGTAAGCACACAATAACCTTACCCTTATCATCATCTTTGTTTTTCCAAATGTCCACCAAGAATTCACTTAACATACTCAATTTTGACATCAAATACATTTTCCTCCCTTCATATAATTGACTTCTTATTTGACCAGTTCTACCCACTGCAAGGGACTGTAGGGAATGGAGGAGAGACATGTACTCCAGAAGACTTCCGAAAAAGATAGCTAGCTAGCTGGTTAGGGAGGAAGAGAAAAGGACACCCAGGCAGAGAGATCTCAACAGGGACAAGACCCAGAAGTGTGGGAAAATGTGATTCAGGGAAGCACATGTTTAGTAAAAATGGAGCATCTGGGACATGAAAGAGAAGGTCAAACTAAGGGGACATAAACAAACCCAGCAGCCAACTGATGAAGAGAATTTGAATATGGGGTCCAGCTGTTTCTATCTGTTACTCACCACAAAGGCAATCACTGTATATTTCTCGTCCACTGCCACAAACCCTAGAACAGAGTACGGCACACAGTAGAAACTATATTTGATGAAGGTGTGAATGAATGATTGAATGAATGAGCAAACGAACATAGGTTATCCTTTATGTATAGCAGCTTTACATGTAGCACTCCCAGTATAGCCATCTTATCAAGGGAGCTATTAATTACACATAAGAAAAAATTCATGCTAGTAGGTATTCAGATAAACTATGGCACTTTGAAGGATCAAAATGCTTCTGCTGAAGCTGGGTATGTAGCTAGAGAAGAAGTCTACAACTTTGGCTGGATACTGGAATCACCTGGGGAGCTTTTAAAACTCTGAAAGCCTGGTTTCTAGTTAAATCAGACTCTCTTGAGGTAGAACCCAGCAGCTGTGCTTTCATGACACCAGGTGATTTCAGTATGCAGCTGCGGCGGAAGCTCCTGAACATTGACAAGAGCCCAGGCTTACAACAGAGGTTCTTCATCTTGGTAGACATAGGAACCACCTGGAGACCTTTCTCCCCCCCCCCCAAAAAAAACACAACGTGCCTACTCCCAACTCCTAATTCAGTAAGGGTGGGAAGGACGTCCACCATGTGTGCTTTGACAAAGCTCACCAGAGGCTTCTGCTGGATGCCAAGGTTTGAGCACCACAACTTTAGAAAAGGGATAGTCAGTTTGGCAAAAATTCGAGGTCACCTAAATGCAGGGGATGAAGACAAGAAAAGAACTCTGTCTTCCATCATGAGCCGTGAAACCATCACTGCCAGAGAGAGACTGTGCAAGAATGAAAAAAAGTGACCACAAGACAAATGATTAAAAGCATCTCTTCATTCAGAGAAGTGGCATGTTTATCTCTCTAGGCACATGACTTGCTCCCTGGGAAACACATCAAGAGATGAGGCTACCTATTGGGCTTCAAGTACAAACCTAATAGTTTTGACTTACCTACATCTTTCTCAGGCAGTGGTAAGAAGAACCCCCACATCGTACAAGGAGGGCTTCTGGGCCGTTTTCTTTATATTGAGGCTGTATTACCAATCACCTGCTCCTGCACTGCTGACTGTGAGCATTGTTCTTTCTTTAATTAAATCCCTGAGTGAAAGGATCTTTCCAATCAAACAAATTCTGGAACGCTCTGCAGAGGTAAGCAGATTAAAGAAAAGAAAAATAGGGTCAACCAATTATTTGTTAAGGTAGTGGGAAGCAAGAACTATCATGTACCTCTTTTTCAAAGAACATGATTTCTTCACTGGTACCATATGTTTTCACTCATAGGTCTAACAGGAGAAACCTAAAGAGGACCATGGGGAGGGGAAGTAGGAAAAAGAGCTAGGGAGAGGGAGGGAGACAAAG
This sequence comes from Cryptoprocta ferox, assembly GCA_028646485.1. Taxonomy (NCBI): domain Eukaryota; kingdom Metazoa; phylum Chordata; class Mammalia; order Carnivora; family Eupleridae; genus Cryptoprocta; species Cryptoprocta ferox. The sequence goes on along the minus strand of CM053573.1, from coordinate 128,606,701 downwards.
CACAAGAGACTCTTGAATACTGAAAACAAACTGAGGGCGGAAGGGGGAGGGGGAAAGGGGAAGGCGGGTAATGGTCATGGTGGAGGACACTTGTGGGGAAGAGCACTGGGTGTTACATGGAAACCAACTTGACAATAAACTATAAATTAAAAACAAATAAACAAACAAACATGAATCAGGGAAGTAAAAAAATTTCTAATAGTCCTCTGCGTTGTCTTCTCCACAAGGCAAAAGATTTCTACAATTTTTTTCCAAAGCCTTTGAAGACAGAATCAATGAACTTCATTGCAGCACAGAGACAAGAGTCTCTCAGACTGTCAAAAAAAAGAAAGAAGTCAGCATTCATTAGTATTAAATTGAGCATTTTCTCTTATCAAAGTCAGTATGCATTCTCTTGTCTTCATAATACTGCATTTATTAGCTCGTCTACTTTGCTGTTATTAACTAAATGGAAGTGCTTGCAGAAAATACCTGAAAATTATTTTTATATAATTTGTTCTCGATTTCTCTTTTTTTCCTCATGGAAAATGATTGAGGATGTGTTGCATTGCTCTTATTATTTATAACAATTATTAATGACATTTCACTTTCACATGTCTTTATATGATACTGTTTAATCAAATTGCTTTTCCAGCTTTAAAATAAATAGTCTTATGCTCAGAAGCTGTGAGCCTGCCCCATACTAGAACAATTAATGACTCTATGATGCCTGTCAAGAAAGAGCTGGGTTGCTGACCTCACAGGCACTTCTATCTACTTCCTGGCCCTTCTATTTCTAATGTCAGTAATTAATATTTGCTGCACAGAAGGAGGATTTGTGGTTCTTCAACCCTAAGAGCCTTGGTGAGAGTGGCTGTCATTGCTCTGCTACTGCAAAGGCATAAACGGACCTAAACGGAGGGAGGAGGAAAAACAAATGCATACTGACTTTGATAAGAGAAAACAATTTAATACTAATGAATGCCAATTTCTTTTTGAAATAGTCTCAGAAAAAAAGTCACAAAAGTAATAAATGCTAATATTTATTAAACAATAGTGATAGGCTGGCATCTTGCTAATAAATCTTTTCAACAAGCTACCTTTATCTTAGTCTTTATCTTCTAATAATCTTATAAAATAGGAAGTATTGTTATCCCCATTACAGAGAAGCAAAATGAGGCTTAATGAGATTTAGTTACTCATCTAAGGTTACACATGAAGCAAATGGACAAGCTGTGACTGGGACCTGGATAAACTCAAAACTCTCATGGGAATGTCGTAAAAATTGCTCGTGCCACTCAGGGGAAGAAGGGCAGTGCCCACTCCAGAATTTACTTTCCGTGCCATATCTCATTTTCAATAAAGTCAACATAGCTGATAATTGTGTTCTTTAAATTTTGAATTTGTTAAGTATTTTCTCTTACATAAGTGAATTTCAATCTCATGAGAGCAGCAATGTCCCCATATCACAAGTTGCTAACTTTAAACAGTGAAAACTACATTCTCTCAAAAGCTGACTTCTCTGGAGCTACTGAATGTCTAGAAAGACATATTTGGTCCTTTATCTCAGAGTGATCACCGGAAATAAGCTATAACATTCTCAGATATGCATGGACAAGCCCTACTAATTGATTGCCATGGAACATCATGATATACATTCCAATCATTTTCCAAACCTAGAGTTGACTTGCTTTTGGTCTGTTTGGGGTGGAAATATGAAGCATCTGATGGCTAAACTGTATCAGTGAGCAAACTCAACAAAGGTTTGCTATATACCTACTCTATATTCAGCAATGTGATAAATATGATAAAAGAAACATAAGCAAAGGTCCTTGCCTTTGGAAATTTCACAATCTAATTGATGAAATGAGACACACTCATATGAAATAATAAATGAGAAAGTCATAAAATGATAATCGTGTAAGAAATAATACTGTGATAAAGGTGTTGAAAAATAACTATAAAGTGAGTTGTATTTTTGTTTATTTATCAAATATTAATTCAATACTTGCTAGGTAATGTGAGATTTCAAAGAAGAATCAGATATGGCCTCTGTCTTCTAGTCTAGCTTATAATCTGGTTTGGGAAAATGTATACCTATGAAAAAAAATAAATATAATATAAACCAAATATGATATATCTAAGAAGAATATATGATATGGAAAACTAGAGAAGTCTTTTAAAAGAGGTTCCAGGGGCGCCTGGGTGGCTCAGTTGGTTAGGTGTCTAACTTTGGCTCAGGTCATGATCTCATGGTTCATGGGTTCGAGCCCCGCGTCAGGCTCTGTGCTGAACACTTGCTCAGAGCCTGGAGGCTGCTTCAGATTCTGTGTCTCCTTCTCTTTCTGCCCCTCCCCACTCATGCTCTGTCTCACTCTGTCTCTCAAAAATAAATAAATGAAAAAAAATTTTTTTAATTAAAAAAAAATAAAAGAGGTTCCAGACAAGCTTATCTTGAGAGCTGAGGAGAGTTTCAATGGGTCAAGAGTAGGAAGACATTTCCAGAAGGAAAACACATGTGAGCATGTGTGTACATACATATATGCATGCATACACTTTTGAAAATTAAGAAAGAAATGCACAAAACTTAACTGGTTATTTATGGGTTGGAGAACTGCAGAGGATTTTTGTTCACTTCTTGACAAATTTCTGAAATTTTCAAGTTCTTGTTGGTACACATGCTTTTCTTCATAATCAGAAAATACTCTCCATTTTCAAAGTAATTTGTGCACACTTGGTAATAAAGGTGAAGGCTGAAACAAAAACTAGACAAAGCAGATAATTCTTCTTACCTTGAGGGAGCGATGAGGCACCATGGGAATGGAAATGAATGGGTGGATTCCTTTTCCCTCCAAAGTTGAGGTAGGTACAGTGCTCAACTGTATTATCACTGATCCCATATCAAAGGACCTAATGTCTTCTGTGTTGAGCTGTAAGGAAGAAGTGTAATCCTGAGACCTTTCCAAAGTCTACTTCTTGTTGTATAACACTTGCCCCCAGTTATTCTGTATTATCAGCAACCTAGAAAAAGCCTTAAATGACCTATGTCTTAGTCCAGGTGCCCTAGAAAACAAGCCTGAGACAAGGTTTAAGTGTTGGTGCTTTATTGAGAGATGTAATCCCCAAACAGAGAGACAAAGAAAGATGGGAAGGAAATATAAGGTGATACATTACCATGCCATCTATTGCTTTATGAGCCACAAAGAGTCACTCAGCTGTATGAACATCTCCAAATAAGCTACATAGAAAGCTATATTTGGTACCACCCACAAAAAGGGGAAAGGAAGAGGAATTTATCTAATGGCCCCTCATCTCCATCTCCTGTCTCCCATTTGGTCAAACTTTCCCCATACAGAATCAACTCTTCTGCTCTTCCAGTTTACATTACTTGGTCCCTTTGACATTTTGGGTAGAAGCCAGGTCCCATGCCCTGTGGGATGGAGTCTGTTCTGCATCCACTGAAAAAGAAAGGAACCAGGGTCCATGGATAAGACTGGTCTGGGCTCACACCACAGTGGATGCCATGGAGTCATTCTAGCAGTAGTTCTGATGGTGTTGGTAACTGGTAACTGGTAACCACGAGCCAGTGGCCAAAGACCCATAGACCTGTGACTCTGAGAGAATCTAAGATAGTGCTTTAAATGTTTCTAATACAGCTTGTTATCTTAGCCTGGGGTTTCTGTGGTAAAACAGATCCTGAGACAGGGCCCATATGCAGAGACTTATATGGCGATGTGATTGGACAACAGAAATGGAGAACCAGTAAAATGAAACAGAAAAGGGGGAAAGCCAGTCTGGTACCTCCTGAGAAGCTGTGTAGACCATGCCTCAGAGTTGAACACCTCAAGGATAAAGAGGAACCGTCTATTTCCTGGATCCCACTCCCTGTTGGTCAGGGGTTGCCCATGGGATGCTAACCTCCTTGCACTTCCAGTTTGCCCATATAGAAATATTGAGTGGATTCCCACAAGCTTCCCAGGCCATAGGGTCAGAAAACTCCGTGGCAGAAAGTTGAAGGTATGTGACATGACTGAGGGGAGGTCACACCAGTACAAAGCTGGTTGCCGTAGGAAGGAATGGGGTAAAATGTGGGCCAGGAGGCTATGAGGAAGAGCACACATCTGTCAACAAGCATTTCAACAATAGGATTGTTCCTTATTTTTAGTTTCAAGAACTGGTTAGGTTTCACTTTGTCAATTGTCTATTTTTATTATTAGGATATTTAATATGTAACTCTATAGAGAGTGTATTTGCATTTTAACTGAAATTAAGTCATAAAAATATAGGTGTGTTAATTAGGTTTATTTTAAGATAGTTAAACAGGGAAAGTATTTTTCTTCCTTCCCCTCTGAAAGAAGAATCTGAGGAGGAAGAAAACTTTCTTTTACATTACTAAATGCTATTCCCTTTTCCTAAACACTTTGGAATATCTTAACTTTCCATAAGCTCTGTGAGAAAGCATTGTAACCTAGATGTGACTCTTTATAGGCCTGGAACGTCTCTCAGAGCTTGCTCAATTCAAACACACACACCCAAACTCCTGTAACTTCCAAATTGACTTCGGCAGGGTCTCCTCTGTCTCAGCCCCTTCATCTGGGAGTAACACCTCAGTAAGGTTTATTCTTGTAGACAAGCCCTTTGGCTGTGAAACCAATCACATTCATAATTTCGGGAGTACAGTTTGGGTTTTCAAAGCATGAGTAATAATGGAAAGAGATCACATCCATCACCACCCATCCTCCTGCTTCTCCCTGAATCCCTTCACACCCTGACCCTCTTTCGGAAGCCTGCTCAGGATACGTGACCATCTGACTACACACAGCCTCTGAGAATAGGGAGGGAAACCTTCTGGCTCTGGCTATTATTGAGAGCTGCCTGACTGAGTTTGTGAAACTTCCCCATCTCCACTAGGACACTTCTGAATAAAATTCCATTATTTCCACAACATTAATTCAGCCAAGAAAGCACATATTGACTATCTATTCTATCATACATCAAGCACTGTGCTAAGAGCCAGAAATTATGGACACTCTCCATGCCCACATGGTACTCAGGGTTTCATGGAAGAGACAGACAAACATAATCATAATTCAAAGTGATAAGCTTAGTAACATAAACATTATCAAGTAACATAAGAAATGATTGAGGCAGCCAACAAGGCTTTAAAGAGCCATGATGCCTAATTCATATTTTAAGGAACAAAGGTAAGTTTATCACATGGAGTAAAGATGCAAGAGCATTCTAGAGGCCACGTAATTTATAAGTTCATGCAGGTAGGAAGCTCCATGATATGTTTGGAGGAATTAACCTAGTTTTAAACTGATAGATGCAAAGTATAAAATGAAAGAAATGTGAAATAAATTTGGATAGGCAGGTGATGACCAGATGATGAAGTTTGGAGTCTAAGAAAGTTTGGCGTCTGATGCTAAGGAATTTGTACTTCTCCTGTGGAAGAAGGTTTTTTTAATGTAAATTATCTTTCATTGAATTTTTCTTGTATATACAATATCTTTAGAACTCCTTTTTTAAAATTTAAATCCAAGTTAGTTAACATATAGTGTAATAATGGTTTCAAGAGTAGAATTTAGTGATTCATCCCTTATATATAACACCCAGTATCCATCCCAATGGACATGCACCCCAATATTTATAGCAGTGCTATCAACAATAGCCAAAGTATGGAAAGAGCCCAAATGTCCATCGATGGATGTGGTGTATATACATATATGTACACACACACACACACACACAATGGAGTATTACTCAGCAATCAAAAAGAATGATCTTGCCATTTGCAACTATGTGGATGGAACTAGAGGGCATTATCCTAAGCAAAATTAGTCAGTTAGAGAAAAAAAAATATCATATGACTTCACTCATATGAGGAATTTAAGATACAAAACAGATGAACATAAAGGGAAGGGAAGCAAAAATAATATAAAAACAGGGAGGGGGACAAAACATAAGAGACTCTTAAACATAGAGAACAAACAGAGGGTTGCTGAAGGGACTGTGGGAGGGGGGATGGGCTAAATAGGTAAGGGGATTAAGGAATCTACTCCTGAAATCATTTTTGCACCGTGTGCTAACTACCTTGGATGTAAATTAAAAATAAATTAATTCCTTAATTTAAAAAATACTATCCAGAAAAATACTAAAATGATGCCATGTGTTCTCTCAGGTGTCACCTCTCAGGTGTCAGCCAGCATCAGGGTGTCCATGACATCCCTCATTGAATCATACCTAGATAAGGTGTCCTCAAATCTGCTTTTTCATTGAACCTAATGACTAAAATCTGTTTCTCCTACATGGTGGTGTTACCCTGGAGGATTGGGCTGAGAATGCGGGAAAGGTGTGGAAATTGGAGTTGAGTTTTGTTTGTTTATTAATTAGTTGGTTGGTTTGTTTTATTTGATATGGTTTGGTTTTCTTTTTTTTTTTTCCAGTTTTTTTTTTTAACTTTATAGTTTATTGTCAGGTTGGTTTCCATATAGCACCCAGTGCTCTTCCCCACAAGTGACCTCCACCAAGACCATCACCTCCCCCTTCCCCTTCCCCCCTCAGTTTGTTTTCAGTGTTCAAGAGTCTCTCGTGTTTTGTCTCCCTCCCTCTCCCTAACTCTTTTTCCTCCTTCCCCTCCCCATGGTCCTCTGTTGGGTTTCTCCTGTTAGACCTATGAGTGCAAACATATGGTATCTGTCCTTCTCTGCCTGACTTATTTCACTTAGCATGACACCCTCGAGGTCCAT
>CM053573.1:128321765-128599473 GCA_028646485.1 Cryptoprocta ferox | reverse complement strand
AAAAAAAAAAAAAAAAAAAAAAAAAAAAAAAAAAAAAATGATGCTAGTCTATGCCCTGTGTACATGTGACAGAGAGGATGATGGGCAGTGAATACGTATGATACAGAGGAAAGTGGTGAAGCACTTTAGCAATAATATAGGAATATCAAGTTTTAATTCATATTACATTCTAAACCTCACAAAGACTACTTTTTTAAAACGTGTATTTATTTTGAGAGAGAGACAGAGAATGTGAGCTGAGAAGGGACAGAGAGATAAAGGATCCAAAGCAGGCTCCAGGCTCTAGAGCTGTCTGCACAGAGCCTGATGCAGGACTTGAACTCAAGGACTGTGAGATCATGACCTGAGCTGAAGTCAGACATTTAACTGACTAAGCCACCCATGTACCCCAGGACTACTTTTTTGATTAACATTTCCAATTTGAATTCCTAGCACAGTGTATGACCTATACAATATAGAAAATCAATATTTTTAATGATTAAACATTTATTGCACCTGTGAATTATTATCTAAAAGAAACAGTCCACAAAATTTGTACTTTGGACATGGACTGAGAATAGGAAGTACAGGAAGTAGGATGACGAAAAAGCAAAGAAAAATTGAATCAAACACAAAGGGTTTTGAAGAAGGAGAGTGACATGAACCTGTCACATTAAATCTAGAGCCACCATCAATTTAGCTGCTTTTTTGGGGGGTTTTGCTCTTTGTACAACATTGCCTCTTCAAACAGTAAGGAACTGTGCATGTATTTTCTGGGAATATTTGTTGAAGGAAAGTAATTCAGGGCATTAGACAGAACAGACTCTTGGCTGCAGATGAACAATTTGTTCCAAAAAATCAGATTTAAATGTTATTGTAGTGATAAAATGAAGACAATTTCAGGATCCACCTTACTGATCCCCTGGCCTCTTATGCTAACTGGCATCCCTGCATCATGATAATGCCCCGCCTCTTTTGATAAGGCCATCTGAATGGGGGTGGGGGCGGGTGGGGGGGGAGGTGGGAAAGTGCTGAAATGGTAATGGCACCTACCCATTGTTGTCCCCATGTAGTCACATCCAGAGCAGCAAAGAACTGCCAACAGGTGCCATCAGAGTCATTGTAAGAGTTCCAAATATCAAAAACAAAAAAGATGTCTTTTCAGAATGGGCAGTGCCATAAGCTCTCCAAAGGGAAAAGAAACTAGTCAGCCTGATGTATATATATTCTCAAGGTGAAAGCTGGGTAGTGCCTTTTCTTCTAAACATAGACCTTTGCTATAAAATAAAATGCCACAATCAATTGTTGGATTTCACTGCTGCAGCTTGTTCAGTTCCTTTAAATTAAATTGCGGTTAAAACCCCAATCAAAAATAAAATGAAAATAAAAGATTGATGAGGAGAAGAAAGAAGTTGTGAATGTCCCTGTCCTTCTGACCTGGCGTCTATAACAATGACTGTGCACCTTCAAGAAATGATAACCTCAATACACTCAAAAGACATCTCATGTTTATTTGGGATGTGCTTGTTTTTCATAAATTCTTGACATAGGAGTTTTTTCCCTTTGAGAGTATTTTGTGAAACCTCTGTAGTAAAGATATGTTTGTCTTCTACTTGAATTATTTCATTTTGTGAAACCTCTGTAGTAAAGATATGTTTGTCTTCTACTTGAATTATTTCATTGGTGGTTTCCATTTTCTCTAAACTTTTTTTGGGGGGGACCTGTTGGATGGATTGATCCTTTAATTTCTTCTCTTTTCTCCCCTGTTTTCTATTTCTTCATGTTTTTTCCTCTCTCTCATACACATTATACATCCCTGACCTTATCGTCCAACTCTTCTCTTGACTTCTTAATTTCTGCTGTCATGTTTTATATCTCTATGCCTTCTTTCTTATTATTGGAGTGTTCCTTTTTTATAGCATCCTGTTCTTATTCCATGAGTGCAATGTATTCTATTATTTCTCGGAGTATATTGGTGTGTGCATATATGGGTGAAAAGTTTCTTCACCCAGCAGTCTTGCTGTTTCCTATTTTTTTGTTTTAGTCCTTATCTTTTGGATTAGAATCTTTCTTCAGATGGCTGGCAATTCTTGTCTGCCAATTCTTATTTAAGAGTCAGGGATTAAAAAAATCTAATTTAGAAGCTGTGAGAACTTTTGTAGAAATTGTTGACTGTGAGCTGCAATAGAGGATGAGCAGGTTGGAAGTTTGTCAAGAAGCCCATCAATATCAATATCCTTGGTTCTCTTCTTTGGTCTGTTCAGATTCCATAGACAAAATTCTTCACTTTCCTGCCTGAGAGACTGGTGGGGAAAATATTGGCTTCCCCCCACTCAGAATAATTCTCTTGAGTTCCACCAAAGTTGTTAGGTGTATCAATAGGTAATGTAAATGGAATCATGAAATTGGCCTTTCCGCATATGAAATTGGTCACTCAGCATACTTCCTTTGAGCTCCACCAAAGTGGTTGCATTTATCAATACTCGTTCATGTTTATTTTATTTATTTTTTAAAGTAAAGTTTATTTATTTATCTTGAGGGAGAGAGAAAGAGAGAGAGAGAGAGAGAGAGAGAGAGGCAGAGAGAGAGAGAGAGAAAGAATCCCAAGCAGGCTCCCCTGTTGTCAGCGTGGAGGTGGAGCCCAATGCAGGGTTCAACCCTATGAATCATGAGATCATGACTGAGCTGAAACCAAAAGTCAGATGCCCAACCAACTGAGCCACCCAGGCGCCCCTCATTCATGTTTATTACTGAGTGGTATTCTGTGGAATGGATGCAGTGCAGTTTGTTTATCCACTCACTCACTGAAGCATATTTTTGGTTGTTTCCAGCTTTTAGCTACTATGAATAAACTACTATAAGCTTTAATGTATAGGTTTTTGTATGAACGTAAGTTTTATTTTCCTCAGAATGTACAGGAATAGGATTGCAGAGTAATATGGTAAGCACATGTTTAGTTTCAAAAGAAATTGCCATTTTCCAAAGTGTGGTGCCATTTTGTGTTCCCACCAGTAATGCGAGCAATCTAGTTTTTCTGCACATTCTCCAGCATTAGACATTTGTTCACTTTTAAAGAGGTTGTTTATTTTCTTATTGTTGAGTTTTTAGATTTTAAAAACTAGTCTGGGTACAAGATCTTTATCAGATTTATTTTGTAAATAGTTTCTCCCCGTCCATTGTTTGTCTTTTCATTCTCTTAATAATATTTTTTACAGAGCAAAAGTTTTTGATTTTGATGAAGTCCAGTTTATCAATATTTTCACTTATTGATTGCACTTCTGGTGTTTTATCTATGAATGATTAGCCTAATTCGCGGCCACAAATATTTATTTGTTTTCTTCTCGAAGTTTTAGAATTTATATGTATGTCTTTGACCCATATTCAGTCACTTTTTATATATAGTACAAGGTATGGATCAAAGTTTCTTTTTTATGGATATTGAATTGCTTCAGTACCATATGCTGAAAGGCTATTCTTTCTCCATGGAATTGTCTTGCATTGGTAAAAATCAATTGGTCATAGTTTTGGGGATATATATAGACTGTCTACTGTCTAGTCTGCTCTCTTGGTCTTCATATGCTTTTGCAAATGGCACAGCTCTATATTGGGACTTGAAATCAGATAGTGTGAATCTCTCAACTTTATGCTTCTTTTAAAAAATGGTTGTGATTATTCTAGTATTTTTGCCTTTCCATACATGTTTTATAATCATCTTGTTAATATCTACCAAAAATCCTGCTAAGGTTTTGATTGGGATTATAATGAATTTATAGGTCAATGTGAGAGAATTGACATCTTAACAATATTGAGTTTCTAATCCGTTCCATATTTTTTGTTGCCATCATAAGTGGTTGTCCCAATTATCACTTTGTTTTCTATAGCCCAAGTTATTTTTCAGCTCTTTATCCTCAGAGGCTAGGATATTGTCTAGCATAGACTAAGCACTCAGTAAATACTTGTTGACTATTGGCCTTAATGTTAGAAAATTTGGGTTCTATTCCTGGCTCTACTCCCACTCATTACGATATCTTGAGTAAGACACACATGCTCCTGAGCCTCATTTTACCCTTTACTCCTACTAGAGTAAATATTAGATACTAGATACTAGATAACATGTAAGCATATTTGAGCTCTATTTATTCTATGAGTCTACAACTGAGCCAATTTGATGTAAGCTGCTAAAGCATATCTTTCCCCCTCCTATTCTGGATGGCTTATCTGAGTTAAGCAGGAGAATTAAGGGGAAAAATAAACTTACCAAATTTTTTCTTATGTACTCCACTGTTCAACTGAATTGAATACTCTTAGCATTAAATGTTTGAAACTTTTTTTTAATTAAAGTATAATTAACATACAGTGTTCTATTATAAATGTTGGAAACTTAAAAAGTGTGAATTTATTGGGATTGGTGGGTCAAAAGGGAAGGGAAAAAAAGTCATGGTGATACTTACTCATATCACCCTCCATTTCACAGTCCTGGAGGAGTATAATTTACGGTGCGATATTGTCGTAGTCTGGGCATTTCTGCAAGGTGGATGTAACTGGCATTGAATGCTGTGATAATGATCACTCCTATGTGGTTGACTTAATTACACTTAGTACTCTTCAAATTAAAAGGAATCAAGTTGGCCTTGTGGAATCATGCAAAGTAGATAGTTGTGGCAACCAGAGCAATTCCACTGATATTCTCCCCTCCCTCATCCATCAGCAGCATTGCCTGTTTCATTGCTTATTGGCCACCTATTGTCTGAGTTTGTTACAGCAGAAGAAGGGATTTCATTTTCATTGGCTCTTTACTCCCAAGACTAGTTCAGAGAAGTGGTGGCCCAATTATTATGGGCTTAAATATTTTATCTTACTTAGGGAGACAACATTTAATAATATTGAATTTTAATCACTCTTGTGGTCAGGTCTTGCTGACCCATATGAAGTTATCTCCTTTCATGTATTCAAATTATTGTATTCTAAATTAAAACTTTTGAGTATAACTCTCATACTATTCCAAAGGGAAGATAATTGCAATTGTATTTTTTTAGAAAAAAACTAAAAAATTGTCATATTCACTACTAGTATTCCTACTCTACCTCTGCAATTAGAGTTGTGTATTTACCACTCAACAGAAACTATTCTTGCAAAACTTTTCTGTAGCTCCTTTTCATTCTTCCTTTACTCTTAGATTTGAGTTACTTAAAGCCTCTGACCACCATTGCTGTTGGTGTTTTCTCCTCCCTTTGCTTCCATAACACATCTTTATGTTAGTTCTTTTACCTCTCTGGTTACTGTTTTCTTTCTCTTTTGCAAGTTTTGCCAGACCTGGAGTGGCTTTGCAGTTATGGAAGATGCAGCAGTGACCTAGAGGAACTGACAATCAGAGACCAGTTGGGGTCGGACAAGGGGCAGTCGTGGCAGATGTCAGCAGGCACAAGTGGCAGTGAAGACTACCCCAATGCCTTGGCACTATGTAGTCCTTCTGGGACCAAGGGCATAAATGTAGCAGAAATAAGAAAGGACCTGAATTGACTGAGGTTAGTTTTTCATATCCAGAAGAATGAAAGTTTAAAATAGAAATTAAATTCAACTGTCAAAATAGTTATATCTTGGGAAATCTCAATTTGTGGCCTGAGATTCAAGTTTACCAACATACAGCACTTTCAAATGGTTCTGTCTTATATATCATTTGACCTGTTAATATTATGAGGAAGACAAAGAAATTATAGTTGCTTTCCATTCAGAGTTAAATGAATTTCCCAATGTCTGTGCAATCCAATAGCAATAAGGCAAGAGTTGGATTTGAAGGTCTCTGTTCCACAATGCCGTGCTCTTTCAACTAGATCACATAACTTTAGGGGTTAACTGCTTATTTAATAATTGCAGAAAAAAAGTTAATGATCTGTTATCAGTGAGACTAATGCCAACTCAGATCCAGAAGGAAAGAAGTGCTATTCAGTAGCAATAGAAACTATGTCTGTATGAAATACTTATAAGTCAAACTAGTTGACACAGCCATCAATAGAACTGACTACTATGGGATAGAAACTGAGCCATTTCTGCTTTGTCATTTTAGTGTTTAATAATGATTGCTTCAGACTTCAGAGTACAGAAATAGCATTTTAGAGTTGGGTTTAACCTCTTGCAAAGTCCTTTTATTTTGCAGGAAAGAAAACAGAGGTCCAGAAAGGTTATGACTTTGGCAGGGTGGTATAGCTGGTTAGTGATAGAAACAGAGTGGGCACCCAGGTTTCAAATTCATTAAGGTTCATTTCCCCTTGCACTATTTTACCTTTAGGAAAACTAAAATGGCAAGATTGTTACTGTTTTGGTTGAGCTGTAGAGGCTGGAGAAGTGCTAAGACATTAAAAAAGGAAGTCAGATTTACTTTGTTTCATGCTTCCTAGGCTAGATGTTCCTTCCTACCCATTATTAGAGTATTTCAGTCAGCCTATTAGAGGGTATTGGTGTTATCAAGGTAATAACCTTTCCTTGGAAAATGTGAATATTTTTAGCTCCTGAAGCTAGAGTTTGTTTCAGAGAGTATTTGCTTAGGATGTGGTAGGTGGTAAATATAACTTTAGTCCATTAACTTCTATCTTTCATCATCATTTTCAAATAGTTCTCTAAAAAACTTGAAGGTCATGCAATTTTTGCCAATCCTATTAGACATCCAGGTCTTAGACCCATGTATTATTCTACTGTGGGATGGTTATCTAAATTGCTGCACTTCCTGTTTGCTTATTACTCTTTAATTGTTTTCCTTTTCCTAGTGATTTTCATTTTTTAAAATCTCAACTTCAATTGCCTTTTCCCTGTTTCTCCTCATCACCACCCCTGACAAATTGGGGAGTAAGTATACTTTGTTCCAAACAAGGATACTGTCTTAATTCATCAACCATGTGGTGAATTAATTAGCCTAAATTCTTGAACACCTGTCAAGGCTTGCTGAGTTGGCAAGTTATTTTCCTTCCTTATTTTCGTTTTGTGCTTTCTCTTTTTGACTAGTCATTTGGTTAAGTTCCAGTGATGAATAATGTGGTTTTGCTCCAGGTTAGAATGTTTTTAAATTGAAATCTGACCCTGTAGTCTCTTTCTGTGTCATATGAAAACATATTTAACCACATTTAGTCTGCCTTTACCTAATCTACATAATTTCCCAAGATTCAGTGTCAATTAGTGAAGTGTAGTTAAGGGGTTGGATTCTGGCTGTTTTTGCTGAAGCTTGGGCACTTATCAGCCCTAAATGAGGCTACTGTATTAGTCTCCTAACTGGTGTTAAGTCTTTTTATGTGTAAGGATTATATATTATATATATATCCTTAACCCTTCAAGTTTCTCCTCCCACCGATAACCATCAAATTTGTTCTCTGCATCCATGAGTTCGGTTTTCTTTTCTTTCCTCTTTCTTTTTTTTTTTTTTTAATCTTAGATTCCACATATACTTGATCGCATGGTATTTGTCTTTCTTTGACTTACTTTACTCAACATAGTTTTCTCAAGGTCCATCCATGCTGTCACATATATACATACCACATCTTGATCTATTCATCCATCAACAGACACTTAGGTGTCTTCTATATCTTGGCTATTGTGAATAATGCTGCAATTAACATAAAGGTGCATATACCTTTTCAAATCAGTGTTTTCAATTTCTTCAGATAAATACCCAGAAGTGGAATTGCTAGATCATATGGTAGTTCTACTTTTTTAAAAAATTGTTTTTAATGTTTATTTATTTTTGAGAGAGAGAGACAGAGCATGAGCGGGAGAGGAGCAGAGAGAGAGAGAGAGAGAGAGAGAGAGAGGGAGAACTGGAAGCAGGCTCCAGGCTCTGAGCTGTCAGGACAGAGCCTGATGTAGGGCTCAAACTCACATAGCTGATCCGAAGTTGGACATCTAACTGGCTAAACCACCCAGGTTCCCCTCTACATTTTAATTAATTAATTAATTAATTAATTTAGAGAAACCTCCATACTGTTTTCCATAGTGGCTGCAGCAATTTACAGTCCCACCAACAATGTATGAAGGCTCTCTTTCCTCCACATCCTTGCTAGCGCTTATTATTTCTTGTCTTTTGGTAGTAGCCATTCAGTCTGGTGTGAGGTGATATCATGTTGTAGTTTTTATTTGCATTTTCCTAATGATTAATGATGAGCATCCTTTCATGTGGCTATTGGCCATCTGCACTTTAGAAAAATGTTTATTCACATCCTCTGCCCATTAAAAAAGTATTTTTAATGTTTATTTATTCTTGAGAGAGAGAGAGAGAGAGAGAGAGAGAGTGCAAGCAGGACAGAGGCAGTGAGAGAAGGAGACACAGAGTCAGAAGTAGGCTCCAGGCTCTGAGCTGTCAGCGCAGAGCCCGGTGCAGGGCTAGAACTCATGAACTGTGAGATAATGACCTGAGCTGAAGTTGGATGGTTAACCGACTGAACCACCCAGAAGCCACCCAGGTGACCCTTCTCTGCCCATTTTTAAATCAATTATTTGGTTTGTGTTATTGAGTTGTAGAAGTTCTTTAAATATTTTAGATATTAACCCCTTATTGGATTTGTGATTTGTAAACATGTTCCTTCATTCAGTAGGTTGCCTTTCAATTTCATACTGCTGTGGTCAGAAAAGATTCTTGGTATGATCTCAGTCATTTTAGATTTATTGAGACTTGTTTTATGACCTAACATGTGATATATCCTGGAGGGTATTACATGTACACTTGAGAAGAGTGTGTATTCTGTTGTTTTTGAATGGAATGGTCTGTAAGTGTCTGTTGAGTCCATCTGCTCTAATATGTCATTTAAGACTGATGTTTCCTTATTGATTTTCTGTCTAGATAATCTATTCATTGATGTAAGGGGGGGTATTAAAGTCCTCTACTATTATAGCATTGCTACAATTTCTTCCATTAGGTCTGTTAATATTAGCTTTATATATTTAGATGTTTCTATGTTGGGTACAAAAATATTTACAAATCTTTTATCTTCTTGCTTGATTGATCTCTTTGTCATTATGTAATACTCATCTTTGTCTTTATCTATCATCTATCTATCTATCTATGTAAGTAATCTCTACACCTAATGTGAGGCTTGAACTCATGATCCCAAGATTAAGAGTTGTATGCTCTTGGGGCACCTGGATGGCTCAGTTGGTTGAGCATCCAACTTCTGCTCAGATCATGATCTCATGGCTCATGAATTTGAGCCCTGCATCGGGCTCTGTGCTGACAGCTCAGAGCCTGGATCCTGCTTCAGATTTTGTGTCTCCCTCTCTCTCTGCCTGTCTCCCACTTGTGCTCTCTCTCTGTCTCAAAAAAAATATATATATAAAAGAGTTGTATACTCTACTGACTGAGCAAGCCAGGCACCCCTCTTTGTCTTTTATTATAGTGTTTGTTTTAAAATCTATTTTGTATGACATAGATTTCATTATCCCAGTTTTCTTTTGGTTTCTATTTTCATAAAACATCTTTTCTCATCCCTTTCCTTTCAGTCTGTGTGTGTTCTTACATCTGAAGTGGGTCTCTTGCTGGCAGCATATTGATGGGTCTTATTTTTGTTTTAATCTTTTTAGCCACTAGATGGCTATATGATTTTTGATTGGAGGATTTAGTCCATTTACATTTAAAGTAATTACAGATAGAAATGTACTTACAGTAAAACTTGAATTGCGAGTAACTTGTTCTGTGAGTGTTCCTAAAGACAAGAAACCATTTCTAATAAATTTTAACTTGATAAATGAGTGATGTCTTGCAATGTCAGTAGTGCATGATGCTGAATGTCACATGATCACAACTGAGCCAATGATTCTTCTGTCTCTCTCTCTCTCTCTCTCTCTCTCTCTCGCTGCGGGATTGTGGGTGATCATCTCCCATGCTCGGATGCTCAGTCTCAGGCTGTGGTGTTAGGCAGAAATCAGTGATTTCTCAGAATGTTGGAAGGTGCCCTCAATTGGCACTAGTGGTTTTTTTTTTTTTTTTTTTTTGGTCACTTCAAAGCCCCTATGGACAGTACTTTGCTTTTCCATACAAAAGTAAGCTTAGGAATGCTTTGTTTCATTCTAACTCAGACTTCTTGAAGATATAGACTCTTTCCTCTTCTGCCTTATTGCCAGTTACATTAAATACAGTATGTGACAAGAGTATTAATACTGTACTGTAGTCAACATCAGTGTGAGCATATACAATGGCCCTCGTGCAGAAAAAGATTCCATTGAGGCAATAGATAGCAGTGATTCTGTTAGTGATAGTGAAAGTTGTTCTACACAGTAACCCTCCTCTCTGTCTGCCTCACACCAGCTACGAAGGTTTTCAAAGGTAAGTGCAGGTTAATTTATTTTTCTTTATATTTTGTATTTTCTTTATTATTTTGTATTACAGTACAGTCTGGTAATCATTTATATATGAATATTTTTGGGTTGTAGAATGAATCATCTGAGTTCCCATGATTTCTTATGGGGAAAATCACTTTGATACACAAGTGCTTTGGATTGCAAGCATGTTTCCAGAACGAATTATGCTCACAAACCAAGGTTTTACTGTATTTCCATTTCGCTAATTGTTTTCTGGATATTTTGTAGTTTCTCTCCATTCCTTTCTTCTCTTGTTTGTGGTTTGATGTCTTTGTTTAGTATTATGTTTAGATCCCACTCTCATTATCTTTGTGTATCTATTATAGGTTTTTGCTTTGTGGCTACCATGAGACTTACATATGTCAGTCTATATATATACCTATCTATTTGAAGTTGATAGCAAGCTAAGCTTGAACTCATTCTAAAACTCTATACATTTACTCCCACTTTCACATTTTATATATTTGATGTCACATTTTACATCTTTTTCTTTTGTGTGTCCTTTAATTGTAATTAGTTATGATAGCTAAAAATAGCTATTTTGACTATTTTGTCTTTTAATCTTTATGCTAGCTTCATAAATGATGAGTCTACTACCTTTACTGTATATTTACCTTCACCAGTGAGAGTTTTACTTTCATGTATTCTCTTGTTACTAAGTAGTACCCTTTGCTTTTAGCTTAAAGAAATCCCTCTAACATTTCTTGTGAAGCCAGGTTAGTGGTGGTGAATCCTTTTGATTTTTGCTTGTCTGGAAAAGTCTTTATCTCTCTTTCAATTCTGAATGATAACCTTGCCAAGTAAAGTATTCTTGGTTGGAAGTTTTTGCTTTCCATAATTCGAATACATTTTACCCCTCTTTTCTGGCCTGCAAAGTTTCTGCTGAAAAAGCTGCTGAAAGTTTTATGGGGGTTTCCTTGTATGTAACACATTGTTTTTCCTCTTGCTGCTTTTTTCTTTATCTTTCACTTTTGACTTTTTAATTATAATGTGTCTTGATGTGCATCTCTTTGGGTTCGTCTTATTTGGAACTTTTTGGGCTTTCTAGATCTGGATGTCTGTTTTCTTTCCCAGATTAGGGAAGTTTTTAGCTTATTTCTTCAAACAAATTATTTGTCCTTTTTTCTCTCTTCTTCTTCTTCTGGGACATCTACAGTGCAAATGTTGTTCCCCTAGATGTTTCATAGTCACTCAGTTTTTATTTTTCTTTTTGCTGCTTTATTTGGGTGAGTTCCACTGCCCTGTCTTCCATGTCACTGATCCTTTCTTCTGCTTCATCTAGTCCACTGTTGAACCCCTTTAGTGTATTTTTTTAGTTCAGCTCTATGACCTGTGTTTGGTACTTTGTTATGAAAGTTCTCTCTGTTCTTCATACATTCTTCTCCCAAGATCAGTGAGAGTCTTTGTGATTATTACTTTGAACTCTTTATCAGGTAAATTACTTATCTCTATTTCGTTAAGGTCATTTCCTGGGGTTTTACCTTGTTCTTTCACTTGGAACATATTCCTCTGTTTCTTCATTTTCTTTGACTCTCTGTGTTGGTTTCTGTGTATTAGATAAAATAGCTATCTCTCTCAGACTTGAAGGAGCGGTCACAAGAAGACTGAGGGTGTTTTAGTTTGCTGTCTGTGCAGTGCCCTCAGTGGCAGCCTTCCAAGAACTATCTCTCCAGTTGTTTTACTTCTGTGGTTCAAGAAACAAAAACTCTCCTGGCCACTAGAATCAGGTATTCAGGGGGTATCCCCTGTGTGGACTGTGTGTACCCACAAACTTTGGTGGGCTTCAGTAAAACACCAGACCAGGGCATGCCCTCTCATTGGATTTAGTGGGGCAGGGCCATGGGAAAGTACAGGAGTGGGACAAGCAGCACAAGGTAGAGGAAGAATACAAAAATGGTGCTGATGGAGACAATTCCAACAGATCTCTGCCCTTGTGGAAGATGCTTTGAGATCCAATGCCAATGAATCTTCTTTCATATATGGTCTAGGCACTTTCCAGCCTGCTGCTTTAACCCTGGGTCCCAGGGCAAGTGAGTCTGTATATGAGCCCTTTAAGAGTGGAGTCTCAATTTTATATAGCTTTCTTTGTGTCCTGGCATAAGCCCAATGGTTTTTAAAAGCCAGATGTTTTGGGGGCTCTTTGGTGGATGTCCCAAGAGTTGGGGTGCCTGATGTGGGGCTCAAACTCCTCGCTCTTCAGGAATATGCTTTGTATATGTGAGGTCCCTCCTGCTTGTTGGGGATGGGGTTAATGGACAGACCATGTCTCTACATCTCCTACTCATCTTGATGTGGCCTTTTTATCCTTTGTCATTCAGGAGCTGTTTAGCTAGTTTTCTGAAACAATTATTCTATATGTAGCTGTACATTTAGTGTGTCCATGGAAGGAAGTGAGTTCAGGGTCTTCCTATGCTGCCATCGTGAACCTGCCTCTAAGCCTCACTCTTGTAGCCAATATTTTACAGATATTTGTTGACCTGGTGGAGACACATCAACAGCAGATTAATTTCCCACTCAAAGCTGGGAGGCAGTGTAGAAATTATTTATCTTCTCATTCTTGGTTCTCTTATTCACATTTTTATGTACTGATTTCCCACATCATTAGCTCTTTCTAATCTCATTCTTTTTCTAGTGCCCTTTTGGTTCCTTGCTTCATGAAGGGTAGGTTTGGTGGAAGAACTTTGATGGGGAGGATAGGTAAGAGACTTAATCCTCTTTTTTTGTTACCATGTCCATGTGGACAGGGATGCCAAGTCAAAAGTCTCCACGTGAATTCCTGGGAAATTTCTGAGGCAGGGAACCAACAGCAAAATGATATTTTACTTCTTTCTAATGAAAGCCTTTATTTTTTTAATACCTAGAAAGGACAAAGATAATATCTTTGGTGTTTAGTTATAAACAACTTAGATGATTAGGCTTTCTACATTTTGGGAAAATTCAGTTTTATAGTATGGGAAGGATATTTACTTGGGAATATGGAAACCTACTCTGTCCTTAGGTGCATATTAGCTGAATGACATAAGACAAATTGATTCTTCAGGTTTTTGGAGTAGAGTATCCCAAAGTTCACTTTGGTACTTTGGTATAGTGTTTCATGACTATTCCATTATAGTTGGAAGTATGAGGCCCAGGCAAAGACATGACCCTGGATGTTTATACACAGACTGAACAGGCTAAATAATCTTTCCATGTGACTAGCTCATTTCTACTTCCTCCATCTCGTTTAAAGGAACAAAGACTCAGTAGGACCCTGGAAGTATCTGTAAAACTATTTTCTTGTGCTATTAGAGACAATCTACTATTTTCATGGTTTTTAATTGGAAAGATTACTTCTTTTTGAGACATTCTTTTTGACTTCCAACAGTGTAATTTTAAAATTCTGTTCCTTGAATTGATGTTAATAAATGTTACTCATAAAAAAGTTCTATAATGACATTTAATAAACATTTAATTATATAGATTTAATAAACACTATATCATGTAGTCCTCTAGCAATTGATTGTTCTTTGGGTACTAAAAACTCACTGAAGCTCTGCTATAGAGATCCTTTTTTAGTTTTGCTCAACATAGCATGCTAGGCAGAATAATTGTCTCCAAGGATGTCTACATTCTAATCTCCAGAACCTATGAATATGTTGTTATATGGCAAGAAGGAATTAAAGTTGCAGATAGAATTAATCTTGCTAGTCAGTTGACCTTGAAATGAGGAGATTACCCTGGATTATCTGAATGGGGCCAATGTAATCATAAGTCTTTAAAAGTGGAGGATAGAAAAAGAGAGTCAAATTTAGAGTCAGAGAAAGAATTGCCTGGCCCTTGCTGGCTCTGAAGAGGGAAGGAGGTAACTTTCAGAAGCTAGAAAAGCCAAGAGAATGATACTACCTTAGATCTTCTGAAAAGAATACAGCCCTATTGATACTTGATTATAAGCCAAAGAAACCCTGTTTGCACTTCTTTCTCCCAGAATTATAAAATAATAAATATGTGTTGTTTTAAGCCACCAAGTTGTAGTAATTTGTTGCAGCAGCTGTAAGATACTAATACACACAGTGTTTTACAAAATCATCTGACCACAGAACACCTACTAATATCTCCTAAATCTTGTGTCCAAATTTGGGACAATACGTGAGAAGAAAGCCAGTCTTAGCCCTTCTTTATTTTCTAAATTATCCCTAACCAATAGAACTTTCTGCACTGATGGAAGTGGTTTATATCTGTGCTATGGTAATCACTAGCTACTGGTAGTTACTGAGCACATGTATTGTGACTGGTGCAACTGAGAAACTGAAATTAAATTAAATTTTATTTTATTTTAATTAACTTAAATTTAAATAACTGCATGTGACTACTGGCTAAAATATTGGACCATACAGCTTTAGATCAATGTTTTCAGATTCAGTTACCTATAGAGGCCAGTATATATAAATACGAAAAACTTACCAAATATAAACAATATAGCTGTAGAAGAATTACTGTGAATAGCACTGACTTTGGTTTCGGTGTTCCAGAAATTGACAATGGAATTAAGGAAGGGTGTTCTTCAGAGTGTGTACCTTGGCTGTAAGGGAGATAGCTACTCTGCTCCGGCCAGTTATTACAATGAGGAAACGGGTACTTATTATTACAGAAGAGCTGGGAATCTGGGCTTTTATCTTAACTACTCTAATCTCTCAGCGTTTCAGATAAAAGCAAACATAGCTATGAGACACATCAGCCAGTAGAGTCCTAGTTTGGAAGCCCTGAAAAGAATGATACAGGAATTTTTACTTTATTTTAATTCTGAGGCGCTGGCCTAAGGAAGAGATGTGTATATCAGCTGTTGAATAAGGTTGTATAGACTGGGGCACTGCACAAGAACAGACATATTGTGAGTCACCATTGATGTGGCACACAAGAAGGATGTATGTAATTATTCAGATGACTTTTTGTCAGATAGCAGTAAACCATTTTGTTCTAAAAAAAACCAGCACATTATGACAATTTTCCAATAGATGAAAATAAATTGCCTTGAAGGACAAGAATTTTTTGTTTGTTTTTATATTGCTGTATTCGGGCTAGTGGCAAGCCCGAATAAGGAGAGGTATGAGTTCAAGGGAGGATATCTAAGAAGGCTGCCTATCAGATAAAATTCAGCTTTATGAACCCAGTGTTTGTAAACTCTGAGCTTTTTTTTTTTTCTTACACATTCATTAAAAGAAAAGATCTATAACTTTCCCTAAAAGATGCCAGACCAACTTATACCAGCTGGATATTCCTGCTATGTTCTTCTCAGAGAGCACTCTGTTTTGCATCTCACTGCTCTTCATTGCATTGGCTTATTTAATTGATTTATCTTTACTGTCCCAGTACCTGCTAGTACAAAAACCTCACATAGAATCTGCTCCTTACATTCTTGTTGAAGGAATATTTTTTCTCTTGTATACCCAGTACAGGTATCCTTTTTCTTTCTAGCTCTACCTGTTTTTTTTTCCCCTCAGTCTCTGTCTTTACCTCTCTCTGTCCCTGTTTGCCTCAGTTTCTCACTCTCTGCCTTTATTGATCTGTCCTTACTTCTCTCATTGTCTCTTCGCTGTCTCCCTCTCGTTCACTTTTTTTTCTTTTCTCTCTCACTTCTTACCCGGCTCACTATTGTCAGCTCTATCTGTCTTGGGTTGTCTGTTCCCCTAAGTGGGGCTTTAGAATCCAAAAAATTGAGACAGCAAAAGGTATGACACATCAACTTTAATTTCCCAGTTGTTTCCTTATCAAGCAGTTTCAGGCTTTTCTTCTTTTCAAGATGTGGAAATATGTTGGAGAATGAGTGACAGGTGCTTTCAAATACAAAACTCTTTCTGAAAAGCATCAGGGTAAGGCCACTTAAAAAGTCATTGACCTTCAGCAGCAGGAGTCTCCTTTCCTCTTCCTGCTCTTTCTTTCTTTTATCTTAGAAAATAGGCTAGAAACATCAAAGTGGAATTTCCTGCAGCAAATGATAGTGAAACATCTGCCTCTTTTAGTTTCCATGGAGTCCACTCTTCTTGGGTCAGAAGAAGTGGTGAGCCCAGCATTCAGAGAGATGAGTCTGCCCCTAACATCACACCGACAGCGTTAGGGAAGACAGCTGGGTAAGGAGGTATAAATGAAGAAAGGAAACTGGCTGTGCATTGCTTTCTTTCAGCGTTGCTTTCAGACACTCAGCTGTGAAGAAGCAGAGCTACCATTCTGCCTGAGACAATCTTCTTGGCTTTAAATTATTCTGAACTGGATTACATGGGCCAGTCACAGGTATTCAAGTGAAAGGCTTACTCACTTTCTCTTCAGAATGTTTCAGCAAAATTTTTTTCAATTTTCAATTAAGCACCTATTATTCTGTGATCAAATGTATACTTGCTGGACTCAGATATGTGGCTGGCAGTGACAGTAATAAGTAGAAGTCCCCAGAGTCCCTTTTCTCTGATGAAGTAGGGTAAAGTCAGCTAGTCATACCAACTGAACTTGATAGAAAGCTTGTTGGCAGGAGATGGGTACACCAAAATATTTTGCTTTTCATATATTATAAAAGGAACTAGTTCAGGGGCCAGCTATGGGACTGCTCATTTTAATCACAATTAAGTTCAGCAAGAGGGTCCTTCTGCTGGCTACTTTCTGAAGCTGGCTTCAATGATTTCCTTCTAACCAGTCAAAGGACTTCTTTCAGATGAGTGAAATCATATGCTATTTCTCTTTTTTCTGACTGGTATATATATATGTATCACATTTTTTTTCCATTCATTTATTGGGCTGCTTCTATAACCTGGAATTGTAAATAATGCTACAATAAACGTAGGGATGTATATATCTTTTTTTCCCCTACCACATATACATTTTTTATATTGGAGAAACTAGACTTTATTCTTTTTACACTTAAATTTTTTAAAACTTTTATTCAAATTCCAGTTAGTTGACATACAATGTAATATTAGTTTCAAGTAAAATATAGTGATTCAACACTTCCATACAATATCCTGTGCTCAATACAATGCACTCCTTAGTCCTTGCTACCTATTTATGCCATTCTTCCCACCCACCTCCCCTCTGGTAACCATTAGTATGTTCTCTGTGGTTAAGTGTCTGTTTCCAGGTTTGTCTGTCTCTTTTTTCCCTTTGCTCATTTGTTTCATCTCTTAAATTCCACATATTAGTGAAATCATATGGATTTGTCTTTCTCTGACTTATCTCACTTAGCATTATACTCTCTAGCTCCACCCATGTTGTTGCACATGGCAAGATTTCATTCCTTTTGATGGATGAGTAATATTCCATTGTATACATATACCACACCCATCAACTGATGAATGGATAAAGAAAAGCAAAAAAAAAAAAAGATTATTCATTTTTTGAGTGTTGAGTTTTATAAATTCTTTATATATTTTGGACACTAACCCTTTATCAGATGTGTTGTTTGCAAATATCTTCTCCCCTTTAGTAGGTTGTCTTTTAGTTTTGTTGGTTGTTTCCTTTGCTGTGCAGAAGCTTTTTATTTTAATTTGTCCCAACAATTTATTTTTGCTTTTGTTTCTCTTGCCCCAAAAGACATATCTAGAAAAATGTTGCTATGGCTGATATGACATTAACTGCCTGTGCTCTCTTGTAGGATTTTTATGGTTTCAGGTCTCATATTTAAGTCCTTAATCCATTTCAGGTTTATTTTTGTGTATGGAGGACTTTTTTTTCAATTAAAAGTTTTGTTTTGTCTTACATTTGATTGAGCAAAGCTGGAGGTTCAGTAGGTGAATACATCTGGTCTCCCTTGCTCTTTCTGCTTCAACCTCACTGGCCTTTTTTATTCCCTTGAATTCCTCACATTTCTTCGTGGTGTTTATTTTTCATGGAATGCTCCTTCTTATCCTTTTCAACTACTTCACTTCTGCTTGTCCTTCAGTTCTCCTCAGGTGTCATTCCCTTCAAGAAACCCTCACTGGTTTTCTGACTATTACAACATTGTGATAGCATTCCAAATATAGGATTTCACCCGGATGGGAAATATATCCTCCTTTAAATGTCCTGGTTGTGCTTTAATAGTACTTTCCATGATTATTTGATTAATGTCTGTCTTCCCTACTAGTCTAAACAATGGGCTTAGTATATGGTAAGCACGGAATAAATATTTTTGAGTGAGTAAATGGATGAATGAAAAACAGGACCATAGTCCTGAAGTGTCATTACAGTGAATCAACTTAGCCAGGATCTTTCTGATTATTTAATAATCACAGGGAATAACTTAGCAAGTTGGTAAAGGCCAGTCAGGCCCAGAAAGAGAGACATCCCTAAAGTGGGATATGAATACCGCAAGGGTTTTTAAAGGTAACCCTCTGAGAGGCAAAGAAAAGGGAGAGGCTCCGAGAAAGAAAGGTCAGTGGCTCTGGTGAAACCATTTGAATTCCTACCCACTGATAGGAACAGTTCTAGTTAGCTGCTACTACTTGAAGGCTTCTAAGCACCTAGAACTTTGTATATCCAATGTAGATTTTGAAAAGAAAGGGATTACAGCAGCTTGGAGTGCAAACCTCTGTAAGAGAGGTTCACAGAAGCAGAGAAAATGAATCAAAAGTTCTGTGAGGATGGATCAAAGGTTTCTTTCATTCTAAATGCAAGGGCTAATAAATGCAGATGAAATGTATTAGAGATTGCAGTGGGAGAATGATGTAAAATCACAGTGAAATTGAACAATATTCATAAGAGAGTTGGGGGTCAAGCGTCCAGAGGCAGCGAGAGTGTGCAGTAATTGTGGCCCCAGTAGCTGCATATTAATCAGATGATTCCTGTAATAAAGTATTGAATAGAGTTGGAGTCTCTATTGTTAACTATTTTCTGAATCTGGTTTTTCAGTCTTCCTTTGGACAGTGTGATCTTCCTAATAACCTTCCTGGCAACATTCCAATAAATTATTTTTCTGTTTACCCAGAATCAATTCATATTGGTTTTAAATAAAAAAATCTTGCCCTATGAAATGTGACAAAAAAATCTAGGAAAAGGCTCTGTCAGGTGGACTCCCTGAACGAACACCAGTCAAACCAAATGCAGTGTCCTGAAATGGCCAAAGGTGGGAAAGTGAGAATGCTCTTGGCAGATTAGCAAAACCTCAGCATGCAGAAATTCCACAACAAACCTCTTGCAAGGTTTCCTCTGTGACATGATAATTTTTTTTTGGAGATAGTTCTTCATGAGACCCACTAGAGTGCTGGAGTCCCAAAACTCCTGCTTCCCAAAGCTGAAGGGGATAATCCAATTCAGTGGCTTTCAGTGGGGCAATTTTACCCCCCAAGGGACATTCGCCAGTGTCGACAGCCATTTTTGATGTCACAACTAAGGAAGAGAGTTGGTACTGACTTCTAGTGAGTAGAGGCCAAGAGACACACAGGAAAGCCTCCTATAACAGAGGGGCTAGCCAAATTGTCTGGTCAGTGTGTCACTATTGAGAAATCCTAGTCTAAATAATGTGCTTGAAACTCTCTTGCTTCTTAAGAAAATTTTGTATTGGAAAAAAACCTTGTATTGGAAAATGTTAACTTCATATTTTGAGGTAGTATATAGGACTGCATTATCCAGCAGAGTAGAAACTAGCCATTGAACACCTGAAATATGAACAGTCTGAATTGAGATAAGCATATGTGAAATACACCCTGGGTTTCTTAGTATGGAAAGATATAGACTATCTCATAATAATTTAAAACTATTGTTTACATTTTGAAATTCTGATTTTGAAATATTCAATATAGTAAGTTACTAAAATTAATTCCACCTATTTCATTTTACTTGTTTTTTTCCTATATGGTTACTAGAAAATTTAAGTTATATATGTGGCTTATCTTATATTTCCTTTGGACAACACTGCCTAGAAAAGGAGAAGCTAGTGAATTAGAGATTTTGGACAGAAGATATTCTGCTCATATTGAAAAGAACAAAAGCTAAAAAGAAATAATCTTTCATTTATTCTTTCATTTCTCCACCCAGTAGACATTTTTGAACACATGCTATGTACTAATCATTGCACATGTTAAAGATAAGTATCTCTTCCTTTGTGAAGAACTCATAGTCTATTGAAGAAGTGAGTTAATAAAAGGGATTGTGGAAAAAAATTGTATACTACTGTGTATATATAGAGAAAAGTGTGCTACCTAGAGAAGTCAGGGAACATGCCTACAGAGAAGTGATGAAGTTTCATTAGGATCTGTCCTTCGACATCTTTGAGTATCATCTGAAACTTACCACCTGGAATGTGATCTTCACCTCTCTCGGCTAGCTAACACCCTGCCTATCCTGAGCTGAATGACTGAACTCTCTTGGGAGCAGTATAGCCCAAAGTGATTTTGAACTTCTGAAGGTCTTGGTTTAGGACCTTACTTGGGAGCAGTATGCCTGATGATTTTGAACTTCTAAAGGTCTTGGTTTGTTGATTTTAATAGGTACTTCATAATATAGGTCTTCCCAGGGCTCTCCCATTCTAGCTCTTGTAAAGTACATGAAATACTGAAATAGAAGTACACAGATATGCTTATTAAATGCAAGAATGACCATTCCAAAGTACATTCAATTAAGTCCTGCTTGTAATTCTTTCTTGGATTTACAGGACAACACAGTAACATATAGGCTCTATATTAATTTCTTCACTAAATGATCTAACTGTGGACTCTGTCCACTCTGGCCCTTTGCACTTCATGTTCTTTTTGCACATTCCACACTGCCTTTTGCATGGATAACTCCTGTTTAGCCTTTAGGTTTCAGTTTCAATGGCATTTCCTCTGGTAAGCCATCTGTGACAACTGCCACCGTACAAGATCATGCGTTCCTTCTCCCAGAGCACTATTGGTCTCTTGAAACAGTCCTTCTCACAATGTACTTCAATGCTAGTTCAGTGTCTCATCTTCTTCATTAGACTGTGAGCTCGAAATGGATGTTTCTGTATCTGGTTTACTCATCGTTATGTTCTTAGCATTCAGCCCCAAGTGTGACACATAGTATGCCTTAGGTTAGGTTCCCCAGAAGCAGACACCAGGGTAAGGTTTTGTGTGCAGATGATTTAATTAAAGAGTGACCCCAGGAGAAAGAAAGTGGGGAGAACAAGGCAGGGAAGGGGCAGAAGCCCATCAAGGGTGTCATTTCAGGTGATGTCTCACCTGATGAGAGGATGAAGCAAGCCTCATCCTGATCTCAGTGAGAACTCTGGAATCTTATACCTCCTACTTTTCCCAGGCCAAGTCAAGAGTTAGCTTTCCACTAGTCAGTCATTGGAAATGAGCACTCTTGGGGGGCATAAACTCATAGGCCCTTTTGGTTCTCTGCCCTTGCAGGAAAAGCAGGCCAAGTGATTCGCAGAGCCCAAGGAAGTTTTATAAAGAGACTAGCAGGGGCAGGCAGTTAAAAGCAAAATCACAGATATTGGAGAAGGGGTGTACAGAAACTGTAAAGGGAATCTGAGGAATCCAAATGGAGCAGAGACAATATTGGCTACATAGTAAATGCTAAAAAAATTTTTGTTGGATGGATAATTTTAAAATCCTCTTTCAGATTGACTGGCAATAGCACAATTAATCCAAGTAGTTATGTGGATATTTATGCTTAACATAACTGAAAAAAGTAGGAAATATAGGATTGTGCCTTGCTAATTCTGGAACTGAAGAAATTTGTATGTCATTTTATACAGAATGACTGATCAGCAATTGATTGATCTACCTGAATACAATTTTAAAAGAAGCTTGAATAACCATATTACTTATGAATCTACAATGTGTTTTTGAGGGGGAAGTCAGGATCTTTCAAAAATTTTTGTCTGATATTTTAGCTGATTTTGAAAAAAGAAGCTATAATCTTCATCTATAAATCTTCTCTTGATACAACAGTTATAGAACTATTTTGCTTGCCAAACTGGTAGCTGAATGCATTATGGTATTACTTCCAGATATGACCAGTGTAGAAAATAACCAAGGATGGCAATATTCATAATTATGATCATTGTAAAAAAATAAGTAATTATATGGCATCTTACTCTGATCTCAAGGCTGGATAGAAAAGCTTGCTGAATGAAATCTTGTATCAGTATTTCTTAATTTATATGGCAACTGTAATTCTTCTCTTGAATTTATGGCATGGTGTTGCACTTGGTAGAGGGATCATTATGCATCATGGAGACAGTTCAGTCTCACTAGGATGGCTTCTGATGGAGATTTACACTCCCAGAGTTTGTCATTAAACCTGAGTGCATAACAAAATATAAATCAATTTACTACAGAAAAAAGAAAGTCATAAGGGAGTGATCAATGTAGTGAAGATTATAAAATGAATGATTTCAGATCAAGTAAATGATGTTTCCTGTAGCAGAAATCTTATTTTTATTTATTTTTTTAATGGTTATTTATGTTGAGAGAGAGAGAGAATGCAAATGAGGGAAGGGTAGAGAGGGAGGGAGAGAAAGAGAGAATCCCAAGCCTCTTCTGGGGCCTGAACTCACGAACTGAACCATAAGATCATGACCTGAGCTGAAACCAAGCATCAGTTGCTTAACTGACTGAGCCACCCAAATGTCCCAGGAATCTTATTTTTAATACTTTTCACAGATACCAGACTATGCATGATTATTTACAGCTGCACTGACTGTAACTTTTCATTTTATTGCGTTAACAAAGTAAACTCTTTTCAAAAAATGGAAATTAAAATTGGGATAAATTGAAGGGAAAGTAATTCCATCTGGGAAGAAATCACCAACATCACCTCAGATTTTGTCTTTGCTTTCTACATCCTTGTTAATGAGTGAATAAACTATTTTATCAGAAGAGTGTTGGAGAACATATTGATACATATTCCATATTTTCTGCAAAGTTCCATTAATCTGGTTGTGGTGGAACATAGCCTACAATAATAAAAAAGGAACATTTACTCACTCCAGGTAAAATTAATGTCACAGTCTTATATGACAGAAACATTAAAGTTTATATATTTATAGCAGTGAAGTAGTTCTTTCATTAAAAACACAAGAAATTATGAAATCAGGTAATATGCAAGAAGAGCATGTGTATAGAAAAGAATCAATACATTTAAAAAATAACTCCAGTCAATGAAACAAACTTTACACTTCACACAGGTAAAGAATTAGAGAAATGGACAAGAATTTTGAGTAATTCACTTTGAAAACAGCAGAGAGAGATGGATATCAAATATTAAGCAGCACTTGAGAGCTATGGAAATAAATTGAGAACTTTCAGCATATGCTCACTAACATTTCTGGAGGAAGAGAATGGAAAGAATGTTGAAGAAACAAAATTTTAAACATTAGTGACAGGAACAAAGGCAGAGAAAAACTCAAGATGGAAGGACACTGTAAATAGGGGCTGGAATAAAAACACCTACACCCTATACTTCGTATTGAAACAGCAGAATATCAAGAGAAAAAGGAATTAAAAGTACCACAGAGAAAGAACAGACTACCTAGAATGTCAATTAATGAGATAACTGACTTCACATCATTAACAAAGAGATGCCAGAAACAATGATGGCATGTCTCAAAAGTAGTGAGGGAAAATATCTGATAACTTAAAATTTTACATCCAGCTAGATTATCATGAAAGAGGGAGGAGAGCATAAGACAGACATTTGAGACATACAATGACTAGGAGAGTTTTCAGCTACAGTCTCTCATTGAAAGAAATATTAAATTGTTTTCTTCAGCAAGAAGAATGTTAACCTCTGAGGAGAGCGAGATACAAGAAATTAAATATATGAGCACAGAAATTAAATATGAACTTTTGATAGTATTAATTAACTACTGGATATAACAACAATGCAGAACAAATATGTGTGAATAAAAAGGAAAAGAGTATTATTCTAGGAAGCAACGGAAGTATTATTCTAGGAGGCACCAGGGGCACCTTGGTTTGTGAAAAATTAAAGGGGGTTGAGGTCAGCGTCATTTTCAAAGGGAAGAAAGGAACCTTGAATAGCTTCAAACTTAGAAAAACCAAGACCCAAATAAATATGTTAAACAATTTAAGAGTAACTTCCGTTTTTCTCCAGCAGAGAGAGATGAAAAGGAAATATCCAAACATTTATTAAAGTAACAAAATACTACAAAAGAGAAAGCGAAAAATACCATGGTAAAGAAAGAGAGTAGCTTACAACACAATACTGATTCCTCTGGTGACAGCTTCAGTTCTTCTCAGTTTTGTCTAGGAAAGTATAGAAATAAGAACATGTGATTTCACATATCAGCATGTTTTCAATCATCTTGGTAGCTCTTTCTGACTCTGGTCATTGCAGTAGAGAAATGCTCTAGTATCTCTCTATGGTCCTACTCAAAGATACACTGTCCATTTTTACTTCTCAGTGGAATCTGAAATTAAGACAAGAGGACTTGGTGGAGGCCTCATATTCTCCTTCATTCACCTTTCTTTTCCATCTCCTCCTCTCCCCCTGGGATTTTCAGTCAATTTCCCAGGAAAGCGATGCAAATTAAACCATATATGGGGGCATATTCTTTGCATCATAAATCAGATCACTTGATCTCATAAGTACTGGTTCCTAGATGGGAATGTGGAATCATGTATTCTTATTAGAGGGGAAAACAGAGCAATATTGGACTTTACAGAAAGAAAATAAAAGTATACTAACTTGTTAATATGAGAGAAAGATAAAACATACCTATTTTCTAGATGAAATATTCTATTCATAGACAAAATATTGAGCAATCAGTTATTCAGCCAATTGCTCTAGGTACTATAGAGATATATTTACTCATGTATAGGACTTTCATCTCAACATACTATTTAATATCATGAGACTTGATTGAAAAAAATAATATTCTCTTTTCAAACTAGCAAAATTTTAATTTATTATATTTTACTGATTGTAAAATTAAACATATTTTGGCAGAAAATATGGATAGAAAAGAAAAGATAAATAAAGATACTACTTGAGACAACCACTATTAAAAATTTGGAGTTTTTTATGGCCATATCTATTTCATTGTACACATATAGCATATATTCTTTATTTATTCATCTGTTAATGGACACTTAGGTTGTTTCCATGTCTTGGCTACTGTAAATAATGCTGCAATGAACATGGGGTGCAGGTATTTCTTTGAGATAGTGATTTCATGTCCATATACTGGGGTTGTTGGACCATATGGTAGTTCTATTTTTAATTTTCTGAAAAACCTCCATACTGTTTTCCATAGTGGCTGCACCAATTTACATTCCCACCCACAGTGCACAAATGTTTCCTTTTCTATACTTCCTTGCCTACACTTGCTATTTATTATCTTTTTGATAATAACCACTGTAACTTGTATAAGGTGGTATCTCATTGTGGTTTTGATTTTCATTTCCCTGATTATGATTAATAATGTTGAGCACCTTTTTATGTACCTGTTGGTCATTTGAATATCTTCGTTGAAACGTCTACTTAGATCCTTTGCCCATTTTTAAAATAGATTATTTATAGGGTGACTGGATGGCCCAGTTGGTAAAGCATCCGACTTCAGGTCAGGTCATGATCTCACAGATTTGTGAGTTTGAGCCCTGCGTGGGGCTCTGTGCTGACAGCTCAGAGCCTGGAGCCTGTTTCAGATTCTGTGTCTCCCTCTCTCTGCCCCTCCCCTGCTTGCACTCTGTCTCTCTCTCAAAAATAAACATTAAAAAAAAAATTTAAAGCAGATTATTTCTTTTTTGCCACTGAGTTGCATAAGTTCCTTATATAATATGAATATCAACCCCTAATCATATATGTGCTTTGGAAATATTTTCTCCCATTCTGGAAGTTGCCTTTTCATTTTGTTGATTGTTTTTTGTTTTTGTTTTGCTATGCAGAAGCTTTTTAGTTTGATGTAGTCCCACTTGTATATTTTTGCCTTAGTTATTTGTACTTTTGGTGTCACATCTAAAAAATCATTGCCAAAACCAATCTAAAGGAGCTTTTCCCCTATGTTTTCTACTAGGAGTTTTATAGTCTCAGGTATTACATTAAGTGATTAAAATATTTGAGTTTTTGAGAGCTGGACTTTTTTTTATTGATTTCTTCTTTGACTCATTGATCAGGAATGTGTTATTTAATTTCTATAAATCCATGTATTTGTGAATTTTCCAGTTATCCTGTTATTGATATTTAGTTTCATACTACTGTAGCCAGAAAAGTTATGTGATATAATTTTTACCCTTTTGAATATGTTGAAACTTGTTTTGTGGCCTTTCATATGATCCACTCTAGCAAATGTTTGATATGCTTGAGAAAAATGTGTATTCTGTTGCTGTTGGATAGAATGTTCTGTATATGTCTCCCAACTTCACTTGGTCTATAGTGTTGTTCAAATCTACTGTTTCCTGATTAGTTCTCTGTCTGGATGCTCTATCCAT
The DNA here is from genome assembly GCA_028646485.1 of Cryptoprocta ferox. Lineage (NCBI taxonomy): Eukaryota > Metazoa > Chordata > Mammalia > Carnivora > Eupleridae > Cryptoprocta > Cryptoprocta ferox. The sequence continues at coordinate 128,572,798 of CM053573.1, read as the reverse complement.
TGTTGAGAGTGTTATATTAAAGTCCTCAGCTATTATTGCATTGTTATTTATTTCTCCTTTTAGTTCTGCTACTATTTTCTTTATATATTTACATATTCCAATGTTAGGTATATAAATATTTATAATTGTTATTTTTTCTTGATGGATTGACCTTTCCATAATTATATAATGATCTTCTTTGTTCCTTTTGACTATTTTTAGCTTAAAGTCTGCTCTGTCAGATAATAGTATAGTTACCTCTACTTTGTTTTGATTACCATGTATTTGAAATATCTTTTTTTTATCCCTTTATTCACGGTCTATGGGTGTCCTTAAAGTTGAAGTGAGTCTCTTGTAGGCAGCATATTGTTGAATCTTGTTCTTTTTATCCATTCAGCCATTCTGTATTTTGATCGAATAATTTAATCCATTTATATTTAAAATAATTATTGATAGATAAGACTTACTATTGCCATTTTGTTAATTGTTTTCTGCCTGCTTTGTAGGTCCTTTGTTTTTTGTTTCCTCTCTCACTGTCTTCCTTTGTGATTTAATGACTTACGCTTTGACTCCTTTATCTTAACCTTTTAAGTATCTACTACAGGCTTGTCCTATGTGGTTGCCATAAGGTTTACATATAATAGCTTATATTTATAATATCCTATTTTAAGCTGATATCAGCTTACTCAATAGCATACAGAAACTTTATCCTTTTACTTTTTTACCACTTACATATTAGGTTATTGATGTTACAGTTTACATCTCTTTTTATATCAAGTAACAAATTATTATAATAACAAATATTACTGTAATAGCAAACAATAACAAATAATTGTAGTTATGGTTAATTTTACTGTTTAATTTTAACTTTTCAACTAAAAGTATATAAAGTGATTTATATACCACCATTACAATATTAGAGAATCTGAGTTTGGCTATATATTTATTATCCTTAATGAGTTTTACACATTTATGTTTTGTGAAGGTAATTAGCATTATTTTATTAAATAATTGAAAATGACGCTTTAGTGTTTCCCTTTAGACAGGTCTAGTGGTAATGAACTCCCTCAGCTTTTTTTGTGAAAATTTGTCTCTTTTTCATTTCTAAAGGACAGCTTTCTTGGGTATAATGTTCTTGATTGACAGAGGTTCCCCCCCGCCCCCGCCCAGTATTTTGAATATGTCATCCAACTCTCTCCTGGCCTGAAAAATTTCCATTGAGAAAAATGCTAATAGTCATGAGGGTCTCTTTGTATGTGACTTGTCACTTTTGCTGCTTTCGTAATTCCTTGTCTTTGACTTTTGACAATTTAATTATAATGTATCTTGGTGTAGCCCTTTTTGGACTCAACCTATATAGGGTCTTTTGGTCTCATGAATCTGGATGTCCATCTCTGCATGTTTGGGAAGTTTTCAGCCATTTTTGCTATAATAAACTTTTTATCCCTTTCTCTTTCTCTTTTCCTTTATGCTAGGTAGTTAGCTAAGGACCTAGAACACTATTGGGTAATCTTAACAAATGTGATTGAATAAATGGGTATCTCTAGTATCATGCCATAGTCTTCCTTCCTCCTATTGTTGTTGCTATTAGAAAGAACATTAGATGAAGGTATGATTGACCTCTACATCAATATCGCTAATGACATAAATTGCATGTAGGTAATATCGGTGTTGAATAAATCAAAATTAAAATTGACCATGAGAAATTGGACTGTGGAACAAAGTGATGCATATGAAATATAATTTTAAAAACTTATTTTTAGAAGAAAATATCAATAGTACAGTACAATACAAATATGGGCTGGGGCAGACTTGAGAACAGTTCATGTGAAAAACATGGATTTTATAAGCCGTTTGGTCACCACAAGCTATATTTTGCTTTGATTGCTGAAAAAGCAAATATGATCTTAGGAAATAGAAATATTATTACATTAGGAAGTATGCCTAACACTTGTTTGCTTGAACTTAAAAAAAAAAATCTGAATTGCTGATGATGTCCAGTCTGAAACAAAGTAATTCCTCCTGAAGCAGTGAGCTATGCACCACTGGTAGGGTTCAAGTCAAACCTGGAAGGTCATGTGAGAAGGATAAAATTCATTTAGTAGAAACGTTGAACTACATGACCTAAAGGATTGTTTTAGTTCTAAGTTTCTAATGTTTAAGTGGAAATTCCTTGAGCTTCAGTTTATGTTTTCTACAAAATGAGAGGGTTTTCAGAGCAATTAAGGTAATAAAGTTTTGTGCAAAAATATTGGACATGTTTAGACAAGTTCAAAATGAGCAAAACCCATGGTCTATCACAATTAAAGATTTTCTGAATCATGGTGTTATTTTTATTGTCATTTAATTAATGTACTGCTTTTGGAACTTTATACAGAATGACATGGAATTTGTCAATAGAATGACTCACTCAGTTCTTTTGTTTTAAAAGAGGTAACAAAATTTTTATTTTATTTTTTCTCTAATTTGAGAATGTTTGGGTTTCCTCACACCATCAGGCAACTAGGAATCCCAGTTTTTCAGTCCTCAGCTAGATCTTAAAAGAAAAACTGAAACCAAAGACATCAGGCTCTTCTAAAAAGGCCTTTTCAAACTGGTCCCATTAAATAGGCCTGGAATTCTCTAGAACAGGTGTTCTTAAAGCACAATCCATGGGCCCCTGGGGTACTCAAGGCCCTTTCAGGAAGTCAGTGAGGTTACAACTATTTTTAAAAATATTTTATTTTATTTAAGTTTATTTATTTATTTTGAGAAAAAGAGAGTACGCATGTGAGCAAGGGGCAGAGAGAGAAGGAGAAACAGCATCCCAAGCAGGTTCCATACTGTCAGCATGGAGCCTGACATGGGGTTCGAAATCATGAACTGTGAAGTCATGACGAGAGCCGAAACTAAGAGTTGGACACTTAACCAACTGGGCCACCCAGGTGCCCCTAAAATTATTTTTATAATAATATAAGACAATGTTTGCATGTTGCATTTCATTGATATTGTGCTGGTAGTATAAAATCTGTACTGTATAAAACTAAGTACAAATCAAGGCAGTTCCACCAAAGGATATTAGTAATCATGTATTCTTCATTCCTGCACACTCAAAAATGTCAATTTTACTTGAGTGTCCTTTATGAAGCAGTAAAATTGTTAATCTTATTAAATCACTCTAGAGTATACTTTTTAAATATTCACAGTGACACAATGGGAAGTATGTATAAAGCACTTGTATACTTTGAGTTTCAAAGCTGTTTTCATGGAACTTAGAAGTTCCATTTTTACTTGAAAAATCTATTATAGTTATCTAAGTATGGTTATTTAGATTTGGGTATTTGGAAATATTTTCTCAAAGGTTAATGAAGTAAGCTGTCATTCAAGTTTTCAAGTGAAAATTAGAATTTTAGACAATGTAGAAAACTTGACATTCTTTTTTCCAAAAGTTTTTGATGAGATCAGTGGCGATATTAACAAATATTATTTTTTGATATTGTATAATAAAATCTGTCAACATTTTGAAGATCTGCATAGTTCAGTGAACCAGTTGTCCCAAATGACTATGATGTTACAAAATCACTCATGTTAAAAGATCCATTCAGAGGACAAGAAACACCAACAGTGTAACATCACAGCGTATGCAAAGTTCACTGAGATTGTTTCAGATTCCTTACTTTAACATCCCTTTAAGTAACTACCTTTTGTTGATTTTGACATAGCATCAAATAAGAAAATCCACAAATATTTGAAAAGGCTATAAAAATGCTCCTCTCTTTCCAACTACATAGTTTTGTGAGGCTTAATTTTCTTCCTATACTTTGGTCCAAAAAACTCATGACGTTGGACAGTGCAGAAGCTGATACGAGAATATAGCTGTATTATATGAGGCTGGACACTAAAGGGATGTGCAAAAATGTAAAACATGCTACTCTTCTTCAGTTTTGTTTGTTTTGGGAAATACAGTTATTTTTAGATAACATAAAATAGATAGATAGATATAACATTATATAAAATATGTTATCTATGCCAACTAATAAATGAATTTTAAAAGAAATTAATAAGTATTCTCAGTTTTAATTTCTAATACTACAAATATTGATAGGTCCAAAAATAAAGTTTTTGGATTTCCTTGATAATTTTAAGTGTAAAGAAATTAAGAATATGCTGAGGCTGCAAAAAGACAATTAGAATTGACTCTATTTGCCATGACACATCCTTTTCTTGACTTTGCTCATGGCCTTAAAATAAGTTGCTAAAGTTGAGGTCTTGCTCACTGTAAAAAGCTTCACTAAGTTTTCTCCAGATCCATGAACTTCACTGCCCTGAGTAAATCCCCTTTGGGAAATTAAGGCTTGTACCATTGAAAGTACTCTCAGCCTTTCTTTGACGTGAAATAGTTCATTTCAGTGGTTGCATTTCCTTATGGTGTGAAATGATCCCTACATCAGCCCCCTGCTGTGGGAGCCATTATCAACCTGGAAATGGAAAACAAAGCCAAAAATAGGGTACAAATGTGACCTACTAAGAAAAAAAGTTGAATGAAAACTCAAACTTGAATTATTAAGGGATGGCTATCTTTAGAAAGACCTAAATTTAAAATGAATACATACAGATTTCCTTTAATACATACTTTCCTCTGGGCAGGTAAATGCTTGGGTCCTGCTCAATCACTAAGTAGAGAATCTTAAACCTAATGAATAGAAATCATAGTCAATTAATGAGCCATTAAAAATGGCTTCATGTTTCTAAAATTATAATGTAAGTCAAGGGGATAATATTATTTAATTTATAATAATTAAGATTCACAGGAAACTTTCTTCGGAAATCTCTTTACTAAATGCTCTACAAATGACATATGTGTAAGAGTAGAATACAAACTTTACACAGTGTCTTTAGCCATTGACAATGATTTTATTTTATCAAAAAATATTTTTAATGTTTATTTATCTTAGAGAGAGAGAGAAACAGAGACAGAGTGTGAGCAGTGGAGGGGCAGAGAGAGATGGAGACACGGAATCCAAAGCAGGCTTTAGGCTCTGAGCTGTCAGCACAGAGCTTGATGCAGGGCTTGAACTCATAAGCTGTGAGTTCATGACCTGAGCTAAAGTCAGGTGCTTAACCGACTGAGCCACCCAGGTGCCCCAACAATGATTTTAAAATGAAGCTGCTCAGAATGGCTTTTCTGGCCATTGAAATGATTTCTCACATATTGGAAATTTCATTAAACTATAAATTATGAAGGAAATGTAATGCCTTTTTCTTGAGAAATTACATGAATACTCAGAAATATTATTAATGCTAATGATTGGCTAAAAGTCAAAATAATGAACCAAGTTGTGGCAAAAGTCTATGCTTATGATTAACATTCTATCACATTTATTTTTAATTAATTCAGGTACTGCATACTGAGACTTCCTTATAAGTTATAAGCTCTAACTTTCAATTAAGGAGCTATTAATGTACAGCTACAAAATTAATAACAATAGGTAGCATTGATTGAGTGCTTGCTATATATGCAAGGTACTACTCTAAGCACTACACATTGTTTTATTTAATTCTTTCACTGAACACTATGAAGCTTATACTATTGTTATATTCTTTAAAAATAAAGAAGCAAGTTCTTAAAGGCTCAGAAACATGAAGCCAATAAAGTATAGTTATGACTAGAACTCAAGCAAAACATTTAAAAGTGTACTACCATAAGATCCAGCAATCTCACTTGAATATATATCTGAAAGAAATGACATCACTATCTTGAAGAGATATCTGTACCCCCATGTTTTTTACATTATTCACAGTAGCCAAGACATGGAAATAATCCAAGTGTCCATCAATGGATGAATGGATAAAGAAAATGTGGTATATACTTATATTTAACAGAATAATATTTACCCATTAAAAGGAAGGAAATCTTACCTTTTGCAACAACATGGATGAACTCTGAGGGCATTATGCTAAGTGAAATAAGTCAGACACAGTAAGACAAATGCTGTATGATCTCACTTATATGTGGAATCTAAAAAAAGCTGAATGCATAGAAATAGACAGCAGATTGGTGATTACTAAGGGCTGGAGGTGGGAAATGGGGAGATGTTGGTCAAAGGGTAACAAACTTCCAATTATAAGATGAATAATTCTGAGGATGTAATCTATAACATGGTGACTATAGTTAACAATACTGTATTATATGCTTCAAAGATGCCATGAGAGAAAATCTTAATGCTCTCATCACACAAATTCACAAAAATTGTGAATATGTATGGTGATGGAGATGTTTACTAACTTTATTGAGGTAATTTTTTCACAGTATTTCACAATATATATGTATATGAAATCACTACATTGTAAACCTTATGCTTACACAATGATATATGTCAATATGATCATGGGTTTACAAGTATCACTTTGAGACCTTGATACATTTTTTGACATATACCCAAAAGTGGAATTGCTGGATCACATGGTAATTCTTTGTGTAACTTTTTTGAGAAACTGCCATAATTTTTTTCATGGTAACTAGACCATGTTACATTCCTACCAGCAATGCACAAGTGTTCCAATTTCTCCACATCTTTGCCAACACTTGTTATTTTCTGTCTTGTTGTGTTTTTATAATAGCCATCTAACATATATGAAGCAGTTTCATATTACGGTTTTGATGTGCATTTCTCTAATAATTAGTGATATTGAGCATTATTTTCTGTGCTTATTGGCCATTTTATAGATCTTCTTTGGAAAGTGTCCCTTCAAGACCTTTCCCATTGTTGAGTTCTTTGGTTTTTGTTGTTGCTGAGTTGTAGTTCTTTAAGTATTCTCTATTGCTTCCCCAACTTTACATCTGTTTTCTCTTTTTAATTGCTCTCTCTGTAGGTTTTGGTTTCCAGAACCAGATACAGAAACAATAGCCTTAGATAGACTGTTTAACCAGGCCAATGATTGTGTAAGATCAAATCCTGTAATAAGCTTCTTATTATAAATGTCTCTTAGGAGGTCTGCTTCTCTGATTATACCCTGACTAATATTAATAGTCCTTGTACAAAAGGCCCATTAACAGAAGAAATGCAATCATTGTGTTCCGTATTATCCACAACACAATGACTTTGTCAGGGTCAAACTCCTGGTAATTTATGGAGTCGGACTCAGGTCCACTACCTCTGAGTCCATGTTCTTTCAGCAGGACCATGTTGTCTTCTTTAAAGCAAGGAAAAACGTGAGGGTCTCAGCCTTTCCTATAACATTTCCTTCCATGAAGTGTTAATAGTAATCACCACTTTATCAATGACATGGTTTTTGAGTCAGTCACAAGGTGTTTTCATTATCCTCCAGCTTACCCAGATGACCTAACTGATGTCTAGGGCCATCCTAGCCATGTCAATCATGGCCAATGTGAAAGAAAATAAACATTTTGTCCTGCCACCATTATGAATAAACATATACATGATGTTACAGAGTGTGATAAGCCAAAAATAACAGGGTCACCCTGTCTAGTTCTGGTCCCTAAAATAAGTGAAACTTTAAGCATTTCCTCTAAATTACTCACTCCCTAGCAAAATAACGATAACCCTTTTGCACAATTGATTTCTAAGGATATGTGATATTCTTTGTGGATATAATAACTAGGTGAGAAAGTTGTTTTTCTACTGTGAATAAATTAATGTAAACTATATAATTTTGGAAACTTCACAGCTTTTTTTTCCTTTAAATTCATGTTGTAGGCATTTTTTTTGACAAGCTAGTATTTCTGAAGTCTGACTTTTGCCAACTTTTTTTTTTATAAGCAAATTTGTTTTCTAAGTGTTTTGATGTCTGAGTCTTCCTCTCACATGAACATACCTGTGTGTTTCTTAGGATGGAAAAATCTCTGTTGGTGGGAGGAATTTAAAAAAGAGAGTGTTTTTCTCTTTGATTGACCATGTAACACCAATTTGGAAGCAAACTTTAAGCCAGTGTTCCTGGTAGTTTACTACATGACAAGATGCAGCTCAGGAAATGCGTGTTCTAACTTGGATCATGGGGCTATGAGAAGGGAGGCTGAGACAAAGCTGAAGTCTGGAATGTATGTTTTATTTCATATCCTTCATAGTATTAGAATGTAGACTCCAGTGTCCTAACTATATGTGTTTAAACTTGAACTCTACAGCTTATTAGCCATAAAATCTTGAAAATATTATATAAATGTTCTGTGTCTTAGTTTCTTGGTCTCCTACCTAGGGAAAACAATAGTACCAACATAATGCCACAGAGAAAATGAAATGAAATAATGGAAACATTGAGTTTAGCATAGAATCTGTCCCATAATCAGTGCTTAGTAAATTTGAGCTATACTTGTTAAGACTTGTGGTATTTTGGAGATCATTTGAGGCTATTGGAAAAGGGTGAAAATTGGCGTAATTATTTAACGAGAAGTGTTGACCACATTGCTGGTGCTAGGAGCAAAAATTCAAGGAACCAAATAAAGTACATGCTTAACTCAGTTTTCTTTGGAGATGGGCATCTGAGAGGGTGTATCATGTAATAAACTCCTTTTGTGATATTGGAAAGTAAAATGCTGTAGAGAATGAGCATGAAATTTTATAATATGTCTGGAACAGAATCAAATTTGGGATGGAGATCAGTCTGGTGAATCAGAGGAGAATGAGTTTAGTATCAAAGCTGATTGGTGGGGAAAAAGGAGGGTCATAGGAAATGTTTGAGATCAGTCTACGCTTTGCCTTTATTGGATGATAGGAGAATGGTTTATAAATTATCCAGCTGGTTTGTAATCAGAGCGATGCAGAGTGATCCTAGTTTGGAGAATCTTTGAATGGGTCATGTGAATCCTCACATTAATTTAACACAGGAAGGAATTAATATTGAACAATTGTCTTTACTGATAGTGAAGTTTTTAACATTTATTACAAACTTATCCATTATATGTTTGTCTTCTCAGTTTTTCAGGTGAGAAAACCAAAGCTCAGTGGAGGAAATGTGTTAATTATGGCTTTTTCAATGGCAGAAAATCAAAACCCAGTTGGAACTAGCTTAAGCAAAATGGGGAACTAATTGGCTTAAATACCCAAACCACAAAAAGGGCAGGAACAAGGCTGAGTCCCAGAGTTTTCTGGAACAAGGGAGGGTAGTGATGCCAGGCCCTATTGTCCTACTGGCTCTTACTCTCTCTGCATTTTTCTGCATACCAACTTCATTCTTACATATTGGCTTTTGCCACATGGCTGGGAACATGGCCCTGGGCAGCTCTTTCTCTTACAGTTCTGCAACCCCACCCAAAAGACATAGATGGTAACTCTGATTAGTTTCATGTGGACTATATGCCCATTCCTGGACCAATGAAAGTGGCAGGGGTTTGGGTACTAGATTGGTTGCTTCCACTACCGTCTCAAGTTTGGAGTCAGGAGAGAGGGGTCCTCTTCAGTTTCCCATAATGATTTTGATTTTAAAAAGGGGAGAAAGACTGAGAAAACAAAACCAATAATTGCATGCTATGGGTAACTTGCCCATGATCTTACAAATCTATAAATAATGGAGGTAGAATTTGAACCAGTTCTGTTTATGCCTTTGTCTCCAAAGCCTTTGCTATTTCCCTATATGCCTCCATTGATCTAGTTAATGACCAGCAATATGTAACTTGTTTCAGGACCAGAGTTGAGAGGGGATAGAATATTCCATATTATGGTTTTTACCACCAAGAGTGATTTTCCCTCCTTCCAACTCCTACAACACAGTATCTACATTACTCTATGACACCTGTCACTTATTACTCCATGTTATTTATTCACATTATAGTGTGCATGAACTGGTGTTGTATCCTTTTTTCTCTCTTTTATTGAATAGAAAGCTCCTCGAGGAAAGGAAGTCCTGTCACATAGCACACAGAATAGTTCTCTTATTTAGTGCTTCATAAATATTCTGATAGTCTTCCCAAAACAGGTAGGATAGTGTTTTCAAGTAGCCATCATTTGTTTGTTTGTTTTTAGTCTCATGCTTATTGAAGTATGATGTATACCAGAAAAGTGCACAAATCATAAGTACACAGTTTGATGTAGTCTCACAAATTGGAAAACACCCATGTAAGCAGCCTAGATAAAAACAAAACAAAACAAAGCAAAACAAAGATAGTAACCCCAAAAGACCCTTTCTGCCTACTGCAATCATACTTGCTCTAGGAATAATATTGAATGCTTGTTGTTCTTAATGATGTCTAACAAAAGTATCATATCTTTTAAATACACTATGCAATGTTATAAACTCCCTATTCCATGCTCTCAGAAGGCCCCCATCACATAACCTTTTGATATTTTGCCTCACAAGAATCTAATGCTGTAGTATGGGGCAGAATCTAGCAAGAAATAATTCTTGCCATTTGCAACAAAGTGGATGGAACTAGAGTGTGTTATGCTAAGTGAACAAAGTCAGTCAGAGAAAGACAAACACCATATGATTTTGCTCATATGTGGAATTTAAGAAACATAACATGAACATAGGGGAAGGGAAGGAAAACTAAGATGAAAACATGAGAGGAAGGCAAACCGCAAAAGACTTTTAAATGCAGAAAACAAACAGCGTTGCTAAAGAGGAGGTGGGTGGGAAGATGGTTTATATGGATGATGGGCATTATCAGGAGGGCATTTGTTGGGATGAGTACTGGGTGTTATATGTAAGTGATGAATCACTGTGTTCTACTCCTGAAATCAATACTACACTAACTTGAATTTAAATAAATAAATTTTTTAAAAAGTTTTTATTTTTATTTATTTTGAGAAGGAGAGAGAGAGAGAGAGAGAGAGGAGGGGAGGGGCAGAGAGAGAGAGACAGAGAGGGAGACAGCATCCAAAGCAGGCTCCACCCTGTCAGTGCAGAGCCCAAAGTGAGGTTCAAAATCACGAACTGTGAGATCATGACTTGAACCAAAGTGAAGAGTTGGATGTTTAACTGATTGAACCACCCAGGCACCCCAAAATTTAAATAAATAAATTTAAAAAAGAAAAAAAATCTAATGAGATGTTCAGCCAAGAATACACTGGTGAAAGGATGTTGAAGTTGTTCAGATTATCTAGCTCCTGGAATAGGCTTGCACACAGAAAACCAAAGAGGTTTTCTGACCTCTTACCGAGATCTGTGGTGGCCCAACAGAAAGCAAGGCATTGCTCCTGTGTTTTATCTGATTGGATGAGGGTTTTCTCATTTTGTTTTTTGGTTTCTTCCTGTTATACTTAATTTTCTTTCTTTTAGCAAATACTCTTTTTTCCTATAATCTCCTCTTTAAATTTTATAGTACATGAACAGACTGCTTTTGGGATCTCTAGTGTTGTACAAATATGGCATCTGGATCTTCTATGTTCACCTTTATCTCTTTAGCAAGTCATCCAAGCACCATGCTTTTTCATACACCTCTCCCTGGAAATCTTGATTCATTTAAAAAAATTTTTTTAATGTGTATTTATTTTTGAGAGAGAGAGAGAGACAGAGTATAAGTGGGAGAGGGGCAGGGAGAGAGGGAGACACAGAATCTGAAGCAGGCTCCAGGCTCTGAGCTGTCAGCACAGAGCCTGACGCAGGGCTCGAATTCACTGACTGAGATCATGACCTGAGCCAAAGTCAGACACTCAACCGACTGAGACACTCAGGCGCCCCTTGATTCATTTTTGTATATTATATATGTTCCTCTTGTCGTTAAGGTTGGAATTAGAGAACTCTGCTTAATCCATAGTTCTAATGTAAACAAAAGACCAAATATCATCTGATTTCTTTTTCTTTTCTGTATTTTACTTTTCCTTTCCATTAGTCTGACCTTCAGGTCTTTCTTAATATTTGCCTGTTACATGGCTTTAAATTTTTTTCTGGACGATTTAATTTTTTATTTTATTTTTATAGATATATATATTTTTTAATTTGAGAGAGAGAGAAAGAGAGAGCATGAGTGGGGGAGAAGGGTAGAGGAAGAGACAGAGAGAGAGAGAGAGAGAGAGAGAGAATACCAAGCAGGCTCTGTGCTTATCACATGTAGATTCACTAGTGTGGCTTTCAAATAATGGGAACTATGAACCTTAGAAAATGTAATTCACATTCTGAAGACTAAAAAGATAGTGCCACACATTGTGTTCCATTCTCAGTTTGAGAACACGGATATCCAAAGACATTAGACATGTTGTGCTGGGTTATTTGTGCAAAGCTTTCTTCCTGTGCAGTGGGCTTTATGTTGTGTTTTTATAAAATATCTAGAATGGAATTCTTTAATTTTTGTATCATATTATCCCCTGATATATTCCCAGTTTTTTAAAAAAAGTTTTGTTTTATTTTGAGAGAGAGAGAGAGAGAGAGAGAGAGAGAGAGAGAGAGAGAGAGAGAATCCCAAGCAGACTCCACACTGTCAGCACAGAGTCTGACGTGGGGCTTGAGACAATGAACCGTGCGATCGTGACTTGAGCCGAAGTCAAGAGTGAGATGCCACCCAGGCACCCCTGATCACAGTTTTCTTAATTAGTCTTTCATCTTAACCACTTATTTTCCAAAGATCCACAATTGTTACTGAAATTTAAAATGTCAAAGGTCAGAAGATAAAGCAGAACTGGAGTCAGTAGCATATTATTATGCTGTGGTACCACACAGACCTGGGTTCAAGTGTAGGCTCCGCCCTTACTAATTCTGTGGTCCTGAACAGTAATTACTAGGACCTTGCACTTATGAATCCAAATTCAAAGGGCTGAGGCACACTTGTGTCAGTGAAGGCTCCCCAAGTCTGCATTGATGTTTCCAATCCTAACTTAACAACCCATTTTATTTTTCTCCCTGAGGGCAGCCATGATCATCTTCTTTTTCTTAGCCCTGATTAACTTTGCCAGAAATGGAATCAAGGTGGCTCCTTGGGTCTGTGATAATTAGTAGTTCTTGGTTATAAACAGTGATGTGTTGGTAAATGTTTAATAGTTGACTCTTTGGGAAAAAAATCTGTTTTGTAGTATTTGCTAATTTTGTTGGGGTAAATACTCCCACCATAGCCAATTTTTAGCTATCAATTTCACTACGTAGATTGTGGAGATGGGAAGAAGTGTACACCATAGAATCTACCAAGCCACTTGGAGCCAGCTACTGTATACCATTGGTTATGTATAAATCACTTGGACTTGGCCTTGATCCATGCTTCTCTGATTCTATAAGCCATGTTCCTTAGTCCTGGTGAAGAGTGCACTGTAGAAGTTCAGACATAGGAACCAAAGATGAGACATTTCTCCTTGGCTGCTTGATCTGAACCTCTACTATTTGATACCTTGTGGGGTATACTTTCTAGAGTGGAAAGAACTGGCTGGTGAAGTGGAATTCCTAGTCAGTAGTCTTAACTTTGTAATTAACCTCAAAGTTTAAACTCAGTGTATTATTATCTAGTATGTAGTATTTTTTAGCATTTGAGGTGTTAAAATCATGACAACCATATTGGTTATCTATTGCTGCATGACAACTTATCCCAACGTTTAGCAGCTTAAAACAGCATTTACTATCGCACAATTTCCATGGGCTAGGAACCAGGTGTAACTTATCTGGGCATTTCTGCCTCAGCACCTGTCTTTAAACTGCAATCAGGTATCAGCTGAAGCTGCAGTCATCTCTGACTGACCTGGGAGAGAATCTGCTTCCAAGCTTTCTCACGTGGCTGTTTGCAGTCCTCTGGTCTCCCCTAGATGTTGAATGGAGACCTTAATTCCTTAGCATGTTGGCCTCACCAGAGAGCAGTTCACAACATGGCAAAAGGCTTCCTTCAGAGCAAGGTAGCAAAAGAATGAGAGAGGCTTCCCACGATGGAGGCCATAGTCATTTTGTAATCCACCTTAGACAATGATGTCAGATTGCATTGTCCACATTCTACTCACTACTGAGTCACTAGGTTCAGCCCACACTCAGGGGGAGAAAATTGCATAAGGGCAAAAAGGAAGCAGGGATCAAGGGACTGTTTATTGCTCTTACATCTTTTAGCCATGCCTTACGTTTTTCTCTCCAGTTTCTGGTAGGTAGCACACAAGACTAGCAATTCATAAATCTCCTTAATTGCAGTGATATTCCAAGAACCATCTTAGTATGTGTTTGGCATCTGTACTCTTTGACACTATTCTTATACAGAGTTGAGTTGGCATGGTTGGTGGGGCAGTCCCGGTTTTGGATCTTTATTAGCGCTTTTGTATCAGCACAGAGCAACACTGAACCTAAGTTCATACCACTCATACAGTACAGTGGCCTTTAATATGCAACCAGTATAATCCGGGTCATCTAATGATTCATGTCACATTCAGAGAATAACTGGCCATTACTAGAGGCTTTAAAAAAAATAGGCTATCATTACTGGAGGGATTCAAGGGGCAGAACAAGCATTTTCATTCAATACAGAAATCTTTCTATAAATATCCTCTTTAGATTTCTCCTTGTTCTTGAAGCAGGCAACTGCTAAAAACCGTTAGCTTTCATAATGTCCCATCACCACCTACCTGTGTCCCATTGACTTTCTCCTCCCCCATTGGATGCCATATGGAATATACTGCTCCAGAACAGCTGTGTGTGACCCTTGAGAAAATGGTGTGGTCCCCTTTCTGATGGCCTTTCTCATGATAACCAGGCATCAACTCCACTTTGGAACAGTGATGAATTATCACTATATGAAGAGCTGTCATCAAGAAATCGAAGTTTGGATTTTGATTCCTTCTTCCTTTAGTGCCTTTCTCTAAAACTCAGTTAAGGAGTAAGTGAAGAGGAAATCTATTGAGGGGGCAATCTTAGGAGTAAGAAAGCACTCTGGAAATGCAATATTTATTCTAAGAATAAGCTGTGAATGATCCATTTTAGAAGGTCTGAGTTGTTCTCTCAACTCCTTTCTCCTCCCCGTTCTCCTTTTTACTGAGTCATCATAGATCCCCCCCAAAAATCAATAATTTTTAATGTTCAAATCATATAAAGTTATATTTAATATGAACATTTATTCCTTACTACCTACTATTTTGTATCTGTGTGGTTTTTGAGTAAAGAAGCCCAAAACCTGTTTTGGGCAAAAATATTGATGTGAGTTAAGTAACAGGAGAGTTTCCTGAAAGGAAAGGAGATAGATTGTATCATTTTAAAAGGTTTTTCCATACAAGAAACATAGAACGGAAGAAGAAATAAACAAATGGAGATAATCCAGATCATTTTTCCTCCCTGTCTGAGTTGGGCATTTACATGAGCTTAGAGACTGGTTAGTAACTAGGCATTCTGGCTCTCAAATTTGAAGGCTGTTATTTGTATTCTATACTTAGGGAGTGTACACATTTGTTTTAATTTAGTATGTTTTGCTTCCTCACTTGGTTTTGGCTTATTTTCCTGTCTACATAGCAGCAGGTGTTTGGGTGATAATAACATCTAAAATAATTCTAGGAAAATGTGCAAATTGGCTGAAGAGCAGCAGGAGCTATCACAATATGCACCCCCCTCCTCCCATAATTTAGTTTAACTAATCAGATTGCAGCACCAAAGCTGTTATGTGCTTGAGACATGGTAGTTGTGTGTGTGTGTGTGTGTGTGTGTAATCATGTGGGCGTTTTATCTAGGATAACAGGCATATGTAAAAGTTTTGAAGTGTGGGAGATACAGTGCTGTAATGTAGAAGTGCCCACTACTACAAGATTTAGGAACAAAGAATTTTTAATTCACAAAATTTGAGCTTTGACTTATGTATTCATTAATATTTATATCAATTAGCATTGTAGTCTGCTGAAAGGAGAAGAAAATCCATCAAATGATGGCTTAAATAATGGATTATTCTCTTCACAAAAAGTCCAGAAATCATTCAGCAGGACTCTGATGCCATCAGGGTCTCAGGCTTCTTCCACCTTCCCACTCTACCATCCTTTGCATGTGGATTCCCTTCACAAGGTCTCTGAATGGTGTCTGCACCTTCAAGCATCAAGTCCATATCTTAGCTTGAACAAAAACAGGAGCAGAAAAAAAAGAGGCAGCAGCTCTGTCAGGAGAGAGAAAAGCTCATCATGAACTTTGTACCACATTTCCCGTTATGTCTCGTTGGCCGGAACTGGGTCACAGGATGACCCATGGTTGCAAGAATGGCTGGGAAACCAAGATTTTTGGTTGGAAAAATGGACACCCCAAGAAAATCAGAATTTGTGTTGGCAAGGGAGAAGGGGAGAATGGATATTTAGTAGATCATTATAGAGCCTCACAAAACCTATTTTCAGAGAATAATCTTTCTCATTTGTGTATTATATGTGTATATGTATATGCATACATGTAAAGCATGTGTATGTGTTTCCTGAGCGTGTTTAAAAGTATGAGCTTTGCTCTCTAACAGAACTGAATTTCTATGCCTTTCTATTACATACTATATGTGTGACATCGGGAAGTTATTTTACCTCTCTGCATCTCCTATTCCTGAGATTACAATAGTACCTGCTTCATAAATTTTTTAAGAACAAGAAAGATAATGTATGTAAAGCACTTGGCACAATACTTAGAACATTATAAGATTTCAATAACATTTATTATTGTTTTTATTATCTTAGAGTATTATCTTACTGCTATTACTGTTTGCCTCTAAGTTTTCCAGACTGATAAGCACTTGGGAAGCTAGCTAGGAGTTAGGATAGAGACCTGCCCACATCTTTTAGGAAGGGCATCCAGAGATGTGTGGTTCAGTTGCAGGAACATGAAGATGTGGTAGGTTCCTGTCTTAGAGAAACAAAAAAATACTCATGAATGTATCTGTTTGTTCCCCCTTTCTGGTGGCATCTGTAAAGTAGGTCATTGAAAGTGATGGCAAATATGTGAAGGTCACACTTGTGCAATGCATGGTGAGGCAGGATGCATGGTTTAAAAGACACTTCCTTCACCACAGGGAAATCCACTCAATCTGCTAGTGAAGATGAACTAGTCTAGACTAGGGCTTATCGTGCAATTCCATTGTTCCCCAGCCAGGAACCATTTCTGTAGGTTTGCAGGGTAGTGGTACCAGCAAAGTAGAGCCTGTGATGGAAGGAGGGTCATTAGTATATCTACCTGGCTATTCATTATATTCAAAGCCCACACCTAAGAACTTATAATGCAGATCTCCTGCTGGGATTCCTTGATAAATTTATCCTTATGTGCACATTTGGTTTGAGTATTTCTGTAGCAACAATGATAGAACCACAAGAACCAGTCTTAAGAAATTAAATTTGGATCCCAAGAAAGGGAATATATAGGCCATGTTCAGTTCAACCAAGAAGTTCATGTGATGCCACGAAGGTAGTGGCCATGCTTGCGTGTTCTCTACAGCATATCTGATGGGCACCTGAAATCACCAGGTAGGTGTCTTTTTGTCTAGGCTGTATTATATGGGAACAAGTGAGACAATCTCATCCCAGGAAGGTTTCTCCATGGATATTTAGCCCTAGTGTCCACGAGCATCGGTGTCTGGCTGAGATTTAGGGACATATAGAAATGGCCTTAGAAGATCTGTGTATGAAAGGGCTTCTTCCTTCATTGCTATAGCTTTGTTATTGGCACCCCCAAAGGAGTAGTTCACCCATTAACGCTAATATAATCCACAGAAGTCTTTGATGCTCACATCCAACATGACATTTCTAGCGCTTACTTCTAGGCCTGTATTACAGACCAAAGCAGCAGGCTAGAGGGAGCTCTGAACTCACTCTAGACTCCTTAATCCAATTGAAATAGTATCTCAGTACATTTTATTTAACAGCCGTGACATCATCCTGAAGGCAGTGGACACTGACCACCATTCTCTGCTTCACATTTCTCATTCATATGAACCACTTCCATCCTGTTTACATAAGGCATTTATCTCATTTCAGTAATATAATTTTGACAGATAGGATTTTGACTCTCAGAAAGCACAGGAGGAGATTTTGTCTCAAATTGGGTCCAGCATTTATCCTCCCGCCACCTCCACATGCTCCTCTGTGTTGGTTCGCATTGTCAGAATTCTCTGAATCCTGAGTTGGTTTTCTACTTTTTTTCTTCGCCTCTGTATCTTTACTCTTCTTTCATTCCTTGTTTTATTCCTGACAAATGAAAGTATCTCAAAGTTATATGATGAATATGAAATATTGGGCCCATGTAGCAGCTTGAAAAAAAAATAAAAATAAATAAAACTTCTGCTAAATGACATGACAATCAATTTGGTATACACGGAAGATAATTCTGGAAGATAACTGTTATAACTTTTCTGACAGTATGTGGTTATGCTCTGATTGCTGAGCCCTCATTCTTCCTACCACATTGTCATTCTTTATCCTTCTTTTTGTTTTCCTAGTTCTTTTGAGCAATGACAATCATATTGAAGGTAAAGAATAAAGAAGAGAAAAGAAATGCTAAAAAGGTGACTATCTGTCTGAATGTCAATGACTGTTTCCAACCACCAGAGACACAGCCACTCTGCATTTGAAATTCCAGACTCAGTGTGGCCTCTGGGTGATGGAATTGGGGCTGCCAATCTTTCTGTACAATAGAGAATAAACTTTGGAACTAAGACTGCTTTCTCCAGTACCCAATGATCTGCTGGGTTTACTGGTGCTAGAGCTGGATTTACTGGAAACTCAGTAAATGGAATAATCCATTTCCTTTAACCATGTAGAGATAAGAGTTTTTATGATTTCAGGCCAATGAGAAGTATTTTCATATAGAATTAAATTTGATGGCAGAATATTCCATATAATATAGTAAGTGTAAACCTAATAGAAAGATTTATAAATTTAGTCTAAAACATAACATATATTTTAAAGTATCAGTTCAATTTATTTCATCAGGAGTGTTTTGATAATAAAGGGCCTTAGAAATCAGTGCTATCACAGGAAATAATTGGAATTGATGATGTTGCCGAAAACCACATTCTTTGGTAAAACTCATCTTATGTCCATTCATTTATTCAGTTATTATTCTATAACCATTTGCTTGCACAACAACTAAAACCCAAGTCCTATTAAATACTGGAGTCTAATGAGGTAAAACTTTGGAAATTAAGGCATAGATGAAAGTATTTGCATGAAAGAATTCATGCCAAAAGAAAAGTGTAAAAGAAAAGCAGAGAGAATGAGTATCTTTGAGAGTTTCCATGATGATTACCTTTAACTTGCATGAAAACTACAGGTGAGTAAGACTTTCTCCACTTAATTTGGGTTGACTACCACCAATGGAATGAGTGTGTATGTGTGTGTGCATGCACACTTGCATGTTTGAGTATGTGTGAATGAATGCAGGGCATAATAAAATGTTTGATCAGCCAGTGAAAATCATATAATTACTATGATGTAGTCTTGACTATTCCTACGAGATGTTTAAAAATAGAAATGATATCATGTGTTTGCTATTACTTCCTTTTAATTTGATTGAGGTTGAAAGGAATTGTTCTTCCTGGCAATAATCCCCAATGAATGATGTCTAGGAAGATGGTTGAGTTAGTGAAAACCAATAGGCCTTCTTTTCTAATTTCTTAAGAAAAATTATAGGTAATTATTTAATCTAGAAAGAAAGTTTTCACTGGTCTATCAATTAAAATAAAAATATTGATGAATATTTAAAATTAAAGAAGGGATTTCTATTTACTCCATACTAAAAATGCAGAATTAAAAACCATCACTAATATCTGGCTTAATCTAATACTTAACTTGGTACCATCTGACTGAAACATAAGTATGGGAAGATTGCTACTGATCCAAGCCAAAGACCTTACTTGACCTTTTGCGAATCTGATGTCCCCTTCTATTGTGGGTTGAATTGTATAAAAGGATGTTGCAATATTAACCACCAGTACTTGTGAATGTGACCTGATTTGAAGATAAGCTCTTTGCAGATGATCAAGTTAATATAAAGTCCGTAGGGTGGACCCTAATCTAATATGACTGATGTCATTATAAAAAGGGGAAGATGGGGGTGCCTGGGTGTCTCGGTTGAGTGTCAGACTTCAGTTTGGATCATGGTCTCACAGTTAGTGAGTTTGAGCCCTGCATTGGGTTCTCCGCTGTCAGTGCAGAGCCCGCTTGGGATCCTCTGTCTTCCTTTCTCTCTCCCCCTCCCCTGCTTGCACATGCGCACTCTCTCTCAAAAATAAATGAACATTTAAAAAGTGGGGGGTATATTTGGACACAGAGGCAGATACACACATAGAGATAACACCAAATGAACATGGAGGCAAAGATAAAATAATGCAGCAACAAGCCCAGGAAAGCCAAAGATTGGAAGGCCAAGGACCCCAGTGGCTCCACTGTGTTCTCTGCTCCAGGAAAGAGTAGAGGGGAGACCTTTCAAAACTCTAGCTCCAGGGGTGCCTGGGTGGCTCAGTAGTTTAAGAAACAGGCTCTTGGTTTCTGCACAGGTCATGATCTCACGGTTCATGAAGTCGAGCCCTACATTGGGCTTTGTACTGACACTGTGGGATTCCCTCTCTCTCCCTCTCTTTCTTCCCCTCCCACTCTCTCTCTCTCTCTCTCTCTCTCAAAATAAATAAATAAACTTAAAAAAAACTTTAGCCCCAACCTTGAGTGTATGGAACCAGTGTGGCGTGATAGGATGGGATAAATCATTTCAATGTCTAGTCTATAGATAAAATCCAGAAGTAGTTAGGACTAGAGGTGACGTCCAACACTGAGAATGCTTATCCTTCAGTGACACATCCATGGAATTAAACGGAGCTTAATTAAATTAATAATATAACCCCTATAATGATGTGTGAAAAATGTATAAAAGAGAAGGAAAATAACTTTTTTTTATTTTCCTATTTTCCTTTTTCATTTGTAATGTAGAACTTACTTATGACTAAGCCAGATAATTCATTTTCTCCCAAATTTCCTAAGATTATTTTCTTTCTTTCTTTCTTTTTTTTTTTAACATTTAGTTAATTTTCAGAGAGAGAGACAGAGTGCAAGCAGGGGAGGGGCAGAGAGAGAGGGAGACAGAGAATCCCAAGCAGGTTTCAGGTACTGAGCTGTCTGCACAGAGCCCAGTGTGGGGCTGGAGCTCACAAATCGTGAGATCATGACCTGAGCCAAATTTGGACGCTTAACTGACTGAACTACTCAGGCGCCACCTTTCCCCCGCTCCCTGCCGCTAAGGTTATTTTCCTAATACTCAGATAACAATACTTGACATGGATTTTGTATAGGGTTTTAGAAAATAGTAGTTATCTGTTTTTCAGTGATAAAAGAGAATGGGAGATTTGTGGAAGGAAGAGGTAGGGTTGTGCTAACCAATTCACATCATCTTTGAAAAAAATCGACAGAAGTGCCATGAGGCAGAAAGTCAGACTAGCAGAGTATATATAACGTGGTGGAACATAAGAGAGTAACTAAACAATGAATATGGGGGAAAACAGAAGTTAGTTCCTGAATGAAAAGCCAGAATAACAGAAAATGTGGATAATCAATGACAGACATGAAAAAGAAATAAAAATGTTAAAAAATAGGTAGTGTCTCACAT
Organism: Cryptoprocta ferox; assembly: GCA_028646485.1. NCBI lineage: Eukaryota > Metazoa > Chordata > Mammalia > Carnivora > Eupleridae > Cryptoprocta > Cryptoprocta ferox. The sequence continues at coordinate 128,551,396 of CM053573.1, read as the reverse complement.
CAGTGCCTCACTCCATCTTAGGTAAATTTTAAAAAGCAAAAGCACTCTCCAAGACATACTCTGGCTATTTCCTATCTTTCATGGCATACATTTTTTCCTTCTCATCTTAAAACTAAAGAAAATTATCAAAGGAATCAAAATTTGGAGAGCTCCTACTTCTCTATTATCCTATCACAAAGTTGAAGATAATAGAGTAGTATATGAAATATTCTCAGAGAAAGAATGTGATGCAGGAATTCTGTGCCCAGCCAAGGTGCTATTACGAGGTGAAGTATATATAGTCCAGCACATTTCTGGAAATTTGCCTTCTGAAAAGTTTATCTTTAATCTTACCTATCAGCATTAAAGGATGATTTTCAGCTTTTCAAAGATTAGCTAAAAAGAAAAAGAAAATGATTGAATTTAGAAGTTTGTGGGAAATACATATAAAGAATATTGAAATCAGTTACTCCATTTAGAGATAGTTGGATAATCCCAAGAATTAGGTTATAAAACTAGAATGGCATAATTAGAAGTGAGGGTAGGAAGAAGAAATTTGCTTTTTTAAACTATACTAAAATTATAAAAGGAAAAAGAACATGTTCATACATAAAAAGGTTTAATAGAGATTGGAAAATAACAAAATGCACTTCTCTAGAAAAGTATAAAACAGATTTAACAAATAATATAAGCATTTAAGCATTTTTATTTGTACATATAACACAGAATCTTGGATTTTTTTAAATCGAAGGCCCAATATTGTATCAATATTGATTCATTAGTTATACCAAGTGCATCACACTAATAAAAAATGTTAATAATAGGGGAAACGGGGTGGGGGGCATAGGGAGAGAGGGAGTATATGGGAACTCCATGTACTTGCTGCTCCCATATTTTGGGATATGTACTGAAAACCAGTAGGCCAAAGGTATAATAAGGTAGCAAAAGTGGCAGGGTAAAATGAAAAAATATTATGAGTGAAACATAATCAATGACAATATTATACAAGGTATAAATGTTTCAAATAATATTCATGTGCTAATATATGCACAAATAATATACTAACATATGCACAAAATAGCAGCAAAAATTGTGTGAAATAGACAGAAAAGGAAAATTAGAAGATATTAACATACCTTATCTACTGCAGATCTAATAGAAAAAATTAAATACATGGAAAAATAAATATTACGATTAACAAAGTAAATGATATGTTACATAGCTCATTTTGGAAACCTGAAGCTTCTGAAAGTTTCCATAGAGCAAATGTGATCTTAGGTCCCTGATCTGATAAAATATCACAGTGCAACAGTTAAATGGGGGGAAAAAAAACCTCACACTAGAATTAGTGGAAATACTTGAGTAAGTAGATAGAAAAGTTTTGTAGAGATATAAATACACACACACACAGACACACACACACACAAATCAATTGAATTCCGCTAATAATGCAAACTAGATACCTTTCAAATTCATGATGGAAAATGTGAATTTGCTTATGTATAGATCACCTTGCTTATATATACATACAGTTTATTACATACTGTAGTTAACATAATGTACAATATACATGTTTTAAAAGCATATGTAGTTTTAAGAATCCAGAAAAGTGGGGAGAAGAATGATTAATATGTATAAGCACAAAGCCAACATTTATATCTGACAGTGAAGTATAGACATTCATTTTCAATTCAAGAAGAAAAGAATAATCATGCCCACTATCACCTTTGCTATTTACTAATGCAATTCACACTAAAGGATAGAAAAAATGAATGAGAGATCTTCCGAAAATCAAAAGCAACTAATTAATTGTCTTTTAATAGGTGAATGGATAAACAAACTCTGGTATATCCATGCAATGGAATATTATCAGCAATAAAATGGAATGAGCTATCAAGCCCTAAAAGGCATGGAGGAATCTTTTCTTTAAATTTTTAAAAAAATATTATTTATTTTGAGAGAGAGAGAGAGAGAGAGAGAGAGAGCAGGGGAGGAGCAGAGAGAGAGGGAGAGAGAAAGTCCCAAGCAGGCTCTATGCTGTCAGTGCAGAACCCAGAGTGGGGCTCGATTTCACAGAGATCATGACCTGAGCTGAAATCAAAGAGTCGGACACTTAACCGACTGAGTCAACCATGTGCTCTGGGATGGAGAAATCTTAAATGCATATTGCAAAATGAAAGAAACCAATCTTGAAACAGCTACATAACTATGTGATTTCAATTATGTGACATTCTAGAAAAGGTAAAACTATAGAGACAATAAAATGATTAGCTCATCAGGGGTTCCAGGAGGGAGAAGGTAGAAGAAATGAATAGGTGAAGTACAGGGGATTTTTCAGATAGTCAGACGATTCTGTATGACAGTGTAATGGTGGATATGTGACCTTGAGCATTTGTCAAAACCTGTAGAACTGCGTAACACGAAGAGTGAACTCTAGTGTAAACTGTGGATTTTTGTTAATATTGTACCAATATTGGTTCATTAGTTGTACAAAGTGCATCACACTAATAAAAAATGTTAATAATAGGGGAAAATGGGTAGGGGGAATATAGAGAGAGGAAGTATATGGGAACTCAATGTACTTTCTGCTCAGCATTTCTATAAGCTTGAAACTTCTCTAAAAAATTAACTCCATTAATTAAAACACAAAAGGAATGATAGATGTAGGAAAAGTACAAATGAAAGGTAATTACTTACAAAAAAGTATTTCTAAATTTTTTCATTTATTTTTGATATTATTCTATATGATGTTATAATTCTCTGCATAATAGTTATAATTTTTTAATGTCTTCAATTAGATTTATTTTTACAAGTTTTGTTGTCTTATCTGTTCTTTTTCTGATTTGGAGCTGGTTAAACATCTAAATACTTTAGTATTGCTATTATATTTTGTCCAGCTTTTCTAAATATTTGAGGCACTACAGTCAATTTTCTATAGTAAATCAATGCACCATATTAATTATAAGCCCTTCAAGTTTTTTAAAGAAGTATATTTTATGGTATTTCCATCAAAATCTCAAAAGGAATTTTAAAAATTCAGTAAAAACTTCTAAATCACTTGAATAATGAACAGTAAAAAAATCAAGAAGACTGTATTAAAGGGCAGCACCAGCAGGGTAAATACCTACTAGATATTAAAACCAACAGTAAATCAGTAGCATTTAATTAGATTGCTGTGAATCTAAAAACTACTCTAAAATAATAGTCTAGTCTTTAAAATTAAAAATATTTTAAGTGGATCGTGAAAGAAAAAATTATTAAATATGGGACACTGAAGACATTGGTTAGCATTTAGAAACATAAAAGTAATCACTTTATACTAATCACTAAAACATCCTCCATTTGAATAAGGGCAGTGATTTTCATGAGGGCGGGGTTCCAGGAGTGGGTGGTGAGGTGTGGAGTGAAGTATTCTTTGCAGAATCATGCTGCATTCTTTGCTGGGTGAAAGAAAAAACAGTAGCTTTACAGCTATACTGAGAGTGGGGATTGTAATTTATCTGTTTCTGCTTATGTCCTGAAGAAGAATGAAATGTCTAGAAACACCAAATTAGAGGGTTAAATATAAAACATCAAATTAGAGAAGAAGTGGCAGAAAATAGAATAGTTTACTTACTTATGGAGGAATGATAATGTTTTCAACTTCGAAGTAACAATAAGAAAAATGAAAATAAGTTCATAATATCCTTATGAAAAAATTGTAAGGAACGTGTACCATAAAGTATTTATATCAGACATGACACAATTTATCTATAAAATGTCAAGGATGCACACAAAGTTATGAACAAAATATCAAGACTTACACAAAAAATAAGCAAGCATGTGACATGGGCTGACAATTCAAAAGAGGAAATCCAATTGGAAAACGATAATGTGAGAAATTATTCATACTATCATTGATAAAAATGTAAAATAGAGCAACATTAAATGAACAAATTAAAAAAAATTGATAACACCCTGTTCTGATAACAGTGGGGGGTGGATTTGGTATGTATATTTAAGTTGGTACACCTCAGGGCAACTGGGTGGCTCAGTCAGTTGAGCTACCCACTCTTGAATTTGGCTCAGGTCATGATCCCAGGGCTGTGAGATCAAGCCCTGCATCGGGCTCCACCCTGAGCGTGAAGTCTACTTGAGATTCTCCTTCTCTGTCTCTCTCTCTCTCTCTGTCCCTCTCCCCTGTTCTCTCTCTCTCTCTCTCTCTCTCTCTCTCTCTCCAAAAAAAAGTTGGTACACCCTGATTTAAAAGGAAAGTAACTGGATTGACAATAGGTATTTTCTATTTCAATTACCCTTCAAAAATATGACTTTTATGACAGTTTATTATTGAAAAATAAATTTGTAAGTGGGCAAATTCCTAAATATCCTAAATATCCTAAAAAGTTAGGATATCTATTTTGTATCCAGTTGAGAGTGGGTTATAGCTTCATGTGAAGTCTACATTAACATGTATAAACCTTTTACAGAGCAAATGGGATGATAAAACAGAACATCAAAAGAAGGTGGTCATAGTGACACATAAAATTGTGGTTTATATTTGGCATTTTTGCATCTTTATAGCTGTGTATGTTTGGGTAAATCAATTTCTTTGAAAACAAGGACAAGCTTTGGCTCTATTATTACAGGAACCAGGGTAATGATCACAGAATATTGGCAGCAAGTCCTAGAATCTGATGCCTCTTAGTTTATGGCTGGAATTGTCTGTGCATTCACCTGAGATTAAATAAGATTTAAAGTTGACCCTCCACCTCTGAGGATAGATGGTTGCATTGTAACATCCTCTTCCTGACTCTTCTACTGGCCTAAATTAGAATTCTCTCATTAACTGACAAGGGGTTCATGAGTTTGCTGCTGTGGGGTGCCTGTGTGGCTCAGTCGGTTAAGCATCTGACTTCGGCTCAGGTCATGACCTCATGGTTCGTGGTTAGAGCCCCGCATCGGGCTCTGTGCTGATAGCTCAGAGCCTGGAACCTGCTTTAGATTCTGTCTCCCTCTCTTTCTCTGCCCCTCCCCCACTCATGCTCTGTCTCTCACGAATGAATAAACATTAAAAAAATAAAGAAAATGAGTTTGCGACTGAATTTTAAAGACCTTGTTGGATATTCTAACAAGATTTCCAGCTAGAGAGTTAGAGAACAAAAGCTTTATTCCCTAAATTACCAAAGGTTTAGATCATAAGTGGAAGCTAATCAAAGATATTCCTTTTCTCATGTGGCTTTCCATAGATGACTCTGTACCCTTAGGAAAACTTGAGCAATCACTATGGGTCTGAAGAAGTTTCTGGTCTGAAATGTATCATATATTCTTAATTCTGAAAGTTTATAAAAGCTATTTATTGGACATTTGGGAGTGACATCTCTTTTTAGCGAGTTATGAAATGTTTTCTGTATTCTTTGCTTTCATCTCAAGTTAGATTATTCTTATGATCTCCTTTGTTGTTGATAACTTGGAAAAAGAGTGCTCCATTATAACTGGCTAAAACTCATTTGACAAAGAGCCCTTACCTAAACAACTTCTGCTACACAACTTTTCCTCACTTATTTGTTAGTGGAGAGATACTTCTAAGGTAATTAAGTGGAAACCTTAGGAAATGAAGATGATGGACTTTAATGGGTTTCAGCAGAGCAGTAGTCCTAGAAGATATCTATTCTCCAAGTTTTGTATATATTTTTTCAAAATCTATTGCCCTTCTCTTTGAAATAAAATCATGGAAGATGACTTCGTAACTATAGTTTACTTCTCCCTCTCCCTAACACATTTTTTGTGACATTCTTCCAATAAAAATCCTTTCAACATGTAATAGTAATAAAAACCTTTTCAACAAATCTATACCTCTTTCCATAGAGTGATGGTGATACCCAGCCATTATAAGCAATTAAATCTCTGATCTGAATGAACAAACTTGATGAAATGATTTTATATGCCAATGGGATATCGCAATGCCACATAGAAAACATATTCCTATACAAAAATATCTACGGGCACTTGGTTGGGAATATTTGTAGAATAATTTTCTAGAGATGGAAACCTCCATCAAATTGTATATGCACTTTAAAATTTGAAAGATGAGGCGCCTGGGTGGCTCAGTAGGTTAAGCATCTGACTCTTGATTTCAGCTCAGGTCATGATCTCAAGGTTTGTGAGCTGGAGCCTAGAACCTGGTGTCAGGCTTGGCACTAACAGTGCAGAGCCTGCTTGGGATTCTCTTTCTCTCCCTCTCTGTCTCTGCCCCTCCCCTGCTAGTGGTCTTTCTTTCTTTCTCTCTCTCTCTCTCTCTCTCTCAATAAATAAATAAATAAATAAATAAATAAACATTAAAAACAAAAACAAAAACAAATTCGAAAGATGTTGCAAAATTGCCCTTTAAGAAGGAGATACCAACTTAACATACCATCAACTAATGTTTTATTGGCCATGTGTACCATGTATCTTTCTCTTTTCTTAGTTTTTCCATAGATAACTGATCTTTTATTTTAATTAATATTTAAAGGGTTTTCATATAAAAAGAAATTAGCACTTTGTCCTTGGTTGCATATAGTTTCTCCAGCCTGTTCACTTGGTTTATAGCATTTTTTCTGGTACAAAAGTTTTCATTTTTATGTTGTAAGGTTTAGCAACTTTTTATTTTTTGAATCTTTTTATCTTTATGGTACTAGGATTGCATTGTATACTCCAAGCTTCATACATGGATTGGAAAGGAATTTTGTACTCACAGCTTTCTATGAGTATCTGTGGCTGTGTTTGTTCTTCTAGTATTTTATTATTTTATTTTTTAAGACCTAAATCTTTGACCTGGGATTTATGTTTTAGTGTAAGGAGTGAGTTAGAATCCAGCTTATGTTTTTAATGCTTGTTGTTTTAGTATCATCTCTTGCCCATTGGTATGAAATACTAACTTTATCATATACCAAACTCTTACCATATTTGTGAATGATTTTGGTTTCTTTATTCTTTATCATTGAGTTCTATATACCATCTCCAGCACCAAGCTGCTTTAATTACTATAATATGCTTTCATACCTGGTAGGGCTCATTTTCATTCATTATTGATAATATGTGTGCATATGGGAGGAAGGTATGGGGAGTTGGTGGAATTGAGCAGGATTTTATAGTTCACTAAGCTATAAATCCTGGAATCGTGTTTTTTTTTTTGAAAAATACTGCTGTTGTTCATTAGTCCCTAAACATCTTTTGTGTAGCACACTTCAGGCATTGTTGTGTTTCTTCATTTTTTTCTTTACAACATCATGTGTGGATTATGCCTTTTAGACAAATGAGTCTGAACTATTGAGACTGTTATCAACTCAAAACCTAGATCTCTGCTCTTAGACACAAATTTAAAAGGATAGTGCAAGGGAAGCTATTTGTTTAGCATTCATCTGAGTATCAAGACTTTTCCTATAGAGGAAATACTTAGGAATACTGTATAAGAATTATATTAAGGATATAAGAATGGCATCAGTATTATATGTTTTCCATATTGAGTGACAGTGGCCTTATGAGTTCCAGGGCATTATGTGAACAATGAGCCAGCTGTATCCATGATATCAAGAGTCCCAAGGAAGCTTAATAATGAATTAACTTGTTCAAGTGAACCTCAAATACATTCAGGTTTCCTGTCAAAGTTTGCTGAAATCTTAATCAATTTCCTTTTGTTGTTGCTTTTTTAAAAAAATTATTTTATTTGAGCATAGTTGACATACATTAGTTTTAGGTGTACAACATAGTGAATCAATTTCCCTATACATTATGCTATGCTCACCACAAGTGTAGTTACCATCTGTCACCATTCAACACTATTACAATATCATTGACTATATTCCTTATGCTGTGCCTTTTATCCCCATGACTTATTCATTTCATAACTGGAAACCTATATCTCCCACTCCTTTTTACCTATTTTGAACATCTTTCCACCTCCTTTCCCTCTGGCAACCATCAGTTTGTTCCCTGTATTTATAGATCTGATTCTGCTTTTTGTCTGAAAGTGAAGGGCAAGATAAAAGGCTCTGTCAGCGTTGACAAGGGTTTGGTAGTAGGAGATGAAGAATATATATATGTCATATTTATTGACTATAATTTACATTCAATAAAATGCTACATTTTAAGTGTTCTAATGGGTTTTGATAAATTCATACATTCCTATAATCACACCTACAATCAATATACAGAACACTTTTTATCACTCCACAATGGTCTCTTGTGCTCTTTCTATTGTGATCTACTTTTTGTCATTACAGATTCAATTTGCCTTTTCCAGCGTTTCATATAAATATAATCATACAGTATGCTTCTTGCATTCAGCATAATGCTATTGAGACTCATCCATGTTGCTGAATATATTAGTAGACTATTCCTTTTTATTGCTGAGTTGGATTTTGCTCATCTCCTGTTCATGAACATTTGAATTGTTTCCAGTTTGAAACTATCATCAACAAACCTGCTGTGAACACTTGTGTATAAGTCTTTATGTAGATATATGCTTGTTTGTTTTTGTTTTCCTTCCTTACAGCCTGTCTGCTTATTTTATTTTCCACAGCTTCAGAGAGCCATGCTTTGAAATGGGTAGATATGAATAAACTTAGTAATAAATGTGGTGGCAGTGTTTGTGGGACTTCCTGCCTTTCCTGTTTCTATAACGGAGACACTGAGAGCAGTCACGTTAGAGAAAAAAAATCCTACTTCTGTTTCAGTTAGGATTTAATCCTTTCAACTAACCAAGCAGACAGTAGTTCCATTGAGAGAACAAAATAAATTGGAAGGGATGTGAGAGCTTGGATGTATAAGCAAGTAATTATCTGACTCAATCAGAGGGAGGGCCAACCTTAATGGGGTATTGCTTGCTAAATTAAACTGCAGGGAATCAAACATGTAAATCTAACTTGAGATGTAACCAACTTTTTAAGCCACAGAAAGTTCGGGCTGAGTTAGTGTTCCTTATTCTCTCTCGCTATAGAACTCTTAGAAGAGCCTCTGGACAGATGGTATTAATATGGAACCGTTAGTCAATTATCTGGTTGATTCTTTTTCATACCACAAGTGATTTGATGATGATTTGGAATATCAACAGTAAACGAATTCACACAGATGCTATATCTCAGTGGTTGAGAGAATATTTGAGCTAATCCTAGCCCAGCTTTTAACTTACGTTTTAACCCCAAGGAAGGACTGAATGCATTAAGCTCTCTTTGAGAGGAAGAAGGTAGAACTGAACATTTTAGCTACTATGGCAACAGGTACCATTTACATCTTATGGTTTTGTTCTTGGAGAAAATCTACTCAAGTAGCAGAAATGGGGACAGGATAGGAGGGGGGAAATGGAACATGTGGTTCTAAGACCTTCTATCCTAACCTCTGTACAGAGGATTTAATAGCAATAAAGCCAGAATTCCCAGTGCAGGGAATTTCCATTCCCACCACTAATTATATCTGCATACTGAGCTACAGCTGAGAAAATTTGAGGTATTCTAAACCACAGTGTCCTTATTCAATTTTCCCCTGATAGATAAAACATAGAAATTTATATTAAATATAAACACCAGGTATCTTACTATGCTCCCAATAGCAACATACTGAACTGTAAGAGATAATACCACTGTCTTAACAATATATTTATCAATTTAAAAAACCTGGGCTTTGAGAGATGTGCTGTAATTCTTTGGTAATTATGTAACAATATAACTAGTTACATAAAAATTATTTTTCCCCTTTATTTCCAAAGATTGTGTTAAAAAAATCAATGCTCTTTTATGTTGTCTTTTTCATCTTTTTTTCCCTCTTTCACTTCTTTCCTCTGTACTCAAGTATGGTTGAATTTTAGGTCTAAACCTTCTTTCAGGTTTTTGGATAACTCTTTATCTAATGGACATCATTTCATGTTCTTTAGTTAAGAAATGTGGAAGTCTTGAATGTTGATAAATATCTCCTAGTCTACCTCGCTGAGTCAGAACCCAGAAAGACTGAGGAGGCTAGAGATTGGATGTGCATGTACGTAGCAGAGAGCTCCTGTTATGAATTTCAGGGGGGCTCAAAGAACTCTAAGTTATATGGACTATCCTATGAGGTGGAAACTGTGACAAATATTGGGAACACACTTTAGAATTTGGGTTGGTGTCAATAAGATTTCTTATGGACACAAAAACCGTACAAAACATATACAAAAAATTGACCCCGACTCTATTCATTTATGCATTCATTCCTTCATTTTTTCTCTCATTTAAGCATACATTTATTAACTTCTATGTTGTCTGAAGATATAATGATGACCCAAGTAAACAAGATGCCTGCTCCCAAAGAGTTGATGGTTTGATTATGGAAGACATTAACCAAGTGAGTAGCACATAGTTTTGCTTTATTGAAATCCTATGAGTTTTTTAATAAAACTCGAGTGAAAAAAAAAATCCTACGAAAGGAAATCTCCTAGAGCTCTAAGAGTAGTATAAACCTAAAAAGTGACATTGAGCAGCACCTAAAGGATGAATGGCCATATGTATCTTATTGAAAATTCCACATTCATATTTAAATTTTTGTAAATACTAGTCCAACCTCTGCATATAGGTTGTAAAAAAATAAACAATGATTCAATGAGGAAGAGAATAAATAAAGATGACAGTACCTGACTTTTCACATACCAGCTTTATTAAGAAGGAATTCCAGCAATTCTTAAAACCATTAAGAAAGTACTCAAAGCTTAAAACTTTACACTGAATATAAGAAAGCCATTTGTATCATATGAATAAGAAGTCACTGAATAGGGATTTGGAAATCTTGAAGATAAAGGATGAAGGTTTGTACTGTGCTGGTCTGTAAATCTGTTGATGGGATGATTAACTCATCAGCAGACTTCTTCCTAGGCTCCTCTTTGGTTCTTAAGTGAGCCTGGCACCTATGATATGTAACAGTCTAAAGGTATGAGTGAAATGGAAAGACGTCCAAACTTTAATGCTTAGAACACAGTTTCATACAAAAAAACTGGAGGCCTTTTTCCTCTACTACAGACAAAAAGCAGGAACTAATCAGAAAAATAAGTAAGCGCTATTAAGGACAAATTGTTTTTTGGAAATAAATATAGGATGACTGTCACATGACTTGATGTGAAAGGACTGAGATCAGACCAGGTCTGTGAAATGTCTTTCTGATGCCATACAACATGAAATCTCACCAGAGACAAATGGACTCAGAAGAGGACACACGCCAAGAAACATTTGTCACGTATTATCTGATTCATAATCTCACACTGAGCATCTTTGGACTTACTTTGGGTAAGTGTCAACAGTTCTATAAGATGAATCTACTCGGGGGCCAACATTCACTTTAGTTGGGATTTAATATCATCATTACTATTGTCTCCTCACCCCAGCACTTTGAAATGTTATGTGGTATCTAACACACTGTGTAGTATTATTGTGTAGTGATATTGAAACAAACTTTAGCACTTACCCAGAAACAACACAACAGAAAGTCTCAGTCCCTGAAGGATGCATATATTTTAAACATTGTAATAGTGGTCTCAATTGATGTTGGGTCTTTCCAAGGTACAGAAGGAACTAGTTAGCCAAGAAAAATAGTTTATTCCCTTCTATTTACATAGGAAAGGCTATGGAGGAGATAATAGAAAATAGGGTGACAGGTAAGAGAGAATTAGGAGTTGCTGAGTACCTACAATGTGGCAGACACTCTGCTGATGTTTTGTATCTAGCATATCTAGCATCTTATTTAATTATTTAAACACACATGATTACCCCACCCCCACCCCCAACGCCTCACCAATCCCCCAGAAACTGTTAGGAAACTGAGGACCAGAGATATTACACAACTTTCTTAAAGCCACACATCTAGAGGGGTGCCTGGGATGGCTCAGGTGGTTGGCTTAGGTCAATATCAGCTCAGGTCATGATCTCATAGTTCATGAGTTTGAGCCCCGGATCAGGCTCTGTGCTGACAGCTTCAACTTGGAGCCTGCTTCACATCCTGTGTCTCCCACTCTCTCTGCCCCTCCTCTGCTCTCTCTCTCTCTCTTTCTCTCTGTCTCTCAAAAATAAATAAAAACATTAAAAATTTTTTTAAAAAGCCACACATCTAGAACTAGAATTGGAACACAGGAATGTCAGACTTCAAGGTCCATGCTTTTTCTAAGCCTTTCAAGGAAGGGAGAATGTTTGGGAAAGATACTAAGATTCTGTATTTTAAGATCCTAAGACTCTGGGGAGAGATCAGAATGAACTTTTGAAAGCACAAGGCTGGGGGAGAAACCATATGATCCAGGAAGACATGAGGCTGGTATTAAGTACAAGACATTAGTGTAGAAATAGAACTAGGAGCTATGAGCACTATTCAATGTGCACATCTTGAAATTTGTCTTATATTCCCACAAACAATCCAGAAGGAATGGTATTGAGAAGCTGAATGATCCAAGAGATGAGCCAGAGAGATGGGATTCTATTCTTGGCTCTTCCACTTACATGTGGAAGATTTCCTTATAAAAAATTTTTCCTTAAAAAAATTTATTTATAAGGAAATAAACAGGAGCTAATAATACTGTAGTTCTTGGGGGTAAGTTTGAGATTGAAGCTAATAACAATCAGCATAAGATGGAGAGTAGAAATATCAGCATGGCACTTGGAGATCATGCAAGCCAATCAGTGTGGTCAAAGGTTTGTGAGTTCAGAGAGATAACTACAGAAAGCAGAAACCTAATCAACTGTATTAGTACAGGCGGTCTGGGGGTAGGGCTGTGTAGAAGAAAGGGCAAAAATTATAAGTGTTTTCCTGTGTTGTCCAAAAGAGAGAACACTTTTTTTTAAAAAAATCTTTAGACTAAAAGCTGTTCAACTTTAGGTGAAAGAGCTTTTAAGGCCAATGGATTCCTTTTTACCTTATGTCATGCTCATCAACCCCCATGGCCATGAAATGTTTAGGGTGGAGGTTGTAGCTACTTTTATACTGAGAAGGGGTATTAGGATATCTGCTCAATTTAAGGGCATACTCCCCAATTCTTATTGTATCAGTTATCTGTTACTGGATAGCAAATTATCCCAAAACATATTGCATAAAGCAATATATGCTTTCTATATCACAGGGCAGGGCAGGAATCTGAGCACAGTTTTGCTGGGTCTTCTGCTGCAGGGTCTCTTAAAAGGCTGCCCATAGATATACAGGCAGAAACAGCAAGAGTCAATTTGGGGTTCAACTAAGGCAAGATCAGCCTCAAGCTCACTCTGTGGTTGTTGGTGAGATTCAGTTCTCTGTGGCCTGTTGGGCTGAAGGCCTCAGTTCCTTGCTGGGTGTTGGCCAGTGGCTACCCTCAGTTCCTTGCCTTGAGGTGCTTTCCATCACAGTAATTAAGTGAGAAAAACCTGAGAGAGAAAAGAGCAAGAGAGAAGTCACAGCCATTTTCCCCCCCTAATAATGGAAGGGATAGCTTCTCATTTTCACCATGTTCTGTTTATTAGAAGAAAGTCACTAGATCCAGCCCATACTCCTGGGGAGGGGATCACAGAAGGGCATGAACCCCAGGAGAGATGGAGCAATGTCAGAAGCTGCCTACCGCACTTAGCTATTGACAAACTGCTGTAGGAAAGATAGGACTCAATCGTGACTACTGAAAACTAATGTCGATGACTTCTTAGGAAAAATCTGAAGTCTCCTGTCGAATTCCCTTTCTGTAAATGAAAAATTTAGCCACCTGTTTTTCAGTAAATGAATCACAGCAAGTGAATCATCTCCTCTGATAGTAGTTAGGGCCAAAGAAAAGCAACCACACTGCAGCCTTGCTCTTCCTGTAGCCTCAGGCATGGCCCTCTCTTTGAGCAGCCTATTGTGAGCAGGCCCAAGTGAATAATGTAAACCCAGGTCCCTTGACATGTTGTTTCCAAAGTATATTTACACTCCATGTGGGTCAACAACCTTGATATTTGGCAGAAGTCTCTGAGCAGATGATGGAAATATTTTACCTCACATTTAGGCCAACTCTCTTATGTTGATATTTCAACTTAGAAGATAGAGATGAATTGAAGGAAGAGAGGCAACAGCGAAAGGATGGGAGGAAGGGAAGGAAGAAAGAACAGAGACATTTTTTGTTAAGTCTCAAGCTTTATAAATAATAAGGGCTTTGTTCTACAGGAAAGCTCTAGTAGCAAACATAAGGACTTGGGGGCCTCAGTAAAAAAAATTCATGCTTAACCCAGAATAATTCAAGTGGGACAAGAGTTACGTTTAATTTGTACCTGCTTCAGTGAGACACTAAGAAAAGAAACACTAAGAAAGATCTCTGCTTGTCTTGAATGTTTGTGTGTGAATGCCGCGTGATTTTGGTTTGGGTAAAGGAATAAAATCTTTTGTGTGTATTTCTGTTCTTTTTACCACCAGCAGCATCTGAGCTATTGACTGGGCCAATTTGAAGATGTTAAGCCTAAGAAAAGATGCCATTTCCTTTAACTTCCATTTCTTGGAAAATAAAGATGGTGACGCTAAGTACTTAGGTTATTGATTTTCTGGATAATTGATACTCTAAGGCATACAGATTCTCACAAGGTGCCTCAAAGAGGGCTGCATTAAGTTAATAATGATTAAGAAGACTGTACAGAATGTTCTGAACGGAGATTCTACCCATCTCCAGGTTCCAGTATGGAGCACAGACACTGCATCCTATCAAATCTTGTTTACATCTCATCTTTGCCACACAGTCGATAGGAGATCTCAAAGGACAAGAATAGACCTTTGGGAGCAGCTTGTTTAAGTGTCATTTCAGTTATTTGCTTTGAGTTCTCAACATGTCATGTGAAGTCTTATAATGACCAATTTTTTATTCATTCCCATGCAAATAATGGTCACTGTTGAGATTCCATGGCCTTTCAGTCATAGTTTTGCACCAGCCATCTCATGTCAGGCTCTGTCCTGGCTGCTGTGTGAGGAACGTATATCTACTGAAAGACTGGCTGTCTTGGGACACCTTCTGACCCAAAGAGGCACGCAGGTAATAGACAAGCATAAAACTGGAATATGAAGTAGAGCTAAGAGCAAGGATTCTGGAACCAATATAATTAGGTTTAAATCCTAGCTCATCCACTTATTAGGAACGTGGCTTTGTGTGTATTATTTAACTTCTTTTATCCTCAATTTCCTCAGCCATGAAATGACGATAACAGCAGTAATGACCTGATAGGATTATTTTTAGGACAAAATGAATTGATATGCTATAAAACTCTGAGTATACGGCTTGTTACCTGGTAAGTTTCTGCTAAATATTAGCTATTTTCATTTCTTTCTGGTTTAGACTCCTTGTTCAGCCTTGCCTCAATATCCTCATCAATAAAATAAACCTAATATTATAAGCTCTGACAATATAATAGATTTAGAAGGAGACTCAAATAAAAGTAGGTACACTGTTAAGTGAAGACACAAATGTATATGTTTATTAATAAGATTTGTTTTCCAATTTCAAGTTCAGGACTGGGTTAAGTATGTGTTTATAAATGTCCAGGAAGGTCCGAGGGAGATCTAACAACACTGTGAAGTTCTGCCAAATGTGGTCTTTGGAATCTGAGAGGAAGACCTCTACTTCTTCTTTGTGGTGAAAAATTGCAGTTTCTCAGCCTCTGCTTTCTTATTTATGATAAATGGATAATAAAGGATATATAATGGACTTGTTGGGAATATTAAAAGACAGCACATATTTAATGTACCCAGCATATAGCAGACAGTCAATAAAAGTCATCCTATGTTGACATGAAAAGAAGAGGGGAAGGTGAAACATGGAAGGAGGACCAGGGAAGAAGGCTATTGAACCCCAACATGGACATTCATTTATACAAACCCCAGTAATCCAACTCAAATCTCCCAGAGCAATGGACATCTTGACTGCACGTAGGGGGCATACTCCCCAGTTCTGCTACTTCTCACTTCTACTCACTTTATATCTAACTGCTGTATCTTGCCACAGTCCCAGAATGAGGTTGAACACCAGAGTTAGGTTAAGTAGGTGGCCAGAATCAGTCCTAGTGTCAGACAGAAGAGGGACTGCAATTCTCTGGTGGTTCTACAAGCTGAGTTTCTTTAGCTTTGTCACTTGGCACATGAACTACTTGGATATTTACTATTCAACTTGTTTCTTACTCTTGACTAGACTGTTGTTCCTTTCCATGCTTCTATGAACTACCAATTTTAATTTGGTCACATCTGAGTAAAGTCCAAATGACCCATGGGATTTTTTTTTCTTAGCTTTACTTTTCTCTCTTTGCCTCATGATTGGAGGATCTTAAACTAGACAAGGTTTTAGAAGACACCTAGTCCAATTCAATTCACCCTTTATACATTGCTTCCACACTAGGCTTGACCAGTGGTCATCTATTAACTCTTTGGCCACTGTTACCATTTCCTTCAAAATGCCAATTGCTCTGCGATGGGCCTAACTCTCCCAATAAGGGAATGTATCTCCATCTATGGTAACCTCTTATCATTTGGCTTCTGTGCCCATGAGTTATACTGTAATACTTTGAAACTTCATGAAGCAAGGAGGAAGAGGAAGAAAGAAGGATGCTCTGACCTAAGACAGATTGTTTTTCTATTTTTAAGAGTTATGAGTGATTATGAACATCAATGGTAATTGAAAGGAAACAATAAATTAATAGCCAGAAGCATATTGATAGGTTAAGAGATTAATTCATTTAGTGGAAAGGTTAATTAATTGGATGTGTATGTGATAAAGACATCTCAAGGTGATACGTTAATTGACACTCATATCACTGGTGAGGAGGGTAGGAGAGAAAAGTGTGTTATAACAGAGAATTTCAACTCTGTGTGTCTGACTGCACTCTCTCTGACTCTGTAGTAATAAGGGTGAGAGAATAAGATGTGGTTTCCTGAGGGTCTTTGAGGAGAGGAAGCAAGGACATTCCAGTTGCTCAGCAGACACTCTTTCACTGTATACTATAGCCATATTCTTCCCTTCACTGCTGTCTGTGAAATTTTGCAGTAAAAAAATAAAGATATGCTAGAGTCCTTCCAGTACAGACGTTAAAATAGACATATTGCACTTGTCATTAACTGTAGAAGAAAAGCTTGGTCTCCATTAAAGGAATTTTAGGCAACAAAAGAAATGTCTGGTCACAGAAGTCAGTTTATAACATTCTTACACAGAAGACAAACCTTGTTAAGAAGATCATGTGCTAAAGATTTTTTTTAGAAAAAAATAAATCAGTTGTGTCAGTGAAAAACATGGTTTTACTGTAAACAGTAATTCTGATGATGTTTTTGAATAAAACCCTCCTTCAAAAATATAAAAAAAACTTTATAGTTTACAAAATAATCTTAATACATGTTATTTCATTTACTTCACATGGAATGGTACTGTGTGAATAGCATTATTTTGTGTCAGCTTATTGCCTTTCACCTTGAAATCCACCTGTTATTGCCCTGCTTCACTGCCATTACAGATGCCGGACTGCATCTCTTAAATGTTTCCCCTTTGCCAGTAAGCGTATTGGAGAGACACTACAGAAGAGAGGGCTTCTGGTCTCTGTGGGCTGCTGCTTGGTTGGGTCCTGCACTACATGAAGACCAGTAGTGGCTGGACACTCAGCAAAGCTCACTTTCAGCTTGCCAGTTCAGGTCCCGGCTTTGGTCCTCGTATGCCTGGCAGGGTTTCCTGTTTGCCCTGCATGCACTTCCCTGACCTCCAGCCTCAGTCCAGTGACTGTGGACATTTATCTCCGCTGTGCACACACCATTTCACTCCTCGCATGAGGCTTTCTACTGCAAGCATCTGTGACTCTCTCTGCTAAAGGCTTTGTCTTTGCTTTTGCACGGGGCAGGCCAGGCATACTGAGGAGTTAACATCTCTGGGAGCAGCCCTCAGCCATTGACGGATGGGAGCTGGGGGATGGATACACCAACTTCTTCCTCCTCAAATAGAGCAACGCACAGTCATGTTCTACAGCATTTACCAGAGCATCTTAGGGCTTTTGAGCCTCAGTCGCTCACAGTGATTATCTGCTCAATAACACATTTTTATGGGCTTCTGTCCCCTCCTTGTCTAATTTCCCCATCCCCCCACCAGTGTTTCCTAAAGTCATCCCTCAAATAAACTATTTCACTACAATTTTTATCTCGGGATATGCTTCCAGGAGAACTGAAACGAACACATCACATTTCAGAGATGAGGGAATGAAGAGTAGGAGAATGTAATTGTCTAAAGTCAAATAGTTGAGTAGTGGAATTAAAAACTCAGTTCATTTCAGCCCAATTCTTATTATTTACATTTACTTCAGCAAATATCTCTATAAAGATAATTTTAACCACATATTAGATAAATTTGGACCTATTAATACAGAATAGAATATAGGTGCCTCACATACATAAATGTGAGCAAAACAGCATAAAATTGTTCTTATGGCTTATTTATACAGCTGATTGTGTTGAAATACGAAGCCCTGATTTCTAAACACAACTGCTATCTGTAATTAAAACTAGGAAGAACATTAGACTGGTTTTTCTTGGTATACTTTGTACTCTTGGGGGGGAAAGCTTCTCTCTAAGACCATCGTTCACTAATCTTATAATTTTGACTAGGTGTTGTCACCAAAACCATTCTTTGACCAAGGTAGGCTTATAAAATTGAGATGTACCAATGCCATCATAGGAATAACATTTTTCACATGGTTATCCTTAGGCTAAACTTTACAAGTAGAAAAGATGGCAATGTAAGGAGCCTATTCTAATTAGAAAGTGACATATTCACCTGTTTGTTTGGTTTTAAAATATAGGGGGATATTTGAAATAGATAGAAAATGATGAGTCTCCTAGAAGAAGGTTGATATTGATATACATTTTATTAAACATCTAGTATGTAATAATAATAATAATAATACTACACTATTATATTCAAACTCCTTCCTGCTTACAACCTAGTTCAGCCCATGCTGGTTCCTTTGCTGCCTAGACTAGAGCAGAAGTCTCAAAGTTTAGCAGGTTTTAGCGTCATCACAGGTTATGGGGGCCCGTCCCCAGAGTTTCTGACTCTGTAGGTCTGGGGTGGGGCCTGAGAATTTGCATTCCTAACTAGTTCCTGGTGATGCTGATGCTCCTGGTCAGGGGACCCCATTTTGAGAACTGCTATTCTAGAGAAGTGTTTTTTCGACCTTGGGTGCACACTGGAGTTACCTGGGGAGTTTTAACCATTACTGGTAGGTGGGTCCCACTCAAACTGAACCAGAATCTTTGAGGTCAGGGCCAGAAATCCGGTTTATAAAAGCTGCTCTGGCGTTTCTAATGGGTAGTGAGTCAAGAACCAATGTTTATCCAGGTGCTTCTTAAAAAGTGTAATGTGTGCACCTGAGGATCTTGATAAAATGCAGAGTCTAATTCAGTAGCTCTGGGATGGGCTCTAAGATTTTGCATTTTTCACAAGCTCTCAGATGAAGCCGCTGCTGCTCCAGGGACCATAGTTTGAGAACCAAGAGTCACAAATGCCGTCTCCTTTATCCCCTTTCTGTGGACGTGGTTTTTCTGCAAGTTAACCAGATGTATACTAAGTGATTTAGGCCTGGGGTGCAAATAGTTTTGGGTACTAGAAGCTGGAGATGACAATTTGATTTTGCTCTACAGGTCCTCTGACTAGAGCACAGATTCTCATGATTCACTTTGGGCAATGGGTTACCATGGCAACTTTCAGAAAATCTGCGTTTCAACCTGGGGGCTCCAGAACGTCACTGCCAATCCCAGCAAGGGACCCCAAAGACATTGGAGAGCATTAGCCGGGTGGCTGCAGTCACTCTCAAGAGGACTTGAGAGATGCGGCTGGCTTTGAGCCTCTTCCTAGCAGCAGTTAACACTGACCCCTGTGCTGAGTTCAGAAATAATTCTCCCTCAGGACAAATAAACCACAGTGCAGAATGAACTGCCAGCTGGAGTTCAGGAGCCTTAGCACCGGTGGAGAATTTACCACTGAAAGCAAGAGTACCAAATGGATAGAGTGCTCTTTATCCCACAGGGGATTCTTAAATAAGAATGGTCCCTTCAGGTTAGTATATTGGTTTCTTACAAAAACAAATAGCATGGACACACTTTTAAGTTCACTTCTTCCCGTTTTATTCTCTTTTGTACTCAAATATCACATATGTATGTTCTATTTTTATCAAGCCAACTGCAAAAACAAAGACAAAAATGACCCAAAACAGAGCCTTAAATTCAGTATTAATTTCCACCCCATTCCCAGCTCCTTATCTCCAGAGGGGAAAAAGCCTAAGGCAGAAGGAAATAGTCTGAGGAGGCATAGTTTTGCCCATAGGAAACATCTTGCTCACCCAGCTGTTGTTGTTGTTGTTTTCCTAGAATATACAGTTTATTTAATTCCCTTGAACAACAGGTGCAGATGTGCCGGTCTCTGCCTCACTGGGCTGTCCTTGTGTCTTTTGTGAGGTCTTTATTCAGGGCTCTGTTGAATTTCACAAGCCAAGGAACAGATTCTTTCAGGACACAAGCTGCAGGGAGTGACATTTAGCTTATTGCCTCTGGTGGGACCTACTCTCTCCATGGGATGACAAGGAGAACTTTGAAGGCATCTGTGTGAAGTGGCAGACATTTCATCATCTCTGCTTCCAGCTAGAGGAGTTATGGGCAACAGGGCAAGGCCCTTTGCCACAGGGAGAGCTCTGAGGCTTTTGGCTGACAGGCTCAGGTCTTCTGTGTCCCAGGGTGGTGGGTGTGACAAATATATAGTGTCTGAGTTTTGAGGCAACAGTAAATTTCTGTAGAACAACTTTATGGGCAAGAAAAAAAAATTCAAGTTTATGAAACATATTCATGTTAGTGAATAAATTTCCTGGATCTTTCTGTAATTGTAAAGAGTTTCAAATAAGGTTTTGACTACTAAAATTTAGGTAAGAATCAGAAGCCACACAGGTTGGGTCTAAGATGGCTAGGAGCAGAGATGGCACATTTTTTCCCCCTGGTGCTTCCCCAATAACATTTTTTAAAGGTAAATGTTGACTTGATTGTTAATACTGTAAGGAATAGATTGTGGGTGACATGGTATAAAAGCTAGATTGTGGCCTCTGCAGAGAAAATGTCAAAGGAGTCTCATTTTTCAGAAGTTAGCCTGGGACTCTTAGGAGAGGGGAAAAAGGAGGGAGGAGAGAAGGTAAAGGCAAAGAGGGACTGGATATGTCAGGAGAGGGGAGAATGGAGAAAAAAGGAAAGCTAGGGAGGAAGGTGGAGAAGGAGAGGTAGGGGAATTAAAAAGGGAAGTTAGTGGGGGAGTGGAGATGAGAGGAGAGAGAGGAAGTAGGAGAGAGCCGGGGAGACCAACTGACATTTACTTAGCATTCACTATATGTCATACAGTGTGCCTTCCCATAAATTACTTCATTGACTCTCCACAAAGACTCGGCAAGTTAGATATATTTTAATATTCTATTTTTAGATGAAGCAATGGAGGCTCAGAAGTGTTAAATAACTTGACTGAGGTCACAGAGCAAGAAAAAATGGTTGGAAGTAAACACCCATTTGTGTCCTTCCAAAACTCCTGCCCCTTTCTCAACATTGTATTTATCTGGAGTATTGCCTTTGCATAAAGTGAAAGAAGTAGGCAAAGGAAAATCCTTTTGGAATAGTCTTTCATTGAAGTGGCACAGGTTCTGAGGCTCTGTTTTCAGTGGTGGTGGTGGTGTGGGGGAAAGACTACATTTGGAGCATTACAGAATTTCGATGTCTTATAAGGGCGACCTTAGAAAAGGAACTATACACCAGATGAGAAACAGCTCTAGGAAGAACTATTTGGAGCAAGGTATTTTCATTGCTCTGGATAAAGTCATAATCTTGACATGAGCAGTACCATTTCACATGGGAGCCATGTGTAGCAATTGTTATTCTCCAAACAAATAGTTGACTTGCTTCACATCCAAACAGGATCCTCACTTCCCACTACCTGGGAAGAACTGACTGGTTTATGAGACTTCAAAAGGCATTTTCACTTTTTTCCCTACTAGAAAATCCAAATAAAACAAGAGAACAAAGACCTATAACAAACCAAGAGGTACCAGTGCATGACACATAGTAGGCACTCAGCCATTACTAGTTGAAGTAATGAATGAGTGTTCAAAGCGCTCTTGAAGAAAGAGATCAGTTATTTTCATGGAAAAAAACGTTGATTTATTAGGAACTCTACGGAAATAGTATTGCATATAAATGTCATTTTTAATTGGCTTGATTCTTGCTGGTCCTCCTCCCACAGAACCAGGTCCTCATGATCTACGGGATGATTATACTGCTTAGGGCAATGTTTCTGGAGTTTGGTCCCTGGAACATCTATATCAGAATCACTTAGGGATCAGGTCCCTAAAATCTATTTTATTAAGATCCCCTGGAAATATGTGTTCAAACTAAAGTTTGAGACTACTGATATGAGGGTTGACCAGATATTTCTTGTACAAGACTCAGGCCTATCTTTAACAGAATTTAATTTTTTTAAATGTTTATTTAATTTTGAGAGAGAGAGAGAGAGAGAGAGAGAGAGAGAGAGAGAGTGCGAGTGGGGGAGGAGCAGGGAGAGAGGGAGACACAGAATCCGAAGCAGGCTCACGTCTCCGAGCTGTCAGCACAGAGCCTGACATGGGGGCTCGAACTCATGAACTGTGAGATCATGACCTGAGCCGAAGTCGGATGCTTAACCGACTGAGCCACCCAGGTGCCCCACTTTTAACAGAATTTAGATGCTAGTCCACCAATGTATGCTAGGATTCAGTTTGTACTGCTATAGATTCCAGACCAATAGTTCACAATATTTAGTATTAGTATATGTGAGTCACCCAGGGAGTTTACTAAGTGGGAGATTCCCAGGCCCCACCTAAAGGCACTAGGTTGAAACCAGACCTCCTAAAGTTTAAACAAGTACCCCATGTGATTCTGATGTGTGTATTCTGCTAACCTCACGCCTAGTACAGATTTTCCTCTGGAAAACAATGTTCCTGTCACATAGTTATACAAGCTATGAAAGGACACATTGTTAGTACTTTTACCACCTCTCAAGGCAATAAACTCCATTTGTAAGTGGCTTTAATTGCCAGAAACTTATGTTGAATTACAATAAAGTCCCATTAATCTGTCTAGTTCTCTTAATTAGAGCTACACAGAAGACTATAGTCCCCAGTATTATTTTTAAGAAAATATATTTGACCAAGAAAATAAGTGCTTTTCTTCCTTCTGGATCCCTGTTTTGCTTCTCCAGCAGAGTGAGTAGGTGAGGAAAATGTAGAGATCCGAACACGCATCTCTGATGAGAAGACAAGGGCTTCTGCTATGTACATTGCAATGACATTTAGAAAATCAAACATCTAGAACAACTTGGAACTCTCATTTCCTGGAGTAATATCACAACACACAGAAACAAAACAAAACATGTCATTCTGAGCTGCCCAGGATGTGGGGCAGTTCTGTTTATCGGAATAATGAATAAGGAGTAAGGTGGGGCTGATTCAGATGAGGCAGGTGCCTTCCTGCAAGAAATCAGTGGGAACCCTCATGTATCCCGGGCGCTCATTCATTTTTGTCCAGCTGCAGACGTATGAGGGCAGGCATCTGGTTTTTACACCCGTGAAAGTCAGCTGTTAGGAGTAGCTATGGAGAAGGGGACTGGCTGGCTGCCCACATTTTTATGGGCATGTTTCCAGGCATTTCACTGGGGCTTCCTCAAATCCTCACATTTGAACTAATTTGTCCCATGTGTATGCTTCCTTAAAAAAAAAAAAAAACAACAACAGATATTTTACTATTCTATTCACAGACTTCAAAAAGAATTCATTACTAGTAAAGTTTTATAAAAGATACCAAGACTGGCTTTGGACATGAAGGGAAGGGTACCCAGAGTGGCCATGGGGTATTTGGTTTACCATTTAAAACAACGTGGCAAGTTAAAAGAAGTCCGTGGTCCAATTATTCATTTACAAAATGGGGATAATAGTAAGTCACTTTTAGCATTGTTTGACAATTATATGAGGAAACATAACATGTTAATTTCTAAACATCTGTTGGCACATAGTCACTACTCAAAAAACAAAATGGCACTCATTATTTGTTACCTCAGTGATAGTAGTGCTGGTCTGCCAGAGGAATATTCACACACTAACACCGATGATTAGT
The DNA here is from genome assembly GCA_028646485.1 of Cryptoprocta ferox. Classification (NCBI taxonomy): domain Eukaryota; kingdom Metazoa; phylum Chordata; class Mammalia; order Carnivora; family Eupleridae; genus Cryptoprocta; species Cryptoprocta ferox. Next base: position 128,527,285 of record CM053573.1, on the reverse strand, counting down.
TCTTTTTTGAATCGTACTTAAAATGATTATATAGGTCAGGATGAGCAAAAAGGAGAATACAAATGAATACAAACACAAATACATTAAATCTAGAAAACTGCCTTTGCCTAAATTTTCCACTCACTTAGGTAAGGAGAGATTGAATTTTGGCGGTGGAGAAATAGAAGGCATGGTCTTGAGTAACTTGCCTGATAAACATATACTCTTTCCCTTTTCCCTACAGATTTCTTTCTGCTGCTGTAGCCAATTTTAGGGTACAAGATTCACACATCAGAAGTTTTGGTTTGTTTAGATGTTTTTAATGATGAAATTCTTGGATCGCTTATTCTCTGTGATGCAAAATAAGAACAGGGGGACTACAGAATGTAAATGTGAGGTTTTCTAAGAATGTCTGGGATTACTTGGCCTTAAATGTTCTTGAACATCAAAACAAAAGTTGAGTGAAGGCGTTTAAATCATTTCCAAGCCAACATTTGAATTTGCATGTTGGCTGAGATGCAGGAAACATTATAGGTTCTAGACCATCTCCAGCATCCGAGCTCTGTAATCTCTGTATTTTTTTTCTCTTTGCGAAATGAGAACGAAAATACCTGCTCCGCATAACTTATGGCATTGTTGAGAGCTTTACAGAAAAAAAAAAACAATGAAAACGCTGATCCGATGTAAGCTGGCTTCACTCTCACAAGTCATTGCTCAGAAGTCTGGGCTCCATTCTGGAATTTTCACTGGTCTACAATCTTTCCTGCAAGAATAGCACAGAGGAAGGATACAGCCAAGGATCTCTCCCTCATTTTTGAGGCCGAAATGGCTTAAAGTAGTTGCGATCTGATATTCCACAGACCAAATTTGGGTCCCTGAACAACACTGAGTTTGATGGCGGGAGGAGAGACATTTATGCTAGCTCAGTGGGGCAGCCTTCATTCAGGTCGTTGGTGTGAATAAATCAGTGGAGACTAACTAGGTGGAGCCTTCCCTACCACCGGGCCAAAGCCCACATCTTTGACACTCAGTCTACGTTTTTATTTCATTAATAAAATATGACCTCACCATTCTTTTGTCATCCAGAAGCGTGAGGATACATTTGTTGCAAACCACATGCAGATAAAAGGGGGGTTCCTTTTGAAACTACATCCTCTTAATAATAAATAATTTTTGATCTACTATACATAACAGTAGTGCATTTCTTGTTAAAACGGCAAGCTTTTTCTTTTTTTTTTTTTACCAAAATGAAAACATTCATTTCTTTATAAATATTTTAAATAGTTTAAATACGTATTTCATACCAAGGATATAAAAATAGCCTCTCTTTTTTTTTTGTCGATAAATAAAGACATGTTCATTTACATGGCAAATAACGTGCAATAGCTAACCACTGGCCACCAGCTCTATTTGAGTGATTGTCTAGGAGATGACATGCAGTGATAATTGTCCCTTTGCCTTCACAAAAAGAAAAATAGATCAGCAGGAGCTGGGCACTCCCGAGGCCAACAGTGTGATGGATATTGTTCAGAAATGACAAACAGGCACTCAGGAAAACCTTCGCTGCATTCACAAAAGTCACCCAGGACAAAATGAATCCACAGATTCTTTGTCTGGGACTTCTAGCTGCTCAGACCCTTGGGGTCTCTGGACTTTTAATAAGTCTGTCAAACAGACCAGTAAGTGAGTGCCTGTAGAGGACACTGTTTCTGCTGTGTTTCCAGGACCTGGCAAGTGATTGCTCTGGCACGGACGTGGTTCTGCCTCTGGCTGGCTCCTGGCGCGCTCTCCCGCAGGACTCCCGGCTTTGTCCAGTCTTCACACCTGCCCGCGGCAAAAAAGGCAAACTAAAGCTGTCATGCAGTGGTCGGTGGGTTTGAAACTGGCAGCTGCCGCACGTGCGCGAATATCATACGTTTATGGCTTTGTTATCTTTCGTTTCTGCTGTGCTTGTGACGACTTCCAGTGGGAAGTTCTCCAAGGGTTCGGTAGGTATTGATGCCGCTCCTTCCCTGTCCCAAGATCCCGGAAGGTTTTCCAGACTGAAGGGACTAGTGGCTCCCTGGCTGAAGCTGCCCTCCTCTGATCTGCTTGGGAGAACCAGATGCAAAGATGTTTCTGAGGAAGAGCAGACGGAGGATGAGAGGGTCGCCGAGATGGACTGCAGAGGTGTCAGTGTAGAATCTGAATGTGGAGAGATGCACCTTAAAAATTGCAAATGACCTTCTTGGACAACCTGGTAGTGGGCAGGTGAATAATCAAGATTTGGAGAGTGGTAAAGTTCACTGTCTGCAGGGTTTTGCTTAGGAGCTCCAGTTCGCCGGGGGCTGCTCCCCACAGAGGAGGGATCCACACTCCAAATGTCTGAGGTGACATTACTGTGACAGAGTTGTGCTTGAGTATAAGCAGCTCCACCTGCTTGCAAGTGTAGGCAAGGCTGGTGCGCACTCCAGGTCATCCTGGTCTGTAAGCTGTCCCTGGAGGGACACACAGAGGTGGTGTGCAGAGAGCAAAACCGCGATGGCTGCTGAGGTGACAGAACATTTTCCAGAAGTTGCATCACATTCCTCATGTCCTTACCTAACTGGGAGACCTCCTGTGTCAATGTCGTCACCTGTGTGGATAAAGCAAGGCAGAAGGTAATAGTCAGAGGTGCATGGTGGTGATTTCAGAGCAGAGAGGCAGGGAAATGAGATTTCTCAGGAGGAAGGTCTGAAAAGCTGCTCCACCTCCAACTCCAGCCAAGTCCAAGGGGTGGATGGGGAGGCTGGGCACCTGATCTAAAGCCATCCTTATTCTGAGGGAACCCAGGGAGACATTCGTAGTTGGGCATTTTGAATCAGTGACTCTGGGGTTCTTGAACAGAATTAGATACATGGGTCGATTATTTCTTGTATCTCTTAAATACAGGCAGTTATCTCTTGCTTCCTCTGAGTTAGTGGGATACACAATTGTATGCACAAATCATCCCGGCTGCCTCAGAAAACAGTATGGAATGGTGGGCTTGTACATAAAGCACTCAGTTCACTATCTGCCCAGAATAGTTAGTAAATAATAGCTCTCACTTTTGTCATATGTAGTTGAGATCCATGTTTATTGTAGGTTCAGGGACAAACCGGCCTTCAGCGATGATGAAGGTGGTAAGCAAGAACTCACACCAGATTTGCCAGAGAGAGAGAGTTTGCAGAAAGAGGGGAAACTACAGAATGAGAGACAGACATAAGAACGACCTGCAAGGCGGGTAGGTACAGGTCAACACCGTGGGCAGCTTGGGGGCACTGGGGTTCATCAGTGAATCTGGAACCTTGTGGAAGTATAACTCAGATTGTGTGGTATGTGCTTTAGTCACTTTTCCAGGCAAGGCATTGAGCTTTTGTATGATTTTCAAAATAGACACAACTCTCAAACACTTAAGAAGCACTGAAGAGTCTTCACTATTCATTTTACTCTTAAAACCAATAATAAAATTTGCCAGAGTTATTTGTTTTCTTACCAACCACATCACTTTTTTAACCATGGAAGACCATGAGAAGATTGAATCTAGCTTTTCTGGGGTTTTTACATTCTTCAAAGTGAGGAAAACCTGTATTTCAGAAAGCAGGACACAAAAGTGCATTTTCTAATCTTTGGTGAGATCTCTAACACTAACACAATGTTGTGATACTTTGCCTTGTTTGCGTTAAGACTGTCTTTTATAAAGGATCCTCTATGACTTGATTTACTATCATGAATCACAAAACTCCAATATAAGCAGCTGAACCCACCGACTAAATATCATCAGAAAACAAAACAAAACAAAGGGAAGTTCAACTTCAGTGATGCCAAATTCAAGATTGCTGTTTTGGGCCAACTTTTTTCAACATTTACTACATTTCAACATCCCTAATTCACCCAGCAGCTTAATTCATTCCACTTCCTGCGAGTGCGTTCTGAAACTAATTCTCCCTGGCAGGCCCATCAGGAGGTAGTGCTGCTTGAATCAGGCATTTAAAAAAGGCCAGAAGGAGGTGTTTCCATGGTTCAGGCAACCAACTGGTAACACCTGCCTTGAAATTGCCAGGCCAAAAGTATTTCTGCCTTGCTGCTAGCATGGAGCTCCAGGGACTCGATCGAATGCTTGTCCAGGCTTTTCAGCAGATCTGAAACTTCTGGTGGTAAAAAGATACCTCTGAGCCTCACATTTAAGGAGCAAAGCAGTGAATCTGGGAAAGGCGCTATGCGTTTTGAGATTTCCACTGCAGGCTGTCTAATTTCATAATGTGCCAAGCCTCAATTTTAAAGCGCATGGATCACACTTAAATCTGGATCTGGATCTTGGCACTGCAGCCATTCACTCATGGGCTCCATCTTGAATCGATTAGCTCTTCTATCAATATTTCAGAAGAGAAGGCTAACACTAAATGAGATGTCTGAAGGGATATGGTAGCTGTTCATTTCTGTGGATTGTCTAAGCTTAATTCCTGTATCAAACTGACCAGGAGTATACTAGCTCCCAGTAAAAATGCTTTTGATAGGACTTTTATTAGGATTGAATAAAGACACAGTCTTTGAAGAACGATTTTGCATTTTTGACACATTGACAATGATGTCATTCAAATAAGCGTTTGTAAATTTACAATACAATATGGTTTGGGGTACCTTTTTCTCTATTGGATCTATAAACAGGGCTAACATAGGGATTGATACATAACTAGTTCCCTCCCTGTAAAATGAGGACACTAAGGCCCAGAGGTTAAATGACGTTTTTAAGGTCCTTTATTTCATGAAGGTCAGTCTTCAATCTAGAAATCAGTCCTTCTAAGCTTGGTGCTCTTTCTGTTATAGCACATTATCAAACGGAAAAGGAGATATTGCTTAAGAGGTGAGAGAGTTTGCTAATGTGATCAGGATTTGTGAAGTGCGCAGATGATACAAAAAGGTAGCTTCATGAGTAAAAGCCCTCTGAAATGTTAATTCATCATCAAGTAAGTAAACGGCATCATCTGTAAGAAAGTCAGAGACTGAGCACAGCAAAATCTCCTCATGTCAAATTATACAAATAAAACAACAAAAATGGTGTGAAGCAAGGGGAAATCTGAAGCCATACAATGGTACAACAAACAGATTTCTGATTAACTATTTTTTCTAGATTTCAAAATAGGTATTTTCCTACAGGCCGAAATACCTTTCCATGGCCACATTCCTGACATCTAACTTTTCCTGTGCATTTGCCACAACGTTAAGGTCCCAAGTCTTGACTGGCTCCAGGAATGTTAACAAGCATTAACATTTCCAGAAAACAAAATTAGTGTATTGGCTTGAACTAAAAGGAGCAAAGAACCTAAGGAAATAGAACTTTCTTTAGCTCTGGAGGGTAATGATCATATTAGGGAAGATTTCTGTCACTGTGTCACTGAGGACACACCCCTGCACCTTATTAAAGTTACACGAGGGAATTAATCCCTGTTGGGTAAGGGATCTCTCCCTTCACAAAGACAAAGGCAACTGTCACAGGGAGAGATGGCATCTCCTGGAGGTGGATACTCCGGTGACACTGAAGGTGACAACAAGCTGTCACAGAAAGTACAGTAAGATTCACTGCACTTTTGTTTACTGCTTCCTGCTGGGTTTGCTAACAAAATTCATTCTAAAACAGGAAAGACCTTATTCTTAATCAAATGTGGAAAGCAAAGAATGCAGTGTCTCCACCAGTGAGGCTCAATGCTTTTTTATAGTATGCTAAGAAGATGTGCATTTGGGGGCGTCTGGGTGGCTCAGTCAGGTAAGCGTCAGACTTCTGCTCAGGTCATGATCTCACAGTTCGTGAGTTCAAGCCCTGCCTTGGGCTCTGTGCTGACAGCTCAGAGCCTGGAGCCTGCTTCGGATTCTGTGTCTCCCTCTCTCTCTGCCCCTAGCCCACTCACACTCTGTCTCTTTCTCTCTCAAAAATAAATAAACATCAAAAAAATTTTAAGAAGATTAGCATTTGCTAAAAAAGGTTGTTGGGGCTACTTTGTGAACAAGGCTCCATCCATTTAAGGAGCTATGTCTTCAAAATACAACTTAAAAGCAGAGTACTATAGAAATAAATAGGTCAGTAAAAACAAAGAAAAATCATGCAGATCAAATGAATCAAAGTTTTCCCACTTAATAACTACTTAAATTCTTTAAATGTCTTCTGTTACTTATATTAGAGAAGACAACCTCCTTCTGAGTGGTTATTACAAAGCCCTTCACAAGCCCCCTCTCATTGTTTAGTGGCGCCGTGTCCTGAAGTGCCCCCCTTGCACACCATCAGACTGAACACAGTGAGCTTCTCAGCTCACTGCCCTTGTACGTGCTCTTCTCTCTGACTGGGGCCTCTTCAGTTCTGCCCCTTTCACTTGGGGAGTTTCTTCTCTCCCTTCAAACTTCTTCCAATCCCTCATGTTCTCTGCAGAGCTAGTTCCTGACAGCTCACTTAATCTCACAAAGCAGCTTGAGTATCATGTGGGACTGTCTGCCCTCCACTAAAACTATAAATTCCTTGAGGGTAGAAACTGTTATTTATCTCAGTATCTCCTGGACTCAGGGCAATGCCCAGAATACACTGTGTACTCAGTAAGTCTTGAATGTATAAACAAATGCACTTCCTGCCATTTTGAAGGACTTGGCCTTCATATCACCTTTAGTTTTTATCTTATTGTATTTCATGATTTTACCAGAAATATCCTGGGAGAGAGCTGCCTACTACAAAATTATATTGGGAAATCTGTAACTAGCCCTCTTCGTCCCAAGTAAATATGTTAAAAGTAGGTATTATGACTTAAAGGTGTTGTATATAAATACCTTGGATATGCCTTAATTTTTAAGAACAGGTGGCATTTTCACTGTTAATCTCTTTGATCTTGTGTTTCCTTCATAATTGTAGGAATGGGTCTCTTTTGGCCAAGACTTCTGCTAGACTTTATTTACTTTACTGCCTTGTCACTTGTCCCAACATAAACTTGATTGCCATGGGTAGCTTTAATTCCCTGGGGAAACTGTCCCTATTTACTGACTTCCATACCTCATGACTATATTATGGCAAGTGACAATCTTAATAAAGTTATCCAGAGTTGTTTTATCAGTTGAAATTTGGTAAACTTTTTTTGCATCCCTGGTTGCTACCCTACCCTATTTTAGATGTGACCTTCTGATTATTTGTACTTATAGAGATAAAACAGATAAATAAACCATAACTTAATACACATTCTTCTCTTACTTGTGTATTAAGTTGCATTTCCTTTCTCCATTTTTTCCCCTTCCTTCCTCTCCGTTCTAATTCTTCTGTGAATAAAGACCCATCAGTCCAGGATTTAAAACTGTTGGCCACACCAGTTCACCATCACCATCTGCAGGGCCAATTGTTCACATCCAAGATTTCTCTGTCCCTTCCAAAGTCCCAACTGCTACAAAGAAGAAGTGTTGAAAACACCATCTGTGCTTCCAAGCGGTTCAGTCTGCTATCCCAAACTCTGGAGCATCTAAAGATTCTTCCCTCCTCTGTTGTCCCAGTAACATGTATTCAACCACACGAATCATTAGGTGTTTACCAGGTTTTTGGGCAGTGTGTTTGGTCTTGTTGAGCACTACCTTCTGTCATGAATAGAAACACCCATGTGACAACGGACTTTGTCAACTATCCATGACAATCCACACACTGGGCTTTCCATACCTCTAAGAAGGGAATCACTAACTGCCATGATTTTTCCATTTTTGCCATACCCAGGTTTTCTCAGAACTTCTGTTGGCTTAGAAATTGTCATTGTTGCCCACAGGTTTGCCTTGCATGGATCTTTGCAGTAACAAATAGTCACAGCAATAACTAGAGTCTTTGAAAAATATTGATTAAGACCCTACATTTCCAGTGTAAGGTTTGAGTAACTGCAGTCAGATGGATTGAGAATTCTCTATAAAGTATGTGTGAGCCAAAATACAACAATGTGCAGCCTGGTGTGGATCAGCATTGAATAAGGACCATGTGGGGCTAGATGGGGGCAAGTATGACTAGTGTTTAGTTTTTTTATAATAGCTCTAGTCCTTGCATAAATCCTGACGTTTAAAATCTTTGTTGATGCATGAATAATTTAATGAATAAAAAGTTGCATGGTTAATTTCTTAATATGAATTTCTGGTATTTTCATTTGAACTTAAATAACTTTTTAAAAATGTTTCTTATTTATTTTGAGAGGGTAGAGTGTGCGTGAGCAGGGGAGGGGCAAGAGAGAGAGGGAGAGAGAGAGAATCACAAGAAGGCTCTGCACTGTCAGTGCAGAGCTGACATGGGGCTTGATCTCACGAAACCATAAGATCATAACGAAATCAAGAGCCAGATGCTCAACCAACTGAGCCACCCAGGTGCCCCTTAAATAACAGTCACCAATTACCCCTAAACAGCAGTATCACTATAAGTCTAGCAGGTAAGAATGTTTTATATGATCTCAATGTCTCATGGACGTCCCCACCACTTCAAAATGGGAGATTTTTAAACCACTGTGTTATTATATAGTTGAAAAAAATCCATCTGTGGTGCTGCTGACCTCTTGTCCCAATAAGACTTTACACTGCCAGTTTTTATGGTTAGATTGTGTGCCTTTTGGTGTATACACAGATTTGCTATTCTGGTGTGTCTTTGGATTGTGCCTTTGGGGAACAGGAGTGTGAGTTTCATAATGAAGAATAGAATGTGTCTTTGCCAATACCTTTTATTTTACATGGAAAATAGCTAACTTTTGTCTTCTATTATTCATGTTATTACATTTTTGAATCTTGGCTATTGGCATGGTATGATTCATGGCCTCTGAGTATAACTGGAACTTCAATGATAGAAAAAAAAACGTCATTTCCATTTTTGTGCATTCAGTGAACAGATGGGGAATGCATCTGTTGATATAATCTTCTTAGCTTGAAGAGTTCTTGACCCGTCACTCAATTTTTGCCAAACATGTACACATTTTCCTGCTAGACACAATTTTCCTAAATTCCGGGTACTAATTATACCAATCCCCTTCCCCTGCCACGAACACATATACATTTTTACAAACTCTGATTCAGGTAATTAAATGGTCTTTCATTGAATCTTTTGTTATGTTGCATTATTTACCATGGGATTCAGACAAGTTCAATCAAACTCCGTAAGCAGGCAAAACAAAAAGGACGATCGGCATAATTTCATCCTTGTGTCTTTTGCTTCATAAAGCATTCAAAAACAAGTGTCAGTCTTTTTATCTGTCAGCTAAAATAATAATCATACCCGGTGCTTGCATAAATTACTTCTGACTGAGGATCTCAATCCCATTACTAACAGAAGTTGTAAATCTTGTTCTACAGCTGGAGAGACTAGAATGTTGAGAGGTGAAGTGGCTTATTTGAGGTCACATAGGAATAGTACCAAGGAGTTCACTTTTGCAGGTGCATCTGGTGCGTCTTCAATTATAATAAGAGAAGAATTACAAGTCTTGAAAGTGATTATGCCAATGGTTTCATTGAATTTCTGCAGGCTTAGGCCTTCAGACACAACTTTATTACTTTAGTTGTATTATTGTAATCCATTATTTATCAACTCTTCGATTGCTTTCCTCATCTATTTCCCTGCTTCCTGTGACAAAGTTTGATTAGTATCCAAATTGCTGTCTGGCTAAGCGATCCTCACTGCTATTAATGAGCACCAAACAAAAGTCTGTCTTCTCTCAGAGTACCAACTGTATAGAACAGTGCTTATCAAGACTTAATGTATATAGGAGTCACCTGGGGATCACGACACCATGTAGATTCAGGTTCAGTACATGTGGGGTTCTGGGATTCCGCATTTCTAACATACCCAACACAAGTTGATGATAATGCTGCTAGTTTGTACTCTAAGAGGTCAGATCATGAGTTCTTATTATGGATTTAGTCCCTTTGGTTAACTCCACACGTATTATAGGTCTTTCAGTAAGAGCTGAGAATTTAGTCGAAACAGCTTTCTTCAATTCCTTTGGCAAGTCTGTAGTTGGCATTTTTGATTTGTTTAGATCTTCTTTAGTTTCCTTCCTCAATATTTTGTAGTTTTTAGTGTATAAGTCTTGTATTTACTTGGTTAAATTTATTCCTAGGTAATTTATTCTTTTTGATGCTACTGTAAATGGGACTGTTTTTTTCTTTTTTTTTTTTTCCAATGTTTATTTTTGGCAGAGAGAGAGAGAGAGACAGAGTGTAAGTGGGGGAGGGGCAGAGAGAGAGGGAGACATAGAGCAGGCTCCAAGCTGTCAGCACAGAGCTTGACATGGGGCTCAAACTCATGAACCACGACATCATACTTAAGCTGAAGTCGGACACTTAACCAACTGAGCCACCGAGGAGCCCCAGGATTGTTTTTCTTAATTTCTCTTTCTGATAGTTCATTATCAGTGTATAGAAATACAACTGACTTTTGTATATTGACTTTGTATCTTGCAACTTTACTGAAATCATTTATTAGTTCTAACAGTTTCTGATGGGATCTTGAGGAGTTAGGGTCTTTGTGATTATCAAAGCTGTAGTCTGTTCTGGGTGGTTCCCAGTAGTTGAGGAGGTGCCAACACCTGTCAGTGTCCCAAAGTGGAGAATCAAAGAGATCATGTAGGTGCAGGCAGATTAGAAGCTGGACCCTCAGGCTGCAGCTGGGAAAGTATGCAGTCATATCCCTTCCAGAGAGAAACTAGGAGATGGGCATTTTTGCATGCTCCCTCTCTGCTGAACCTGCATGTACAACCATAGACATGTTCTTACAATCATTTACAAGCTACTTTGCTTGCTCCTCTAGGACTTGTGAACACAAGCCCCTTTGGCTTTCCAAGCTAGGTGTTTGGATGGCCCTAGCTGGGGGTGCTGCACTAGGTCCAAACTTTCCAATGCTAGGAGTCAGGGGTTCCCTATCGATTGTACGGCAATGTACCTGCGGTGGGGTCTATGGTTTCTGTGTCCCAGCCTTTCCTATCTGTTCCCATGTGGGGGTTTTCTCATTCACTGGATGTGTGTAGCAGTCATTCAGCTTGTTTTTATTATTTCTTATTTTAATATTTCTCTGAGGGAATTATTCTGTGTACATTCAGTATGTCTGTAGGAGGAGGGAAATCCAGAAGCTTATTATGCTGCACTTTGGGGCATTTGTTGCTTATTTTATGTGTCATAATCCCCTGGATTTCTTATTCTTACCCAAATTATCCCATCTTTGGCCAGTGGGAGACTCTTTCTATTGGCTCCTGAGCTCTTTTGACATCATCCTAGGAGAGTGTGATAACTTTCTTGATGTCTTGTACACTAAGGTGTTCTGGACTTCTTTGTATTTCATGCCTCCAGAAGTGGAAACAGCTATTTATCCAAGAGACGCTAGTTTCTTTTAATGGGAAATTTTATTTGAGGCCATAATCAAGGCATAGAGATATTCACTGTTATTGGGCTGGTCATTGTTTATACTCCTTTTCTGTTGAAAGAGCTTGGAAATGTATGGATGTACATGATACTACACAGGTTTGTATTAGTATTTCTAATTCTATTTCAGGACTACATTTGTATCTCCTTTACACTGTGAATTCTGGTTATTGAGGTATAGAAGATGATAGAATTAAGATATCCCATAATTACTCATTTGCTTTATCCCCCATTACATATTCAAAAATTCCAATATATCAATACCAGTACTATCATTACAAATTATGATTACTGAAAATAGTTGAAAAAATTGGGGGGAAGCATATTGTATTCCAATTCTCTTCCCACTCCCCTTTCAATGGTTCATCCATATTCACATTTGTCAGAGCATACCTTTGACAACTTATACCTTCTCTTCTTTAACTTTCATTTAGACTTGGTACTATAAATAAGCACATATTTAATGCCGATGAACTTGTCCAATGACATTACCTTTCAAGTCATCTTGGTTTTCTGAATCTTGTTCTTGAGAGCATTCTTTGGGAAATATATATGGGAACAATATTCTTTGAGTTCTTTCATGTTAACAGTTTGGTACCTGATGGTTATTTTTTTTTTTAATGTTTATTTCTTTTTGAGAGAGAGAGAACAGAGACACAGAATATGAAGCAGGTTCCAGGCCCTGAGCTGTCAGCAGAGCCTGACACGGGGCTCAAACCCACGAACTATGAGATCATGACCTGAGCCGAAGTTGAATGCTTAACCTACTGAGCCACCCAGGATCCCTCCTTATGGTCATTTTTGCTGGATATGAAATCCTTAGTTTACATTTTCTTTTCCACTTTGTATGTTACTCCATCTTGCATAAAGTGTTGCTGTTTAAAAGTCTAATGACAGTCTAGATTTTTCCCTTGCAAGTCCTTTATAAAAAAATCTTTTTTGTTTAGATAACCAATGAATTTTTTTCTTACTTTAAAGTCTAGTAATTTCACTAGGATATGAAATTTTAGTTTGCAGCTTCAAAAAAATTTTTTTTGTAATTTTAGGGGAGTTTTATTGGATTATCATTCTTAGTCTTTGTTTCCCTGAATTTGGCATTCTTATTCTGAGATTTACATTTTTTATATGTTAGAGCTTATTTATCTTTAATATTTGACACGTTTCTTCTAATCCTTTTTAAAAAAATCTCTTTAGATGCTTTAAATTTTCCCCATTTTTCACCATCTATTTTGGCATTATTTGTTTACTTGCTCTTGTGTTGCTTCTAACTTAGGCAATTTCTACAATGATCTTTTTCTCATTTCTCATTTTTTCTTTTTTTAATGTTTATTTATTTTTGAGAGAGAGAGAGAGAGAGAGAGAGAGAGAGAGAGAGAGAGAGAACATGAGTGGGTGAGAGGGAGAAGGTCAGAGACAGAGAGAGGGAGACAGAAAATCCCAAGCAGGCTCTGCAGTGTTAAAGCCCAATGTGGGCTTTTATGTGATGATCTCACATAAACCGTGAGATCATCAGCTGAGCTGAAATCAAGTGTTGGACACTTAACTGGCTGAGCCACCCAGGAAACCATTTCTAATTTTTTCTTAAATGTTTTTCTCTAACTCTTGAGTTCTATTAGTTTATGAAATAGGAAAGAAGAACTTGAAAGGATATAAAATTTTAAATTTCTTTAAAGCACAACATATGAAACATGGAGACATGTTATTATTTACTAATATGGATAATAGTTATTTGGACATCTGTTATTAGATCAATATCGATATGTTTAAAATTGCTCATGGTTAAAAAATAAAAACAAAATATTCAATATGCACACTAGAGCCTCACTTCAAAACTACATCTATCTATATTTAATTTCTTTAAAAATCCCCCAAATATTTTACCTTAAAAAGAAAACTATTTTTTTAGTAATTGTTTCTCCTTTATCTCTAGTTCTTGTAAATTTCAATGATAGATTTTTAACGACTGCAAATCAGTGTCCAAGAAAACATCAAAAGGGTAGATTTCTATTTGAATTCTGGCAAAGGCTCTTCTTTTAACTCTCACAGCAATTGAGCAATGAACTCCCCAGTAAGAAAGATTGATCCAACAAGGAGTGATATAAAGTACCACGGAACCATGGTACCTAAAGCTTGTTCCAAGGTCTAGAAAGGATTGTTTTTTAACCACTGCAGACACTGTCCCCAAATTAAGCTTTTTTTGATAACAGGGTTTTAAACAAAAGTACATTTCCCTAGCAAACTTTTTAATAAATGCTATTTGAATAGAAACTCCTCTATCTCCAAGGCTGAGGAGATTCAGTTTAGAAAGTAGGCTTGCAGATTATCAACTGAAGTCAGCATAAGGCTGTAGGTACCGTATTTTGTCACCAGTTATCATGTTTGATTTAAAAATATGTTTAAAAAGTCAGTATATTACAAGTGGACTCCATCTGCCCGCCATCTCCTGTGTCTCTCCTAACACTCTATCATTTTATTTGCATTAAAATGCACTTCTTTTCTTTTTTCTTGTCTTTTCTCTTCCTTACTTTTCTTTTCTCTTTTCTTTCTTTTTCTGGATTTGAAAATGCTAACATGTGGAATAGTCATCAATGGGAAACATATACGAGAGAATATATATTTTCCTCTTGAATAAACATATAGTATATTTTATTAGGCTTTTTATGAAAAGTGCTTTCTTAAAATTATCATATTTTAAAATTCTCTGTCCATGATTAAATCAAGTATTGCACTTAAGTATATATGGGTAATTTAAGGAACCAAAGACTTAAGTCTTGATGTAGGTTTCAGAAGGAAATCTTTTCAGTGCAGACCAAGGATGGTCTTTGAAAGCTAACCCAGTTAAAGAAGAGTCACTGAACTGGGATTCAGGTCTTGTTTCTAGGCCTCTCTTTATCTCTTGCTGCATATGTGACTATCTCTGGGTCTCAATTTACTCATCTGTGATAACAGTATCTTACATGATAGGAATTCTAATGTCTCTTCAAACTCAAAATTGAAATTCTATTTATCTCTTCAGTGTTTTAATGCCTGATGGTTAAAATAGATGTAATGCATAATCCAGCATTTTTAAATGCATTCTCACCATAAATGTATGTCTACTCTGTGCCAATCATAGCAAAGAAAAAGGCAAATAAAGATTCTTGTCCTCATAGAACTGACATTTTAATGGGGGGATAAAGACAATGACAAGTGTAGATAAATAAACTATGTGGTATAACCGAGTTTTGATGGGCTATAAGAAAAAATAAATTTGGAAGTAAATTTGGGGAGTGGGACTTCTATTTTAAAAAGACTGGTCATGGAAGACTTGACTGGGAAATTGACATTTGCACATAGGCTTGAATGAGGGAAGAGAGATGTCCATGCAGTTATCTTGGGGAAGAGCTTTCTGAACAGAGAGAACAAATACAAGACCTTCAGGTGCTTTCATAAGCTAAAACATGATAGACAATAATGTCTGTTCCGGAAATGTCCTGTGTAGGACAACGGGGGTCATTTGTGATTGTCTCTAAGAAATTGGAATGAGAGGAAGTTAACCATGATGATTAAGGGTCTGTATTTTATGTCACATGAGTAAAGTTTCAAGGAAGAGAGAACATTTATAGAAGAGGAAAACATGCCACAGAGTGGGGAGGGAGAAAGACACTAGCTACCTTAAAAATTTAAAGTATTTTCATTGAAAAAACATTTCTGTAGCTTTTCCTGTTCAAATCAAGAGGGACAGAAGTAAGAAAATTTAGTAAGTCTTTATAGAGAGTTATATGAGCCAAATATAGAGAATAGGTTTCTAATACCTAAAGTAATTGAGAAATGAGGTTGGTGCTCATCAGAAGCATTTGGAGAATTAAAAAAAGAATAAAGATGCCCAGTGCCAACTCTAGAGGTTCGGAGACTTAGTCTATGCTTGGCCAAAGGATAGTTATTTTAAAAGTATTCATTATTTTATATATTAATTTGTAAAAATATCTATAATCCTGTAAAAAAAATTCCTTGAGAATCTGAAAGCACAACAAGGTTTGGGAACCAGTTTCTTTGGGGCATAGTGAGCTTCTTACTACAGAAAATATTCAGGTAGAATGACTTCTCGCCAATAACCTCAGAAAGAAAATTCCCCATATTGGGTGAGAAGCCAGCATAGGTGGCCTCTGAGATATCTCCCAAATTTCAGATTTTATGATTTTAACACAATATGAAAATACAATAATATCAAAACTGAGGCTGCTTAAATATTTGTTTCAGAACAATTCTTCTACTCATTATTTATAAAAACTGGTTATTACAAAATCTATCCTATCATGTGGTCATATAAGCATTAAAAGGAAATTTGACTAATTTAGTATTGATTTATGATATTGTGTTTATTTATAATTGTGCACAAGTAATGGGAAGTGTCAGTGCCCATTTCTATAGATGTCTAATTGTTCTCCAATAAATAGACTGAAAAAACACCCAAACCTTCGCAAGTTAATATATGCTTATTTCCAAGTCCTTATTTGAGATACAGGACTGTTGCACTTCAATTAAGTCTGAGTACTTTAACAACAACCAAAATAGTAACAATTTTGAGGCAATTCACAAAATTTTTTGAAGATATAATCCAAGTTCTCAAGAGCCTTGAGGAAGGAAGAAATGTACGTGTGAAAATAACATAAATGTACATAAAAAGTAAATACTGAAAGGGAGGTTTAGAAAGCAGGTGTTAAAGCTCAAAGAAGGGACTTAAGAATTGGGATTCATCATGGAAGAATAAAAAAAAGTTCATAGGGGATTGGAGGCAGAATCATAGCTCTTTTGAAAGATGTGTGATGTTCTCATTTTTAAAAAGGGGAAATTGACATATTGGGGGAAGATAAGAAAGAAAAAGTTCCCTGTAATCACTTCCGACTGTAAGATTCTATTTAAAAAATTCTAATATTATTTGTAGCTGTTGGATTGGATCAATTATTGAACTTAGCTTTCCTATTGATGACTGGAAAATGGCAGAGGGGTGTATTCTTTTAAAAATATATCATCTTACAAATTATTTAGCAAGTATGGGAAGGGAACACTGATATCCATCTTTTTAAAAAATAACCAGTTATTCTGAAAGTATTGATTAGTAGTAAGTTAATAACTAGCTGTTATTAACTGGCTAATTGCTATTAATAAGCAATTAATAACTGTTTAAATTTCATTTGAATTTCTCTGTACTTGCTTGAATACACAGTAACTCATTTTACTGAATATTTCCCATTTGTATTTCTAGAATAGATCCACTTTCCAACCAGTTTTGCTCCTTGGAGGCTGACGTGTATGAACTCCATCAACAGGCTCATTGGTTCTTTGGCTTCTGGTTGGGTTTGGCCATTCATTGTGGAACATCAGCAGATCAGAGGGAAGTAGGAGAGGAAGGTTGGGGTATGTGTTCCTCTGGCTGCTTCCCTGCAGGGTTGAGGTGGGCAGAAGGTCACAGAGGGTCCCAACAAAAGATCACAGCTCCTTTTCAGGTGGCTTTTCCATCCACCTTTCTCTGACTCAAGATTCTATAACCACTCTCTACTCTGGGCCCTTTAGACCTAGGAGTTATACTGACCTTCTGTTATTATCCCCACAGTGGGAGCGACTGTTCTATCCTCTGTGTTTTCTCTATACTCAACTAACTTCTTTGTAAATGCTTCTTTTATTCAATCATGCTCAAATTGTCCAATTGGAATATGGCATTGGTCTCCCGTGGGCCCTTAACAATATGTCCATTTAGTCTCCCTACTCAACATAAGAGGTCTACATATAAGTAATCACAGGCCTGAAAGACCGAAACAGCTAATATCCAAAACTACATGAATGTGAAATTCATACTTCACAGGATAAACATTTGAGTGATTTACATTTATTTTTTCTTCTGGGAGATCCTCATTATTCTTTAGGGTATTTATTTATTTATTTATTTATTATCAGTAAATCTCTCATTAGAGATATAAACCTATCTGTGCATACAGGCTTGAGAACTGAAAATAAGCAAAAAGTTATCCTGCAAATCATTAAATAGTTGGGTATATTCCAGTTTAGAAAGCTGTATCCACAAAATGAATCATTATCATCAATAATACTTATGTTTTAAAATAAAAAATGCAGAATGGCTTTGCCAGCAGTTAAATGGATTTTGTTTTTCTACGTCAACAAGTGAATGTATAGCCTTTTTTTGTTTTGCTTTGAGAATTGATGGTCAAGAATTAAATATGATCATGATGAGGAAGAAAAGAGATTGTACAGTAAGATCTTGGAATGGCCTAGCAATTCTGTCAGTGTGTTTCAGTTGAACCAATTGTCAATGAAAATATATGATAACACTAATTCAGAGGATTAAGAAATACCCTTTACCATAGGGTATTACTCATGTAGGCTTCCTTATGTGAATTATTAATACAACCCTAAATCTTCATAGCCATTTAGAAAGTAGTAAAGCAACTCTTAAGTAAAGAACAACTTCCGTTATTATTTCTTTGACTGAAGCAGACATTACTGATCTCATGATACAAATTTGTAAATGTCACCTGAAAATCACAAAGGACAAAAGAAAAAATAGGTAAATTGGATACTGCCAAAATGAATACTTTTGTGCTTCAAAGAAAAGCATTTAGAGAATGAAAAGGCAACTTAAGTAATGGTAGAATAAAACTGAAAATCATAACTTGTATCTAGAACATATAAAGAATGCTTACAACTCGGGAATAAAGAGACAACCGGATTTTAAGGTGGGTAAAGGATCTGGACAGACAATTTTCCAAAGAATGAACACATGGAAAGATCCTCAATATTAATAGCTATCCAGGAAATGCAAATGAAAACTTCACACACAATGAAATACCACTTCACACATACTAGTGTGGTTAGAATAACAAAGTCTTATAATAACAAATAAGAAATTGTTGGCAAGGAAGTAGGAGCTTGGAACCTTCATATGCTGCTGACTGTAACGTGCTGCTGCTGCTTTGGGAAACAGTCTGGCAGTTTCTCAAATGTTTAAACACAGAGTTACCATACAATCCAGAAATTCCACTTAATTACCCAAGAGAAATTAAAACTTGTATGAATGCTTTATGAATGTTCATAGCAACATTATTCATATTAGCTGAAAAGCAGTAACAACACAAATGTCCATCAGCTGGTGAATGAATAAGCAAAAATGGTATATCCATTCAATGGAATATTACTTGGGTGTAAAAAGAAATAAAGTATTGGTACATACAACATGGGTGAGCCTTGAAAACGTCATATGAAATGAAAAAAGCCAGTCACAAAGGGCCATCATGTATGATTCCGTTTATATGAAATGTTCAGAATAGGCAAATCTATGGGCAGAGAATGTAAATTAATAGGGCTGAGAGTAGAGGAACTTCAGGCATCCGGGTGATGGCTATATGGTATGGGGCTTCTTTGTGGGGTAATGGTTTAAAATGGTTGAAAATTGAGTATGGTGGTTAATGTACAACTCTGTGAACATACAGAAAGCCTTCAGATTATACACTTTAAACAGATGAATTAACATGATATGTCAATTATATCTCAATACAGTTTTCTTTAAATAAAATAAAATGCTAAAAGTGTCCATCAGAGCATTCCAATCAAAATGCCCTTTGTTGAGCAAGAATGATTTCATAAACCACCTGCATTCTTTCACTTTGAAAATGAAGATTTTGCTATGATTATCTTTCCCGTAAGCTTCCATTCTGCCTAGTTTTATAATCATTTTGCTATTTATGTGTTTAGTGTAATATCAGGTAATGATTAAACACTGGTAAGCTGAAATATTGGGTCTCTTTGCCCTTAAATCTTTAAGTCTCATAGAACAAGTGTTCTTTACATTAATACACTGACACTATTACATCAAACTATTTAGCTAAAATAAGATACACTGAAATATAAACAATATGCCCTTTCATTTTCTATTTTAATTTTCTATTCTTTTCTATTTTTTAATGTTTATGTATTTTGAGAGA
This sequence comes from Cryptoprocta ferox, assembly GCA_028646485.1. Lineage (NCBI taxonomy): Eukaryota > Metazoa > Chordata > Mammalia > Carnivora > Eupleridae > Cryptoprocta > Cryptoprocta ferox. The sequence goes on along the minus strand of CM053573.1, from coordinate 128,507,939 downwards.
GACAGAGAGAGAGAGAGAGAGCGCAAGCACAAATGGAGTGAGGGGCAGAGAGAGAGAGGAGAGAGAGACTCCCAAGCAGCCTCCTTGCTGTCAGCACAGAGCCCAAAGCGGGACTCAGTCTCACAAATCGTGAGATCATGACCTGAGCCGAAATCAAGAGTTGGCCACTTAACTGACTGAGACACCCAGGTGCCCCTATATTGGGTATTTTCATAGCAAAAGAAGAGTCTCAAGTAAAAAGTAGTCATTTTCATGATCAAATGTTTCCCTTAAGTCCATTCATGTTCATTTTCTTCCATAAGCATGAACTAATTAGTCTGCACTGGGCAGGGGAGAGCGGGGGGCGGGGAGGGCGGTGCTAAGTTGAGAGTCACCTTTTGTTGAATAGAAGTTTAACCTTGTGTAAGGAGGGAATGCATATTTGACCCCTTATTAACAGAAGACATGCTGGGTGGTTGACATATGGTATTAAGTCCTCACAACAATCCTATATTGCAGGTTTCATCATTACCATTTAATAGAGGAAAAATCTGAACTTAGGGAAGGTGAACACTGCTGAAGTCAGAGAGATGATTTTATGAATAGGGATCGGAATACTTTTCCTTCTCTAAAGCTCATTCTCTTTCTCTACTAGTGTGTTTTATGTCTTCTGCCTGCTGTGGCAGAGCACGTGGATTCCCTGGGTAGGCTTTGCCGCAATGTCTTTCTGGGTCAGGCAGATTTCTGAAATGAGAAAACATTCTAACTCTTACCTACAAACCTTTTCAGAAATGGAGCATTTGACTTACACAGCCCATGTCCCCCACGGTGACATTTTGTCGTTATTTTTAAACAATTTCCTTAGAATTGCACTATTTCTTTGTCTGCTGTAGAGCAATGACAATGTTTTCAAAAGCGTTCTAATATTAGCAGCTGCCCTACATCTTTTAAACTCTTCACTGTTCTGTGAATGTAGGTTATTACCAACATTATTCCCATTTCTGATTTTTGTTCTGTATTTAGCCAGCTGATTATGAAATCTACACATCAGTGAACAATGTCTTTATATCTTAAATGTCTGGGCAAATATCAGATTGGGGTTGTCACTGTGTTCTCAAACTTTACACGACACTTGACATGCCTCACATATATCAGGTATTGCCCTTTTTATTAAAGAGTTATTATTATGCAGCATGTCCCATGTTCATGATCAATTCTTCTCTTGTTTACTCAGAACAAGGAAAAGAATAAATGAAGAATAAAACAATCAAATGATCACATGGGTGAGTGGCAGGATACAGGTGAAGTGGAAAAACTAGGCTTGGATTTCAAAAGACAGATTTTTTTTGGCTATATAAACAACATTACTTTATAAGAGATATGAGGGGAAAAAAAACAAGTAGGAGGTCGGAAGAAAAATAATTTTACACTTTGAAGCCAATTTGTATTTTCATTCTGCCTGTCTTAGTGGGTTTTAATGCACTACCCAAAGAGTCTAGACTATAAATTAAATTATGCGCAAAGGATAAGATTTTTCTAACTTAAGGTTCAACCATGAAGAAATCAGATATTTTCCTATAAGGAAAAACTGATTCTTTAGAGAAAGATAATTGAACCATTGATATTTTATCTTGCCCTTTTTATTTCAATATATGGCAAGATAAAAAGATTTATATCATCACACTAGAAAATCAATCATGAATAGCAACTCACTCTGGGGAAATATTTTGTTTTTCTTTTTTTAAATTTTTATTTATTTATTATTTTAAAAAAATTTATATAATTTAATTTCATTTTTTTAAATTTATAGTTTATTGTCAAGTTGGTTTCCATATAACACCCAGTGCTCTTCCCCACAAATGTCCTCCACCATGACCATCACCCTTTCCCCCTTCCCCTTTCTCTCTCCCCCTTCCACCCTCAGTTTGTTTTCAGTATTTAAGAGTCTCTCGCTTTGTCTCAGAGGACCATGGGGAGGGGAAGGAGGAATATTTTGTTTTTCAAGTGGTTATCTATTTTGGCGTGTCTACCACTGGTTCACACTGTCAAAGGATAGCTGTGATTTGGAAAACTATGCACATTCCAAAAGGTGAAGATAGGGGTGCCTGGGTGGCTCAGTCGGTTAAGCGTCTGACTTCGGCTCCAGTCATGATCTCACAGTCCGTGGGTTTGAGCCCCGCGTCAGGCTCTGTACTGACAGCTCAGAGCCTGGAGCCTGCTTCAGATTCTGTGTCTCCCTCTCTCTCTCTGCCCCTCCTCCACTGACACTCTGTCTCTCTCAAAAATAAATAAACATTAAAAAAAACAGGTGAAGATATAAATACATATTTCCCCAGAATAATTATTAGCTTTAGTATTTGAGGTAAGATATTGGTCAATCGGTTCTTAAAACCATCAAATGATCTCAAATGTGAGGGAAAAGAATTCAAACAGTATTAATTGGTGCTTTTAGCCAAGAACAATATTTGAAAAGAAACTGTTCAATAGAAAGTTTTCCTACAGGGTATTTAGGGTTTTTGTTCTTGTTTTTGTTGTTGTTGTTGTATTTAACAAGGCGTTATTTAGGAGATCCAGTGTATGGCCAAGTTCTTGTGATTTAAGGAGTTTCAATCCGATTAGTTTTCCATTCCTATATTGTTAGTCTGCCCTTTGTCCCTCCCACATCTTGTTGGCAACAAACTTACTTCCAGAGAAAAGTGGGCGCAGAAGGAGAGAGAGCAGTAAGTCACAAATCTTCACTAAGCTGAAGATACACCGGTTAAGAGAAACCTCTGGACTTTTATGACAAACTCCACAGTTTTCCATTGTTAGAGATCATTGGAAACTGATATGATACTATGATTTCATTTTCCAAAATCTCCTCAGTGTCAATAACTGTTACATTTTTCGCTAAGATCTCATCAGATAATCTTAGTCCTAGAAAGGGATTCCATCACACTGTCTGTGCCTGTCCGTATGCCCTCGCCCTAGGTCTGTCCTGCAGGTCACCAAAGACGCGTCCAGGTCTTCCTGCATATTTTTGTCTGAAGAACCTTTCTAGTCTCCTCTGCAGGAGGCCTGCAGGAAGAGCCAGGGGGTCAATCTCTCAGGAAGCACCCTCAATTCCACTTTTCCTTGCCTTATGGTGGACCAGTTGTACATTGTCCTACATACTCTGTCAGTGGGCCCCAGGAGGATTGAGCCCCAATTGCCCACAGAGTTATTTATCTGATTAACACACCTTTATTTATGTGCTTGCCTTCCTCTTCTGCCTTACTTCTCTATCCTTTATAGTGCTTCCCGGACCACCTCCCAAATAAAGTTTTTGCCTCCAAATTGTCTCGAATGTTTTTCATTAAAAATTTTTGGGGAGGGCACCAAAATTAGTAAAGTGATTTCAGATATTACCTTCTCTATTTATATGAAATGGCTGGAAAAGGCAAAAAATAGGTAAGTGGTTACCTAGGGCTAGATGTGGGAACAGGGATTAATCATAAATGGCTATGAGAGGTCTTACTGCGGGGGGCAGGTAAAAGTATTCTAAAACTGATATGGTGATGGCTGAACCGTTCAATAAAGTTACTAAAAATCATTGAATTATACACTTGGAATGGGGGAGTTTTATGATATGCAAAGTATACGTTAATAAAGTTGCTAAAAGTTACCTTATTTTACGTGGATAGATGGTAAGATCCAGAGAGGTAAAGTGCTCAAAGTGACACAGCAAATACACGTCAGAGAAAAGAAGAGCATTTCAAGCCATTTGATTATTCTGAGAAATAGCATTCCTCTTTAGATTAATTACCTTGCTTGAACCCATTAAAAATTAAAATACATGGAAAAAGTGAAAAGGCACCAGTTATACCAAGTATTAGTACATTAATCATGCTAATTAATATAATTATCATTTGGTTAGTGCTTACTTTATGCTAAATGATTTGCCTGCACTATCTCAATTTCACAATGGGCCATAAGGTAGGCATAGTTATTATCCTCTTCTCACACGTGGAGAAATAGCACATGAGAGAGAGTAAGTAACCTGTCAATGGTCACATAACTCACATGAGGCTTAGTGGGAATTCATCCATGTTGGTCTGACATCAGAGCACATGCCTGTAATTACTATATTATACTGCCTTTGCTGGTAACTAGAATTTATAGCTCTTACCACTCCAGCATGACCAACGAAAGAGAAAACTCCATACCTCACTGTTGAGTTTATTTATTTGCTGCTTGGTCTCCTCTGCTTTGATGAAGAGAACAGCAGCTCCAATCTCTGAGTCTGAAAAATGTAACACACACAGAGTGGGTCCTTTAGTAATAAACTTCATATATGAGGATTGAGGCAGTTGAAATGGGGAAGAAAACCTAAGCTACTACCTTTAATTCTTCCTGATGCCTGTGCACTGTAGGTTCTGTCTCCCTGAGATTGAACATGCTTCTAGTAATCCTCTGGGTCGTGCCTCATACACTCCTTGAAACTGGGCACGTATCATGGTGGGGACTGTGACCACACTGATTCGATGTGTCCCTGGCAAATCATCACCATATTCCAAGAAGACACATTTCCTCTTTTTTGACCATTCTCTAAAATATATCAGAGCCAATGACTAAACCATAGAAAAGGGATGTTCTGTTCCTCCTCCTCTTGTTTCCCCCCAAATATTGATTCCTGTGTCCATTAGAGCATCAACCCCCCCTCCTTCCCCCACCCCCTTCTGTGTCAGGTGCAAAACTCCACTCTCCACTGCAGGTTTCCTATCTCTTCCTACTTTGCTCTAAAAGATAATTTCTCCCATTTCCTGGTTTTCTTATCTCCACTTTTTTTTTTTTTAAGCCTTGCTCTTCCAAATACATTTATTTCTGTCAGGGACAAAAGTACAGATAAATTGCTGCTAGCTGGAGTGGAAAGGATATATATATTTCATTTATACTTATTAGGTATATAAAATGATATGGCCATCCTAATATCCTAATTCTGGTAAATTATGGCAGAAAATTTGTTGTGGAAGAAAAAAGTCACGAAAACAATCCAAAGTAGCAGAGTAGTAAGAGCTCATTTTGCAAAGAATTTTGCAAAGTTAATCTATTAATTCAATGAATAGTTAGAGAACATATACAGTAGGCTAAGCCTCCTTTAGAGAAGAGGACAGTGAATGAAGAAATTATAATCGACCCTCATGGAGTTTAGAATCTAGCTGGGAAAAGAGACATTGAAAAGGCAATTAGGCAACAGGTTTGAATTTCACATTAAGGGCAAAAGGAAGCCCTGTCAGGGTTTTAAGCATAGGATCAGAGTTATAACAATAAATTTGTATTTATTCTCTGTATGGAGAGCAGTGTGAGACCAGAGGAGAGACTCTAGTAGCAAAGCAGGCAAGAGAGAGATATGGCAAGGAAAAATATGGTGGCATTAAGGATACAAAATCTTAGAATCGAGGGATATTTACGAGATAGAGAAAAGAAAATCTGTTGCTTGAGTGCATGAGTATTGGGGTACATATTGGGAAGAGGAGACGAGGAGGCTAAAAAGGTGGTGGGCGCAGAAATAGGTGGATAGACATGGTGAGGTTCTGTGCATCATCACCAGGTCTAGGTGAGTCAGTAAGGAAAACTTCCAGTTGGGACCTGCCATCAACTTTCACAGCAAACAGATCAGTGTGACTATAACTATGATTTCCGTGCCTCTTTCCCCAGAGTAATATCAGCACATGTAAGTCAAGTGAATGAATGAATTAGGATTGTTGACTGATATCTGCACTCCTTCTTTCCCTGTCTTCTGTCCCCATGCACACCTCCCTGCCCACAGTCCCCCCTCCCCCCCACAGCAAGGAGGCTTACAAGGACCCGTCCATTTCCCTAGATGATGATGAGTGCCAGGAAGAAGGATTGTTGACTGAGATGGAATACTGGAATTCTACCAAAAGGAGATACACACACACACCCAGGACTGTACATTCAAAAGTCTTTATTGGGCTTGGCTTTGTTCATGGAGGGATTCACTAATTAGTAATAGATCCTGACACAAGGATCTCAGAGCTGAGTGGGAAGGGGAGGACAGAGCTGGCAGGGACTGCTGCCCTTTCATCTTAGAGTTTGCTGGTAATTGTTTTGGATAGCCTATGCTTGTTCATTATTCTCTCTTTATTAACCACAGGTGTGTCTTCTTTACAATTCCTTTGTCATTTCTGGCCTTCATTATGTTGGCAGATTCCTTTTTATGGGCAATGAACTCAGGAAGGCAAGGGAGAGAGAGGAGTCTGGCTTAGGTTTGGGGGTACCCTTACAGTAATCTACCATCACTAGAGCGTAAGTGCTTCATACAGGTCTCCCTCAGTTCCAACCTTCATACATCCTTCTGAAGTTGTTTTATCCTTTGACAAAATGCAAATACAGGATTTCTCATCAATAAGTTGGTTAAATGTAACCAATGTTTTTACAGTGTACAACCAACACAGCTTTTCCTCTGGGTAATGTTGTTTTTGTGCACTAATCTACATTTATCGTAAGAAAACATGGTCACCCTTTAATGAATAGCAGAAATTTGAGTCTCCTGACACACCATTTACCTGGGCTGGTAAATGGCAGGGCCTCTAGGCTGGACAGAGGAACAATTACAAATGATATCTTGGAGATGGCATAGACTCAAACCAAATTTTTCCCTGGCACGGGTAAAGTTCTATCATGTGGAAAATACTCAGAGAATGGGAAGGTAAAAAAGGGTCAATGCCAAACATTACAAGTTGAAAGGAAATATCACCCCTTGACAGAAGGCTACATATAGAGCTTACCTCCTAGAGGAGGAGAAACTCTGGGCTCTGGCCTGATGCGTTCAGACCCAAAGTCAAAAGTCTGGCTTTCCTCACTGCTGTTTCCATCTTCAATTCCATCAACAATCCTGTTTAAAATAGAGGAAATTTGTTAGTTGTGCATTTATATTTATAGGTTCCAGTATTTCTAGAAGACTTAAAAATATTGTATTGGTTTCTAAATTCTGCAGACTCTAAAGCTGTGCTATCCAATATGGTAGCCATTAGCCTTATATGGCTATTGAGCACCTGAAATGTAGCTCATGCAAGTTGAGATGTGCTGTAAGCGTAAAATGCACATTGGATTTTGAAGATTTTGGGTAAAAAATGCAAATGGTTTTATTAGTAAAGTTTTAATATTATTTACATTTGAAATTATATTTGGGCCATATTGAGTCAAATAAAATATATTATTAAAATTAATTTCACTTGTGTATGTGGGTTTTTGTGTTTTGTTTGCTTTTTAAAAATGTGGCTGTTAGAAAATTTAAAGTTACATATGTGCCTCATAATTTTAGCTCACATTATATTTCTATTGGACAGAAATGCTGTAGAATTTTTATTTATTCTTAGATTCAACACCTTAAGCTGCTGAAGTCCTCTTATCTGAATTCATATTAAACCACCACTCCATCCAGAATTAAAATCTTTTAACCTAATGATTATAGCATCACACATACAACTTTGATGAAACCTTTACTCTGAACCTGGACAAAACTCTGAAGTAAGAGTTAAAGAATTACAAATAAATGACTATTAGGACCTTGGCTAGTTTTCTTTCTTTGCTAAATACTAGCCAATGTGCTCATTATTTAAAAAAATATAAGCCTATTGTAGAAAATATAAACATAAAAGTAACAAAAATGAGAAAATAAAAATCACCTTTAATCTACAACTATTGTTAGCATTTTGATCTATGTCCTCAAAATCTTTCTCTATATATAAAAGAAAAAAATGTTCTTCTTATAAGTACAGAATAAACCTTTCTTTTTCAGCTCTGATATATTCCCCCCTACTTAAAATCTATTTTTTCCTATTAAAAATTTAAGAAGGAGAAGAGTAAGGCATTGTTTTCAAATTACCATCGTCAACTGAATTCCTGAATCTCTAGTGTTTACCTACTTTTCCACAGTCTGTTTTGCTTATTTTTTTAAAAAAATTCTCTCTCAATGGATAAATTGTGTTCTTCAAAAGAATAGCTAACAATATTTAGAAATATCATTTGCTTTACAAGTAGAAAAATAGAATTTGAAGACAGATTTCCAAACTTAATCTCTGAGAGTTTGGACAAAATAGTATAGATAACATGAACTACTTTACAGGACTCCTGAGAAGACTAAATGCGATGCAAATGTAATATTACCTAGCAGAGGACATAGAACATAGGAAGCATTCAATATTTTTTTCTTGCTTCTATTTATTATCAGCTATGATGTGAATTTTTACTATTGCTTTTATGTTCTATAGACCACTTCCTTCACATTTTCTGGGTCAGGATTTTTCACCCTCTCAATCATCTTTAGTTCATCCTAAAGTTAATTTTTAAAATTAAAATAGATGCAATGTTACTTATGGAAGAGGCCAGAAATAAAACTAAGCTTAAGTTATCCACAATGACAAAGAAAATAGTATCGAAAATGAACATCAACACTTAAATAGAGCTAAATGGATGAAGGGAGTGAAGAAGGGCTTCTGAACATTTAATGGACCCTTTTGAGAATATAACTAAAACTATCCTCATACTGTACACACCTCCACGTAGAGGCAAAATTTACACACAAAATTCAAGAAAGCGGAAGAACCCAGGCTAGGCACCTGTGTGGTTGAAAGGCCCGGAAGGCTGAATAATTTACTAGCTAGGTACTAGTTTCAATAAAAGGCAGCCATTTTTACCTAGGAAAGAATTATATGATGTGATTCTTACCTTGGACTGAGGTCTGGGGGTCCAGAACTATTCAAAGCTGAAAGTTGCAATTTCAAGTTTCTCTCTTTCCTTTTACCATGGTTAGGGGGGTCAGTTTCCTGTTTGTTTTTTGGGGAGTTTGAACTGGAGACTCTGATAGGTGAGTGAAACGGCACTGTTCCCGAGGCCAGCTGCTTCAAGCTTAAGCCCAGATAGCTTTTACTGCTTCCAACCTTCTTGCTGCGTGAAGAGGACGATCCCCTTGTGTAGATGGGAGAGAGGGAGGCCGTCTCTTCTTCCTCCCCTTCCTCCTCCTCTTCCTCATCTTCCACAATGGACGGGAGTCTTTTGTTGATGCTGCCATTTCCCTTGGGCTCTGACTAAATCAGTGGATAACATAGATTAGTACAGATTGCCAAGGCCGCTTGAGAGGAATATCATTCATGCTGGTGGTCCCATCTAAACAAAGTCAAATATTTTAGAAACTTATTTCTTATTAAAACTTAAGACTTCACAGATTTTGCTATTATATATTCAGGGGTTCCATGTCTCCCCATTTCTGATATTCCCCAGGTTTACCCTCTCTGCTATCCTGGTGTTATTCAGCTAATGCATCTCTTGGTCTTTTTAAACTGTCTTGATGGGAAGCTGTGTGAAGGGTGCATTTTACCAGCTTTGCATCTAGTTTTAATTAGCCTGTCATCTGTAATAGTATCTGTAATAGCATAGGATGGCACGCTGTTAGGAGTAAGGAAATTTTCCAACTTTACTGGAAGGTCTTGGGCCTTGTTAGTTTAAAGTTATAGGGTCTTTGATGGAACTTTATATGGAGGTCAATCAAAAAAGTATATTATCTTTGAAAATAAAAATCTTCCTATTTTGGATCACATAGCTGGAATAAGATCCGCAGCATCCGCAGCTACTCTGCTTCCTTCTCTCTTTATCCTCAGATGTCAGTTGGCAGGACATGGAGCAAACCATTTGGTCTGCTCCCCTTGAGAACCTTGGGAAAGGAAGGAGAAGTCTTGCTAACCCCCGTATTCGACTCTAGTTCCATCTATGTTGTTGGAAATGGCAAGATTTCATTCTTTTTGATGGTTTGGTAATATTCCATTGTGTATGTATATATGCACACATCTATCTATCTATCTATCTATACATATGTGTATATATATACATATCTTCTTTATCCATTCATCAGTAGGTAGACATTTGGGCTCTTTCCATAATTAGGCTATTGTTGATAATGCTGCTATAAACATTGGGGTGCATGTGCCCCTTTGAATCTGTATTTTTGTATCCTTTAGATAAATATTTCATTGTGCAATTGTTGGATCATAGGGTAGTTCTATTTTTAGGATGGAACTATAGTGTATTATGCTAAGTGAAATAAGTCAGTCAGAGAAAGACAAATGACAAATACCATAAGATTTCACCTATACGTGGAATTTAAGAAACAAAACAGATGAACAGAGGAGAAAGGAAGGAAAAACAAAATAAGATAAAAACAGAGAGGAGGCAAACCATAAGAAACTCTTAACTATGGAGAATAAAATGAGGGTTGCTGGAGGGGAGGTGGGTGGGGTGATGGGCTAAATGGGTGATGGGGATTAAGGAGGGCACTTGTTAGGATGATCACTGGGTGTTGTATGTAAGTGATGAATCACTAAATTCTACTCCTGAAACCAATACCACACTATATGTTAACCAACTTGAATTTAAATTAAATTTTGGAAGAAAAAAACCCCATCTTAGACTCTTGACTAAGAAGAAGCAAGGGAGAGGATGGATAATGACATTGGAGATAATGATGGCAGGGCAGGGAGGGACAACAGCAAAGGCTAAGCTAGTAGCCCTCAATGGAGTCACTAGAAGAGTGGGCGTTTCTTTGCTCTGCCCCAGACATGGTGTCCCTGCTTCAAAGGGTCAGTTCATTTTGCGTGTGTGTGTGTGCATTTTTTTTGGAGGATACAATAGCTTCTACCTAGTCATCAATAATTTCTAATAGAAATAAGATAACTGAAAAGATCTAAGTGTGCTATTTAAATCTCATGAGATGTCATGATTATTGCTTCATATTAATAAACAGTTGGTATTGGTATCTATTGATTTTCCTGTAACCATTATAATGATAGAAACAAAAACAAAAAATGAACTTGAACATGTGGTGACTTTAACAAGCAATAGCCCATTCAGTTTAAAACTGACCAAGCTAAGCAAAATAGTTTACTCATAAAACTTTCTTATATTTTAATCTTAATGGTTCAAAATTTCTTGAGGAAATGGCATTATTAGACTCATCTTTCCACTAGATATGATTATTTTAATGAATGGTAAAGCCATTAGTTCTTTAATGGCATAGTCATGGTTTTGCTTTTGTTTGTTTTTGGTTTTCACATCATTTTAAAATTCTGTGCTTTTAACTAAAGTTGGACCCACACAGAACGGCAGGGGAACATTTGTTTAGTAGCACCGTAGAATAGAAAAATTAGCTCGGCCAGTTAAAGACACAACAGGGCCAACTTATCAAAGAAATGAAGAACAATGAGTGAATTCTTTAATTGAACTTCTGTTTACATTTATATTGGCAATTTAATCATTCCTTTGGTTCAAGGAGGCTCCACTGGTCCCGATATAATTCTCTAATAATCTATAGTGTTTGTACTTCTACAAGTTTGTTTGCATTTCATACTTCCATTTTATCATGGAGACTTGGAACTTTGGGCAAGTTCCTTAAATACTGACGCTTGTGATCAAGGCGGCCAACATTAATTAATCACAAGCCAACCAAGAATTAATTATTCCCCCTGCCATTATTACAGACAGGACCCAAATTTATTAGATTATTAAACACCCAGCCCCACAGGCAGCCTCCATGCAGGAGTGCCAGTTCCTTTCCTCAGGCCATCCATACAGAAGAGCTTGCTTCCCTTGTGCATCTGGATTCACCCATGTATACACTGCCATAAATTCGAACCAACCACAGATTTCTTCCTTCTCTTCTGACCCACCCCTTCATTTCCTTCCGACAAATGCTTCCATGAGGGCAATGAGGTTTTATTTCCCCTATAGTCAAAGGAATCTCTAATTTAGCTCATGACAGTCTTTTGGGATAGTCATTTCAAACTCACAGTTGACTAGATTCAGTCAAACCTGCCATGACTACGGGGGGAAACAGAATAAAGACTAATAGTTGAATGCATGAATTTTCGGTCACCACAGTCTTAGAAGTATGGAGACTTCTGCCTGTAACGGTGGTCAAGTAACATCATTTCAATCATTTAAATTCTTGTTTTCCTTGTCTGTAAATTGGGAATGGTATGAGGAATAGATATTAGGTAATGGAAGTTAAAACACTTAGCAATGTGCACTGAGAGCACTTAAAATAGATGCTTGCCCTTGATGATGATGATGATGATGATGATGATGATGATGATGATGAAAATGGAAACATTTGCCTCAGGGCAGGTGCTACAAAGAGTGCTGGTTACCTCTTTTTATATAATCTCCCCTTCTTTGCTACTCAGTGGAATTCTTAGCAATGTACCTTGCCCAAAGATCACCTTTCTCAGCTTCCTTTGCCACTTGGTTTGGCCGTGAGGTTAAGTTTTGAGGTGGTAGCAGGACAGATTAAAAGGAGCTTCCAGGAAGACTTCTAGAAAGAGGGAAGCCTGTATCCTACTCTTTAGTGTTTGTTTGTTTTTAGTTTCTAGTCTGGAATATTGATACAATGGATAGATCTCCAGCAGCCATCTTACAGAATGAGGAGATCTTCAAAAAGGAAGCCATGTGTTGAGGATAAATGAAGCCGAAAGAAGAAAGCTCAGGACCCTGTTGACACAGTTATATCACCCACCTCTGGTCTTGTTTATGAGAGAGAAATAAATATCTATTGCCTTGAAGCTGTTATGCTGGTGATTTTGATACTGTAAATGAACTTAAGCCTAAATTATACAGAAGAATTTTTTTGACAGTTAAAGATGTTGTGTTCTTAGAAGGGATGTTCATTTTCACTGTGCTATGAAGGAGTGAGGTATTTGAATGGAAAATCCAAAAGAAGGCAGAATTTCTCTTCATGGGAAAGAGAATATAGGAATGGTTTGGGGACAGGCGGTAAAGTAGAGAGGCAAGGCTGCCTGTTGAGAAGAGTTGAAATATAACGGCCATTTTGCCAACTCCTGAGGAGGGATTTTGTAGAGATGAGAAAGAAGACAACTAGTGCCAGAGAGAAATTCAGTTGAATGCTCTGAGATATTTTAAGGGCTTTTAAGAAGTTTCTCAATAGTATTAAAATTAAACCCTGTCCGTGCCCCAGCTATCTTCAGTAAATTATCAATGTCTTTGATGTGTGTTATGTGATTGGATTTGTGTTTCTCTTTATGTACATATTTCTTGTGTGTACACACACGTGAAAGATGTTGGGTTCTGCTTCAAGGAGAGTACAGGGCAAAAAAAGGAGCTATTTCTAGGTTCCTGTCACAGTATCATTGGTAGTAAAAGTCTAGCTAATAAATCTGATAAATCACTTTCTTGGGAAAGTTTTCTGTGAAATTGGAGGATTCTAAAAAATTGGCATTATCTTAAGAGCTCAGGTGAAATCCCCTCCAGCGTATCTGAGCCATTTTTTTAATATTATGGATAATCATGTTGTACCATCAATTGGAAGCTTACAAGAAAACATCTATTAAGTTTGAATATAATAAATGTACTTCCAAGATCAATACCTCAGGACTTTGCTACTTTTGGCAAGGTAGTTCTGATGATGGCTACTTTTCAACAACAATAAAACCCTTAAATAGATGAGTTTCAATACTTCTCTGTTCCAAACTCCAGAAAGTCAGTCAGTACGTTTCAATGGGAAGCATTTTAGGGAAAGTAGAAAATAAACACATAAAACCCTGAAGTGGGAGAAAGATTTATAGGAACTCCTACAGATTTTAGATAAAGATTCTGCTCTTTGGCAAAAGCCATACCTGTGAGACTGTAGATTTGTTCGATAATCTTGATATCACCTGAAAGAACAAACAAATAGAAGTTGTAACAATCATTTAAACCTTCCCAGGGGGGTTGGGACTGGGTAAAATATAGGAAGCAGGGGAGAGACAATATGGGGGCGGTTAATCCACCAGGGTAGGGCCACAGAAGGAAAAATACCTCCTAAAAGATGCAGAAAATGGCTCCCTCATCCCAGCCTGTAGGAGCTCTCCTGACCAGTGTATGAACTATGAAAAGGAAGGAGCAAATTGAATGTCACACCTAGGAGATAATGATCAAACTAGTGGCTCTATTGGTTATATTTTCCATTTTGATGCCTTATTTGCTCCCCTTTTGTTTTCCATCTCCCTTTTTCCCCTCTTTCCTGCCTTTCTGCTATACTCTTGCTTTTTCTATGATTTTTCTTTCTGGCACTGTAAAAACGGAAACCCACGGAATCTCTTCTTATTTAATCTCATTTCTTTGCATTTATCCACCTCCCTTTCTTATTTGAATACAGGTGGGGGTGATGTCTCCTTTCTGTCCCATGTGTTTTCCTCACCATCATGCTCCTTGTGGACTAAGATTAAGTTCACTGGGGATCCCAATCTCCTATCGATTGAATTTAAGGTCCCAGTGATTGTAAAAAGAAAAAAAAAAAGCTGCCAAACAAATTGTGACATGCCATCAATTATGAGACAAATCTCAATTTCAGAGATGCTAAAATGCAAAAAACAAATACGTATTGTAGAATCGCTTAAGCTGGGTTTCAGAAAACATCTTACATGAGATCAGACTACAGTACTGTGGAGTCCATCCACAAAACATGCAGTTTTCCATGAAGGACAAAGAAACTCTGGAACTTATGATACATCCTGGAAACATGCTTCAGGTCTCTTCCACATTGTTTTCTGCTCAAATACACTTCTTTCATTTTAAAGTGGTAATAGATGCTATAAATTAGCATAATTGTATTCACATGAAAAAAAACTTTTACACTCAAAAATGATCTGCCTAGTAAGTGAGACATATTTAGTAATTCTGTCAACTCTCACTGTGGTTTCCCCCCACCCCCAGATGATTAGGGAAATAGATGTGTTATTATTTATACAAATGCTGGCATCATTATTGCTGTGCAAATATATGTTTCATCAATGTTTAATTTTATCAAAGAAGTCAACCCATTCTACATCTGCTTAGTTGCCTAAATATGCATTAATCAGAAGCATTGTAGACATAAGTTTTGTAATAATTCCCTGAATGGTGGCAAATAAAACAGCTGAATAATTAAAAATGTGAAAAATAAAATTACAGTGCTGTTGCTATGGTGGTAGACTGTATTTCTAAGGAGCTCCCAGGCAACACTGATGCTACTGGCCCATGGGGCACACATTGAATAGCAAGATCTCATAACCGAATCACTGCTATTATCATCCTATCACCTATTAATTCATTAAGTGTTCGCTCTGTGACAGACACCCTGACAAATGCTCACAGCCATCATGTCCATTAATTTTTACTGTAATCCTCTGAGGAAAGAAGTACACATCATATAGCCAGCACTGCTGTGATAGGCTCTCTGAATAAGTTATTTCATTTGCATACAGCGTTAATCACATATATTTGAAAAGAGTTCTATGATACATTAATTCTATTGACTAACCTTTCACGCTGATCCAGATTCTGCCAATTGCGGAGAATATTAGTTTAATGGAACGCCAGGGTTTTAAAGCTAGAAGTCACCCTAAAGAGTGGCTGCTACAATGGTTTGTAACCTGGCAGACAGTAGAATGCTTGAGCACCGTTCCTAAATAAATCAGATTCCAGAGCACCAACTCCAGAGAGTCTCTTCCAGTTGGTGGTAGGTGGGGCCAGGTCTTCAGCTCAGGGTTGAAACCACTGAGTTAGTCCAGCTCTCCACCTAGATATGTGGAAGTGGCTGTCTGGGAAGATGACATGATTTGCCCAATTCACGCATCAGGTTAGTGCTCTGGCAGAACCCTACCAGACGCCAGGTTCCCTGACTCTTGGTGTACCTAATGCGGAATTCAAAGTAGTCTCAGGTGCCTTCCCAGCAGTTAACGCTGTTACTTGAGCTGAAGGACTAAATTACTCACATATGGTGGAACTGAATCTAGCACAAGGTTTGATGACTGACACAAAGCAGGCCCCAAATCTTGTGATACTAAGTTACCCAAGCACCTCATTAGGCTTTTCTGGGTTATAGATCTCTCAGGAAAGAAGATGAAGTCTAGGCATTCTATCCCAAGGGGGAAAAATGCAGATACAACCTTTGAATAAATAATGTTTATCGATCTCATTTTCTTGTTCTGGTAACTGGAAGACTCAAAGGTTTTGAAAGTTTCGAAGAAGACAGTCTTCTCCAATTTGAGTCCCTCCCACATGAACTTTTAATACATTTTAGACAGGAGGAGAACTGCTGGTAATCTCTGATGGGGATGATTAAAAAATAACAAGACTGAAGGAATAGAGGTTGGGATGATAAAATGTTGTAAATCAGAAGTAAAATAAGGAATGGGGCCTTGCAATGAAGTCAAGGCTGATGGTCAGCCCACTCAGATCCTAGAATTGTACCTTCACTTTGACAGGACAGAAAAAGCCAACTGTGGGCAAGAAGGACTGAGGACACGTCTTGGCACAACATTATCATGAATGGAAGTAAGGCTTTATAACCTTACAGACTAGGAAAGAAACACATTCTCAGGGATGTGGAGTTGGTTTCAAAAGTTCCTGCATAGCTTCTCCTTTTACTCCCCTGTCCTAACCACTTAACTTACTCTACCACTCTGTAAGTCCAGTGGGAACTAAGAGAGAAGACTCTTAACATCCAAAAAACACCGCTCTTTGGCATGGAGAACCACAAGAAGGAAAATAGTCTCTTATTACTCAGACAATCTGCTATGAAAAAGCAAAACAAATTTGCAATCTTCTTTAAAAAGAAAAGTGTAAGGAAGCCTTCAAAATTATACTATTGAGTTTGAATTGCAAATAGATATCAAACATACTAAAATTAATGGTGATTTTAGATGTGAAAAATGCCATTGTGTTCTTTAAGGTTGTCTATTTTACTGAATGAAGATATTCTATAAGAGTTTTCTTTTTTTATTAATAAGTTCTTTTATGAAAAAATTTTTTTTAGTTTTTTTTTTATCACTGAGAAACAGAGACAGAGCGTGAGCATAGGAGGGGCAGAGAGAGGGGGGAAATACAGAATTTGAAACAGGCTCCAGGGTCTGAGCTGTCAGCACAGAGCCCGATGTGGGGCTTGAACTCACGAGCGGTGAGATCATGACCTGAGCCAAAGTTGGATGGATGCTCAACCGACTGAGCCACCCAGGCGCCCCTCTATAAGAGTTTACATAGGCTCATACCTGACCTTGGCCATCCAACTTATCTTTTCCTTAAGTTCCTAAATTCCTCAGTAGTAAATCTTCCTGCTGTTAGGATTTTCTTTTAGCTGAGATGGAAGCTCGTTGATTTCTTTTATCTATTTCTACCCACTGATTAAAGTGTCTCTGACTTCTGACACACGGAACCATGACAATAAGTTTGGAGCCCAGCTTTTCACTGGATGCTAATGCCCCATCCACAGAAGTTGAGTGATTTTTCAGTAGTGGTGAGGAATTATCAATAAGCTTTCCTTACTCTCAAGATCTTTTCCAGAGACTGAACCACCAAGAAGTTGACTAGTATGAGGTAAGAAGGAAGCAGATGTGAATGGAACCCACTACAGAGGCCTGGAATCCTAAGCTAACCCAGTGGACCAGTGGCCCAAGCAAGGCACTCTCATGGTTTACTTGGTTTGCAGGTCAGAATTATAAGCCCCCATGTGAGTCTGAAAATGTCGTCTCGACTCGGAAATCTTCTAAGACACTAAAGTGCTCTGGTAGGACTGTTATCTACAGCTGACTGATCAACTGGGAAATGAGATGTGAATTACAAGGCTCTTCTTTCTGAGTGATTCATGATATTCTCTGCTTTGTTACTAATGCCGCATTGATTAAGTCACAAAGCAGATTGAAGGAACATGTGTCCTCATTCAGAAAAAGGAATCATCACACAGTTTATCTTGTTCTCTGGACAGTAACATTACCAGTACTGGTGGCTATTTGGGATAAATAGAGCATGAATGAAGGATAGTCACATAGTTAAAACTCAGTAACTCACATAGTTAAAATGTCCATTTTTACAAAACCATAAATAATTGTCATATGCTATGAACAAATAGCAAATCAGATCTCTTTTATTTCCGATCTGCTTCTTTCTCTTGTAGACTCAAGTGGAGGTACCAAGAAGTAGTGAATGCCACCAATGGCAGGTGGAAGACAGAAAGAGGAACTGGAAAGCTCTGGAGAAAAAATAGGCTTTGAATAAGGGGGCATTCATTTTCAACTAAAAAAGTCTGAGAGTTCACTACCAACTAATCTAAAGAAGAAAATTTTGAAGCTGGTCTGAAACCCTAAGTAGGTAATACAGTAGCTAATATGTTTCCTTTGCTTGTCGTATAACTTAGAAACAGAAATGAGGTTTTAATGGTAAAACTGATGATTTTGAACTTTTCCAATTTCATCCTGAGCCTTGAGGTCAAGACAAACTATTAAAACTTAAAGGAGACGTCTTCCCCCCTAAGTAAATACTATCACTTCTGATGCAGGAAGCACAAGTAACCGAGACTTGAATTTAGTGTTTATTGACTGCTAGCACTGGAGAGTTCAATTATTGAGCCTATGTATAGGAAGCACCAAAAAACCTCTTCATCACTGTGTGTTATGAGAAAAGGTCTGTGTGTCAGGGGTGATAGGACCCACGTAGGAGCTAGTATAGCATAGTGGTTAAGAGCTGGGATTTTTCTAGTCTTTTCGCTCATTAGCTATGTAACCTTGGGAAGCATATTAATTGGGATAAAATAGGTAAGGCTGAAGTAACAGATAATTTGCTCAATTTCAATGGCTTAACCCCAAAGAATTTTATTTTTCATTCTTCCTCTAAAAAAGATGATACTATTTAAAGTTGTTTTGAGAATTAAATGAGATATATAAATGTAAACTAAACAAGTTTTGAAGACCCAGTTGGCCACATCTGACATTGTGTCACATGAAGAGAAATGTATAGCAACCAAAAATACAGATGACCCTTGAATAGTACTGGGTGGTGTTCAAGGGTCAGTGGACCCCCTCAGTGGAAAATCATATATAACTTTAGACTTGCTCAAAGCTTAACTACTAATAGCCTACTATTGACCAGAAGCCTTACAAATACATAAACAGTTGATTAACACATATTGTGTATGTTATACAGTATTATATACCGTATTCTTAGTAGAAAATAAGCTAGAGAAAAGAAAATGTTTTAAGAAAATCATAAGGAAGAGAAAGTGCACTTACAGTACTGTATTTACAAAAAAAAAATCCACATATAAGTGGATACATGCAGTTTAAACCTGTGTTGTTTAAGGGTCAGTTGTAATTTAAAAATAATTCTCATCTTTTTGTGTGCTTTCAGGAACCTTTAAGCTGATGCATATATTGATAAACCACAGTAAGACTTTTTAAAATCAGCCCTCCCTTTCCATTCCATTAGCAACAACAAAGGTGCCTCTCAGTTCTTTCACTGAAACTCTGGATCCCTTCTGTTCTCTCTTCCCTTCCTGCTTCTTTCTGGCCATAAAGCCCAACATTCCTGCCAGAGCTGACCGCCAGGTGGTGCCATGCCTTCCAGCCCTCTTGTTTGTGGAGGGAGAAAGCATTTGGAGCCTGCTGGGCAGGGTTAAGTCTCTTACCACTTGGACTTCAGGATACACAGGAATTCTCACATAAAACTTATGGTGAAAAAAGTCCTCGCATTGTTGCATTTGTTAAATACTTGGTCCAGTGCCTGGCGTAAAGAGTAATTAATTTCTGATAACAAATGGTAGCTATATTATTATTGGTATATTGATTATGAAGAAAAGTTTTCTTTGAATTTGGTTAATGGGAAAGAGAGCATTTTAGCTACAGATATCCAAACATTCACACAGATGGGTTTGTCCAACTGAAACTAATAGATATGTAGATATATACTAAAGAGACCATGAACTTGTTAAACCTGGGTTTTCCCCAAACTGATCTCCTAGCGGAGGGCTGTCATCCCGTGCCACAAAACTCTTCTTTGTACAACAGTAGGTGCAATGCTTTACAGAAAGTAATGACTTCGTATTCTATTCTTTTGTCTCTCAACCCTTTTATCGGTTTCACTGAAATAAAATAACGCACTTTCAAATTGTCCACAGGTAGGAGTACAGTGAAGACATTGATAATATATGCAAATTAACTCAAGCACAGTTTTAACTTCCTATCTCTAAATTCTAAATTCAAATGTATGAATTACAAGGCTTTGGAATTAAAAGAAAACCCAAAGAGTCTCTTAATACTTATTTAAGAACTTGGAAAATGCAGGATGGTTTTGAGGGAGAGAGAGTTATTTATTAATATGTAGCTCCTATCATTCTAGAAAGACAAAGGGGGGGAATACACACCATTATGTGAAGAAAACTAGACATTTCTCAGCACTGACATAGAGTTTTAAAGATTTCAGGCTTAAGGAGCTAGCTCTGCATCAACTCCATGATTTGGAAGTTCAGCAGTTAATCAGTGCTAAAAGAATTTGCAGTTGAAACTCATTACACTGAGCTGAGATTCCATGCCCCCCAATGACCTGCTTCTGATTAAGGTACAATGGCTCCTGGTTAGCTTGTAAAATCAGCTACTATGTAATTGTAAGGACACACAATAGCTGGTTTCATAAGATTTTCAGGATACACGCTGAGTACTTTGGTTCCAAACCAGGTCGGTGAAGGAAGATGCTCAATTTGGTGTGAGAAGTTTTCACATCATAACTCCCGATGGCCCTTCGGAAGAAAATGTGAAATGCCTAATTTGCTGCCTAGGAAGCCCCCTGTCAATTATACACGGTAACAAAAAAGGTGAACAGCCCTAGATGAGGAAAACAGTGTTGGTACCAGCACAAACCGAAATGAGCTACTCTGCGTATTCGAACCACAGTGCCTTGGTTCAGCTCACTTAGCCAGAGGAAATAAAAGGCCTGTATAGGACCATAATAGAGGACAGCTTCTACATGACCAAATGTGTATCTTTCTTAATTAAAGCATTCTTTGAAACTTAAGCATGAAGAATACTGGGTTTCATAGCATTTACACATTTGCTGAATATTTGACAATTTCTAGTTGAAGAAGAAAGTCTCACAGTAGATTGAGGCTGAGCTTATGTTATGATTTTCTTGTACCCAAAGGTGATGTGTGCCCTTGGGTGGCTCAGTCAGTTAAACGTCCAACTTCGGCTCAGGTCATGATCTCGTGGTTTGTGGGTTTGAGCCCCTCGTCAGGCTCTGCGCTGACAGCTCAGAGCCTGGAGCCTGCTTCGGATTCTGTGTCTCCCTCTCTCTCAAAGTAAACAACAACAACAAAAAAAAGGTGACGTGTAGAGCACTGTAAGGAAGATTTGTGAGAATTCACAATAGGCAAACAAACCACTGAAATTTAGGAAGAAATGTGTCCGATTTGGCATTTTTTTCTCCCCTAGTGGTGCTCAGGGAAGTCCCAAGAACAATAATTGTCAATAGATCAAATATGCCTGATACCTCTTTTTTCCTTCTCTGGGTCTCTCTCCTAACAACACTCTCATCCAAAGTCTGTGAAGAAATCATTCCCCAGTTATTTATACAGCAGTGTTTCTTTTCTCATACACATTTGTATTTTGAGCCTGAGCTTTCATCACAGGATAGACCTTTCCTTAACCTTTTAAAATAAACAGTGAGGGATTCAGGGGAGAGATTTGTGGGGAGATGTGAGACAGTGACTCCTTTCCTGAAATTCCACCGTGTGGACGAGATTTTAGGGCTATCATGTGGCAACCTAGTCACAGAGTAGCCATTTCCAAGTTTGTATGAAATCACAGCGGTATCCACTGTGTAACCCCTCTGTAGAAACATGTGAACATTGAATAAAGCATATCCATTTAGAATGGGCATAACTTCTTAGAGTGGGGTATTCTAAACTTATGAGCTAAGTCAATTACTTATGGGTTCCTACAAAGACATCATTCTTTTAGTTACATACATGAAATCTATACATATAATTCTCTCAGAACATGAGGTGCCTGGGTAGCTCAGTCAGTTGAGCGTCTGACTCTTGATTTTGGCTCGGGTCATGATTTCCAGGGTCATGGGATCAAGCCCCGTGTCAGGCTCTGTACTGAGCATAAAGCCTGCTTGGGATTCTCTCTCCCTCTCCCCTCACTCATGCTCTCTCTCTCTCTAAAATAAGAAATTAAAAAAAGGAGAAGATGATGCTTTCACAATTATGTACACAAATCTGCACAATTCTGGTCCTCAAGTTTCTAATCTCCTTGATCGGGCTGTGCAGTTTTTGGGGATGGTGGGAAACTGGCCTGTTGGATTCTTTGGAGGAATAATTCTGGCCTCAGTTAGCCTGTAAAGGCATATTACATTTAGGTAATAAGGATGCTTCCAAAATAAGTCATTTGGAGAATGGGCAGATCAAGGTGGGGAGGGGAGAGGAGGGAAAAGAAAAATAAGTTATTTGGCGTCCCACAGTGGGGGGTCATATATTTCCTATTAATTTCCAATAGATTTCAGGAGGTGTAACTTCTACTTGATACTGGCTCTAAATTGTTGCCTTTAAGCCTCTCTTCCTGTTACTTTCTGTTAATTAATGCAGAATTTCTATTTTTTAAATGTTTCTTTAGTTTGAGAGACAGAGAACGTGGAGGCATGCATAAGCACTAGTGGGGGAAAGGGCAGAGACAGAGAATTCAAGCAGGCTCTGCACTGTCAGTGTGGAGCCTGATGTGGGGCTTGATCTCACCAACCATGAGATCATGACTTGAGCTGAAACCAGGAGTCGGATGTTTAACTGAGCGGTGGCCCTCGTTCAGAATTTCTAAATACACATGAACTTTTACTTGGAGAAGTAACATTAAACATTACCAGAGTAACATTATTACAGAATTATTGGTAAATTGAAGGTCTTCAATTATTATTTATTTAGAAAAAATGAAGAAAAGTTTAAGGTATGAATACCCTCCTATTTATCAATGAATTTGGAATAAAAAAATAATGGAGGGGCACCTGGGCGGCTCAGTTGGTTAACCAGCTGACTCTTGATTTCAGCTCAGGTCATGATCTCACAGATGTGAGATCAAGCCCTATATCAGGCTCTGTGCTGAGCATGGGGCCTGCTTAAGATTCTCTCTCTCCCTCTCTGCCCCTCACTACTCACACTTTCTCTCTCCTTCAAAAAAAAAAAATAATGATAAGGTAACACTAGAAGGTCTTATGGCTCAGACTGGTTAGTTGTTCACCAGCTGGTTAACTGTTCACCAGGACCTGTGCATCCTGTTAGAGACACTACCTGATGGGATTTCCCAGACGGCTTGCACTTAGGCCGAACCACGTGACTCATTCTGGCCAATGGAGTGTGAGCAGAAGAGATCTGTGCCATTTCTGGGTGTGGCCCCTGGGTAATACTAGGGCAGCCTCTATACTCCCTCTCTTAACTGGTTGGCTAGCTGAACACAAATACAAAATGTCTAGTGAAGGACTCTGAGTTCCAGATGACTCTGAGGCCTGGGTGGGTGAGGGAGCCACCAAATAGAGCAAGCCTGGATTCCTGAGTCATCAAGTGAGAAGCTGCCACCTGTGCATGGATATGAATGAGCTTTACTGCATAAGTCATTTATTCTACTCATTGTATTAAGTCACCGAGACCTGGGGTTATTTGTTACGGCATTCAGCTTGACTCAACTGACAGTTTCTTAGTGATCCTCCAGGCCAGAGATGAGGAACTGGAGACCCACAGAAGGACAAGCAACTTGTTCCAAGTCGTGCATCTTCTGTGTGTATTGAGTCTGATACCTAGCAATCATTGTTTTTGACAGAATACTGCTTTGATTCTTTGCTCTTTTCCTCATATGTACATCTAACATTTTGTCCTATCAAGATGAAAGTGTGATTAAAAAGAGAAAAAAGTATATAAACAGCACAACCTGGAATTTAAACATGCTTCGTTAGCCCTAGTCAGACTTGGGACTGTTTACGGATCCTGGCGAAATGCAGGGACACAGATCGGTGACCATATGCTCTGCTTTTAAAGAACTTAATCTTCCGGGTGGAACATGTAAGTGGGATTACCACATCACTAAAAGCTTAGCATCTTGCAGATGTTCATCTCAGAATTTTTCCTTAATCATTTTCCTCAATGACATGGGAACCAAATCCTTTAAACCCCAATTCATTTCACAGAACGGGATCTCCAGGGATCCCTCCGCCCTCATAGAGTTGTCCTGAGTACCACCTGCTGGCCTTCCAATTCATAATCTTGAGGCACTTCGCTCTCCCCCCTCACTTGGCATCTCGTTTGCTTCCTATTTCTGACTCCTTGGCTACTGTTTCCTGCAGTCAAAGCCGCCACTCTTTTGGCATCCCCGAATGCTGGGTTTAAATGGTGAGCAAATAGATGCGTCCGATCTGATGAAACCGGAGGCCTCCAGATCTGCCTGCCGAGCGCAGTCTGTGCTGCGCTGTAAGCAGACTGTCTCCACCATATGTCAGCGTCTCTGCTGTCTACACACCCTTTTGGGGAACTTCACGGGAAAAGCACTATTAGAGATGTTTATCCTGGGATTTTGTGATTTGTTTTTAATTTTAATTTAATTTCCACCAACTTAACTCATTTAGAACGGTTGTAATCATACCTCCCACTGACTTTATGTTGTATGGGTCGAGTTTGGGTTTGGGAGTAAAGGGCTAACTGAAGAGATGTGGTCCGTGCCCAAACATGAGCTGTGAAAGATCCCAAACAATGAAATATATACTGTAGTAGAACATTCAGGATTATTCTAACAAGACCCAGGAGATCAACTTCTTGAATGGAAAAACAGAATAATATTATGTTTTCAAAAAATCCTAACATATACAAAGATAAAGTATTTGAAGATTGAGAAGTGTTAAAAATACTGCTGCTTTCATCTCTATTCTTAATCTTTCTCCATAACTGTGTGTATGTGCACATAGAGGAAGTACTGAGAACGTTTCATTTCAATTGCTAAGAAGGCCTCCAACTTTTTTTTTTTTTAATGTTTATTTATTTATTTTTAGAGAGAGAGAATGAGAGTGCGTGTGTGTTGCGGGAGGGGGAAGGCAGACAGTGAGGGAGAGAATCCCAAGCAGGCTCCATACCTCCATCAGCATAGAGTCTGATGCGGGGCTTGAACCCATGAACCAGAGGGTCATGACCTGAGCCAAATCAAAGGTCAGACACTTAATCGACTGAGTCACCAAGCACCCAGCTAAGAAGGCGCCCAACTTCTTACAACAATGAAACAGAGTCTGAAAAGAACAGAAATACTATTTTGTACATCTAAAATGATCATGTACATCTGACATTTCAGATTTGTTTTCCAACATGGAACAAGGGACGGATGAAGAATGATTACATGCATAGAAGACTATAAAGCATGTACCTGAATGGGAAGACATTCTCCCAGAGCTAGTTGGTGACCACAGGGTTATTTAATAAATAGATGGATTTAGGAGCAAATGACAGCACAAATACTTAGGGAAAGGACAAGTCGGACGGCCAAGCTACAATAGTTGTGCTGTCTTACTCATCCTCTTATTAATGAGAGGTCTCTCCTGAAAACATTTAGGCACAGGGGGTCTTTGATGAGACATGACAAGTAATAGCATTAAGATTAAGAAGATTAAGGTGAATGTTACTCTGGAAATTCAGCATAGCTTCTGCTGTAAGTTAGGATGTCTGAAGGAAACCAACCCCTTTTAGGAGAATTATGTTCTGATTTGTGGCAGAGTGCTTTGGTGGACAAATGTACCAGGCTGGGATGCAGAATACCAGAATTGGACTCCATTTTATATTGTTTGATTCTTTTACTAATTCTGTAATCTCAGTGGTGCACTGCTTGGACACCCAGTTCCTTCACTTGTTAAGCAAGGATTCAGGGGTGATGCAAGGATTAAAAATTAAATTAAATGAGGTAATGGAAACAAACTCCCTTGGCTCATAATACATACTTAATAAACATTAACATCCTTTCTCAGTCAGAAGATGTGCTACTAAATATGCAGCTGACAAGAGAAATTAAAACCTGATGAGACACATTTTGGTATTTTTACTGAATCTTATTTGAAACACACACTTGGAATGGTTGATAGAAGATGGATGAATCCCAAAGTAAAAGTCTACTTTGTGCAAAAGGGAATATTCTAACACATTTAGGTATACAATTCACTTAAGTTATATACCTAACCAATGACTAGATTTTTAGTTCTGTGAATGAATACATTTTCTTTTCCCCTCCCTGTAAGTCACCTGTAATCAAAGGAAAAAACTGAGTTTTAATAAACGGTACTTATGATCCCTCCCAGTTCTAACATTTTATTACTCTGTGGATACGGAAAAAATATACATCTATGTGAGTGAATAAATTAAACTCCAATAAGCATGCATCAAGCACATACTTTGTGCCCTGAGTTTTACAAGGAAAATGATTACAAAGATAAATAAGACATAGTCATGGCTCTGAGAGAACTTACATGCATACAACTGAGTTCTCCACTTATAATTTGGTTGAATTCTTCACTGATTTATTTTGTGAAAACTTTCTCATCAAAGTATAGCATATGGAAAAATGTGCACAAATAGAAAATGTACAGTTTGAAGAATTATCAAAAAGTTCTGTGGTTCATTTTCTCTTATGTGTAAAGCTTATTTCACATGGAAACATGTTTGCATGAATGCACCATTAATAAATGGGGCTGGCATTCACTTCTCATAGAATTAAGGGACAGAGGAAAAAGATATACTTTGCTTTGATGGATAAACTTACACTAAGTTTCCTTTGGGTTTAGGATTCAGGTGGTTTGGGACTGAAGTTGCAGTGCCTGACCTCCCTTGCTTACTTGCTGAAGGACTCTGGGCCAGTTTCTACCTCTCTTATCTTTAACTAGTCTTCTTATCTAGCACATGAACTCAATAACTTATCCCCAAGAATATTATGAGAGTAACATAAGGCAATATTTGTAAAGCGCTTAGCCTACAACTTGGCTCACAGGAGCTATTAATACCATCAGCAGTATCAACATGAACTTCACGTCACAGAGCCTTGTCATGAGAGTGGACTCTGTGACCGCAGTCTACCGGAGAACTCAGCGCAGACTCTGTACTTCTACAGATGGCTTAGACAACTGTCCAAAACACAGTGGCGAATGGAAGACCCTGAGTGAAAGTGGGGCAGGGTTGAGGATTCCTAGTGGATGCAGCCTAGGTAGCTTTTCATTTTCAAGGAATGTGCATAAGTTGAGTCCTGCCTCTGTGTGTGTGTGTGTGTGTGTGTGTGTGTGTGTGCATATGCAAATCTGACACATTTTATTACAGGCTGAACATCTGCTGCTCCCTGCAGGATGGGAGCAACCAAGGAAGTAGGGAAAGAAAGACTTTTTTGTCTTGTTTCTGGGATGGCAGGTGGCCTTTTTACTCTCTGACTTTCCCAACTCAGCTAACCCCTGCTTCCCCCAAGGAGCTTAAAAATCTAAATGCTCACTGTTCAACTTGCAAACACAAGTTGAAATACCCAGATGTCCTCAAACTGGCTGATCTCTTTGCAGGGTATGCCTCATGCTGTTTGATTGACAAATGGCTACACAAGAGAGAATTCAGAGGAGATGAAACAAGAGCCCATTCAGGGTGCTTTAAAGATTTTTGAGAGTTCTTTGTATTTTTAATTTATGTTTTAATAAGATTTGACTCCTAAGAAAATGTTGCTGAGATATGATTGTACAACCATCGATGTGATTACCCACAGTTCATACAATCACTGGTTTTGCTTCATTTGTCCAACAACTACCACTGACCACCCACCATTTTTCTGGATCCTTTTTCTCTCAACTCTTCAGTCTGTGGGTTGCCATGGAAACCACCATGTTACTTCACTGTGATCTCCCTCCATCCTTGACCTCCTCACGCAAACACTTCCACACACAATAACTGATGAAACCTGGGTAGGCACTTGCCTTGAGCTGAACCACTCATTCTTTTTCAGGAAGCTAGCATCAACTAAGAGAGTCCCCGCTTAATCTGCTCCCCACTTGAATTGAAGAGCTGCTACCTGTGACCATTTCTTGCCATTTGGACAAAGAAGGAAAGAGGGCATGATGACTGAAGGAGAAAGAAATGGAGAGGAAAGGAAAGTAAGAAATGTGGAGAAAATCCTAACGCGATTATAAGAATTTCTGAGATCCAGGTGTGTGTGTGTGTATGTGTGTATGTATATTTTATTTAATCCCATAAGATACTTGGGAGTACTTACAGTAAATCTCCTCTGCTTCTAATGCTTTATTCAAGTTGAGTTTTTATTG
This sequence comes from Cryptoprocta ferox, assembly GCA_028646485.1. Classification (NCBI taxonomy): domain Eukaryota; kingdom Metazoa; phylum Chordata; class Mammalia; order Carnivora; family Eupleridae; genus Cryptoprocta; species Cryptoprocta ferox. The sequence continues at coordinate 128,479,826 of CM053573.1, read as the reverse complement.
CCTACAACCAATGTCCTTATTCTGAATTGCCCCAAAACTTACCAGGATTCTCAGGCTGGCCCTTTTGCCAATGCCCCACACTACCTCGTCCTAAAATAAGAATTTAAAAAAGAATCAGTCTGTGGTTTGAGAAGAGGTAAGAGTAACCTTTTTTTCAGCTTTCATCTCTCTGAGGCAGGGGACTAGGCAGGAGAAAGAAAACGTCAAGGTTAGAGAGGAACATAAACTCCAGTGGAGTCCATTCCACCCTGAGATCTTTTGGGGGGAAACAGATGCGGACAAGACTGATGATAATGGAGGGAATGAAGCAGTGAGCCTGGGTAACCACTTAGAAAAAAACAGGACATCGGCTCTTTTTGCTGAAATCAGAGCAAGCAAAGGTTCACTAAGTGGCAGAAGTTCAACAGCAATTTTCATTTACTGAAAGCCATGAACATAAACACAGTGCTGGGCTCTGGCGCCACCACCCCAAACACAATCTTTTCCTTCAAGGTAATATGTTTGCCAAAACTTCTGAATCCACTGGGAGACTGGGATGAGAAGAGTTTCAGAACACAGAAAATATAGTGGATGCAAGTAAAACTTCCAGGCCATTATTTATTGAGCTCTTCCTAGCATATTTGACACCACATCTTAAGCACCATTGATGTGTAGGGTAGGTAACACAATTCGCTACAAGATATTTCTTGTTGGGAGAGTATTTTAAAATATACAACTGACAAACAAAACATCTGTTGCTCCCGGATCGTAAGGAAAACTGACATGATCAAATGACATGTGAGCCCTTCATTATGCAATTTTCTACGAACAATTATCTCAAAAAGGTGCAGAATTAATTATGTTCTCTTATTACACAAGACTGAGCTAGCAGATGCACACCTCCACACCGGCTACTCTCGAAGAGCTAAGTGGGTGGGCTGTCAGATACGATTTTTTCAATTATAACTATTCGGTAAATCGTTTTTAAGAAAATTCCTTCCAAGCAGCCCCATCTTATTCCAGTCTGAAATGGGAACTAAATTTAAACCAACGCCCTCCTTTGGAAATAGTCCCCTTTTCAGTACAATCTTGAATTAGATCATAATATAGTCACATAGGCGGCAAGAGATGTTGGCCAATCACAGACTTCACTTGAAAGATCTATTCAAGCTTGTTTGTATCTAAGGGAGGATGCACAGGGTCAAACCTCCTGGATGCAGTGCAGCTTAATTACACAAGAAATGGTCCAGTGGACACATCTCAATTGTACTTGGCAATTAGATGCCAATTTCCAATGTTATTTGTATTTAAGATAGCGGCTGTCTTCTGAGAACTTTAAACAGAATAAAGATTGACCTTGGCATATTAAAGACATGGGGTCCAGACTCAGATGGAAATATAAATTCACATTCAGATACCACTGAAACTAATGCTAACCAAGGAACATGAGATATACCTGACCAGATTCCACTACACACATGAGAGACCTTCTACCTCACAGTTTACCATTAAGTGCAACAGATCCATGTGTTATATTTTGATGAAGTATTTTATAAACATAGATAAGCTGCTTTACTAGACCCTAGAATTTTCCACATGGAAATTTAGTTTGTAGTCTCATTCTCCAGGCAATAAATGTGAGCTAATAATAGTCTGGAGTGATTTAATGGTTAAAAGTATTGATTCTCTACTATCTGGGGGTATTGGTGTTGTAACAGTCCACTTATTTCTACAGAAAATGCATGTGTTAGCTTAGATTTGAAGGCAGATCCTTTTTCATTTAAACACACCTTACCATCCCAAACCACCTGGAGGATTCTGTTACCCATACTGCAAGGGCTTTGTTTTTCCTTGTTGTTTCGCTTAAATTTGTCCTATAGATTTTGATAACCTCTTGCTTCGAACTTAGGGGAAGTGAAAAATAGCATTTCCAATTTACCTATTCTTTCAATTTGTTGTTTTAAATCTTACTATAGATACTTTCTGTGGCCTTGTAACTTCTTAGAAATATAGTTCTGAATTCCCTTAACTTTTTGTTCCATTTTATTTTTTAAGTAAGCCCTAGGCCCAAGGTGGGGCTTGGACTCATGGCCCTGAGATCAAGAGTCATATGCTCTACAGACTGAGCCAGCCAGGCGCCCCTCTTAACTTTTATTTTAAATTCCATTTACTGGCTACTTGGCTGATGTCTTCAGGGCTTTATTTGTTTACTCAAAATTTCACAGAAGTTCCAGGTTGCAAAGTAAACTTTTTGACGTTCATGCATTCACCTACTGAATATATATTAAATGTTAATTCCACATTAGGCTCTGACTTAGGCACTGGAGATATAGTTTAGAAGAAAACGCCTTCATAAAGTAGACATTCTGGTAGGAAAAAGTGAACATGAACAAGAAAATATGCATATTAAAATAACTTAAGATCTTGCTAAATACTATGAAAATGGTAAACAAGATTCTTTGCCAGAAGATGACCTGGAGAGGCAAACTCCAGAGCAGGGGGTCAGGTAAGGCAGGAGGAATACCACTGCAGGTTGGAAGAACAAAGTTAGGGCCCCGAGAGGCAGGCAGGAGCCTGGCATGTGAAAGGAAGGAAAAACAGGACACAAGATGCCTTCGGATGAATCTGAAAGGCAGGCATGTGCTGGAATGGATAGAATCTTCCAAGTTACAGTGAGAAGTCTGGATCTTATTAGCAGTCCATGAGGATCCATTGAAATATTTTAAGCAATGGAACTACATGATCCAATTTATATTTTGAGAAGGTTGCTTCTGTGGCCTTGAGATGAGAGGGTGGTGAGGAAATAAGAATAGAGGCAGGAGAAGCATTCATTATATCACTTCTCATTTGTCACGGTCAGATATCCTTCCGCACCTACCACCCCCACATACACACATGCGTGCTTGCAACACCCAGGGATGGAAAGTTGACCCTTCCATTAGCATGAAACTTTTACATTCCATTTGTTTATACATATATGTTTTAATTATTATATATGACCACTCTGGAACTTTGATGATATATGCATTTGTTTCACTTGAGGGTCACTTGAGACTTAGAAGTATTCAATTTTATAACTTGAAACTTGAAAAAAACCCACTATTTAAGCACGGTGTTTGGTCTATACAGAGAGTATATGTCAGTTGGGGGGAACTAGGATGTTATAGCGCTGAGGCTTGAAGCAGCTATGATAGGTCAGCACCTCAAACCACCCACGTATGATCAAATACATCAGAGTGGAAAGAAGTTGCTGAAAGTACAGGAGCCCTCAAGGGCTCCCTTGTCTCTGCCTCAGGAGCCTTCTCTGCACTGGTGTAACCTCTTGTGCTATATCAGAGATGGGCATTTGGAGACCTTCACCTAAGAAGTCACTGACCCTCAAGAAACTGGGGAAATACCCCTTCCAAAAGAGGCAGGAACCCTGAAGGAAGAGACTTCATCTTTTTATGTTGATCAGATTACGTGACAGTAATGAAAAATTGAGGAAAAGGGAGGTAACACACTGAAAACTTAATAGGTTTCATCACTGACAAGCCCTCAGGAAGAATGTATCATCCCTTTTCAACAACCATTGTGGTTCATTGCTCCACAACCGCATTGCCACCACCAAGTTAGTGTCATGTGAGAAACACGTAGGTATTTATTATGCAGCCATATTGAGACCTGATTTTTGGTGCATTAGCATCAGTAATTTTTAAAAGCAGATATTTTAGATACACTTCAATCATTCATCACACGTTCAAAATTCTTATATTAAGGCACTAAATTTCACAACCAACAATACATGAGTTTGTGCTAAAATAAATTTTATAGAGTTTATCATGAGAACCAGTGAAGCAAATTTCTCATAATCTGCCTAGACAGAAATAACTAAATTAATCCGTGTCAGTATTGGAGCCATCCAGGAGATATAAATAAGGCAAATACAGAAAACACTAGATGCATAATATGCATAATTAGGTCCAAACCATGCTAGTTAGCCTTTTTGCAAACTTGGAATATATTTTATATATTTTAGTTAATTTTACTATGAGAAATAGGTAAGCCGTCATTCTAAAGTTACATAATTTATCATAGTTCTAGGAGTTAGATCTTACATCCATAGCCCTTCTAAATTTTGACTATTTCTTAAAATGCTTTTATGGTCTTTATTTCAAAATGGGTTGACCGTCGGTCTTCTCTTTACCCAGATGGTCCATGATACCTAATAGTGTATTATGTAGCAGGGGCAAAAGGTGAATCCAGAAGACAAAATCGTAAAGGTGAAAGGCAACCAAAGAGTGGGAGTTAAACTAATATGTATCAGTGATAATGGGGAATTTGGAGATGAAGAGAGAGCAAGAAGAGGAGAGGAGAGGGATGACTGCGGCAAGAAAGGGCTGAGGGATATATAGATACATTACATTTATATCGTTCGCATTTCCATTATGCAAATGTGCCTTCTTCTACAACCCATTGATCAACCTTCCACAGAGGCTTCAACCCACTAAAACTGTGGGATTCAACATTTTTATTTGTATGAACGTGTAAGGAAAGGGGCTGGGTTTCACATTGGTCTGACAGCAGAGCAGAGTTGCAAAGCAAAGCAAGAATCCATAATCTTGGGTTACCAACAGAATACAAACTCGCCTAGAAGTTGTAGTATGTTTAGAAAGGGCAGAAGACTTTTCCCCGGGGTATGGAATTATGGGGAAGGGTGGTCCAAATTTATCTAGCCCTCAGAAGGCATATCATCCCAAAATCAAGAGAGAGAGAGAGAGAGAGAGAGAGAGAGAAGTTCTGAGTGATGAATGATTGGGAAAAACAAAACAATAAAGGTTTCAGAGGTAAGCTTCAGTTCCCATTTGCCTTTAAAATGCAGCTGGATAAGGGGCCTCTGAAAAGAAGCAATACTTATGATTGCAGTTATAATGAAATAGCTTATATTGAACTAACCCTCTAGTAAAAAGTAAAGCTGGACAGAATACACAAAATAACTGTTTGAAAGCATTGGAGAACAATCTGCTGAGGGAAGACTTGAAGGGTTGTGGCCCCTGAGAAAAGAGGAGCATACCAGTGTGTGCTCTGCATTTACCCAAGTATCTTCTTGAGGGAATTTGCTATTTCATTGTGAGGTGGAAGAGAGTAGAATAGAAAGGGGCAGTCTTATTGGCTAAGGAGACAGAGGATGGAGTTCAGGTGAATGAACCACCTGGGATTTGAGAAGTAAAATTCCAGAGAATAGGTAAGCGTCTCAGTGTGGCCTTGGAGGCATGAGCCTAACGTGAGCCCACACAGGTCAGTGCTCCAAGAGACTCAGAACAAAATAGCAACTGGGAGGTTAATGGCAGAGCAGAAGTTTCAGCCACATGCAGTACTGAGGAGAGGGAGGGTGGAGCTCAAGCCCCACCAAATAGGGGAGATGCTGGGAAACATCTAAAGCTTTTAGCTGAGATCTTGGAAAAACCATGTCTTACAGCCCTGGAGGTTGGGTGAAGCTGAAACAGAGCAGCCTGACAAAGCCAAAGAGAAGCTCTGGACAGAATGGAAATGGTTGGCTGGACCGCGATCTGCCTGCCAGAAGGAAACCTAAGCCTGTTTGGAGGAAAATAATAGGACCAGTTTTCATAAGCGACATCTACATTTAAACAAAAGTATGTCATCTGCTAAAGAGAAGGAAGCAAATCACCACAACGAAACAAAAACAATTCAAGAGAAATAACAGATAATGAAAATAACCCAATGGCAATCAGGTATGGGAGTTCAAAAATCACTATGATTAATGGTCCAGCAAATAGGGGGAAAAAGGAGGCTGAAAAATTCAGTCAAAGACGTGGTATATGGATCCTTAAAAAGGAATTAAATAAAAAGAAGGCAGGGGTTGAGATCCAATATTTTCTACTATACTATGCAGAAGCATGTTGGCTATTACTCTCATTTCTTCTTTCCTCTTCAATTGCTTCCTCTAGCACACCTCCACTTTTCAAAAATGGTTGTCACATTAGGCTGTCATAGCAACTACAAGACACCTGTTGTTTTAAAAGTCCATCTGTTGAACTGGGAGATACGAAAGTGTCTTCCACAAAGGACAATATAACTAACAGTTAGTGTATAGATTTTAGAATGACATATACCTGTGCTCAGGCTCTGTCCCCCTACAAGTCTCTGTGATTATATACATGGTACTTAGCCAGTCTGAATCTGTTTTCTGCTCCATAAAAACTGATAGTAAGTTACCTTAAAAAGTCACTGCAAGCACTAAATGAGATGCTTTATCTAGGCACAGCGCTTAGCACAAATAAGTTCCCCCAAATACTGAGACCTCCTTTGCTGTTTGCTATCGTTAACAGAGAGAAGCACACATTTAAAACTGGTTAGTCTTGAACTTCAGAATGGTATGCCATCTACATATTGACTGCCATTTGATATCCTCAACCAAGATGAAGTAATATACAATTTGTATTCTTTCTCTATCCTCCAAAGCAAAAAATATTAATGACTAACAAAATGCCTGCACAATATGAGTTAGTCAAAACAATAGCTCCTCAGGGAAAAAAAAATAGAATATTGCAAATATCTGGGACAAAACTCAAGGCAGCAGATCAAGCCTTTTGTTACAGAACGCTATGCATGCTCTGGCTTGCCTTTCAATAATCATTCCTATTAAATCATTTGTGTCTCTGACACATCTAATGAAGTCATGTTCGTGATCAGCTTACTCACAGGATGTAGTATAGTACCTATTTTATTAGGAAAGCTGTTTGTATAAACTGCAACATGCAGCAAATACATAATTTCACAAAATGCTCATTATGCTTTCAGTGTGACAATCTTTGGCTTGAATCCTTTTATGCATATTTAGTCATTTTAAGATAGACTGTTTTGGGTACTGGTTAACAAAAAGATTCTTTTTGAGCAAACTCCCTAACAAGCAAGTAGAATAGTAAACACTAACACAGCAAACTCTGAGCCATATATTCTATCTGAACCTTGAAATTCTGGAGAAATCATACATCTGTAGCTATATCTTATATGTCATTGAAACTGATTCTCATAAGCACATGGAAATAAACAAGAAAGAAACTGAATTAAGGGAGGTCATCTATAAATAATATTTTTCTAGAACATTGATAACAAACTGCAGGCTTGACTTCTCGATAATTATTTAATTGTTCAACTAGTGGTTGAATAATCATACCTTATTCATTCAGAGACTTTCACAAGTGAAGTCATGATATACACGTTTGCTGTTATAAATGATCTCCAGGCCCCACGTTTTAGGTCTCGGCACTAATTACAAGTGAGACTTACATCACTCTCATGACCTTCTCGAAGGTTGTATGTGAGGTCATGCTGAATGTCTTCCACGAATTTGTGAGCATATTCTGGGTAAAGGTCTAGCACTTCAAAGAGTCCTTTGAGGATGATGCACTGAAGATCACAGTAGGTTAAAGCCTTCACATCTGCATTGGTCTTGATCACTTGGTCCTTAATGGATAAATTTGCTCCAATTAAGTCTCCTTTCCCTTGAAACAGTGAAAAAAAAAGAGAGACAGGTCAATTTTAAAGAAAAGCAAACAGACTGGAGACCTCATCTGACTTACAGGCTTCGCCTGTCTGAGATGACACCACAAAGGAAAAAGAAACCTTCATCTCAGCTGTGTTGAGATTCGGGGTCTGGTAATTCTTTGTCATGGGGGAACTTCTGCACAGTAGAATGTTTAACAGCAGCTCACATCCCTGATCCTCAGTGGTGACAACCCAAAATATCTTCAGATATTGCCAAATGTCCCCTGGTAGGCAAAACTGTTCCCAGCGAGAACAGTAGTCTAGGGGCAAAGGTCCAAGAGAGGCAGAGTTAGGAACTGTAGGTTATAGATGGGCTCCAGACAGTCCTTCAACATTCCATAATTGACTTTAGACAGAGAAGTTGACATTTGTGTCAGTTTCCTCAACGGTTCAAGGGAAATAATAATGGCTCTGATTTTTTTTGAGTGCAAAAAGGCTTGGTATGAGACCACCAAGTGTGTATTAATAATTTTGATTCTAACACAGTAAGGTGGGCTTCATCATCAGCTCTCTAACATACTCAGGTTGTTTTATTTACCTCTAAACATGTCTACAAAACAGGAGGGTGAGGAAGGAGGAGATCCCCTGTCTCCCTCTTCTCAGAACTGGGAGGCAGACATAAGTACTGCACATGAAAATCTACTACATAAAAATGTAAAACATAAGCTGTAGTTCTAATACTCTGTGACAGTGTAAAAGCCCAATTTTCCCATCCAAAAAGAAAGTGAATAAATGAAAACTATGAGCTCTTCGCTCGTGCTACTGCAGGGAAAGAGACATACCACCGCTTGGTGATCTGTGCCCACCCCACACCCAGCACCCCTGACACTTTGCCTGCAATACCTTCACCTACCAGTCTTAGGCTGGATTCACCTGCCTGGAACTAGCTGGCTTCCTTGAGTTTATGATTAGATAATATTGGCCAATGCATCTGAATCTTTAAAATCTTTCAACTGATTTGAATCAGTTTCGCTTAGCAGAAAGGTGAGCATAAATATAAGTGCTGGCAAAAAACTGATTACAGCTTCAGATTTATTTTAGACACAGCCATTATCAGCATCCTTGTGAGAAATGTGAAAGAAAACCCATTCAGTTCCCAGACAAACTTAGGTTAAATGCTGAAGTAATATAACCTAAGTTCACAGAGGATACTGGCATTAGATTCATGGCTACAACTTAGGAGTTTCTTTGCTTTGTCCTTCTGCCTGGGGTTTAAATTTTATTATTTTTTTAATGGCCACCTTTCTTCATTTCAGAGGGAATCAATAACTAACAATTGATCAACAGAAAACCCACCAAGCAAATAGTATCTTTGGAATGGTATAAAACAAATTGCCCTGTCCCCTGTTCAATTAAGTTTTTAACTTCTATGTTTTCATTTCTTTACTGTGCCCAGCATTTTGGGAAGCAAAGTCTCTGACTTGTATCGGGCTTTAATAAGATTCTGTTTTATTGAATTTCACAGGAAAAAGAAACATGCTAAATTAACCATGAATACCTGAAATATTCATAAATACATAACTAATAAAAATTGAACATCTGAAATTATTGGATTACATCTGAGTATTATCTTTGAATTAACATTAAATTTAAACCTTGAAATTGAGCCTATTTGGCCAAAGAAAAAAAGGGCTAAAATCTACGCTTACAGATGCTAAGAGAATAAATAGCCACATGGTGCTAGAGAAGTCAAGTTGGCTTTAAACGTTGTCAACAATAATGCTAACGTTGGAAATTCTGTTTCTTACATATTTTATTAGAAATCTAAATTAGTGCTCAAAAACTTGAAGTTGGGCACTGATGTAAATATTTAGCCTGAATACATTGAATACAGCAAATTTTGAAATTTGTATATCTCAGGAGAATTTATCACAATGCAGCATCTTGCCACAAAGAACATTTACATTTTTTCTGTGAAGCAACTGCTGTTTGGAATGACTTTATTGATTAAAATTTTTTTTATCTTTATTTTTGAGAGAGAGAGAGAGAGAGAGAGCGCGCGAGCAAGCGCTAGTGGGGAAGGACAGAGAGAGAGGGAGACACGGAATCCGAAGCAGGCTCCAGGCTCTGAGCTGTCAGCACAGAGCCTGACACAGGGCTCCAACTCAGGAACCGTGAAATCATGACCTGAGTTGAAGTCGGATGCTTAACTGAGTGAGCCACCCAGGAGCCCCTACTGTGATTTTAGTCATCATACTTTCCTACCTAGGGTGACTGTAGCATCTCTATTTAAGCCACAATGACCCCCAGCTATAAAATACCACCAACATCTTGCCAAACTTGGCACGCTAAAAAGAATTCCAGTTTATTTATTCATTGAGTGAGTATTTATGAAGCACTGACATGTGTTCCAGACATTGTGTTGAGCCCTGGCAAGTTGAGCACTGGTAAATTACAACATGGTTTGCATCCTTGCTGATTTTACGGTCTGATGGATTTCTCACTATCTTGATTTAGGATCTTCATCTAAGTGTCCTAATTACTCTAGATCTTGGTATCCTTATTTCTAAAAGAAGAGAAAGATCTCCATGGTCCCTTACTACCTCCATTTTTCAGAATTCTATTATTGATATTTGCTAACCAGTTATTCTTCCACAGAGGGTGGGGTGGGATAGCTGATGGGATGGATCTGCAAACTGTCCAGGTTAGAGCAATAACATATTTAATTATAATTAGGCAGACTAATACCATCTGTGAAGAGCACCTTTATCAGTGCTTTGTCATTTTCTTTTAAACAACAGTGAAGAAATTGGTGGAAAAAGACAATTACCAGGACATGAAATGAAGGTGTACAAAGCAAACAATTTCTATCCCTGTAACAAATCCTTGCCTCTATGTCAACTGCCTCCCTAGGCATCAGATTAAGAAATGGCTTCATGTATTGATTGGACAACTGAGTTGCTTGAATAAGTTATGGCTTGACAGCTGTTTGGTGATCCTTTTTCCCTACAACATTATATATTAATTCATTTTGTTGGCAGAGTGAACATGTATTAAATATCTACAGATCAAATGTGAAGCCATGTGCTTAAGTGTATCAAAGTCAGTATTGATTTTAATTGGCCCTATAAGACAATATTACCATAGGGAAAGTAAAATACTCAATCTCCACTGAAGTAATGTTAATCACAGAGATAAAATATTAATAATTCGTTATCCTTGTTTGGGTTTAGTCCCAATACCACACAGGAGTATTTAGAATGGTCATGTGGCAATTTGCACTTAAATCACTTTTGAGGTTGTGGAAACGAATATGTGAAAATGCTAACCATGAGAATCATAATTTATGGAGGAAATTGGGGCCAAGAGCAAAAGGCAATGGATTAAGTCTTTCAGCTCTGAGGAGAATGTTTTAAATAAGAAAATCCAGTTGAATTATGTATTACAAACAATGCTAATTACCTAGAAGCCATGAAATTTGTACCTATTATGTTCTAATGTGATGGAGATGCCTTCATATTCCATTCCCAGTATTGTTGCTAGTTACCAAATGTAAAAATACACCACAATTATGGGGAAAAACCACATTATATATATTTAAACATCATGCCTTATTTTTGCTTACAAGCATATAAAGCCATACAGTTCTAGAAAAATAACTATATGCCCTTTTAAAAGCAGGCTATGTCAATAGGCAGGCTAAAAAACTTACATAGTCCTAAGAAAACCCATTGAAAAATATTTTATGATTAAAGTTAAGTTTTTGAAGCAAATTTAGAAGTATCAATTATAATTTAGAATCAGGAAATAATAGAATGATTGGCCTTGAACTTCACAGAGTTGAGACGTGAGCAGGAATGTTAAATTCTCCTCTTAAAAACACACAAACACAGACAGCCTCACTCTAACACTGATAATGAACTGGCCAAGCTGAAAATAAACTCTGTCAGTTGCTCTTCCATCACTGCCTTTCTGTAAAGGAGAAAAACATAAGAGGGTGACTCAAGAATTGAGCCAAAGGTTTGAAAGCCAAGCCCTACCTTTTCCCTGGTAAGTGGCCAACTGAGTGCGCATGAAACAATGAGAAGCACCTGGCTATTTCACTATTCTCTAGCCTCCACCTCTTCCCCTTTAATTGGGGATAATCACACCAGCCTACGGGCCAGGAGGATTTAAATTGGATAATGGATATAAAACACCTGGCTCATATTAGGGATTCAATAAATTTTAGTTCTCTTTTTCCCTTTTCCAAAGTATAATCTGTCTTGAAGCTTACATCTAGAATCCAGTGATAGCAGGCTTACTTACAGTGATTAATAGAATAATAGGCATTGCTTAGAGGTGGAGAAGAGCACTGGATATAGAGTCAAAAGACCTAGGTTAGCTTCGACTTTGGAAAAACAGAAAATACCACTCTTATCTGTCTCTCTGTGTTAGGAAGGCTTAAATATTAAGACCCCACATGTAAAAATATTTTATAAATGGTTAAGTTGTTTCTGAATCTTAGTTCTTAAATATATTAAAAATAAATTAGTCTCTTTTTATTAACACAAATTCTAAATAGTGGTGTACTACATTGGTGTTCAAAATATATTTATTGCTTAGATCACAACCTGACACATTCATAGATGCTCAATAAAAATTTGAATAGACAAAAAAAGATAAGAGAGTGATTTTAAAAGAAGTACACATAAAATTGTGGGTAGGAATTTTTCTATATTAACTCTATATGACACCTTTTGTCAGCTGACCTTTATATTTCAATGAACACCAATTATGTCTTAAAAGTTAGGAGTCAGTTTTGTGGTACAAAATCTTCACAAACTTTCTTGTGAATTTTCTTTGAGGAAGTAAAAAAAAGAGGCCTATGGCCACCTTGACATTATTGGGTTAGTGATTGCAATGAGAGCATATCCTTAGTGCATAATCATTTTTGTGTTATTTCTAGCACAGATGGGACCATTTTAATGTTCTTGTCTGACTTTGTTCTCCACAAAAATACAAAAATGGCCTTTTAAAATTGACCAGCTATTTCACTAAAAGGCAACAGGCATCATGACTAATAATCTGGCTTTAGGAATCAGAAAGAGCTGTGTTCATTTTCTTATGTTATTTGGGACAAATTAAGATAATATACTATTTAGTCATTTGTAAAATGGGGTTAATATTCATACTGCTGGATCTAAACAAAAATTTTTAATGTTTATTTATTCTTGGGAAAGAGAGCGCAAGAGAAAGTAGGGGAGGGGTAGAGAGATAGGGAGACAAAGGATCTGAAGCGGGCTCTGCCCTGACAGCAAAGAACCTGATGTGGGGCTCGATCTCACTAACCATGAGATCATAGCCTGAGCCAAAGTCAGACACTTAAACAACTGAGCCACCCAGGCACCCCTCGATTTGTTTTTAATCCAACACTACGAATCCAGATAGAGAGTGAGCACTCATGTGCGAGCAGGGGAGGGGCAAAGGGAGAGGGAAAGAGAGAATCCCAAGCAGGCTCTGCACTGCCAACACAGAGCCCGATGTAAGGCTCGATCCCATGAACCACGAGATCACGGCCTGAGCCAAATTCGAGTCTGATGCTCAACCGACTGAGCCACCCAGGCATCCCAGTACTACTGGATTTTTAGCAAGAATGAAATGATATGTTGAATGTAACACATAGCACAGTGTAAACTCAGTACGTGGCATAACAGTAATAATACATAGTTGGCAAATTAAATCCATTTAAAGAATAAACCTGATTCCATACATTCATCCAGAATCTTCTTACTCACAATAACAGTATCCCCCCTCCCTCTGCCATTTTTTTCTTTTTAACTTATACTCTAGGGTGAAATTTCATGAAGTTTTCAACTCCAACGTACCAAGAATAGCCAGCACCATGCTGTCCTTAAGAACTTCCATGGAGCCTGAGCATACAAAGTAGATGGCCTGCAAAGCATCTCCTTGACGCAGCAGATACTCCCCCGGAGCACAGAAAGAGGTTTTGATGTGCAGAGACAGAGACCTGAGGCAGCCCCGGCTGGCACACTCAAAAAGGGACAACTGTAAGATCTCCTTGTTCAAATGCATAGTGATGTCAGAACGCAGCTCATCTGGAAAGTCTTTCAAAAGCTGTCAAGATGAAAGAAGAAATCAAGTTGGGGTAAGTCTAGTCTAATTGATTTACTCTGCAAGACGTCTTAAGGGGGTGTTCTTCCCACTGCTTGACCAACAAGAGTACGGAAGAGGAAATATATGTAATAGTCCTGGAGAGATTTTTTAGACTGTGACCCCAGTTAGGTGCTAATGAAACATCAGCTGCTAATAAGGCAGGGGAAATAGAATAAATTGATAAAAGACTCCTACTCGGGACAGAAGATAAGGATTTTAGACCCACTGGTGTTTCCTCTAAAATTATGATCATATGAAGAGAAAAGAAACCAAATCATTACTTAAAAGTATGGATTACTGGTTTGATTGGGGGAGTTGTAGCATGTTTGCTTGATTTATAGGATATCTTTCTTACAGTGGCGGTCTGGAATATTCCTGGAAGTCTACAGATAACATGTGTGCTGGAAGACATTTTCTTTTTTACTTTGTTGGTTTTCAAGGCACACATTAACTTGGTTGATCTAATATTCCAAGATTACACTATTTAATAGTCATAAGAATTGGTTCCTCCAAAGAGGGTCAATAAGAATGAAAGTTAGTCGATCCAATTGACCAAAGTAGCAAAGTAATGTAAAACATTGGTCAATCCAAAGTGGCATAATGAAAATATAAGCCAAAGCAGATGAAACAAGATAGACTGGGTTTCATGAGGGATTAGAAAATAGGGATAAAGAAGTTGGTAGGAGTGTACTTCACTCCCAAGACCTGCATTCGAGCACCTTGCTTTTCCCTAAGAATATGTGCTTTCTGCCTGAAAACTTCAACATGAGAAATGAACATTACCTCATTTGAATCTATTCCATTGTTGACTGACCAGGTTGTTTGGAAATATTCAAGCATCCTCTGCTTGAGCTGCTGGGGCAGGTGATGGACTCGTATAAAGTCCTTCAGATCCTTAGTTCTGGTGTGATAGAGGGACCATCTGGAATACATCCTCTGTATGATCGCTGTCACGTTTCCAAACACCAAGGCATGCATCAAGGCTAGAGGAGACAACACAGCACACAATGGGAGAGAAATATGATGGAGGGGCTCACCCCTTAAGTCTAAATGTATGATTTATATATCCTGAGTTCAGCAGAGTATGCTTAGGTGGCCATGTTTATACAGCTGTTTTGGTACAAGCATTTTGGTACAGCCACATTGTGACAGAGTGCATCCTAAAGTCATTTGGATCAGAGCAAAAATCAATCAGAGTAAAAATATCTTTGGAAAATGCTCAGTAATAGGCAAAATAAGTCCCTCTGACTCACACGTAATCCGTTAGCTGCCATTCTGGCCATGACAAACTTTTATTTTGTACTTTTCACATCAACACTATTTTTAACAGGTATAGTTCAATAGCCATAATAAAATAATTTTAATATAATTTTGTAAAATAAGCTATAAAGTTATAGTTCAATGATTATCATAATAACATACATTTTAAAAATAGGTCTCTTATAAATGCTTAGTCCTAGTCTTTTCCCCTAAGCCATGACTTAAAATTAGGTTTATGATATTAAATATAACACATTTTTATTACTAACGGTATGGAGAAAGTGGTTAGAAATGTAACAGGATTTTCTGAGCAATCTGAAGCTGAGATATGGCTCCAATCGCCAACCCCACTTTGGCTCCGTGGTTACTTAAATTTTAAGGGAGATATCAAAACATCTGAGACCATTAACGAGACAAATGTATTCACAGAGGAAAACTGGTATTCTGCCTAGAGTTATCGTTACCATCCTGAGAAGAACCAGGTCGTACACATACAAGGGATTCCTGTTTTAATGAGGTTTCTCAGTTGGATAGTATTTAATCCCCAATTTCTTACTGAATCTCCCCCTTTTTGAAACCACCACCAGATAATAATAAGATAGAAGACTTTGTTCACATGAATTCAAGAGTTGGTGGGGATTGGAGATGGGTCTTTTACTGGGGAAAAAAAGTGATCTCTAGGAGTTGCCCACTGTAGGGAGTGGTCAGATATCTTAAAATCAGAAAAGGCAGGACAGGAATTTGCACTGAATAGTCATTAGCCAAAGAGAACTGGAATGGCCTCTGCAGAATCCAGCAGATAGTCCAAGGAGGTCTTGGACCCGCCTGGAGCTGTGACATCAGAGGACATGAGGCTGGGTATAGTTACATTTACGGGCAGATCAAGTCTCAGTGATACTCAGATTTCAGCCCAGCAGTTTTTGGTTAAAAAAAAAAAGACTACAAATTTAGTAGTTTGTCTATTAGGATTGCTCAAAGCGTCCCTGTACCAAAATCTCAATGTCCAAGGAGCTCTGTTGTAGTTTCTTAGCATCAAAATGGGTACATTAGTTCAAATACACCAACATATTACCGCATCTATCTTCCTGAGTCTCCATCCTATTTCAGGATGGCCCCAAATAAAATTCTTTTTTTCCTCTACATTTGCCAGAAATTAGGGACGATTGGCATACTAATTTCAATCTAATCTAACATTGGAATTAAAATTCTTTCAGGTTATATATCATCATTTCTCTATGAAAGGTATGGTCACCATGCCTACAAAGATGGCTGGTAATAATAAGAAAACCCCCAATATTTTGGAAAAGTTACTAGCATAGGGTTAAGCTTAGGGTCTACATAGAGAAGGAATATAATGTTGCAGAGAGAATATGGACTTCAGAATCAAACACATCAGGATTTGAAACCTGACTTTGGCACTCACTTCCTAATTGTGAACTTGCGAAGATACATAATTCACATACATGGAGGCAGCTTCCTTATGTATAAATGGGAATAGTTGTCCCTTATTCATAGGGCTTCTTTGAGATTTAAAGAGCTAATATATATATGTATTATATAAATATAAATTCATATTTATTATTATTTGATTTAAAATTATATTAAATATCAATATATCTTTTTAAAGTGCCTAATAGTTTGTGTGAAAAACAGTCGTGCATAATCACGAATTTTCAACCCACCCGATGGCGTAAAATATGGGGTAAATGACTCAGGCAAGGTTTTCCAGCAACCTGGTAAATATTTAAGAGTGGTTGTTTGTGGAAATAACTTCTTGATGAAAAAATTCAAGAAATATTTAATAAGCGTCTCCTCCATACAAATGTAGGTAAGTATATATTCTCCCTAAGTTTTCAAAAACGAAATGTTTTCCAACAGGTCAAAACCCTCCTAATAAAAATGGATATTGCCTAATAACCTCCTGTTGAATGGCTCTTGGTAAATTCCAAATAGAGACCCATTCTTCTGTAGAAGGACAGTGGCTCTGACGTCAAATATTTTGTTTGGAAGAAGAGACCTCTATTTATGATAAATGCTCGGCAAAGAAGAGAAGCGATTCTGCTCCAAGTCAAAGAAATTAAACACCAATTTCAGGCTCAGTTAATATACTTATGGGCTCAGTGTTTGGAAGCCCCACCATCTGTAAAAATATGTAATAGTCTTTCATCGAGATTAAACTGAGTACTGAGAACAATTTTATTCCATTTATTTTAACACTGCTTTCCTTAATTATGTGTATGATTTTAACTTTGCTTTGCTTAATTATAATGTGCGTAAAGCACTTAAAGTAAGAGAAGTGATATGTTCAGACCATTTAGCATCCTAATTGTACATTATCAATAAAATGAATTACTGGATTAATTGTAGCATTCTCAATGTTGTTGCAAAGTCCTAGTCTAGACCCGAGTCACCATAATTTCAGTCTCATTTCGGCATAGGCAAATACTTCTAAATTAAGTAGTTAAAAAAATAAAACCCCAACTCCCATAATTTTTCAGTCTCCAAAGGTATTTTGCCTCTCTCTCACTGGTTATCATTTGCATACTGGCAAAGAGTGTATATAACTGTCAGGCCAAATCATTCCAACTGCTATGAAAGTTTGACTCAAGAACAGCAATATCCAGGTCGGTTTAGAAGTTATCATTCACTTTTCCTTTTACTCCTAGCAAATCTGACATATATAATTCTTAAAGTAGCATGCTTCGGCTGCTGCTGAGTGTGTGGGAGGCTCTTTTGCTTTGTGTAGGAATTTTGTATAAAATGCATGTTGTAAAATCTCGCCTTAATATCAGATCTTGGAGGAAGCTCGATAATTGGGATCTCAGAAGAAAGTAAACAGACCTTCAATGAAAGCACCCTCCTAGAGGGCTGCCCGGCTCTCTGTCTTTTTCTTCCTTTGTCTTCTCCTTTCCCTTCCCCCTTTTCTTCCCTTCCCCTCCCGTTCCCTTCCTTCTCTTTTTCTCCCTCCCCACCTCTCTCTCTGGATTTTGGATGACATTACTCTCCTGAGGTATAATATCGTTGCTGAGTTCTTTAGCCAACCACTTTCCAGTGCCTTCGGAGTCTGCAGAGAGACTGTTCACTCCTGGTGTAAAAGGAGACCAGAGCTCGGGCTCTGGGTAATCTTAGCTGTCCTCCTCCTCTCTACCACCTCCTCACTGACCTGGAATTTTCCACTCCTGCCCAAGTACACTGGGTTGTGGATGGCAGATGGCAGAGAAAACAGAGTGAGAACAATTTCCTAAATGACAAATTCAAAGGGCAAGTGTAGACATCGTTAAAAAAGCCTGAATTTGTGAACACCACAGCCCATATGGGTCCAATAAAATTATGTCAGAAGAATATTTATATAGGATGAGAGAACCCAAGGAAAAGCCTTAGCTGTTAGGAATTTCACTTTACCTTTTTCAGGACAACAATGCTGCCTTTAAACTGGACATGTCCTCAGTGATGAGTCACCTTCAGTAGGAAGCTTCATCTAACCTCTGAGCTTAAGCTGATGGGCCCATCAATTAGAACATATTCGTTAGGTGACTACTGGGCAGCCATTACTAAGTGTGACAGACAAACTTAAAGTATGGGAACACGTTCATACATATTTTGTTTGGCGGCAAAAATGATATGCAGAATTGATATAAATATTGCCAAAAAGAGGGTTATATATGTGTAAAGGACTGAAAAGACTATCTTTTTGGTGATGGGATTTTATGTAATTCTAATTTTTCTGTGGATTTTTCAGTCTTTTCTAAATGTGCATTATAATAGGAAAAATTAAAATGGGAAAAGAAAGAACATCATCTGCCCAAGTTCCTATTTCCATTACCAAACTGTGAACTCCTCGAAGGAGAGTATCATGACTTAGTCATTTTTGTTTCCCCAGCACCTAGCACAGTGCCTGGCATAGCTTACGTGTGCCATAAATATTTACGGAACTGAAATGAACCTCTGGTCATTTGATACTTTCTTTAAAAAGTTTTGTAATCATAAGCGATTAGCTTAGAAAATGTATTATGAATAGTTTAGCCCCAAACCCATCCCTTTACCCCTACCCCAATCCCCAAAGGGAATCTTTTTAAATGATTTATTTTAGGTCTTCTTGTGATTTTTACCAATATTTTCGACAACATAATTTTACTTCTATTGCTTGGCTCATCATGTTGAGACAAGACCTAAAAACAACCTGACATGAAAGGGGAGAACTCAGCTCGCTGCCGCCTACCTTCCCATCCCTCACTTGGTGGTTATTATTTTTCGCTCATATATTATAATTTTACAAGGCAAAATTAATATCAGTGACATATCAAGAAACTTACACAAATACTTAATGGATGGTTCCCTGTACTGAACCACCCTCCAGATGAATATCTAGGATACTGTCAGCACCCCAGGCCTCCCTTGTGTCCCTGTCACACACACTAACCAGCCTCATTACCAAAGGTAACCACAGTTGTGAATTATATTGCAATCTATAAGCTTGGCTTACTTTTTGTTTCTCTCTCTCTTTTTTTTTTTAAAGTTTATTTATTTACTTTGTGAGTGTGAGACAGAGAGTGTGAGCACTCACACTGTCAGCGCGAGCCAGACCAAGGGCTCAATCTCACGAATTGAGAGATCATGACCTGAGCCGAAATCGAGAAGTCGGACTCTTAGCTGACGGAGCCACCCCGGCGCCCCATGTTGTCATGTTTTTAAGTATATCATTCTGGTGAATAGAAATGCTATCTAATTTTGATCTTAATTTACATGTCCTTGATGAATGATGTTGAGCCTCTTTTTATATTTTTATCATCTATTTGGCATGGGAATCTGTTTGTGAAGTACTTCTTAAAGGTTTTATGCCTTTTTGGGTTGTCTTCTCTTATTGGTTTGTAGACAGTCTTTATATATAATAGATAGGAGCCTTTTATCAGATAAGTGTTTGCAAATACTTTCTCCTATTCTACGGATTGCCTTTTCACACTCTTAAATAGCATCTTTTGAAAAATACAAATTCTGTAGTTCAATTTACCCATTTTTTTCTTTATGGTTAGGGCTCCAGCGGGAATTAATTTCAATGCACAGTTTTAAGAGGAGTCAAGGTTGTTTTTTCAACATGCAGATATACATTTGACCCTGCAACAATTTATTGAAAGAATCATTTCCACTTCGCACGGCATGTCACCTGTGTCATAAAATGTCCATATGAGCGTGGGTCTATTTCTGTACTCTTCTATTCCACGGGCCTATTTGTTCCTGGGCTAACATATGCTTTCTTAATTGCTGTAACGTTATAGCGCATCCGGATAATTGTAGCACAAATCTTCCAATTTTGTTCTTCTTTACAATTGCTTTGGCTAGTTTTAGCTCTGCATTTCCACTAATCCTTAGAAGGAGCTTGTCATTTTTCAAACACACACACACATACCCACCAACACATATAAACACACATCTACCAGAACTTTCACTGGCATGGCATTGAATCTTTAGATTAATTTGGGTAAAACTGGTATCTTTATAATATTGAGTCTTAAAACCATCACCAGTGTATATCCTTCTGTTACTCCCCTTGTAAATTTTCTCACTAATGCTTTGCAGTTTTCTGTATAGTAGAGTTGCACATTTTAAAAGATATTTTCCTACATTTGATACCTTTATAATAATTTCTTATATTTTGTTTTCTAGCTGTTTGTTACTAGCATATAGAAATACTATTAATTTTTGCAGATTGAACTTGTACCCCTCGGCCTTACAACATTCACTTATTAATTGTAATAGGTGTTTGAAGCTTTTAAAGTTGTTTTTTTTTTGTTTTGTTTTGGGAGTTCTCAAAATTCTCAAATCTCAAAGATTTGTCCGGGTATGGGGTTTTTTTTTTCTCTAATTATTATTGCCGGATCTCTTT
This sequence comes from Cryptoprocta ferox, assembly GCA_028646485.1. Classification (NCBI taxonomy): domain Eukaryota; kingdom Metazoa; phylum Chordata; class Mammalia; order Carnivora; family Eupleridae; genus Cryptoprocta; species Cryptoprocta ferox. The sequence goes on along the minus strand of CM053573.1, from coordinate 128,459,062 downwards.
GACAGTTTTCAGTAGTCTTCCCATAAATCAGGGGTTAGCACAAACTGTAATTATTGATGCTCACACGGAAGCTTCCTCTTCCTTCCTCGTCCTTACTCAGCCAGTGAATGCCTCTGCCCTAGATACTTATCTGGGGTTTTGGCAGTCACCTGCAACATTTAATTTTGCTACCGCCTGCTTTTGTAGTAAATATTGCATCCCTGTCATTAGTAATTTCATCAGCCTTGGATAGAGATTCCTAATAAGATGTGTCGGTCTTGATTCCATAGGAATATATGCATAAAATTTTTTAAAAATAAATTATTTCTGTATATTTTTAGAAATTAAGTGAATAAAGTGGGTATAGTGTAAGAAGTTTGCTAGGTCTCAGTGAATCCCAGCATTGGAACTCACTAAAGCTCCACTGCCTTATGTCTAAATTAAGGTGTTAGTAACTTATAACTCATAGCGTTATGAGAATTAAATGAGCACCATGGTCCATACTATGAGCTCTTACAATTAGCCCTCAAAAGTCATGCAAATAGTTAATTAGAAAATATTAAAATGCAGACATCCTTTCTTCTAGCCTAAGGTTATTGTCACAATAATATAGAGTTGTTTCCCACAAACACAAATTTGGGTAGCTTTAACTAATGGATTCAAGTTACTTAGATGCCATCTGCCATTCAAAAGCAGTGGTTTCCTAAATGCTGGCCAAGTCACCCAAATGCTTAACGCCACTGACAAATGAGCACTGGTTTTGCACCAGGATAATGTGATCGAAGAACATTTAACAAGTGACAAAGTAACATTATCCGATTACTTCCCATATCTTTTTGGCCCTGTGACCAGCATTGTGAACAGCAGGGGACAATTTATGTCTTAACCATTTCTGATTCAGGACCACTCACAAGATTTTATGTGGATCCATAGAGAATAAAAGCTCAATTATCTAAGCAGATTCTTCAAAAGTCAAATCAGTAGGTTAATCCTTGAACATCCGAGCAGTTCCCCACCTTTCCAGCAGGAGTAGAAGAAACATGGGCAAATATTAAATAAGTATGAACTGTGCATATTGGCAAAATGCCTATCATTTTGCTAAGCTAAGAGATGGGCAATCGGGGAGACTGGCAATTATAGAAGTCATAATACTGGGTAGAAAACAGCCACCATGGTGTTTGGCACATTGTAGCTCTTCGGAAAATGAGAATTCCTGTTCTCTGCTCCCTAGGCTGTTGCTGCTGTACATAAGCCAAGAGCCCGTTACAATTGCTGCAGTCCCAGGATGCCGCTTCAGCAGCTCTGCCACCACGCACAGCCTTTCCAAGAAATTCTCCCGATCCCTGGCCCTTGTTTTCTCACTGCTTCTGAACTTCCTAACGGATTTGGCACTTAGCGCTTTACTGCGTGGTATTATTACAGCTCTTTCCACATCTTTCAGCCTATCTCTTCCAAACTGGATCATAAGTTCCTTGAGGGAAGGCTTGGCTTTATACTTCATTGATTTCGCCATAGGCTGGATGAGTCATTTCTTAAAGCCCTGCATACTCATTTTACATCTCCGATGCAAGGAACCTGGTAGGAACCATCTTCTATTATAAGGTTCAAAAAAATGCTAAGTGATAGCTGGAATTAAGGCCATTAAAAGAACATGATGGGGCGCCTGGGTGGCTCAGTCGGTTGAGCGTCCGACTTCGGCTCAGGTCATGATCTCACAGTTCGTGGGTGGCTCTGTGCTGACGGCTCAGAGCCTGGAACTTGCTTCTGATTCTGTGTGTCCCTCTCTCTCTGCCCCTCCCCTGCTCATGATCTGTCTCTCTCTGTCTCTCAAAAATAAATAAAAAACATAAAAAAAAATTTAAAGAACATGATAAAATAGGCTTTGGGGGAGAATTGTTATGGGGCAGAAAATACTGATAGAGCCCTGCTTTAAGAATTCTGGTCTAAGAAGAATGTTGACTTGATCCAGGTAAACATCCACATCTCCTACGATTCCATGAGAGAAGTCTTGTAATTCAGTAAGTTTCCAAATATGTATTTATGGACGGAAGTAAGCATTTATCTGGGTTCAAACCTTGCCTCTTTTCCTTACTGACTGTACGGCATTGGGAAAGTTACTTTCTTTCTCCAAGCTTTAGATTTATCATTTGAAAAATGTGGATAATAACAGTGTCAATCCTGTTCTCAGGTAGGAGGTTTAGAAAAGGGAAATTAAGCTAAATATTTCAGCAGAGGAAATTCACTATAGAGAACTGGTTTTCCTGGGGGCTAGAGACCTAAATGAGCAAAAGAGTCCAGAGGAGCTTCTGTCCTTGGGGGTGGATACACAAAGGGAAAAAGTGAGCTTATCAGAACATGGAGGCTCAAAAGAGGAGTTTGAGGAGCCATAAGACACCAGGGCTCCCACTTTGGATGTGGGGGCGCTCCCAACTGATGCGGGGATCTCCCAGAAGATGCAATGAAGCTGGTTCTGCGAGTGCCTGAGGGTGGTGAACACTAGGACCACTTGCTGATGCTTGAGGCAGTCTGCGGCTGAAGGGACAACATGTACCATGAGAAGCAAGCAGTCTCCTCTCTCCCCCGACCTGCTTTCCAGTCTCCCTCTAGCGCCCCCTACCGGCAGAAGTAAGTGAAGCCGGCTGGCAAAGAAAAACGAGGGTTTGAGGCGTCCAAACTCCAGCGTTACAAAGCATAGCACAGAAGGCGGGTTTGGAGCTCAGGGACAACAGTATAATGGTTTGTCTATTTGTTAAAGGGGACAGTAATAGTGCGCAACCTATAGGCTTGCCTTAAGAATTACTCAGGATGTTGTATTGAAGCATTTAGCACAGAAAACGGAATACGAAAACAATTTTAAAATGTTAAATATTTGTTATTTATTGGGTGTTTTTCTTTGTTTTTGTTTTTATTTTTAACTAAGAGATCTATCAAACATCCTTAATTCACTATATTAGTGTTAATAAAATCTGATAACACTGTGTTTGACACAATGGAGTTTCAAACATACACCTGCAATTCAAACTCACAGTAAGTCACATGAAAACAAAGTTCCTGCCCTTTCAAAATCGGTCCTCAAGTAAATGGTTACTTCTTCATCTGTCCAGAAAATGGAATTCTTTGACATCGTAGACTTTCGGTGCTAATCTATGTGTATATTAAAGTGTTTGTCACTGGTTTTCTTTTTTTTTTTTAATATAATTAAAAAAAATTTTTTTAAACATTTATTTATTTTTGAGAGACAGAGAGAGACAGATCATGAGCAGGGGAGGGGCAGAGAGAGAGGGACACACAGAATCAGAAGCAAGTTCCAGGCTCTGAGCTGTCAGCACAGAGCCACCCACGAACTGTGAGATCATGACCTGAGCCGAAGTCGGACGCTCAACCGACTCAGCCACCCAGGCGCCTCGTCACTGGTTTTCGAATTTGCGCTTTTTGACTCTTCCCATTTAAATGTGTTTTAGGACAGAACAAATATAACAGAAATCGTATGGCGGATATCTGTTCCTTCTCTTGCTACGGAAAGAATTTCCCTTACCGCCAATCAGCATGGTGCAGATGGAGAAGATCTTTTCCGCATCTGTATTAGCAGAGACGTTCCCAAACCCAACACTCGTGAGGCTGCTGAGGGTGAAGTACAGTGCGGCAATATAGGCACTTCGGATGGACGGGCCCCCCAAGGTATTGTTGCCATAGTAGGGAGATTCTAGTCTCTTTCCCAGCTCATGAAGCCAACCTGTGATGGAAGAAAGAATGAGAACTTAGGGCCACAGAGTAAAGTCCCAGTATTAGCACCTCGGCGGGGGGGGGGGGTATTGATAAATGAACATTTAGGGACACACTGAGTTGTTCAGGAGAAAGAAGAAAAATTAAAAGGGAGTTACAGGCAAGAAATAAGATCCCATTGCTACTAAAGCAAAAATACCACTTTTATGCAAGCTGTTCTATATAAGACACACAGCAGAGAAGCGTGCATCCGAGAGCAGATGGGTGGTCAAAGCTAAACAGGTTACCCTAATGCAGGAGACTCTACCCACAGAGACGGAAACTGGGATTGCTACTGTCAGTAACCATGTGGTGTATTTCTCCAGGGGTAAGCTCCTTTCCTCCTTTCTCAGTTGGAGTTTCAAGAGACGAATGGGTTTCATAGGTAGTTTTAAATCCTACATGATGAGACATAGCAACAACCACAAGGAGCTAGACTTCACGCAGACGAGATGGGCTTTATTTCCATCCTGCACAACCTTGCCCCTTTTTATTCACTTGGGCTGACACCTAGTTGGCTTAGGAATCTCAGCTCCTGCTACGTCCTCAGGAAACCTTCTCTGTAGCCCCATTCTGCCATTTGGGGTTGGACAGGGAAAACCGCACAACTAAGGGGTACCTGTAATAGAACTGGATGCAGCTGTTTTATAATACTGGGGTATATACATATGTGCCCAGACTGATCACATTAAGAGCTTTAAGTATATGCAGTTTATTGTGTGTCAACTATGCTGTTGTCATAACGCTGTAAAAAAAGCTACATTAATAAAGATGAGAAATAGGTACAACATTGATGACAGTAGAATGGAAACACAGCACAAACATCACTTTAAAATCCCTTATTGGAAATATTTATCTTCTAAAATTTTGTATTTCACGATTCTCTCTTTCCCTCTCTTTGTGTATGAATGTTACAGAACACTGTGACAATTCAGCTGAACCCATAAGGCTCATAAGACTTTTAAGAGATGTTATTCACCGACCGCTTTCTTATAAACACTTCATTTAATGGCTACCCAAGAAGGGATGAAAGTCATTACACTTTTTAAGTAGTAATAATGCTGTCATTATCAACTAAAGTCATAGGTTATGGAATTGTGCTAGGTAATTAAAATGCATATTTTAAACAACTGGGAATTCCTTGAGACCAAGGAGACCTGTTTAGTGGCGAATATTGTGTCTTATTTATTTGTCCTATGTCTCTAGAAAAGTGTTTCTCAATCTTTAGCTTGCCTCAGAAACATCTAGAGGGCTTGTTAAACAGTGACTGCCAAATCCTATCCCTGGAGTTTCTGGCACAGTTCAGGAGCCTGGGTGGGGGCTGAGAATCTGTTTCTGTAATAGGTTTCCATGTAACGTTGATGCTGCAGATGGAGGGGACAATACTTTGAAAAACCACTGCTCTAGAAAAATGGTTCTCAACATTGGCTACAGCTGGGAAAGTTTTTTAAAACTACACTGCTCTATGCCACCTCCACTAATTGCATCAAAATTTTTGTTGCCAGGCCCAGATTTTTAAAAGTTCCCCAGTAGAATCCAATGCAAAGACAGAACTTAGAACCACTATTCCAGAACTTAGCAAAGCACTGACAATAGTAAAGTTTAATAAATGTTATTTTAAAAAGTGAATGAATTAATGAATGTGTCAATGGTTCTTGCACTCTACCATAGTATGAGATAATACAACATTGATGCAGTAACACAGCGTATGTGCATTTGTAAATCTGTACTAGAATAATGAACGTATGTTCGGATGACAGAGAATAATAATGAAATGTAAGTTACGTGCTATAAAAGGTGACACTGTTATTGAGCTATGACTATTTACTCAGTCTGGAAAGGTTTTGCAAAGGAACACTGTCTAGTGATGGGGTTCAGGCTGGCACAAATGTGCCACTTGGGCATGTGAATTATTTGAGCTGATGGCAATCAAAGCCTAATAGACTCAAGAGGAGCTTTTTACTTCCCCATCAACTGCGTAAAAGAATTTAGATAGCGGGCCTGTACCAAAAAGAGAGCTATTACCAGGGATCACTTTTTACATCAGAAAGATTTGTCTACATGGCATGGCAAACATTTGTTTACCGAATATTTGCTCTTCTCATCCTCCAATGAATTGTCTTTCTTCCCTTTGAAGCCCCCTTGGCCTTAGCTCAGGATGGCATATAAGCCTCAATTGCCTGTCTTTGACCCTCTCATGTCTACGTGAAACTCCTATACGTACTAAATTAAATTTGTTTTTCTTCTGTTTTCCTGTCTTACGTCAGTGTAATTATTAGGCCAGCCAAAGAACCTAAAAAAGAAGAGAAAAATTTTCCTCCCCTACACTAGATTCAACACAGATTTAAATCTGGACTCCTCCATTTATAGGCTGTAAGAACGACTAACTTCTCTGAGCTCCACTTTTCTCATTTGTAAAAACAGGGATACTATCTAACTTGTGGAGCTGTGATGGATTAAATTACTGGCTGAGGTTCAGTGCATTATATCTCTTTTCTCCTTCTCGCTTCTCTTACTTCCATGGGAACAAGAAAGTACAGAAATCCAGGAAGGTACGAGAAAATAGGAGCCCAGCACTGAACTGCAGTGGAAGAGGAAGGTGGTAACTCCATGTAGTCGGTAAAACCGACTGTAGGGATTAGCATTTCTCAGCTAATGGAAATAAGAGGGAGAAAATCCAGATGACAGTAGTTCTTAAAACTGGAGGAATTATGGGGCGCCTGAGTGGCTCAGTCAGTTACGTGTCCAACTCTTGGTTTTGGCTCAGGTCATGACTGCACGGTTTCAGTTTGGCCCCAGGTTGGGCTCTGCCCTGGCAGCATGAAGCCTGCTTGGGATTCTCTCTCCCTCTTTCTCTGCCCCTTCCCTGCATGCGCTCTCTCTGTCTCTCTCAAATAAATAAACTTTATTTTTTTATGTTTTTTATTTTATTTTTGAGAGGCAGAAAGAGACAGCGTGAGCAGGGGAAGGTCAGAGAGAGAGAGAGGAAGACACAGAAGCTGAAGACAGGCTCCAGGCTCTGAGCTAGCTGTCAGCACAGAGCCCGACGCCGGGCTCGAACCCACGAACCACAAGATCATGGCCTGAGCTGAAGTCGGACGCTTAACCGAGCCACCCAGGTGCCCCCAATAAACTTTAAAAAAAAAACTGGGGGAGTTATACGCCCATTTATGAATCTGAAGTAAGACGTGATTCTTTTGCCAGAACAAAGTACATGTGGAGACACTTGTGCCCCTCTGTATTCATTTTGTCAGTTCATGGCTTCCTGAAGCCTTTCATACAGATCAGCTTAAAAAGCTCTGTTGTAGAATTTTAAGTGAGGGGGAGGAGGAAGTGATCAAGGGCGATTTGATAAAACTTAGTTTAATCTTGTATGGAAAAAGATTTAGAAATAAAGGCAATTTATCCAAGATTAATTGATGAGATATCACAAAAGCAAATCAAATGTGCATTTAAAAAATATTACCGGTATATTTATATGCACCATAGGAAGAGAGTGCAAAAAACAGAGGCAAAATCAGGAAGCAGAGAAAACATCTGAATTTATTGTCATATTCAGGATGTTGATTTCTGCAGCATAGGGTCCCCATAGGCATTTGATCCAGACACTGTCAGATATGGAGAACCACAGGATGCTGAATGGCTGGTGGGCTGGGTATTTCTCAAGTGTCTTCCAACTTGTGCTCTAAAAGGATGCTGTATTATTACTGCTGGACAAAGAAGTGATTAGAAGGGCTTGTCCTTTTGTTCCATATTGGTCATTCCTGCTAATTACTGGGAGGCTGAAAAATGTCATCTTACCCACAGAGTAAATATTGCATGACCTAATTTCTGTTTTTGTTGATGGAGAGAGGAAGAGAAAACCCCAGAAACAATAGCGCTCCTACATCCTCTTGCCTGAATCAGCTATACAATCAGACCACGAAGAAACAACTGGACCCATCTATTGATCTTGAATTAAATATTCATTACCTCACAGAACCCAGTTTCCTCACTTAAAAAAAAAAAAGTGAACAAGCCCAGTCAATATATTTGGTTAAACTTCTTAATTGGAACAAAAGTAAAATCCTGAAGAATTCTCTGAAGCAAATCAGTTTTCATATAGATTGGTTTCCATAAGAAAACCAGGATAAAAGTTTGTATCAGGACATACAGATCATATTAGATTATAACCTCATCCTATTCATTTACAATGTGTGAAGCTATCTCAGAAGTGATTCAGGGTGCAAAACACAGAGGAACAACAGACCTACTTTTGTTGATATCTCTTTTCCGTCTAGCCAACTGTTCTGTCTATTTTCAGAAACATCTTGTTTTTTAAGAAAGGTTGCTACTAAACCGTGTTACAGCTGACGGAGCAGAAGCAATAATGATGATGACAAAACCTGGTAACACGTTAAGGAGGTAACACCCACAAATCCTGGGATAGGCTCTGTGGGCTAAATAAAACTTTTTCACAGAACAGCTCGTCCAAAATGAGAACACATGTTCACTGTAACAAGACAACATGTCACTGTACTGTATCGAAGAAACAGTTTAACCAATTTGGAAGCCAAGCTTTTTTTACGCTGAAGAAACTCATCTCTGAAGGAAGGGATGTCCTAGAACAGTCTGTCTGCTTCTGCTCAAAAAAAACCCCTTCTTTTCTAAAGGATATTTTGAGGAAAAACGCATACACACATAAAGTACAATCTAAATATACTGAATACATTGCCATTTGATAAAAACAAAAGATATCATAAATAATTCTATCATCACTAAAATGGATTAGATAAGTAAAAGAGTAGATTTGTGAAACAAAGATAAATTTTAAAGATAGAATGACTCCTTTTTTTTGAGAGAGAGGGGGGTGGGGAGGGGCAGAGAGCGCGGAGCCTGATGCAGGACTGATCCCACCACAGTGAGATCATAACCTGAGCCAGAATCCAGAGTTAGAAGCTTCACCAACTGAGCCACCCAGGGGCCTCAAGATCGAATGATTCTTTTTTTTTTTTTTAATGTTTTTATTTATTATTGAGACAGAAACAGAGCATGAGTTGGGGAGGGGCAGAGTAAGAGGGAGACACAGAATCTGAAGCTGGCTTCAGGCTCTGAGCTGCCAGCACAGAGCCTGACACGGGGCTTGAACCCACAAACTGTGAGATCATGACCTGAGCCAAAGTCGGTTGCCCAACTAACTGAGCCACCCAGCCGCCCCAAGATCAAATGATTCTTAATGATCACGCCCAGAAGAGCCTGTAACTTAGCATAATTCAATCCATATATTTTTCACGGCATACTTACCAGGGCCCAAGATTTCACTTAAGTACACACTTTTAACACTGAACTGGAGTTTCTGATTATTTTACCTTTAAAAAAATTTTTTTTTAATGTTTTTTATTTATTTTTGAGAGACAGAGAGAGACAGCACGAGCAGGGCAGGGTCAGAGAGAGAGGAAGATACAGAATCTGAAGACAGGCTCCAGGCTCTGAGCTGTCCACGAACGGGGAGATCATGACCTGAGCCGAAGCCGGTCGCTTAACCGACTGAGCCACCCAGGCGCCCCTGATTATTTTACTCTTTAGGTTCCCTACAATCATTTACTTACTTTTACTATGCATATGTGTCCACGGTTTGTACAAGTGTGACCTGCCTTATACAACATATGTAGTCTTGAAAAGTTTAGTTTGGCTTAGCATTTGGTCAATGAACAGAGAGTTTAGATTTAATAAAAGGAATAGGAGCATGTTATTTAAGGAAAGCCTATGATGCATTTCTTTGGTCATATAAAATAGCTTAGTAATATGAAAACCTATCCAGTAAAATATAACCTTATTAAATCCTACTTATATGTTTGTATAGATAGAGAAAAGAGAGAAAGGATTAGCACATGCATAATCACACCTATAATTCAAAATGGTATTTTACTTAATTTGGTATGAACGAACCACGTTGCATTAAGGTGTATCAATAAGCAAGAATGGAGCCCATGCTAGCGTTTTCTTTTCTTTTTTAAAGTTGTCTTTTTTTAACGTTTTATTCATTTTTGAGAGAGAGAGAGGGAGAGAGACAGCGTGAGCAGGGGAGGGTCAGAGAGAGAGGGAGACAGAGAATCTGAAGACAGGCTCCAGGCTCTGCGCTGTTAGCACAGAACCCGACGTGGGGCTCGAATCCATGAACCATGAGATCATGACCTGAGCCGAAGTCAGACGCTCAACCGACTGAGCCACCCAGGCACCCCTGCGTTTTCTTGTTACTAGATTGGCACATGGATTACATTTTACTGAGGGCTTCCTGTGCTCCAGACGCTCCGCTAAGACAGTGCATCTTCCATCTCATTTATAGGCACTAATTGTATGGAATAGGTACACTTATCATATTTTGATTCATTATTTCATTACTCATTATAACGATCGAGACATCACTATCCTCACTTTAAAGATGAGAAAACAGGCTCAGAAAGATTAAATAACTTGCTCAGTATGGCAGTCTCAGGGTTTTAATCCAGATGTGTGTGCTGTCAGAACCCAGGTTCTTGACCACTATGCACAGTGCATCAGTGTGATATACATATAGGCCCAAGAGTACTAGTGTTGTAGTGTAACTCAGTGTCGTTATTATGGTATGCATACATGCTAAGAAAGAAGTAGTCTTAGTTAAGGCTCCCCAGAAGCCGACCCTGAGGCATGGCTTTAACTATAAGTGATTTATTTAAGTCTTAGGTCCAGTAAATATCTTTAGGAGGCAGTAGGGAAGGGACACAGAGAGTGGAGGCAGCCAATGAAGCATGCTCAATCAAGCAAGTTATCGTGATAGGCAATGGGTGCTTAAGCCCACTGGGGAACCCCCGGGAAGAGTGGAGGACACACCTCCTGTTGGAGCAGGGGAATATATACACCAGCTACCAGGCTTCATTGATTGAGGGCAGCTCTAAGGAAGCATGACTTCCCCACTATGGCCATGACTGCTAGCAAAGGAGCTTTCTGCATCTGAAGACAGTGCCTCAGGCATAGATATAGATCCTAAGGATAGCAGTCATACATATTGAGGGGGCACAGTGCAGTACCAATATTTGCGACAGCAGCCAACACTCACTAGGTGCCAAGTATTTTGCTAGGCTTCCACATAACATTATTTTCATACAACTATCACAACTACTCTGCCTTTTGGTTTTTTTAACTTCTAGAGTCCAACAGAGAAGTTCAGCAGTTTTCTCCACTCTTTTAGGGGACTTTTAGAACTGAGAGGTAAATCCATGCCTTTCTAAGTAAACATCCATGATCCTACAGCTATAGTACACTGCTTATAAAGAAGTAATCATTTTAAATGATCTTTTTAATTGTGCTTGTTGAAACCGTAATTAAATAAGTTTGCATTTCCAGTGGCCACTTTTGCTTAGCGTGGGGAATTGTGTCCCAAAGGCACATTATCATATCAGAGAATATAGAGGAATTATCCAAACATAATCCACAATGTAGACACAAGATAACATGGTATTCAGAACCTGAATATTACTTCAACAAGGATCAAGAGGTTTCTAATGTAAATTCCAAGCATAGAAAATACTATGATTAACATTTGCTTCCCCTCCCTCCATACTTAATCCTTTTGGACTTCATTCAGATGAGAGGTAGAAAAACACTGTAAGTCCTAAGGCAGGAGGCGTCTGTCTGGCTGGTAGAAGCAAAGCAGTGGAAGACAATGACTGTGGGTTGTGGGGCACAGCATGAGAACTTCTCTGGTCTCTTCAGCCTCTCCCCAGGGGCTAATGTGTGGGCCTGCCCAGCTGCAAGGATGACTGAAAGATGTCAAGGGAGGTGTCGGAAGTCTGAGTGTGTGCATGTGTCTACGTGGGTTTGTGGGGGTGGTGATGGTGTGGCAATGGAAAGCCAAAGCATTGTGTGAGGTATTGTATTTACTGCTATACACTCAAAAAGAGTTGTTAATCCCAAACAAAATATCACAAAAAAAACTTTGAGATTTCATCTCCACTGTCTCTCTCTTTTTTTTAAAGTTTATTTATTTGAGAGAGACACAGAGAGCATAAGGGGGGAGGGGCAGAGAGAGAATCCCAACCAGGCTCCTCATGCAGAGACTGATGTGGGGCTCGAAACCATGAGATCATGACCTAGGCTGAAATCAAGAGTCACTCAACCAAATGAGCCACCCAGGTGTCCCTTCACTATCTCTTAAATTATCTACAAATTTATCTCCATTCCTACATATTTATCTCCATTCCTTAAGGTTCAACTATTGCCTGCCACAATAGTTTCCTGTTTTGTTTGTTTTTTGATTTAAACAAACTTTTTATTTTGGGATAATTTCGACTAATACAAAAGTTGCAAAGAGTACAAAGAATCGCCTTATGTCCTTCACCCAGTTTCTCCTAATGTTAACATCTTAATGTTTATCAAACTATGGAATTAACATTGGCACATTACTACTCACTAAACTATGGACTTTCTATATTTTAACGTAGGAATAAAATTAAGGAGAAGTTCAGAGACTTAGATTCCAGAACTCACTCTCCACCTTCCACTCCATTCCCATGTTACGGGCTGTGACTGTGGATAAGACTCGAAAGGCACCAGGCTACAGTGGTATTTGATATTGATTTGTTGATTCCACTAAGGAGAAGCCATCAGTAAATCTGGGGTCCTAATTTGAACAGGAATTCCATTACTTGGGAGTTCCCACTAATCTCACATTTTGGTTCTCATAAACTAAGAGGGGTCTTACATTTCTGAAATGGTGTAACCTACTTTTGAGGTAAATGTCTGAAACAAAAAAGATTAATCACAAAATAGTGGAGATTGGATTTAGAGTCAGGTCCTAATCAGTCAGACGGAGGTCCTAATCTTGGCCTTGCCATTAATTAAGTTGATGTCTGATCCTTTATGCACCAATAGCCTTTCTAGCCTTCATTTTTCCATCTTGAAGATGAGGTGATTGGATTGAATAATCTCTTTTCCTGTAATCTTTTAGTAATCTTTCTCAGATCTAAGATTTTATGAAATAAGATCTTGTAACATTTCTTCACAAATGGTTGACTTTCCTAAAGCAAAATCCTTATGTAATAACCCATGATCTTATGAATTCATCTTTTATTTGTCTTTAATTATTTGAGTGATGACCTATTTAGCAAATATTGATGGGATAAGGATGGAAGGTTTTCACATCTTGATGCATGTATCATTTCTGCTCTATTTCCACTGCTGAACAATTTTTCAGAAGCAATATTATGTGATATTGGAACCATCCAGAAAAAAAATGTACCACTTGTGCTAAACCAGCCCCGAGTTTGCCAGTTCTTTAAAGTTTGTATATGAAGTTTGTATAAAAGAAATGTCCCAAATATTGATTACTAAGGTATAGCATTCCCTTAAGCAATAAATTTCAAGATTACTACAATAAACTACCAAAATAGACCGTCATCACATGCAGCAAAAAACCAAAACCAAAACCAAAACCAACCAAATAAAAACACTCTAGAAAGAACATGAAATGTAAAACAACCTGAAGCCACAGTTGTGCATCTACTATAGAACTTTCTGATTGATCCTAAGAAGAGTCAGTATATGCCATCTGTTTCCAACCAACTGGGACACTTTCAAATACCTCTCAAATCTTGGCTAAAAATAGAGGAAATTCTAACAAAGATTAGGCTTATGGCTAAATTAACAAAACATAAACCATGAACTATTTACCTTTAACTGTCCTATATAGAATGCTCTTATCATTCACAGTTCACAATTCAGATCTGCCTCAACAGGGGCATTTTTTTCCTGAGGAATTGCTCATATGTTTTTCATGGCTTAATGGGTTTGTGAGACATACATTCATGGCTGAGCTCATTTACAAAGACAACTCATCACTCAGTAAGAAAATTCTAATCCAAAGCACTCATCCTTTGCACAAAGGGACAAAAACCTATCTCAAGAAAATAATTTAGGATAAAAATAATTGAATCCAACCAAATTATTTTACTTTATTGGTATGCTAAAGTTTATTTTCATTACCTGCCCCCAATTTCCTTATTCTCTCTTTTCTCTCAAAAATTTAGAGTTGCCGCAAGCCTAGGGAAGAAAAATGAATGGACACATCCCATGTTTGCAAACCATTTCTCAAGGGTAGTACTTGCCTGGCAGTCATTTAAATTAGAAGGAGAGGCTTTGACATCCATTAAAAAGGAATCTCAAGTTCTCTGGTTTGCAGAACTTCAAAATAAAGTTCTAATTACATTTCTTCCAAATGCATTAAAGGAGATACATTTTCTAACATCTCAATTATATAAGTAACTCAAATAAATTAAGCAATATCATATGCTGGAATATTGCATTCAAATACAGTAAAACCTTGCTTTGCGAGCATAATTTATTCCAGAAACATGGAATCCAAAGCACTTGTATATCAAAGTGAATATCAAGAACCATTGGTTTAGTTGTGATCATGTGACATTCGGTGTCACTTACTACTCGTGTTGCAAGACATCACTCATTTATCAAGTTAAAATTTATTAGAAATGTTTGCTTGTCTTGTGGAATACTCATAGAACAAATTACTTGCAATCCAAGGTTTTACCCTACTTCATTTAAAGAGTCCTCTGGATCTTATTTACCTTCACTTGGTATTGAAACTCTTCCAAAGGCAGTTTCTTCAAGTTTCTAGGAAATGCCCAAGTCTCCAGAATGAAACACCAACTTTGAGGTGTCAGCCTTTGTTCTCCATTCAAAGAGCTGATTCTGACTCATATGTCCAGTAATTCATTTAAAAACATATAACCAGCTTTGTGTGATGGCTCGATGGGGAATGAAGTACAGTAAGTGGTGGGAGTTACTATGAGCATTCCAAATAAGTTTTTAGCCAGCATGTGGCTGAGTGGTTGGATGTGAAGTAAACACAGGGTTTTAGAGTTGCCGCAAGCCTAGGGAAGAAAAATGAATGGACACATCCCATGTGTCTTAGGGGTGCACCTAAGACACCTAGAGGTGGCATGGAGAGTTTTACAAATGAGAAGTAAAATAGAGGGCACAGGGGCAACGAGTCGAGGAACAAGAGACACAGAAGAATGAGGAAGAGAAATGTGACAACAGAGAAATGTGTCAGACCAGGCAGTGCAAAAAACTTGGACAACCCAGAAGGCAAGCACAGCAGCGTAGGAAAGTACTACTTAGTTGTGTGATGTTGGCTAAGTTACTCAGCCTCTTTGGGCCCAGTCTCCTTCTTGCTAAAATGGAGAACATGACATTAACTCACCTCATAGGCTGTTGCGACATCAAGTGGCACAATTCACATAAAGAGTTTAGTAGAATGCAGTATTAAACACAACAAGCACTGGTAAAAAGCTATTCCTCCTTGTTGCTGCTGTGGTTTGAAAAGAATGAAGGTTTTCTGTCTTACTGAAAGTAATACACACTTCTAAAATCCTTCATTACTGAAAATCAGTATAAAACGTGAACCCAGCATCTCATTTCTATCAGTAGAAAATAATGAACACAATAGAAATAACATACACAATCACATCATTCTTGCACGTCAAGGATTTTGCCCCATTCATATTACAAATGCCACTTTCCATCATGAGGTACCGAAGACACCAAATGGACAGGACGTAGGCTCAGAGTATTTTGTCATCGATCTGCTTTGCCGTTACTTGGATTGTTATGGTAAAAAGAGTCTGTTGTAGTCTTGTTTGGGCCTTTGTAGCCAAAGACCACAAATTGATCACCCAATCACGGAATAGTTTCTGTATTACTTAATTTAATCCTATATTGTGTAACAATCTCTTCCAACTCTAAGAGCCAAGTATTATAATCTGAAATGCTGATATTAAAATATTAGTACTTAGAAAGGCTAAATCAAACACGATCAAGAGTAGACATGTGTTAAGGAGAAGGACCAGCTTTTAAATCTGGGTTTGTCTGAATTGAGAGCCTTTCCACCTGTTAATATGCCATACTACCTCTTGATCCTTCCTGTCAGTCAAAGCTTGGGTATTAACATGCTCTCGATTCACTTCATCTCTTTCACAGGAATGGCTGCTCCAGTTGATTTTTCTATGTAATTGCTGTTCATCTCCACCTGTTCCATTCCACTTGTTTATAGTCACCATCATCAAGGACATGTGGTCTGGACATGGCGTCATTTTTATTTTGAGCATGGAAACTTTTGTGATGCTCTTCGCTTCCCCACCACCCCTACCAGAAGCCCCAGCTATTATTCCAAAATTAGTTGGCGGGAATTGATGCGTTCATGGTCAGTGTATGCAAAAGCTTGGGGAATATGAAAGCTTTTTGGAACCATAGACTGAACTCTCAGCAAGTCCCCAAGGCTTCATTTTACAGGAATAGAACTCTGGTTACATTTTCTTGTGGACTTCGCAAGAGACTTTATATAGGTCAGGCCCATGCTGTGGAGAAATTAAAGACCACGCGGCTTTTGTTTTCCTTCTGAAAACCCACTTTCCTAGTAGTTTCTTAGACCTTATTAAAAATATTAGATAAACTAAGCACTTTGAATCATGCTTTAACCATCCCATTCATCTTTATCTAACCTTCAATTTCACCCACAGACACCAACTCTGTTTACATATTCATTATTTGGCAACCATAATGCCTTTTTAATGGATTTAAAGTAATGGAAGCAGGGGAGAAGATGGTTTAGTGTCCAGCCTGGCACACAAAAGTTGGTTTAACTCTTATTGTAACCAAAGTACATACAGTACATAGCTTATTTACACATTTGCTTAAATCTTACCGTAACAATTTGGGGAAACAAATGTGTTTATACTTTCATTGGATGGTATCTTGTGAAATACTCTCAGTCCAGTTTCTGGGAAATAGGTTTCAAATGCCATGGGGCAGGTTTTGTAGAGGTGGGTGAGGGAGAAAGCTGTCCCACTCTGGGCATGTGGCAGAGGGGGCGAGAGGCACACAGCAATGACAACAGGGAAGTCCCAGGTACCAGAACACCCTGAGAAAATATGGCAGGAGCCGCAGTAGCAAGCCCAGCAGAGCTGAGGAGGCAGTGAAGGGCCTCTCAGGAAGAAACTAAGCAGCCACGGCTCTAGTGAGCCCAGGCTATGGTGGAGGCAGGATTTGGCTCCCAGTTCTAACCAGGGAACACATGGGCTACCCTGTAGTCACAGCCTTGATTCTAAGACGAGGATTGAGCCCAATCTGCCTCCCCTGGTTCCCCACTTTTCAGCCCTACTTCTACTCTCTTCTTCCAAAATATGACAGCATTTCCAGTGTTTAAAAATACAGTTGTTAAGGCCTCAGCTGCCACTTCACCAACTTTAGGAAGTTGCCTTTTTCAAGGTCATATGACATCACTTCCTGTGCTTGGTTTCCCTTTTCCAAACATCCTGCAGATTGTTAATGTCTGTCTTTCATGTTTTGCCTCAGAACTGAGCGCCGTCAGTTTTTGTTTTGAAGGTTTGTTTGCTTGTTTGTTTTGGTAGCAACTGCACCTTCATGAAAAGACTTGGGTCCTGAACTCTCTGTTCTCACATCCAGTTCCCAGCCAAGTGTACATTCAGATTAATGCTCTTTCTTTACCTCCCATCACTCCTGAAGAGAGGCTTTTCATGAGCCAGGTGACTAAAATATTACTTTCATTGCTTCCACCTGTTCAGTAGTCTCTCAATAGCCCCTAATTCATTTATTACCTAATTCACTCACTTAGCAAATATGTAGTGACCATGCATAGTGTTTGAGATGCTGTATGAGATGCAAAGATAAGGGAGTGCCGTCATCATGGCCTTGCAGTCTACTAAGGGAACTCTAATAATTCGCATGTTTACTCAAACTAAGTGCCCCTTCCTGCAGCAATCAGAAATGGTTTAAAGGAGGAAGATTATTCAAATTGCACTGCACAGAAGGAGTAGGATTTAGAATAACAGAGATATAGGGAAAGGGGAGGCCAGGAACACTGAATGCGCATATGGAGAAAAGGAATTTACGCAGTTTGGCTGAAGTGAAGACTATGAGACAGGAAGTTGTGTAAAGTATGTTTAACCTGCAAGTTTGCAAACTTAGAAATATCCTTCTTTTCTTCCAAGATATCAAAAATCAACAAAAACCAACAAAAGCAATCCACCAAAAGAGAAGTTGGGTTTAAACTACTACATCGAGGACTAATATTTGATATAATGGATAACATTGTGGCAAGAATGCTAAGCCTTTGCATAAATCAACAGGAAAAACTGTCAAATCATTCTCTCCCTATGGATACGCATGTGTGTGTCTATGTGTGCACTCATGTGCATGTGTGCGTGTGCGTGTGCGAGAAAAAGACAAGGACGTCACAAATAATATGGGGATGAAATTAGTATAATTCTTGCTAGAGTCAGGGTGGGAGGTTTCAACATTATTTTGAGAATATTTATAATGCAAAAAGATAATGCGCATCCTTGAAATCTAGAAATAACTTCTGAAGAAACGATAAGGCAAAAGGTACTGAGGCTTTGAGAAAGTGCTGGAAAAACTTTTTGGGATTCATTTCAGGTCATTTGTTCTAACAAAGCTCAATAAATGTCGAAGGAGAAACACTTTTCAGTCTTCTGAGAGGCTCATACTAAAGAGTTCAGGTTGTTGGCATTCAAGCCTTACGCAGGAATCTAGATTACAATTTCTAATCATTATGAATCATCATCTCTATGACCCAACACTTACAAAAACTTTTAAGGATCTTGCAAAACTCTCCCACCTCCAGTGATTTCACTTAGGTCTTATTTTTCTCCCCTTTCATTTTGCAGTAATCTATGTAATCAGTTTTTCATCTCCATCCCTTAGCCCTCTGTTTCCTATCCCTCGCCACTGGAGGCCTGACGGCACCTTAATTTCATCTGATTATCTGCCTGCAGCTCCCCTTCAACTGCTGCTTCTTGAAGGTAGGAATTATTGTCTGTCTCATACTCTTGATTTCCAAGCCTAGCTCAGGGTGTGGCACCTAATATGCACTCAATACATATTTATTAAGTGATAAAGCATATCCTTCTCAATCATAAAGACCACAGATTAGATACACTTGCCATGAATATAAAATAGGCGTTGGGTTGGCGGAATGGCTTGGACTGCATAACTACTTAACAATCTGACTTCAGGGGAGCTGGCTCTCTAAGTTCCGGCTTCTTCCACTAAAAAAGGAACTGAAAATGCCTTCTTGTTTGTTGAGAGGCTTGAGGAAGATAATTTTATCAAACATCTGTCATGGTGCCCGGGGTATGATTACTGCTTAAAATGCTGGCTCCTGTTCCCCTTTTTTTTGCAGTCTTCCATCACTTTGTCACAAATAACTAGATTATTCCATAACGAATTTGCTTTCTACATTAAAAGAGAAGTTGACAATTAATTTTTATCTTATATCATGTATATAACTAAAAATGGACATATGCCACTGGGAACATTTGGGTGTTAGAATAAAGTAATCCATTAATATAGACAATAATAAAATATACTGAGGCATCACCATCACTTGGCAAAACCATATGACTCCTGATTGATTCCACTGAAGTGTCTAAACGTTTGAAGGACATTTTGACCCACCATTTGGATTTGACATTTGATGCCTCTCTCCAACTAGATGCCATCATTGTTCTATCTCATGCTGTTTTCTCCTTGTTCAAAGAAACAAACATATTTTAATTATGCTATCCGATAAGCATGGTTAGTAGAAATGGAAAAAGTGCAGTTGATGATACTTAAACCATAGCGTGTTGAAATTGGCTAGTTCCCAAAACAAAATGACTTGATTGAAAATAAACATTTTTTAAGAACACTGAAGACAGCGAACATTGGGGACAAATTAGACATGGTAGAAATAATAAAAAAATAAAATTCACAATAGCTAAAACAGCACAAAGTAAAATTCTTATTGACCAAAAAATGATGGAAGAATAAAAATTTTTAAAAAATATTTTTAAAATGTGTATTTATTTTTGAGAGAGAGAGAGTTAGAGTGCAAGCGGGAGAGGCACAGACAGAGGGAGACACAGAATCTGAAGCAGGCTCCAGACACTGAGCTGTCAGAGCAGAGCCAGATGCGGGTCTTGAACCCACAAACTATGAGATCATGACCTGAGCCGAAGTCAGACGCTTAACTGACTGAGCCACCCAGGTGCCCCAAGAATAAAATCTTCTTAATAAAAATTAGTTCTCTAAAACTTGCTTTGAGAAAATTGGACTTGGTGGAAATGTCACAAAAGAAAACTTATTCTGTCTGATGTGGAATTTGAAAAAAAACTGATTAACGAATTAAATCTTTGGTCTAAAGTTTACATAGGAAAGAATTGTCTTGGTAAAAATAATTTCCATATAAGTTTTAAAAAGGAAGTGGAAAGAAATTATTTGACACTGCTATGTAGGTATTTGATCCAAAAATTAAATTATCATAGGAAGTTCCAGCAAGTACCTTCTAGATGAGAAGTCAGAAATGTTGCTCTTTTAGTGAAAATGTCTGTATTACTAAATATACAGTGGAAACATCCTTAGGGGTCAAGAAAAACAAACATCCACAGGGTTAGTTAAAATATGAGGTTCAAAATGGTAGGATCAAAACATGTGCCGTCATCAAAATCAATTCAATATTTGGTCAAATAAAGATCTTTTGATTATTTGATTGATATCTCAATGCAATTATTGACTCATAGAAAATAGAAACTTTTCCTAAAATAATTCCATTGAACTTGCCACCCAAAGATGGAATCTTTCCCTTCCAAAGAATGAAAACTATTTGATTCACCAATCTTAAAGAATGCAAAATTCTCTAAGTTGGCAGTGGCAATGAATTGCTGTTTGTGCTCCTCCCTGTCTCTCTGTCACACACACTCAATATGGCCATGACATTTGTAAAGAATGACTACTAGAGCACCTGGGTGGCTCAGCTGGTTAAGCACGGGCTCTTGGTTTCGGCTCAGTATGATCTTACGGTTTGTCAGTTCAAGCCTTGCTTTGGGCTCTGTGCTGACAATATGGAACTTGGGATTCTTTCTCTCCCTCTCTCTCTGCCCCTCCCCCACTCACGATTGCTCTCTCTCTCTCTCAAAATAACTAAATAAACTTAAAAAAAAAGAATGGCTACTATAACATGACTTGCTTACACCATCCACCAAGCATGTTGTCGACAGAAAAATTGCAGAGTCACATATGTTTAGTTGTCAACAAAATAATACTGGATTATTCATTTAAGAAGATCTAACTCTTCAGAGTCCTATTACACCAACGTATTATTTTTGGATTTTTGCAAATATATTTGCATTGCTATCAACAAACATTTTCTGTATGAAACATATAACATACTGTATTGGAGGTAGGAATCATGTCTCCTCAGTTATGACATTTTTTTAATGTTTATTTTTTATTTTAGAGAGAGAGGGAGAGACAGAGAGTGAGCAGGGGAGGAACAGAGAGAGATGGAGACACAGAATCTGAAGTAGGATCCAGGCTCTGAGTTGTCAGCACAGAGCAGGACACGGGGCTCAAACCCATGAGCCGTGAGATCAAGACCTGAGCCAAAGTAGGACACTCAACCGACTGAGCCACCCAGATGCCCCAATTATGATATGTTTTTAAATCATGTTAATTGGCTCTTTGAAATCATTTCATCAGTTATTTCCTAGTGGGTCAGAGTCACCACATATTCCAAGATATACCATTTCAGCCACAGAATAGCTTTGCAACCTATAAACCTAAACCAATATATTTTAAAAATTAATGGGATTAGCTAGCACTAAACCCATGATTTTATGAGCAAATGATAAAATTAGAAATACCACCCTTCTCTGCATCACACTCAAAAAAGCCAACCTTGACAGAATTCCATTTCGGGCTAGAAATTCTGCTAAAAATAAGCCTGTAATCTCTGACCATCAGCAGCAGATTTTCAGTAAAGACTGCAGGCAGTTTGGGTGCTGGCTTCGACATTGTAAATCAAGCACACAGAGTTCCTTAAGAACAAAATCAGCTGCCATGGTCATGACTTTAATAAAGTATCATGTGTCAATAATAGAAATGATGGTAGCTAGAACAACAGCCGTAGCCTGGCAGCCACAGCCATTCACATGAACTGAGCATTCCATAATTACTTTATATCATTTAATCTTCATTATAACCTGGTGAAAGAGCTAATCCTGTTCCTGTTTTACACTTGAGGAGATAGTGCCTTAGATGGGTAAGTAACACACGAAAACTGACACAGACAGTAACTAGAGGGTCCAGGTTTTGAAGTCTGAATCCAGAACTCACAATCTTTTTTTTTTTTTAAGTAGGCTTCCCCCCCACCCCCCCAGGCCCCAGCCAAATGTTTGGCATGAACTCACGATGCTGAGATCAAGATCTGAGCTAAGATCAAGACGCTTAACCGACTGAGTCACCCAGGTGCCCTTGGAACTCACATTCTTAAAAAGCATCATATAACATCTTATCCTTTGGGATCAAATATAGGTTCAGAGGAAGCTGTCCAGCCAACAGTTAATTTTCGATGTCTTCAAAAGAGAAAATGGATATACATTTTGAAAGCTGCATAAAGCTTGATGGGCATTAACTTTTATTTCTGTCTTAAGTATTTCAATGGAGTGAATCTTCTGGTATCCAATTTCGGCAGTGAATTTAAACGTTGGTGTAGAGGACAGGGGCATGGACAAATACACAGGGAAACAAATCTACCATTTTTACAAAGAGAGACTTCATAAATCATTTCTACCGTGAACATGGCTCTGGTCTCTGAGTTTCTGAGGAATTAAATTTAAGATTTGTCTTTGTCCTTCCTGACTAATGTCAGTGGAAAAAAACAAAACCAATAGACTCCTATCTGAGTAAACAACATGTCGGCAAGGAAGTTTTAACGGTAGTCTCTGTAGGGTCTTAGACTATGAAGCACATTTTAATTATTTCTTCTGTTTGTGGCTGGGTAGAGAGACCCTAACTACAAAGCAAACACACCCACACATGACGAGAAAGGAGAAAAGAGGTATTGACATGTTTACACCAGATGTCTAATTGGTTTAGATAAAATGTTTAATCATCTTTGATTTCCTACCATGTATCTGTAACTCACAGTCATGTTTGCTAAAACTTCACATGGAGATAGTGCTCTAGTGGAAATTCTTTATAGATTCAATACCTTTTTATAAAAATAATCACACGATTAGGATACCCAACAGAAGAAACTTTAAAAAAAATTTTTAATGTTTTATTTATTTTTGAGAGAGAGAGAGAGAAAGAGAGAGAGAGAGAGAGAGAGACAGCGTGAGCAGGGGAGGGTCAGAGAGAGAGAGGGAGACAGAATCTGAAGACAGGCTCCAGGCTCTGAGCTAGCTGTCAGCACAGAGCCTGACGCAGGGCGCGAACCCACGAACCGTGAGATCATGACCTGAGCCGAAGCCAGACGCTCAACTGACTGAGCCACCCAGGCGCTCCAGAAGAAAACTTTTAATTAGTGCAAGTATATAACGTGTGAGACCAATCTCCGAAAAATAGCGTGTGTATTCCCTTTCATGTAAATAAATGTACAGCTGGACTAAACAGTCTGGCAACCATCACAAAGAGAAGTATTGTCTGCGTTTCTCCCTTTTGAGTTTGGAATAAAATTCTTAAAATAGTCTATCAATCAGGTCACACCTTCTCTGGTCGCTTGTCTTAGAGATCCCATCTGCACATTGCGGCCAAAATTCCAACCCATTATTTTGGTCTTATCTCTCTTTTTATTCATTGTGTGTCTGGAAAAGCAAATTGGTGATCTATGAGCTTGATCAGGTCCACATTTATTTGCACTATGCTTACCCTGTGCTTTTCAAGTTCTGAATGATTTGCTGGTGTTTATTATTTATTTATTTATTTAAAAAATTTTTTTGTTAACATTTATTTATTATTGAGAAACAGAGAGAGACAGAGCATGAGCACGGGAGGGGACAGAGAGAGGGGGAGACAGAATCTGAAGCAGGCTCCAGGCTCTGAGCTGTCAGCACAGAGCCCCATGTGGGGCTCGAACCCAAGAACGGTGAGATCATGACCTGAGCCGAAGTCTGATGCTCAACTGACTGAGCCACCCAGGTGCCCCGATTTGCCAGTGTTTAAATGCCAAAACATCCCCACTCCCAAAATCAGATGCTGGAGCTGGAGTTTGGTCATGGTTGATTACTTCACGTAGGCCTTGTATTCTCTTTCTCAGAACTTAATTTCAGTAACCTTTAGTTTAGTACCTGGCCTGCCTCGCCCATGTATTCTGTGCTTCATCTTCCTGTTGGCATTTTATTTCATTCAAGAATGTTCTACTCCCCACGAACTCATCCATGAACTGTTCCTCAAATGCACTGTGAGATTTCCTACTTCATGAATTGATCTACACTGTGCCCCTCACCTAAATGTTCTCTAAATGTTCTCCACCAAAATAGTATTCACCCCTTGAAGCCCGCCTCCAATGCCATCTTCACAGAGATTCCAGTAAAATTACTTCTACTTCTTTATAAACTTTTTAGGAAGTTTTTGCCTGTGCAAATGTACAACAAATCAGCATTAAAAAAATAATTTTTGTGCAGTTTTGTGTCTACCTCTTGACTTTCTAAGAGAGTACACTTCTATCAGGCAGGGCTTTTAATTTCCAATTCTTTGGATTGCTTGCAGCTCATAATACTGTCCTTCTTTGGGCCTCAACAAATATTTATATTTTATAGTAAATCCTGAAAACCTTGTAGAGTTTAAACGCAACAATCTCAAAGACTCAGTTCTTTTTCTATCCTATTTTTCTCTATATCTATAGTCTCTTAGGAAAATATTCTGCAGTACATTAAACTGTCAACTATTCCAAAAGAATCTGATTAATATAGTAGCTAGAAAGAAATAATTCTATATTAAGCACAATTGATGATGTCTTCTCTAGATAGCAGCATAATTTATTTTCCCAGTAACCAAACAGTTCTGTCTGAAGGACTGGAGATTTGAAGGCTTATGTTTAAGTGATTTTCCCTTATAAAGACATTATAAGTAGGAATAAGGTCTTCAGCAATTAACCTTATTCAATTGGCCTTTTAGGGTTAGATTACAACCATTCTTATACTTCAAACAAAGCATACAATGAAATCACGTTGGCATTTAGGGTATGTTATTTTGGGCAGAAACCGATACCATAGTTCTGGTAAGATTATTAACTTGGCTAATGTATAAGCCTTTCTGATATAAACACCCAGAAATGCTGGTAATGTATACATTCTTCCAGAAGGAGAAATGAAATCTCCAGATGCAAAAATGAGAAGAAGCAAATTTGAAGGCTGACACGGTGGTGGTGCTGACAGGGAAAGAGGGATAGGTGGCTAGCCAGAGGTACTGAGGTCTATGGACTTGAGTTTCACACCCATGCAGGCCCAGGAGAGGACACTTAAATCCTACAACCTCTGGAACTGACACCCGGCATACAACCTTGGCGCATGCATGGAGAAGGGTAGAAATAATTTACACAACAGTTTACAGGAATGACAAGGAAGCTTGAGTCTGAAAAAAGTAGTCTCTTGAGAGAAACTTTTAAAATTCAGACTTGTGCCTTACATACATTGTCTGAATGTATGTAATATATACAGTGTAGTCTAAATATACACTAGCCATGAGGCCCCTTGAAGCTAAGAAATTTTTAAGAATGTGATCCTAGGGCAAGAGATAATCTTACTGTCCTTGGCAAAAGCAAACAAAATCACAATGAAAATTCTGTATATTCTCATACCTCAGTCTATACAGAACTTCTACAGAAAGAAACCCTATAGAAGATGAGCTGACAATAAAAATGAAAAAAAATTACATGAGAAAATAGCTCACCTTGCAAGAATTAGGTGAAAAGACAATTAACGCACAATGGATGTGAATTAATTAAACAAAGATGGAGGGGTGATGTGCCTGGGTGGCTCAGTTGGTTAAGCGTCTGACTCTTGGTTTTGGCTCAGGTCATGATCTCGTGGTTTGTGACCTTGAACCCACTGTCAGTGTGCAGCCTGCTTGGGATTCTCTCTCTCTCCCTCTCTCTTTCTCTGCCCCTCCTCTGCTCATGCTCTCTCTTTCTCAAAATAAATAAACCTTAAAATTGAATTGAAATAAAATAAAGATGGGGAAATACAATTAAGATAATATATTTAAAATACATAAATTCAATTCAGACGTTTGATCTAATGGACATGAAATAAGGAACTAGGAGCTCTTAAAAGGAAACCAAACACCGTGGAAAATGAACAGAGATCTGAAAGAGCATCAAATAAAATTTCTGTCTATATTTGATACAAAATAGTTAATAAGGATTTATATGTATAATTAAATTCAGAAGCTTGACCTAACTGACATATATAAAACCTCACAAAATTATATGCAAAAAAGCATACGCATATTCTTTAAAAACGCACAAAGAATATATTCAAATTGAGCCTCAACAAACACTGAAGAATCAGTGTCAAAAACACCTCATTCTGTGACAAGAGTATGTACTTAGAAATTAATAATACTTAAATTCAGAAGTCACGTATACATTGAATAATAATTTTTAAAGACTTCAACACTTCAAAATATAGAGCATCAAATAGGTTATTTAGGAAAGAACAGAGCTTGCAATTAATAAGCTAAGTGTCCCACTCACCAAAGAGGAAACTATAGTAGCCAAAAAAGAAAAAAAGGGGGGAAAAAAAGAAATGTTGTTCTACTTTACTGACTCAGGGAACTGGAAATTAGAACAAGACACTACTTGTAACCCTCTACTCCTCCCTGCCCCCACGTTTTCTCAAATTTAAAACCATTGGTAATAATTGTTGGTGAAGATCTGGGGAAAGAACACATATATCCGCCACTACCAAATAAGACAATGGAAAAATGTGTTATTACTAACATCCACCACTATCTGCTACTTAATTATCTGCTATTATTATTATTACTATTATTATTACTACTATGGCTTCAATTTGTGTTTATTTATATGGAAGCTAAGGAGACAATACATTGTTTTACTAATACATTTGCATAGTAAAAAATAGCATCTAAGAAAAGCTTATGCATCAACTTTAGAAAGGAGGGAGCAGATGGGAATTAGGGGGTTATGGGGTTTTGGCTTTATCTGTAATATTGTATTATTTTAAAAACACAAGTGAAGCAAATATGGTAAAAGATTAAAGGTTTAATTTCAAGCGGTGTCTATTACATTTGTTCTAAATTTTTTGGATGTTAAAAATATTTTATTTAAAAAAGAAATTTCCAGGAAACCTCAAACTTTTCAAGCTTTAGTTTCCTTTTTGTACATGGGGTTGAAAATATCTGCCTCATGAAAATGCAATAAAAATCGGATGAGATATCGTACACAAATATATTAAGCACTGAACCATGTGTGTAGTTTGTACTAAATAAATGTAAGCTAGATATTAATTTGATGTAAGTCAATTTAAAAGATATATAAAGAAAAAACAAATTTACAAATAATTCCACTACTTATTGAATTTATTTCTAGTCCATGTGTGTGTGCGTGTATTTCACTTTTTATCCCAAATAGGAATCATCTAATACATAGAAATCTGTATCCTGAGTTCTTCACTTGAAATAACCTGAGCTTTTCCCCATCACTAAATTTTCATTAATATCAGGTTTACTACTAGCCTATTATTTCTTACATTAATGTTTTCTTGATACTTCATTTTTTCCTGTCTTTTTCTGTCTGTTCCATGGTTTGTGTGATTTATAAGGTGTGTGTACTATTTTAAGTTCTATTTGGTGGTGACATTTAATTTTTCAAAAGTTCATCTCATCTATACTTTTCTACTTACTGGTTACTATTGATAATTTACCATCGCAGTACCTCTTTCCCATGGCCTTCATCTCTAAGATGGGAAACTTTCTCCTAATCTTGGATAAGTCTGGCAGAGCTATCATTCTCCTTTAAATCGATGATGGGGCGCCTGGGTGGCTCGGTCAGTTAGGCATCCGACTTCAGTTCAGATCATGATCTCACAGTTCGTGGGTTCGAGTCCCGAGACAGGCTCTGGGCTGACAGCTCAAAGCCTAGAGCCTGCTTCTGATTCTGTGTCTCCCTCTCTCTCTGCCCCTCCCCCACTCACAGTCTGTCTCTGTCTCTCAAAAAAATAAATAAACGTTAAAAAAATTTAAATCGTTAAAGCAATGTCTGTGCAGTAGAGATAATTGTTCCGTCTCCTTATGGACCTGAGCTCTCAGAATCAGAGGGCAAAGTATGAGTGTGGAAAGAAGGGCTTCCGTTTGTGTAGGCCTCTCAAAAAGCTCATGCTGTCTGTTGGTTTTATTTTAAAATCCGAATCTATTTATGTGTCAGTTAGTGGAAATTCTTCTTGTTTCTTGTACTAAGAGATCTATGGTTGATCCTAATTTTCAGTGATGGTTACGATGTTTAAGATGTCTTGATCCTGGTCTTTATATAAATGCTACTGGGAAGATGGGAGAGGCAACAGCAAGGGTTGCTATTCAGAAGAACTGTTATCTGGATCCAATCTTCTTAAATTAATTAATTAATTAATTTATTTATTCATTGGCGGGGGGTGTGCAGAGAGAGAGAGGAGGGAGAGACTCTTAAGCATTGAGCTCATCATGAGCCCGACATGGGGCTTGATCTCACAACTGTGAGATCATGACCTGAGCCAAAATCAAGAGTCAGATGCTCAACCAATTGAACCATCCAGGTGCCCCTCAATCTTCTTAAATTTACTGATGGGGGAAACCTAAAGGAAGGTAAAAAAAAGATACTAATTTAAGAAAAATACTGACAACCTGATTCTTTTCCATTGAAATCGCAGTTTATTTTCTATTACTTCTTAAAAATATTATCTTTGCCCTTCAGCACTGGAAATGCAAAAATATTACATTTGGATTTGAGGAAAGGAATATATAGACTAAAATGTAATTTTAAAAACACACACATCAGGTCAACCCTACTCCCTCTTTGGAAGAAGGGCTGGAAATCACAAAAACCAGTTCACATATTTTTGGAGCTAGAAATATATATTTCTATCTTCAGAAATACCTTAGAGTAGAAAATCTCCGCTGAAAGTCTTTTGTTTCCCTCTTCTTTGCATAAAAAAGAAGTAAGTTGTTATTCTGAAGATTTTGGAGATCATCTGTTCTGACCACCTCATTTTATCAAGAAGACATAAGAAGACTGGAGCCTGGACTGGACTCTTAATTTTGTGACTCCCAGTCCACTGTTTTTCCCAGTATATCATGAGAAGCAAGCAACTAAGTAAAATTAGAGGTTTAGAATATCTCTCTCCTATAGTAAGGGCTCCTCCTTACACTATCATCCTGTGATCTATGAACCAAGGTTGGCTGGAATAAAATAGTAACTCAACCTGTTACTAATGACTGGTTAGTAGTAACCCAACTCAATTGTAAGGTTGTTGAGTACAGGGGTTGACAAGAAATGCTGGTGTTAAAAGCTGCATTGAGAAGGTACTCACCAGCTGGGCTAATCAGAACGCTGTCCAAATGACCGAAGTTGTAAGATATTAGGAAGTTAGCTTTGCATCTGACTATCCTTTAGATATTAAATTAGAAATGAAATTTTGAACAGTTCAATCACAAGCTATTTATGTAGCCAATCTAGACAGGGGTATTGCTTTCTCTCAATTTAAGAAATCATTACATTTCTTTAAAGTTGCATGTAAAGTGAAATTGTTTATTGAGTTTGTTTGCATCATAGTGCATGCCTGTGACTAAACTCCTCCAAAGGTTAAGAACTTTCAGAAGAAACAGATTGAAGGAGAGGATTGTCATCGCATGTATATTATTGGACAGAATACAATTACCCTCTAATGGTACAAAACCTGGAAAGAACAGAAAGATGAAAAAAATGTTCTATTAATGAATTAGGGCAGTTCTGACTGAGTCTCACCAATGGTGAAAGGTGTGTCAACAGACTAAGGATTATTTCTTCAACACACCCAAGTTTCAGGCACAAGGCAGTCTTCTTAAAGGAACTGTAACTCAACCTTCTCCAAGTTGAAAACAATCTTAGAGATTATCTAGCACTGGGACGTTTTCATTTGTTTCAGCTGTTTCATCAGCTGCCCATGAGAAAATGACATGGAATATACAGACTATAACTTTGTGCAATCTATTTATATGCAGGTATGGATTTACCATCAGAGAGCTATAGCTTCCGTTCATTTTCCAAAAGGGCTTATGACTCAAGAAGAATTGAGACTCAGTAAGAAGCGGTTTTGTATCTCATTTCCACAGAAATCATTGGGACAGATATGGTTTGATAAAATTTCATAGGTCATACAGCGAATTAGCAGCAGGGCTGTGATTAGAAGAGAGGATCCCAACTTCCAAGTTAAGAATTGTTCTATTATATCACATTCTTTTATGAAATATATTTCTGAGAGCCATAATTTAAAGTTTGGTGTAACTCTGTGGACTGTCACATATCAATAAAGACATATATTAGTAATCTATAAAATATGTCTTTTCTGTAACATCTAGTGTAGTTAGAGTAAATATTTGATAAAATAAATAACTTTTCTCAAACTGGTGGCCAAAAAGAGTATAGACATTAGGTAAATCAGGGAGAAATTTACTAGGACTTTAGATGGATGATATGATGGTCTTCCTAAAAACTCAAATTAATTAAAACTTAGATACACATTGAGATATCTACACAATATTATTTCCAAGTCACTAGATTATTTTATACCAATAATTACTGGCACAAAATTAATGGAAAATGGAACCCACCCACATAAGCACAAAAATGTAAAATATTTAGAAATAAACTTAATAAAAAATATGTGTAACTTGTATGAAGGAAGCTACATAATTTCTCTTAATTATCTAAGATTTGTTTTAAGTAAATCGAGATTAAGTACCATGCCTTGGATGACAAAACTATCTCTAAAAGCATTACTTTCCCTAAATTAATTTGTGAAATTAACTCCAATTAAAATGCCATTTGGATTTTTTAGAAGGGTTTTTTTTTTCTAATATTGATCTAAATGAGTAAATGAGCCAAAGTGGCCTCTTTCTACTTGCTGTACCAAAATTCAAACAGTACAATAATTAAATTCTGCAATACTGGTATAAAATTAGACTGTCAATGAAAGAAAAATGAAACCTAGTAACAGCCATAAGTATGCATAACAATTGAGTATGATTAAATGCCAAATTTAATTAGTGTGAATAAATGGATTATTCAATAAATAATACTGAAAAACTATTTGGGGCATTTAAAATATACGTACATACAAAGAAAAAGGAAAAGAAAAGAAAAGAAAAGTAAAGTAAAGAACAGATCCAAGCCTCAATCAGCTATATTAAACTCCCCTTGATCACCTTTTCTTTTCTTTAGATGCTCACATTACCTTTTGGGCTACCCTAAAATTCGTGTCTTCAACTTTGAACTAATTTAAGAACAGAAACATCTGGGACTCTGGGAGCCAGAAACACATTACTGTCCCTGATCTTAACAATGACACAATTCAGAAAAGTCCTATAGGATAGAAAGGAAGAGGTCAGAGGTAGGCAAATTTCCAGTGATTAAGTCATAAGATCCTTTGGGAAGAGCTTAGGAAGTCAATGAATGGTCAGCAAAGCATCACCTTAAGACAAAGACTCCTCTGACAAAATACTAGAAGCAGATTCTTTCTTCCAAAGTCTAGGTCGAGGGCAGGGCTCAAGCTCTTAGAAAACCAAGCATATTCCTCTATGGCTGAGAGGCCAAAATGAGACAAGGAAGCAGCTCATTGGAGGGTTTTGGGTCCAATGAAAGCTATAAGTAGTACCAACCCAAAT
Organism: Cryptoprocta ferox; assembly: GCA_028646485.1. Classification (NCBI taxonomy): domain Eukaryota; kingdom Metazoa; phylum Chordata; class Mammalia; order Carnivora; family Eupleridae; genus Cryptoprocta; species Cryptoprocta ferox. Next base: position 128,427,571 of record CM053573.1, on the reverse strand, counting down.
TTATCTCCAGCTAGAAAATAGAAGCATGTTTGAACCATTTACTAATTCAGGAAACCCAGAAAAAGAATAGCATAGGGAAAGAAAAAGAGTTGAAATAATTAGCCATCTCTGGTATTCCTGTAAGAGTGAAACCATTGCTTATCATAGTCTTCATAGTAAGAAATCGAAAATGTATTAAGAACTGACTTACTCATTGCCACAGCACATGAATCTCAAGACCCGAAGTGAGGAATATGGCCTCTAAAATCTACATATTTGAATAGGTATATAATATTGTGATTTATAATAATAAATATACACTTGGAAAATTTTGTTCTTTAATAGTATAAATGATGAGATGCTATAAGGAAAGACAGATTCGGTATAACTTACTTCCAAACACTGAAGGAAAATTGACTTCAGAACTTCTTTCTCTTTGAATCTGAGTGGGATGACCTACTGATATGGGACAGAAGCCTTTATTTGCGGCCCACTCATTTATTCCTGCATTCACCCAAACATATGTGTTATGCATGGGTCCGCTAAACACCCACACCAAGACCAGTATCATGGAAAGAACACAAAAGCAAGAGCTTGTGATATAGACTATATACATAATGTCTCTCTGGAAAGAGAAAGAGATATTTATACATATATACATATCCACATACGCATGTATGTGTGTTTGTGTGTATGTTACTAACACAATGTCATGTTATAATTCTACTGCACTTTTCAGTTTGCAAACTGTTTTTATATACACTAGCTTCCTTGAACTCACCAAACTGATGAGGTATAGAATCAGAAAAATGTTCAGCTTTAGCCCAGAAAGCTGATCTATAGCCTGCATAATTTTGATAAGGATCAGTACTGGTTGCTACATTTTTTTTTTTTTTTTAGTTTCTTTATTTATTCTTGAGAGAGAGTGAGCATGAGTGGGAAAGGAGCAGAGAGAGGAAGACAGAGAATCCAAAGCTGGCTTGGCGCTATCAGTGCAGAGCCCCGACATGGACATGGGGCTCGAACTCACGAAGAACCTGAGATCATGACCTGAGCCGAAGCTGGAAGCTTAACTGACCGAGCCACCCAGGTGTCCCTGGTTGCTACATTCTTAAAGTTCTCTTGACTGTTTCTGCATCTCACCAATAGTTAATATTGAACTGAACAATAAGCACCAAACTATTCTGGTGAAATTGGTTTAGAAGTAGAAGTTCAAAGACACATTTATGATTTAATACTCCCTGAATTTCCTCTCCCTTCCTATATGCTCCCTAAGCATATAATCACCAGCCTCATACAGCAGAAGTGCAGCTCTTTCTGTCTACAGGACCTGTTCCTGTGCTACTTAAATAAACTCACTAAGTTGCACTGGAAAATGTCGCAACGTTGACCATTGTGCTCAACAATCCCACAACACAACTACTCTCTGAAACAGGTATTTTTTATTATTTCCATTTTATAGACGAGAATTTCTCTCCTCCTTCTTGTAGGTTTACTGTGAAATGATACGTGTGGTATCCCATATTTTTAAAAAGATGAAAATCATTATTATTCCTCCTCCTACGATATAGCATTTAGTAACTTTGACTAAGGTGTATTTTTTTTAACTCTGAATTCACAGAATGTTAACAGAGTATTAGTAATGCATAGTACAAAAAGGAAGGGTTATGAGGTAAAATAAATTTATGCAACATTTGGGTTAAATAAAGTTTAATCGGTTTCTTTGGGATTTCTCTGAGTTCATTCTGTGCTAATTCACCTTGTCAGTCCTTCAGAATCTCAGTATGACAATAGAACCATTTATTGCTTGGAGTGTATGGTCTGAACGTGAACGCATTTGGAAACGCTGGTATGAGCATTTTCTGAGTACGTTTCAGCTTCAGCATTTTCTAATTGTTACGTGCATCCTCTCACTGAGCAACCCTGGCAACCTGAAATCATATTAACCCCCAGTCTGCTACCTGAAACCCAGAGGTTCCTTATTAAAGGATTGAGAACATTATGCAATTAAAATCTAATTTTGCACTTCTTGCTCTCTAAATACTCAAATAAATTTTTAAACCCACAAGGTCAGACTACAGAGATAATTTGACTTCAGAATTGGACATTCATTTATATACTTTATTTCCTCAATTTTTATAAGCATAATTTACTTAGATAATACAAGGGAAATCTGAATTTTAAGAATAAACTATTGATCACCTGAAACTAACGTAACATTGTGTGTCAACTATACTAAAAAAAAAAAAGAATAAACCATTTGCTCTTTATGGCAAAAAAGTAAAATCTTTTTTTTTTCAGAAGAGCAAAATCTTGCTCTGAAAACATGAAAGCATTTCTGTTTTCTAGAAACCTTTATCAAAATAGAATAGAGTGTTGGCAACTTTTTAAAAACTGATGTATTCAACTTTAGTTTCTCATAACTACTAGTGATAGAAATTGTTTCTGATGATATTTAAAGCACTGTGTTGTATCGCTTCAGCATTGAGGTTAATTCCTTCTCAATGGACCTCCCCGGTCCATTAGGAATGAACTATGTCTAAATAAATTCACAGATGTGATGAGGATTGAAAAGGGATAGGAATGTGGAAAAGGATAGAAAGGACTGAGTTGTTGCTGGTTTAGGACTGTTTATAAACCGGGGGTATTAAAGTCACAGAAATTCCTGAGACTTTTTAAAACCAATTATTCAATGTGTGGTGGGGAGACCAGAAGCCTGAATTTCACCTGGTAACTTATGAAACAGGCTAGGTCTTAGGCTCCGCCTTAGACTTACTGAATTAGAATTTGTATTTTATTTTATTTATTTTTAAAAAATGTTTATTTATTTTTGAGAAAGAGCACGAGGGGGGAGGGGCCTAAAGAGAAGGGGACAAAGGATCTGAGGCAGGCTCTGTGCTGACAGCAGACAGCCCGATGTGGGCTCATGAACCGTGAGATCATGACCTGAGCCAAAGTCAGACACTTAACCGACTGAGCCACCCAGGCGTCTCTAGAATCTGTAGTTTAATACAATCCTCAGGTGATTTCAATACACATTAAAGTTTAAGAACTTGTGTTTAGAAAACAACAACAACAACAACAACAAGCCCAGGCTTCCCTCACTAGGGTCCATTTTAATGGCTGGCAACCTTCATTTTATGCTTTTTCTCTTCTTTCTCTATTTCATGTATTCCCAAGAATAAGAATCAACAGATAAGGGTTATCTAAAAAAAGTTTTTATAATCCTTTATACAAACCTAAAAATGTAGAATGTTAATCAATTCTACCTTCTTGAGGAAAAATTGGTATAGTTATTGAAATAACCAGCTCCTGATATCATAAGACTGGTCATTTTTTTTTTTCCAAGCATGAGGCTTGGCTTGCAAATTTTAAGCAGTTAATAACTAGAGAGCCTTTCAACTCAATCAGCTTTTATGATGTTTTATCCAACGAGGATCAGGAGATTTAGGATTAAAATTCTCAATGAAAATTTGAAAGTGATATCTCACTTATCTCACTTAATCCTTTTCTACCCATTCTAGATTTTGGGGCCTTTTTTCTTCTTTTTTTTTTGGTCACTGGTACAGATACACGTTTAGGCATCCACATGGATAAGCGTACTCGAGCCAAAGGATTAAAACATAAAAAAGCTTCTCTCTATTACAGTAGACTCTCATCTCTAACATTTGTAGCAGATCATCTATTTTCAAGTTCAGCATGTCGTAGCTTTAGAGATCGAGATAGCTTTGAGAAAGAATCTAAGGATGCATTTTAGCTACAAATGGGAGCTACTGACCAAAAAGCAGTCTAGCCGAGGAGGCAGAGCTTGGGAAGGAGACTGTCACTGTGATGTTTACATGAGGAGCACACGCTGTACTGTAGTAAGCAAGAAGCATTGATAATTACCGCATCTCCATTTTTCGGCTAATTCCATTTGACATGAAGATGTCTGAGAAGGGTATGATGATTTCTAGAAGCATTTTAATAAATGTTTTTGTAAATTGTACTGTTTGTTTTTAGATGTACGGGTAAAGATGTTATTGTACAAGACATTCATCTTTTTTTTTAATTCTTTTTTTGGTGGTCTAAAATCTTGTATTAGGGGGTATACTCCATCACACATAGTAATGGAGAGATACAGAGTCCCCCCCTTCCCACCATGGAAGGTGGGGAGGTCCTCCTTACCCCAGCACTCAGCGTTTGAGCATGTGACCTAAGCTTGTGGATTGGATGCTCCCCTTCAGGGACTGTGGATCAGAAGCAAACAGAAGGTTAGGGCGCCCTCATAGCATCTACAAAGCCTGTCTAGGCCATCTTTGCAAAATGTCAGCAACTGTGCTTCCTGCACTGGGATATTTGGAACTGCCTTGGGTCATGTTCTTTCCCTAAGCCTTGTTCTCTCTCTAATTCTAAGTCTGCATGTCCTGCTAATGACTTCCTTTTCTGTTTTTGCTTGCAACTAGGAATCATGACTGTGACAGAAATATCACCTCTTCATTAGACTTGAATAGTGTTGCCATCAACTCAACATAGCTCATCAATGTAAGTTTGAGCGGGTTAGCTGCAGTCTGAGAAAAGCAGTCTGAGAATTACTAACTTATTACAGTTAGTAATAAGAGTGGAGGGGGTGGTTAGAATGGTGGTAGTTATCAGCTGCAAGAACATTCTATGTACCAGACTATGTTAAGTATGTCAACTTGAGTAACTCTAATACTTAAAACCACTGAGGGCCTGTACTACCACACCCATTTTACAGATGAGGACACTAAAGTTCCTTGTATAAAAAGTCATACACTGAAGTCATCTTGGCCAAAATCACATGCCTAGTATATTCCTGAAGCAAGATTAAATCCAAATCCTTCTAACTTAAATCAGAACAATTAAATTCTATTCAGTATCCTAATGGAGCTCTTTGAGGACTAATTCAATGTCATTAATTGAACTTTATACGTGATAATTAAAATCATATATCCCTACCTAAGTCGGGATGCACATAAATATTCAGGTCTTCTCATACATTTTTAGCTGGGTATTTATTTGTTTTCTTATAGTAAAAAAGTAAAGACCCCCCCCTGCCCCCAAAGAGATCATTCTGAAACATTTCTCAGCAGCCAAAACAAAAATTTTAATTTGAAAAGCAACTTAGTTGTGATATGTCTAACGTATTGAATTTTGCCCTTGAAGCACGGTGTCTAAGTTTCATCAAAGTTTCCTGTATCCCAACAGGCTTATAGGATAGATGTTCGACTTATCACCTGTATTAGCCTTGAAGGGGAAATCTGTATGTGTGCAATTATGAGGCTATGTGAAAATTACTAATTTTTCTGAGACTGACTCAAATGTAAGGTGTGGGCTTTTTTATTTTGAAGATGGACAAAAGCATACAACTTGCTGTCCAGCACTACAAAACTACAGCTGAACTTTAAGAGCAATACTTTCTAGGCCATTCCTTAATACTCTTCCCATATAAAACCGTAAGTATCACGAGTCACAGTTCATGGTACTTTCTATATTAGAATTAACTGTCATAATAAAATGATAAGTGTGGCTAGAATAGCTACTACTTATTGAGAATTTACTAGGTGCCAGGCACAGTATGAAATGCTTCACAGATTTCCTAATTTAATCCTGGCAACCCTAATGAGGTAGGCACTATTGTTATTGCCATTTTATAGATACCAAAAATGAAACGGAGCAAAACATCTCCCTCTATTCCCTGGATCACTGCTTCAGAGAATTGTATGCTTCTCTGTAGCCTTTGGATGAAGTCCAAACTCCACAGCTTAGCATGAATGGTCTTTAAAGATCTGGTCCCTGACTGTCTGCCTCTTTAGCCTCATCACCTTACTACCCCGTTCACCTTTTATGCTGGTTCTTAGAGAACTGCTTCACATAGCCATGTTCCTGCTCCCACCCATGCCTGTTACTCAGCATCTACAGAGACAAGACCTACTCATCCCGTCAAACTAGTTCATCTTGGAAAAGCCTTTGCTGATCTTCTAGTTAGATCTAGCTGCCTCTCCTCTGTGCATGTTCCAGTTACGGAACTATCACACTGTGACATATCCATTGAACTATTTGTCTCTTTTTCCTACTGGACTTTAAGTTCCATGACATTAAGTATAATATTTGTCTCAGTTAACTATCTTCAGTGCCTTACCCGGGACCAAGCAAGCATGCAGTGAGCCCTCAAAAAATATTTTTTGAAAGAATAATCAAATCTTAAGTGATCACCCATATTCATTCTTCTCTCAATCTCACTGCCTGATAATATCTGCTAAACCATTCCCTACAATTTCATACTCTTCAAAATTATTAGAAGGAGTTCTACGCAAGGAGTGAGGGTATCTGGGTTCTTCTCCCATGACTGTCATTTAGTAAATGAATGACGTTGAAGACTGATTCATTCAACATTTTTTCCCCCACACATTTGCCATGTGCCAAGAACTATACACCACAGTGGGGATACAACAGTGGATAGGACAGACAATAACCCCTTCGCCCTTCCACCACACAAGAGCTTGTATAGCCTAGAGCCGGATTTCTCACCATGAAATCAAAAATTTAGATTTAGATCCTCCCAAGTCTAAAATTCCATGAAACAGTAAGCCAAACCTCAAATTGCTTAAAATACAGTAAAGAAGCACATAAATGTAAAAAGAACAGCAGGCAAGTCAATTTATAATCAGCCTCCAGTATAATTAATCCATGAGTATTAATTCTGCCTTCTAAAACTAGATACAGATAAGTGATATTACAATCTTTTTAAAATATTAACTTTGATTTCATTTGAGGCAAAATATTGGAACTTTCTCTAGCTCTAAGTAGTAGACCCGCCAAGGACAAAAAGTGGAAAAAATCATTTCCAGGCAATTAACAATGATTAGAAAGGGAGTTCTATTTTATCCCTTGGGAAGACGAATCTGTTCTATACATCTAATGTTAGTCACCACATAAAGAGCCTGTCTCTAATCAAACTTTATTTGTGTGAAGATTCGTGGTAATTGGACCAAAAAAGGTAAAACATACTATCAGTGTACAAATTACACAGTAAAAACGAAATTAGCCTAGGCTCTCAGCTGCTTCATTAGAAAATTAGGTAGAGAAGGTCATAATTATTTAATTTGTGTCCAAGTCTCAGCTGGAGAATGTTTTGAATGAACAACGAGGTAAGCAATTTTAAAGGAAGGGAAAGTCCTTGTAGTCAAGCCTAGAAACCCAATATTGACAGGCATAATTAGCATTCTACCTTTCAGATTGTATTCCAAGAGGTGTTTGGACAGGAAATCTAATTTTCTAAAGGTAAAGATTTAGTAATTCTTATTGTCACTGAGTGAAACATATCAATTCTGGGACATGCTGTGATCACGAGATGTACTTCCTGACACATCCTTTTTCCTCAAACTTGTTGATACTGGATGGTTACTACTGATGGTTTATGTGGACACTGAAGTATGACAAAAATAAGCACACAATACTGGGTTTGTTCTTCCATAAAAGTCATATCATGGAAACTGAAATAGACATTTGAGTTATATGGTGAGTTTTCTCCTGCACTAGGTTAGGAAACTGAGGCCCCTAGAGGTGAACAAAATTACTGCAAATCTCACAATTGGTTAGTGGTGGAGCCGTGACGACAGGAGAGTTCTGTTGCCCCAACCCAGTGTTCTCATCACTGTATTATGCGAGTGCTCTCTTTGTGGGCTGACATCTAGCTCACAAGCTCCCATTCATTACGTTGAACCACAACACCGGGTTTAAGAGTAGGAGTGGTAGGGGGCAATACTGAAGTCGTTCAGATGGTGGGCTTCTTTTTTTCTTGGAAAATCAATACTTCTGTGTGTGTGGGCAGAAAGACAACAGCTAGTTTGTACTTCTGTAGCAGAACGGGTGTGCTGGAAAGGAAACAAAAAGCTTTCCTCATCTAACTAAATTTGAGAGCGTGAATAAGCTGAATTTCCCCATCTGGAGACTCTCAGACTAGACAAGCCTCACAAATTAATATGAGTGTACAGGTCTGGGGCCAGAAGGAAATTAGGTCAGGCCCAGAAAGGAATCAGGTGGCTGACCACAAGCAAGAATTTTAATATGGATTCAAAACAAAGGGCAGAGATCTAATGCTGCAATTCACCGAACACCATTCGGACCAAACCGGAGCGTGTGACGAGGGAGGCTTCTCGACAAGAAAATAGAAAGGGAAACAATACTAAAGGAGAGAAAATGTTTTAATCCATGTACAATCCAGACTTTGATTCTCCTTTTAATCAACTCTTCTCTTTCCTCCCCGTGCTGTCTTCTCCTCTCCCTCTCTCCCTCTCTCATCTCATCTCATCTCATCCATCTCATCTCATCTTCTCTTTATGTGGGATATTCCTGCTTTCACTCTGCAGTTCTATTTCTCCCTTTACTTCATTTCTGAGAATTGAGATCCATTGCACGGCATAGAAGAAGTACTTTGATAAGGAGAATAAAACCATTCTGAGATGAAAATTATCCGAACACGTTCATTGCTTTGGTGTAGTTTGGGGTCAAAATCGAGATGTGTATGTAGGAGCATTTTTAGAAGATTTTAAGTAGAATCTGTTTTCTTAGGATCCCCACTTCGTTCTCCAAAGATACACTTGGAAGACTTTGTATATGCCCTATGGTGAGAGGGCAGCATTATGAGAGCCAACCCAGGGAGGTTCCAGATGCATTCTGCCACTAAGTGCTGGAGTGAAAAGTTAGAACATCTTTCTCTCTTGGGAATCTCTTGTGGCTTCATACCTGTGCAAAGGTCCGAGCTTCCAAAAGTTCAAGATTGATTTTTTGGAGAAAAGAAGTGAAGACTTTTCTAGCGAACCAAGAAACGAATTCTTTTGATGAAATGTCAGGTTAGGAAAAAAAAAAAAAAGAATTCTACATGGGGCACCATGACAATTCTCTAAAGGCAATGATTGTGAGAATAATGCAGATATTTTTGGATACAGGGTTATAAGCCTTCGGAATTTTCATTTTCTGTACAGTTCTTGTGGTTAGCATAAATTTAAAAATGTGTTCATGTGCAGAACATTTCACATTCATTTATGCAAAATTATGTAGCCCATGGAAAAATCTCCCTTAAATTCCCATGTATTATGGGGACACAAAATTCTACAAATTATATTTGTAAATATCCAGTCCTCTCTATCATCACGCATTCTCAAAGTATGCTAGATGTGGAAAGTGTGTCATTATAATACACTCACTCTCTCTCTCGCTGCAATGATTGGCCATAGGCCAGTTGCCTAGGGATTCAGTGGTACTTACCCCTGCATTGGCTATGTCAGGTAAGATCACGCATTACTTACCTAAACACTTCTATGGCCTTGCTGGTCATTCTAAACAGTTAGCCCAATGAAAGCTTAACTCATTAGAGAAATCGACAGAGGACATATTTATGGAGTCATCTTTCACCTCCTCCAAATTCTAGACAACCTTCCTTTTCACTTAAAAAATGGAAAATGTGACAAATGTAAGCCCTTACCAACTTCCCACTTCAGAAGGCTGTTGTCTTCCCTCTCCATTTTTCCAATGACATACCAGATACACGCCATCCAGTGTGCAAGGAGCGCAAACATGGACATGAGCAGAGTGAGGACAATTGTGCTGTGCTGGGAATAGCGGTCCAACTTCTGCAGGAGACGCAAGAGACGCAGCAGCCGGACGGTCTTCAGGAGATGCACGAGAGACACCTGTGGGAAGAGACGGAGCGGCACCACATGGCTCATGGGTTCACTCCATGCCACAACAGTTCCTTTCACTTACAGCCATTCGGGAAATTTCTCGAAATCAAGCATAATCATGATTTCAATGCTATGGTCATTTTTATGACCACGCCAATGTCGTTTCTCAACATATTATATCAAGAGGTGATAAGATAAAGGATGATGAGACAGTTTAATTTCTTTGAATGAATACTTATTTTTCTTAAGGTTTATCTTTTTTCCCAACCTGTTTGACTGAATATGATTTTGTATATGCTGATACACAACTGAACACATTATGGTATCAGGATTGAATATAAGGTGTCTCTACCTCTCACACACATTTTCTTTCAATTCCACGTCCCTTCCTCCATGCAAAAGTGACTGGGGTAAAACCCTGTGAAGTGGGAATAAAGGTAACTTAGTTTTTTAAAATAATAGTCATTAGATCTATCAAACTTGAGTAAGATTTATTCACAAATGCCAGTAGCACCTCCTGTCTCATGAGCTGCGCTCTCGTCTTTCTAACATCATTGACTGACAGAAAACTTGTGCCTCAAGCGTATACTTTCTGAGCTCTCTGTCAAACAAACATGCTGAGGGAACCAAAATCAAATGGAACATAGTTTTCGAAAACTCTCCTAGGTCCTGCCTTTGGACACACTAAAACAATACACTTGTAGTTAAGGAATTATTTTCCTTATAATTATATTTCCTTATACCTTCAGGGCTCAACTGAAAAATGTGCACCACTGATGTCCACAAGAATGCTCATTGTCACTATGAACAACATATGTGGTGCCCTAATGCATTCTCTTTCACACCCTCAAATAGTCAATGAGCATTCTAAAATAGAAAAGGCAATAAAGTATTACCTCATATAGAGTAATAGAGTAAATAGAGTTTGACAAATTACTTGACCTTTTCTAATTTGGAGTAAGGAACCACAAATACAAGGGAAGAAAGTAGTTTATAAGACTATAACCAAGAACAGTATTTGCTCTATAGATTCAATCATAAACAAGGTCAGCATCTTATGGAAGTTTCCCATTATAATTAGCTGGAGTCTGTTGACTTCTAGTTCCTTCCTCCATTATCTATCTCCCTTTATGTCTAAGAAAATTGTACCTAGAACAGTGTTTGACACATAGTAAGTGCTCAATAAATACGTGTTACATGACAGAATGGTTAATAATAAGATACACAACACTCTAAACTCCATATAATAGAAATTCAAAAAATGTTTTCAATTGTAATCGCGTGAATTATTCTATACTGAAATATAATAAAATCATAAGGTCAGTTGAGGAACTTGCCAGCTACCTCTGCTTTTATTTCTTTTTCTCATTCTTCTGTGTCAAATTTTATTTTCTTCCCCTGCACAGCCCAGTCCTCCTCTGCCATTTCTCCAGCTGATTGTAAACCAGATGATTATCTGCTAGGACTTTGCAATATCTACTTTGTAGCTTAGAAGAGTTACTGGAGGTGGAGTTTATTTTATAGGGAGAAGGGTTTGATAGATGGATGACAATTTTGTACTTGAAATGAAACATCAAACAGAAGTCCCAAAAGGAGGAAATCATTTGCTGTGGACTGAATTGTGTTCCTCCAAATCTCATGTATTGAAGCCCTAACTCTCAATGGGTTGATATTTGGTGATGGGGCCTTTGGGAAGTAATTTGGTTTAAATGAGGTCATGAGGGTGGGGTCCTCAAGATGGGATAGGTGCCCTTATAAGAAGTGCCCACAGAGTGCTCTCTCTCCCCTCTTCTCTCTCCCCCTCTCCCTGGGTCCCTCTCTCCTTAACGCTGTTTCTCTCTCTCCTCTCCACGTGAGAACACAGCCAGAAGATAGCTGTCTAATGTGAGAAAGAGAGCCCTCACCAAGCACCAAATTGGCTGGAACCTTGATCTTGGATTTCCCAGCCTTCAGAACAGAGAAATAAATTTCTATTGTTTAAGCCACCCTGTCTATGACATTTTGTTATAGCAGCCTGACCAGACTAAGACACCATTGAGCATGGAATATTGTTGTGGGCAATATGCCCATTTTCTCTGACCAGAAAGAGGATGTTCGAGGGAAGAATGGGGCACACCCTTACATGAGAACAGTAGTCATTAGGAAAGATAAAGGACATAAGCCTTGGTGTCCAGGATGAGGCAGCCTTGGTGATTTTGCTAACACTTTAAAAAAATTTACACTTATTCCCATCTGAGCCGACAGTTTCATGCTATAAAATGTGAATTTTGGATCTTAATGAATGACAGAAGAAAGAGGCATATTTGATTTAGATGGAAATCTATAATCTGAAAAAAGGAAAGTATTCTTTCTCCTCTTAGAATGCTGTTCTAAATTTGTCATTGATAAAAACTATAATCCCTTTATAGAGAGGTGCAAGACAGTGATGTATGCATCAAAACTCCCAATCAAATGGCAGTTTCCCCTATCACCAAGTGGACATGACCACTCCCTGGCTATCCACTAGGCAGGGAGAAAGAAAGAGAAAAGCTGATTAATATGTACTGAGGTGTTTCTGGGTGTTTGACACTTAGCAAGGTATTGTATAGAAATGCTTTTTAGGCTCTTGAGAAACCTTGTAGGGATTTTTGTGCTTATTTTGCCTATTTTGATGTTAATTTCCCCAAGGAAGTCACTCAGATGGTAAGTGATAGGACTGGGATTTATACTTTGCCTTTTTCATTCTATCATATTTTCTTCGTCTCATTCATAACTTTTTCTCTCAGAGTGCCTTTCATAGTGACTTACACATAGTAAATTTTATTAAAGAAATGTGTGAGGTATATATAAAACATTTACCATCAGCAATTATGGGCAAAGTCAAAACTAAATACATTTTTGATGGTTTTTGAATGCCATCTACAGAGACCCACTAACAGGATGTGTTTTTGATCTGGAAAGCCAACACCTGTGTTTGCTTACTTACTTATTTATTTCTACCTTGCTCTTTATAAAGTTTGTGCAGTATAACAAGAGCAAAACTTATAAACTTTTCCTCATAACTTATGTCTTCCTGGGAAGTAAATATAATACTTTGAACAAACAGAATATTTTTTCTTGACTAACTTATTTGAGGCATAGCAAATTTATGTGCCAATTTGTTAATGATCATATATGCTCGCTCCTGTGAGGAGCAGAAAAATTTTCACTGATAAGAGAGAGATTCCTTTCTTCCTTCCTCATTTTTCTTTCTTTTTAACATAGATGTTTATTTATAACTTGCATTTATAAACTATTCACGCCAGACTTCACAAGACAGAATGAAGAAAGGGAGCAGAAATGTAATGAAAGTGTACAAGTATTTAAAATTCATCAAAATGTGAGAATTAGACTTTTTAAAAAAATCCTTCCTGTTAATTTGAGACAATGTGGATGTTAATGACAAATAAACATGTTATGTATTTTAAAATTCTGTATATTTTATAATACAATTAATAATATATATTTTAAATCATCCTATTTGTTCAGTGCCCAAAAAGAAATGAACATAAAAAAATATTATTAGTATTTAGTCACAAAGCAGCATGTTAATTTAGAGCCAAGTCTATCAAACACTATTCATTTAACAATTCTCCAGGAGAATGTGGAAATTTTTTCTTAGTATTTTGTGAATTATATACTTCTTTTGAATTTTTTTGTTGCAGTCTTGCAAAATCCTTGTTTTAAATCATTACATGTTCATTATAGTACACTTATCTAGTCAAATTCAATTTTAAAAAGCACTTTAAAAAGTCTGGATAACAATTCTCCGTAGCACTGATTGATATTATATACTAAATTTTTCCCCAGAGGTTTCCTTTCAGTTGACTTATAAACCTCTTAAAGATGTTGACACCCTCAACTTTCCATCTTAAGAAAAAATGGAAAGAAAAAGAAAAGAAAAATACTATTGCATAGACAATTACCAAATGCACAAATTTGTACTAAATAGTCAGGATTACAGTTCAATCTTCATTCCAAAGTCAATAAAGACTGTATTTGAAACACTAATCACTTTAATATTGAAAACTATGCTTTTAAATTCTTGATAGAGAATCTCAAGGGCTTGTCAACTGAGTAAGAAATAGGTTTAATTTGAACTAATGTTTAGTAAATTTTTGCCTGCTAAAATTGGTTACTCTAGCAGTAAATTGCATTACTGTCCCCAAAATGTTATTATACCTTCCTAAAAGTCGCTCTGCTTATAAGGGAGCACTTACTGCTTTTAAGAACATCAATTGTTAAATAGTAAAAATAGCTACTACAGTGAGTGGACACACTTTCTTTCCTGTGAGGAGACATGAGGATAAAGGGAAGAAAGAGGAGATGTTACAAACATCAGTAAAAATCCAAAAAACCTCTCAAGTTCAGGTGGTCATTGTATTGTTGTGTCATTTTTGCCCCATCCAACATTTTTACAAGGACCTTCCAGAAGTGGTTGAATTTTTTTTAACTTTTGTACTCCTCTGTATCTTGATTGGTCTTTTGTTTTGCTAATGAATAATGAAATACTCAAGAGATAGAGAGTAAAGGTCATAAAACCAGAAGAAATCTTAAACGCTCCACTAAACTTCTGGGGCAAAATACCGGCCAAAGTAAAATAAAGTAATGCTCATTACTTTTGGTTTCCTTACCAAAGGATTTCTTCTGTGAGTCAGTATTGATGATAAACTCATGCTTTTAGCCTATGCTGGTTCTAGGTATTTAAATAACTAAAACAGGTAATGTAAATTCCAAAAGGAAGTAACTTCCTCAAGTGGAGAATTTGGCCTGCGTACCATTGGTCACTTTGGCGTCTCTACTCAGGAGGCCACAAAGTCCTGGACACACAAGCTGCCACAAACACTTAAAACCTGAACACGTGGAAAATAAACACAGGGTTAAAAATAACCTTCTAAGTCATGTGGAAGGGAGCTCCTTACTCACCACGGTGACGTTGAAAGCATACAGGAGATCAAAAGGCAGGGCAGCAATTAAATCAATGATGAACCAGGTCGTAACATAGTGGATGCAAATTGATCTTGCTTCAAAGATAACTTGGCCAGACTTGCTGACATAGGTTGTCCGGAAATTTAAAATAATATCTGCTTGAGAGAAAAAGATAAGAGAAAGAGAAGGAAGGAACAGAGAGGAGAAGAAGGAAAGACAAGGAAAGAAAGAAGGATAAAAGAAGACAAGCAGGCAGGCAAGAAGGGCGGGGGGAAGAAAATTATATAAAATTAAATAAAAGTAGATAAACGAAAACCTCTTAATGTATTTCCGACTGATACTATCTAAAATACTCTTCTTGACATCCAGTTGAATTCAACAAACAGGTATTACAGGGTGAAGAAAATAATATTTTCTGAGCACTTAATACATTCCAGACATTGTACCACACGTTAACATAATTAACATGAATAAAAATAACAATAGCAACAATAGTCATCATTACTAAATGCTCACTAGGTACCAGGCACTGTTCTGAGAACTTAGCATAGGTTATTTCACTTACTCCTCAGAACATGTCCTTAAGTAGACAGTATTACCTCCATGTTAAAGAGGCAAAAACTAAGTCTTAGTGAGGAAAAGTAACACATCCGTGATCACAATGTCGACGATAGCAAAGATGATTTTGAACACAGATATAATTTCTAGTCTGCATTCTTTTATTTAAATATAATTCTATTTTATTTTGTGAACAGTTTTACTAATCTCTCTGTGGAGGCAGAAGTCATCTCTGCCCTAAAGGCATTTAGATTAACAAAACACTGAATTTCTAGGTTAAATTTTCCCATTCCATTTTAATGGATGATGTAATCATTTTCAACTTTTCCCTACATCATTCTTTTACTATATTTTTATTTTGTATTCTATTTAATATTTATATTTACTTTACACTTATATTATATGTTATTATTTATTGAACTTTTTACAATCTAAGAGGCCCTCAGGAGCAAAGGTCAAATGACAGCCATAGCTACAAAGACTGTCTTAGGCTCACTCCTGCCATCTATGAATAAACATGTCTGTGTCTGTTGTGTTACTCCCTGGGTTACATTATCATTAAAGCACTGAAACATATTACCTTTTCCTTAGTTTGTTTTTGAATTGAGTACAACCAGGCCATTGGGAATTTCACGAATGCTGCATACATGTAAGGGTAGTAATGGCTGAGCATTTTATGGACTGGTGAATCCAATGTAATATATATCTCCATGGAACTTTGTTCCTGGGAAGTGCCACGAGGCACTGACTCAAAGATCAAAGGAGGGAGTGTGGGAAGTAAATATGCCAGTCAACGAGAACAGGAATTGAGAGAGATATGAAGCAAATCTAAAGCTCTGAGCTACATGGTTACTGAGTGAATTGCAATACTCTTTACAGCTAATTTAAACTCTTGAAAATAAGTAGAATAGTGTTATATGAGGATAAAAATTTGATATCATGATCATGATGATGACAATGATAAAACATACAATAATGCGCACTTTGTACGTCATTTTTACTTTTCATTTAATGTTCACATTTGTGGTAGGTGGAGTTAAAAGATGGCCCTCCCTCTCATATGGTCTCCTTCCTTCATGTGAGGGTGGAATCTGTGAGCATGATAAGGTCTCATGCCATGAGGCATGGCATTAATCTCGGTGGCCTTACCTGATCAGGTAAGCCCTGTACAAGCTAGTTTTCTTCAGCTGGTGGTAAAGGACTGAAAGAAAACAACTGCCACATGGCGGAAAGAGCCATGTGGCAGGCAATGGCGGCCAGTCTCCAATTGCTGAGAGTGGCCCCTTGCTGACATCTAGCAAGAAATGGGAACTTCTGTCCTATAACCATAAGGAAGCAAATTCTTCCAACAGCCACATGAGTTTATAAGAGGACCGTAGGCTCCAGAAAGCACAGTGTAGCTGACATCTTGATTTCAGCCTTGTGAGGTTGAGCAGAGAATCCAGCTAGGCCAGACCTAGACTTCCCACCTACAGAAACTGAGATAATCAATAACTGTTGTTTTAAGCTGCCAAGTTTGTGGTAATTTGCAGTGAGGCAATACAAAAACAAATACAACATTTATTCTGCATTTGATTCTCATTACAGCCTTGTGAGGAGAGATAATATAGGAATTATGACAAGGAAGATTACTATTATATTATTATAGATAACACCTTAGCATGAGCCCAGTACTGTGTGGGGTCCTTTAAAATCATAATCTCATGGACTCCATACAACAATACCAATAAATAGGCACCTTCATTATCCTCTTTTACAGATGAGGAAACTGAGGCCCAAAGGAACTCAAGTGACTTGTCCAGAGTCACACAAACAGTGTAACTGAAGCATAGGATTCACCTCCTTTAGGTAGTTAGTGAAAGAACAAGACCCCAGTCCGAGTGTCCTAATTTCCAATTCATTGCTTTGGCTTTTGGTGCCTCTAAAGAGGCCAGTCACATCTTGGGTCTGGAAGCAAGTTCTAGATGACTTACAAAGAAAACGATAATTTTTCTTGTCTTTTGTGAATGATCTAACTTTTTAAAATGGCATTATTAAGAGTCACATGCTTGTCAAAAAATAAAAATATTGAAAAACTTCTATAGCTAATATTGAGAATATGAAAGGAAGGAGCAGTGGCTAAATCTTTCAAAACAGATGAAAACAAGGCCAAGGTGATTTCTACTGCAGGGCAAAGTGCTATCATGGCAAAGTAGCAATGCATCATTGGAGCACGGCCACCAGGAAGGAGCAGGAGCACAGTGGAATTCCATCAGGTTGTTATGGTAGCATGTGAACTTCTCATTCTTTCTCTTAACTTTCTGGGCTCATGTATTTCTTTATTAGCAAATCAGTGTAACAGGTCAGGCCACTGGCTGTTGAAATAAAGCAGAGATTTCAACCTCATGGTTTCTAAAAGAAAGCTCAGGGTAGGCATTTGGGTTTTCATCTCATGATAAAGAAACCCAGAGTTGCTTACCAAGCCCTCGAGTGATCGGCAGTTTCCGTAACTCAAGCTGAGATAAGCTCATTATAAGATTGGAGGGACAAATTCCTTGCATATTTACCACTGACCACCAGTTCTACCACAAATTTCACAGAAAACTCACTGCCACCATCCAGGATGCCACCATTCACATTCCTGGTGCACTCTGTGAATGGCAGAATTAATGAAATGATTGGCCTTTGGTTGACTGATGCAGCAAACATTTTTGAAGCTGTGTAGTAAATTGTGTTTGACTTAAAAAAAAAAGAGGTGCAGACTTCTGAACAGAAAGATATTTTCGTGGATGAGTCATTACAGAATATCAGTTTAGCAAGCTTTTTAAAAAATAATTTGTTACTCATTTGAGTTAATTGGGTGAAAAGAAGATATGCTAATTTTAGGTTTAAAAAAGAAGTAATTATAAGACTTTTATGCATAAGTAGTAATAAAAGAATATAAAAGGGATTTTTAAAAATCTATGGATACGAATATATTCTTGAAATACATGAATTCTTTAGGGTTATTTTCAGAGAGAAAAAAAGCATAAATATATATTATATTCTAAGATTTCTAGACTATGGCCCTATTGTGCAAAGGCTGTAGGTTTATTCAAGGATTAGTATTCTTTTTGGATAGTGGTTTCTAAGAAATCTACTTTTGTCATATGCATAAAAATAGGCATAATTGTGGGGTATTGTAATTTACAAAACATTTCCAGGCATTCATTAGTTTGTGTGACAAAGCCAACTCTTTCAGGTGCATTATCTTACCAAAGACTCAGGAGATTTAAGAAACTTGTTTAAAGTCATGAAGTTAGTAAGCGACAGAGAAACAGGATATCTATTGACACTTGATCCCATTGTCTTTCCATTATTTTAAAAACTTACCACACTTCCAAATGTATTTTAGAGGGAATAACAATAGGTTGGTGCAGGAAAATGCATTTCTTTTTTTTTTTTTTTAATTTTTAATTTTTTGAGAAAGAGCGCAAGCCAGGTAGGGGCAGAGAAAGAGAGAGACACAGAATCTGAAGCAGGCTCCAGGCTCTGAGCTGTCAGCACAGAGCCCAACGTGGGGCTCAAACTTATAAATTGTGAGATCATGACCGGAGCAGAAATCAGATGCTTCACTGACTGAGCCACGAGGAGCCCTGGGAAAATGCATTTCTGATCAGTGGAAATGCCCTTAGATCAAACTCTGCATCAGCACCACCCAGGTAAAAGAATGTTAAATAGGAGTCACAGAACTGAATATGAGGGAATTAACTGTCTTTGATCTGTCTAGGGACAATGGAAAATATTGTTTCCTCTCTACTGATAAGAATATGCTATTGGTGTTCGAGGACCAGGAGAATCCAATGCTTGTAAATATCCCCTTAAATGGAAGGGCAGAGAAGGCTAGACAAGTTCTCTAAGAGTGAGGGAAGCACAGAATGAATACGATTCTGATGAGGAAGACAAGAGCTCTCCTTCCAGATCTGGTGTCCCTCATAAGAGAATCACGGAGGCCAAGTGGAGCTTGGCAAACACTGGCAGCACCTTGTCTCACTTCCCTTAAAGGGTTTGTATCTTTGGCAATTAAATCGGTGACTCATTCAAATGTTACAGTAAGAATGAAGTCTCCTCCAGACAGTCCACAACCTATCTGAAAGGCAACAGTAGGGTTTCTATTCTGAGACATCTCGAAAACATAAGTGTAATGTTTTTTGACTTTATGTTGGAAAATACATGAAAGGATACTCAGTAATATCCAATTTTTTGCATGTAATTTTCTCATTAATTCCATTTGTTATCAACATGCACAATTGTCCATAAATACATGCACACACACACATAGTCTGAACCAAGAAAAGTACTTTAAAAACCATGACAAATTAATTCATAATTTACCACCTCGAAACCTTAAAGTCCCATGTGTTTGTGCATGCATGCATGCATAAACAATTCCTTGTAACACATGGTGCCAAGATCAGGTGTCATGAGTAGATAAGCAGGATGATAGAGAATGATCATACATATTGTATGTGGTTTATAGAATTTCCCCAAAATTGGTTGTAATATCCGCCACCAAAATGAGGTGAAATACAAATGAATTCTCTGATGATTCAGTTGGCACTTAATTCTTACCAGGATAATCAATTTGCCTTGTTGTATTTCAGTTTTACATGGCATGATTACAATAAAGACAAATAATGGAGAGATAAACGTGTACATATTCTGTTTTCATTTTGTTAAGGCCTCCAAAAATAAGCATTTCATTTCGCTTTTACACTACAGGGCGTTGTATGTGGACTAAAAGGTGGGAAGATTAAATCCATTTTTTCTAGTTTGATTTCTTTGAGGACTATGTAATTAGAAAGTAAAAAAAGAGGGGGAGATGAACTTGATATGGCACAAATTAGTAGATTTCTTTTCTTTATTAGTATGCATGCCAGATGGGAAATGATTTAAAAATCATATTGGCTTACTTGTTAAAAAGTAAATTAAAATATAATGGTGTGCATGCAAGCATATGCACCACATACAAATAATTAATATCTTCATTTAGCCGTTTCTTTAAAAATTAATCAATGCAGTACAGCGTGGGTGGAAGGATATTTAACTAAAGCAGCTGCCAACTCCTATTCTAAAGGTTCCCTGTCTGTTTTCATTGCTTGTGAGGCACTCTGAACACAGTATGATGTCACGGCAGACTGAGCTAGAAGGTGTGGGAAGATGAAGAGCTGAGAGCTAATTAATGAAGAGGTTTGAGGGACTAATAATCCTAAGAAGGTAATTGATTGCCCATGTTAGTGGAGGAGATCTTCATGCCACTTGAGCCTTGCACATTTGTCAGTATTTGTTCCTCTTGCTTAATTTTTTAAAATTTATTTAATTAAATTCAAGTTAGTTAACATACAGTGTAGTACTGGTTTCCATAGCAGAACCCAGTGATTGATCACTTACATATAACACTCAGTGCTCATCCCAACAAGAGCCCTCCTTAATACCTATTACCCATTTAGCCCATCCCCCCACCCACATCTCTCCATCAACCCTCAGTTTGTTTTCTGTATTTAAGAGTCTCTTATGGTTTGCCTCTTTCTCTGTTTTTATCTTATTTTTCCTTAACGTGTATAGCAGTGCTATCAACAATAGCCAAATTATGGAAAGATGTCAGATGTCCATTGATTGATGAATGGATAAAGAAGATGGGGTGTATATATACAATGGAGTATTACTCAGCAATCAAAAAGAATGAAGTCTTGCCATTTGCAATAATGTGGATGGAACGAGAGTGTATTATGCTAAGCGAAATAAGTCAGAAAAAGACAAATATCATATGATTTCACTCATATGTGGAATCTTCTTGCTTACTTTACATGAGAGATCTATGGAAAAGAAAAAGCAGCTGACTCAGTGAGAAATAACATTTGAGAGCAATTGCGTGAAGAAGGCAAGTAGGCACATCAAGGGGCGTTTGATGCTCGTATTAGCTTCTGTTTTGTACCAGTGTGGCCAGCATTATCATGGTGGGGCCCTGTAGTCGTTTTGACCCTCAACATTAAACATCACTTGGATCCATATAGAAGGGAAGGGACCTAAAAGTCACTTTCCTCTAATAGCTGCCTTTCTCTTTTTACTCCCTCTCCTTGGTTCTATTTTGTCCTTTGCAGCAACACAGAATACATTGTTCTTTCCCTTCCAAAACCCCCCCTCTATAAATATGAGAGATCAGTCATCAAATTCTCTCTGTGCTGCAGGCTGAATATCTCCATTTTGTTCAATGGTCTCTTACTGATCTTCTCAGTCCTGATGCTTTTTTCTGAAAAGCTTGGTCACTTTCACAACAAAATATCATGGAAGACAGGATTTGGGCTTTCACCTTCTCCCTTCCTCCTTTTCCTCTTTTCAAGCTGAGCTTTTATTCATTTTTACTTAATGAGGCACCATGTCAATTTTTATTTTGAAAAGGAATTTCAAGTCTTTAACACAATAAAGAAAAGAAAAGAAATCCATTTATGTGTTTAAATACTGTCCTCTTGGAAGGAAGGTACTGAAAGGGTGGAAGGATATACCAGAATATGCCACTTTATAAGAATGATTTTGAGCTGAAGGCAATTGAGAAGTAAAAGAGAAAAGCTCCCTGCTCTCCCACTATTTGCCCAAAAGCAGGGCATAAATTCTCAAAACTGTCGCTCTTCTCCTCTCTATCAAGAAGGACAAAAGTTCATCCCCAGATCCTAGCACGGCTGGTGTGGTGGACAGTGGCAAATCCATCTACTGCCACCAGTGTTTCCAGAATTCTCATTACTCCACTGTCTTACCAACCCTTGATGTTATCAGACTTTAAAACTTTTGCCAATTGGGTGGGAGTATAATGCTACATATAATAATAGATTTAGAGTTGGTTCTATTTCTAGTAATGCAGACTTAGTAAGTTGTTGGCAAATCTTAAAAAAAAAAACTCTTAAGTTACTATTAGTTGAAGTAAACTTTTGTCAACTCAAATCTCCACACATTTTTCACAGACTGCTCCCAAATGACTGCTCCTATTCTTTATCAAGAGGCCTAGGGGCGCCTGGGTGGCTGGGTCAGTTAAGCGTCTGACTTCCACTCAGGTCATGATCTCAAGGTTTTGTGGGTTCAAGCCCCGCATCAGGCTGGGTGCTGACAGCTCAGAGCCTGGAGCCTGCTTCAGATTCTGTGTCTCCCTCTCTCTCTGCCCTTCCCCACGCATTCTCTCTCAATCTCTCTCTCTCTCAAAAATAAACATTTAAAAAAAGTTCATTAAAAAAGAGAGAGAGAGAGAGAGCTAAAGCATGGCTGTCCCTTTTAGCTTTGCAACATCCTTAAGCACTATAAAAAATATCTGTGTGCGCTTTGCCCTGTGCTGGACCCTGTGCATGTAAAGATGAACAAGGATTGCACAGGAAGCATGCCTTTGCCTGGTGGCCACAGACTCTCATTTTTGTTACCAGTTGTCCTTCCACTCTTCCGTACCTAAGTAAGCCCCATCTGTGACTATGCCAGCAGGTGCAAAGAGACAGCACACACTCCCAATATATGTCTATTAAACCCGCCACTTACTGTCTCAAAAACTAATGATTTTATTATATTGACTTTGTACATGGCTTTCATTTTATTGTATAAAGTTTACCATATCCAAAGACTTCCACCTAACTTGCACAATTGGTCTGTGTAAAGCTTACCAATTTTGGCTCCCCATTAATTATTCACTCTGTTTCAGTGATATGTAACTCTAAATGAGATATTGAACTTCGAGATTGCTGGATCATTTTTAATAAAACTAATTTAATGATTAAAAATAAATCTACTGAAAGACCATGACTCACGCACATGCCACTTAATTGTAGAAATCCTTTTGGCATACTTATTCTGTCCTTAGTTATAGTTACCAGGTGGTAAAATTTCCAAATTTAAAGTACAATAGAAACTAGAAGGATTATCATATCGATAAACACCCAGTCGTGAAATTTTTAAAAACCCTAAACACTTAAGTATCTTAATTTCATGTGAAATAGATATTGATTATCCAAGTCATAAAACTTAGAATTGATGAAAATTGAGATAGATAATTCAAAATGTGTTGATATGATTAATGTTTGTGCCAAAGTGAAATCCAACACCTATATCCTCATTAGAGAGAAAAATTCTAGATTAAATAAGGGTTTTATAGTTATATATTACTTTACATTTTAATTGGGGCTTTCATGCCCATTTTCATATTTGAGGAAAATAATACCCTTAGTATTTATGGCAGTCTTTGTTGCCGTTTACCAAATATTTCTGGTTCTCTACCTCCTGGTATGATTATCTTTCCCTGCCACCTGAAGAGACTGAAGGTCTCTGTGATTTGCTTTGGCTACAATTATAAGCAGGAGTAGCCTGAAACATTTTGGGGCAAAATTTTGAGAGCTAGTGTGTAATTCCTCACATTTTCTTTTCTCTGCTTTGATGATGAGGGAAATATGTGGAAAGATAGAATCTCTGTCAGCCCGAGTTTCTGAGCGACGACAGTGGGCGGAGCTCACGGCTGCCCCACAATGGACACATAGCGTGAGGGAGACATATACCTTGTGTCATATTTCACTGAGATTATCAGGTTATTTGTTACCACAGCCCACCCTGATACGTATTCCTAAAGGCTATGGAGCAGAATGGGTAACAGTGAGAATCTGGAGTTGCACCTCCCGGGTTGTAACCCCCTGAGCAGGTATCAGCTGCAATTGTTGTTATCACCATCAGTAACATTATTACTAGTAGTAGTGGTACTACTGTCATTCCATAAACTTCAAAACTAAGAAATAGAGACAATGAATGACATTGAAATTTGCCTAAGAAATTAATACTATTATTTTTATTGTTACTTTATAGATCTGATACACATGATATATGTTGCTAATATGAAAATAACATTATAAAAACTGAGAATAACAGATAATATTTTTTAAAGTCTTCCTACCTGATAGGGATTGTTTTAAGTACTTTGCATGTATTACCTATTTTGATCCTCATATGGTCACTGTGAATTAGGTAGTATGTCCAGTGATAGGTTACAGACTCAGATTTTACTTGCCCATGGTTACTCAACTAGAAAGTGGGAGATCTGAGATTTATACCTAGAGGCTGTTTGTATAAAACCACAAAACATTTTTTATTACAATTCTTCCCCTTCTTGAAGCCTAGGAACAGAATTCTTCTGGTGAGATCAATGACTTACTTTTTGAAATTTAGGCAATTCTTAGAATCATAAGAAGATAATATGTAGTATTTTGACTGTAGGCTGTCATATATAAAATTATTCAGCATATTTTAAAAATGTTTTAATCTGAGAATTGCATATATATGACAAAATGCACTGGTCTTTTTAAAAAATATTTATTTATTATTTTTGGGAGAGCGCAAGTGCAGATGTAGGGCAGAGAGAGCGGGGACAGAGGATCCAAAGTGGGCTCTCTGCTGACAGGCTGACAGCAGTAAGCCTGAAGTGGGGTTTGAACTCACGAAACATGAGATCATGACCTGAGCTGAAGCTGGACACTCAACTGAATGAGCCACCCACGTACCCCCAAAATGCACTGGTCTTAAGTGGACAAGGTGATGAATTCTCGCAAAGTTGACCATCTTGGTCATCACCAATGGATAGAGATACAACTGGGACCAGAACACCAGAAGCCTCCTTTATGATCTTGCCCAGTGATCGACTCCCAAAAGATCACTGTTGTCCTGATTACCATAGATTAATTTTGCTTACGTAGGAATTTTATATAAATGCATCATATAGGATGTACTCGTGGATGGATTCTTTCACCAGACATTGCATATGTGATTTTCATCAATTCAGTATCACATTTACTGTTTTTTATTGCTTTATAATATTTCATTGTATGACTATATAGAAATTCACTTCTTAACTTTATTGTTGGTGAAAATCTGGGTTGTTTCCAATTTGGCCTATTACAGTTAATGCTCTTAGAAATACACATACACACACATTATACCTTTCCTTGTATAGTTATAGGTATAACTGTTGACTCTACGAGCACAATTGCTGGGTCATAAAGTAATTACATAAGTTACTTTAGTGGATGCTGGCGAAGAGTCTAATAAAGATTGTACTAATTTGCCTTCCTACATACAGTGTATGAAATTTCACGTTGTTCCATACCTTCCTACAACCATTGGTAATTTGTCTTCTAATTTATTTTAATTTTTTCTACTCATTCTAGTGGTGGTGAAATTATTTTCATTTTCCTAATGATCCCAAGCACGTACTAACTGCATACTTGGATATCCTCTTCCATGAAGTGTCAGTTCAGGACTTTCGTCTAATGAAATATGTTTCCCTCCTTTCTCTTTTACAGATTTGTAGGAACTGTTCTTACACATTCGGATTATGAGTTGTGTTCTGTAATAGACCTATGCCAAGATCACTAAAATATTCTACGATGAGGTCTTCTGGGAGTTTTATTTTTTGACTTTTATGTTTTCTTTACAGTCCATCTGCTGCAAGTGATTCTGTGTATGGTGTGATACAGAAGTCAAGGTTCATATTTCCCGAGGTGGGTATCTAATTGATCTAGCACAATTTTAGAAAACATAACCATTTCCCCCCAAACATTCTAGTGACACTTGTGTCATAAATCAGGTGATCATACATGCATAGATCTGTTTCTGGTCTCTACATGTGTTCCAGTGGCCTGCCAGATACCAGCTTTTCCAGCACGGCAGAAATGGATATGCTTAAACTCTATCAAAGTATTCTCAGATGCATTTAGAATATGACTAATATATTTGACGTTAAAGCACAAGTTGATTAGTCACAAATCTGAAAAATTATATTAAAAATCTAAAAAAAACCCTAAATGGAATATTCAGTATTTGAAATAATGGAGGCATGCTTAAGAGAAAAATAGATTTTCACTTTAGCACATTATGATTTCATAGCTATTTTTATGAGTGTGATCAGTAGAAATTGCTCATATATTTGTGTTATGCCATAATTGCATTTCTACTTGTGGTTTCTATAATTTAGTCTACTTTTAGTCTTGTGAACAGTAAAATCATAAAAAGATCAATAGTGTCAAACCACACTTGTCTGATTTCAGCAAGACAGGAGTAGGATCAAGCGATAATGACAAAGTTGGGGCACAGAGTGTTTCTTTGCTCTAGTTGTATTATAATCCAGGTCACTGAAGTCAAAAGGAAAGTTGGGAAGTAAAATGGTATCTATGTTTTATTAATTCTCCCTCAGGGTTGTTTGAGTAGAAGAAGCGGCCCAATGACAAATCAAGTCAATATCACCAGGCATGGTGGGTCACCAAAACCAAGAAGGGAAATCACAAGACAAGCAGAAACTGAATCCAAAAAATCACATGTGGAACTCAACAAGAGAGACCTAGAGTGGGCAGGAGGGAGTCTGAAGTCAGTTAATACCCAGAGGCACTTATTGTCAGAGTCAGAGTGGAACATGACCTTTAGGAGGTTAAATCTATCTTTTGGAAATGTACAAAATCAAAGAGCCACCAATTGGAGCTACAGCCTTAAAAAAAAAAGTTTCTCATTATTTTTCTTTGTTCATATTTCACATTAAGTTTTTTCTTGTTGTTTGTTTTATATAGTTTTTACAAGTTTATCCTTTAAACTTATTGCAGGGTATTTCTGGAGGGGAGTAAAGAAACTGGTCTGTATCTGTTTATATAAATAAAATATAAGGTCTAGTGTTTCTGTATCTGTTTATATAAATAAAGTGTTCTCAAGGATATTCTACAGAGAGTAAAACATAACTCTCAAAACCTACCAACTCTGTGTTTTTCTTCTTAGTACATTTTCGACATATTTTAGTTCTACTTATTTTCTTTAGAGGGCAGTGTTTTTGATGTAAAGATGAATAACTAAAATTTTACAAAGACATGTATTTGTTAAAAATCATCTACTTATGTATTCAGGATCTCTCATCCTCAAATTAACCTTTTAGTACGTTAATTGCCGCTGTTTTTCTAGCAAAATGGATCAAACCACACTGTCTTTGTCAGGGTTAGGATCAGAAGGTGCTACAGAATTCAGTTTATTCAGGACTGAACGTTGCCACAAACTGGAAGTTTAAAGTTTTATTCCAAGAAGTTGTCTTCTGAGGCATCACTCAAACAGCTGAATACTCTAAATATGTTTATTTGGCTGTCACTACTAGGTTACTTAACTTGGGGTGGTTTTGATGAGTTCTATACTCAAGCGAATGTCCTGTGCTTTTTTAGCATTTGAATGTCCATCAGTACTGATGCTATTCTGAATACATATTTAAGTATGAGCAATAATGTCTCCTTTGCTATTTGAGAGATCCAAGAATAAATGTTTCTCAATGTGCTTCAAGAGTGCTATTGACCATGCATTCTGCATATTTCAATTGTTATCAGACTTTTCATGTGTGTGGTCAGTTTAGGTTTTCAACCTGTTATGAAAATACATCTCTTAGTGATAAGGATTCACTCGTATTATCTTAATAAAGATGTCCAAGACAGAGGCTGATCTGATCAAATATCAAGCTTCAATAGCTCTTCACTATTCTTCCTCTTTTCCTTTACATGGTACCTGTAATGAGCATATAAATTACTTTATTTCCTTATCTATAGCCTAACCACTTGGGAAGAACCGTCTTGGTGTCTTGTAATCCACAAGACTTGAAATACATTCAAACCGTGTAACAGCAAAGCTCTTAATAAATGAGAAAGAGCATATTTATTTATTTTGCAGGTAGAAGATCCGCATATTATGTTGATAAAAATTAGGTTGTGAAGTCAGTGAGTAAAGAGTAATGCATATGGAATCAAAATTATACCCAAAGAAATTTAGCCACCGATAAAGTATGTCATTCTAACACATCATCTCTCATTAAGTCCATTCTGTCACCCTTTCCTTTGATATTAAAAGAGATTGTGGCATCTTAAGTTAAGTATTAGGTAAAACTGCTGACTTGCATCCAATGGTCATGTTGTAACACCAAAATACTAAAATCACATTCAAACCAACAAAATCCCTGCTGTAAGGGAAAAACAAAGGAATTAAGACTTATCTCACACCTTATCTTATCTTTTCTTAAACTGAATGATGGTGGGGGTGGGGTACTTGGGTCACTCAGTCGGTTAACCATCCGGACTCTTGATTTCAGCTCAGGCCATGATCTCACAGTTTGTAAGATCGAGCCCTGACTGGAGGGCCTGCTTGGGATTCTCTCTCTCCCTCTCTCTCTCTGCCCCTCCCCTTCTCTCTCAAAATAAATAAACATTAAAAAAATAAACTGAATGATGAGGAAAATTGCCTTTTACTATTTAAAACAGCACCTTGTTTTCCTTTTCCTTCTCTCAATCTAACAGCCATGTAGTGCAACTCTAGTATATCATGCAAAATACAACAACAAAAGATGGCTGTTCACCAAATTTCATATTCCCTTTAATCCAGAGTAACAATTGCAGCTAGATGACAATACCCACCCCCTTTGTGACTAGTGTGGTCACAAGTGAGGCTCTTGCAAGTGGAAGTACTGTATGCAAATTTTATACTTTGCACATAAAATTATGTACATTTGCTTTCTACACTCTTTGCTTTTTTGTTCCTGCTGACTGGCTGAAGAACAGAGTGACCTTAGAAGCCACCCACTAAGGATGCGAGAGCCATTGTCAGTCTCAGTCCTTAAACGACTGCATAAGAGAACCACTTCCCTCCTCTTCTCTCTACCAGCCTTCAGGACACTCCCCAGGACCTTGAGTGAGACAGAAATAACTTTCTACATCTCATAAGCCACTGAATTATTGTTGCAGCTCTTGTTACAAGAGCTTCTTAAACCTAACTAATACATGAAGCAAAGTCCACTGCTCTCATTCCTCCATTAACTTAGTTAATGTTAAGTTCTAACATTTCCCATGAAATAGTGCTTTGGTAGCTGGTCTTGACACTGCAATCAAAATGTGACTCTTTATTGTAATGGGCAAGGAACTCATCCACTTCTGCAGCCTCTCCTAAGGATGGCAGCACCCCTAAGTAGTAGTTTTTCTATTGCACTCCTTAGCCAAAAATTGGTCAGCATCATTTCAACATAAACCCTTCTTGAAACAGCTCCTGGGCATTCAACCTCCTGGTGTTGCTTGCTAAAGCCAAGACATTAGTATGATCTGTTGAGGTCACCCAGTATAAACTGACCACATTTAGCACAAGACAACCACTTCACCTTGAATTTCAGATAAAGAATGAATATTTTTTTTAGCATAAATATGTCCCATAAAATAAAAAGTCCTTTTATTGCTACAACCGTCTTTGGACTAGTAAGTCTTTCAAGAGACATCCAGATGATCTGAAATTGACCCCCCCCATCTCCCTGACATATGTGTACAAATCACAGGAGACTTAAAAACGTGTGTGTGCACGCACACCACCAGGTGCATCTGGATATGTACGTGTGGTGTGCAGAAGTAACATATTTCAGTGCCACAAAACATGAAATATCACCTCCTCAAGTGCCTCTCTGCCACTAACATCTGTTGTTTCCATTCCTTGAGAAATCATACCTTTGTTGGCTACTACAGCTACTAACTTCCCTGCAGTTTCTTCCTGTTTCATCAAACTTATACAGCTTACATTCCAGATCCTTACTTCCATCAACTCATGCACAGCAAGGAACATTCCATCTACCTTTTCCCATGAACTTTTATGGTTGTGCATTCTCACATCCTGTCTTGTTGGACACTCATGGAATGACCTCTTTAGGTCTTCACACTTTTTTTTTAAGAGTTGCAAATATTAGACATCTCCCCTTTGTTCACTATTGGCCTCCCAAAAAAAATGAATGAGAAGAATGGCTTCTTGTCCAGTATTCTAGGCTTTTGTTCCACTCCAGATTATGTTGAGTTTTTCTACACTTTCTCTAAGACTTTTTGGATGATCCAGTGTAAATAAAATTGTTTTCAAGGTTCCAAAGGAATACCACCAAAATTACTGGTTTCCATGAAAACTGCAATAATAATCATGCTATGGGCACAACATTAGCAAGTTGAAAACATGGGTACTTTTTTGAATTTTATTGTTTAAAATGATAATCATAGTTTGGTTAAATGTGGTGATATAATAATACATCATGACTCCAGTATGAACACTGGCTTTTAAAAAATATAATTGGATTCTAATTTCAGCTCTTCCACTTTGTAGCAGCATCTCCTTTGAAAAGTTTTGTTTTGTTTTTACCTTTCTAAATTATAATTTCTATTTAAGTAAAATGGAACTAATCACGATTGCCCCTCATTTATTTATTCAACCAATATTTATGGATCGCCTAACATGTACATGTATTGGCTGGATACTGGGAATACAAAGATGACTAGTGCTCTGTTCATGCATTCAAAGAAATTTTAATTTAGTAGAGAATATAGGTATGTTAACAGGAAATTATAAAGTTATGTGATGAGTGCTCTGATGGAATAGCTGTAAGGAATAGCTAGCTTGGAAGATGAAGACTTGGAAGGTGAAGTTTGTGACAGACAGGTGGGAGATCACAAGTCAGCTGTGTCTGGAAGGATGAATAAGAGTTAGCAACGCAAAGGAGAAAGAGTATGGAGGCTGCCAAGTAAGCATTTATTCAAAGTTCAAGAGTAGAAAATGATTGAAGGATTTTAAGCAGGGAAATGACATGATTAGATATACATTATATTACAACAACAACAGGGGTGCCTGGGTGTTTCAGTCAGTTAAGCCTCAGACTCTTGGTTTCGTCTCACGTCATGATCTCACAGTTCCTGAGATCGAGCCCCGTGTTGGGCTCTGCGCTGACAGCATGGAGCCTGCTTGGGATTCTGTCTCTCTCTCTCTCTTTCTCTCTCTCTCTCTTTCTGTCCCTCTCCTGCTCGAGTGTGCTCTCTCTCTCTCTCAAAATAAATAAACAATAAAACAACAACAACAAAAACCTGACTCTAGCATAGTGAATAGATCCCAAGAGGCTGGGCAAGGAATGAAGTTAGTGGGGGTGTAGTAATCCAATCAGAACTGATGGTAACTGGAACTAAAGTAGCAGCAGTAAAGAGTAAGAAGAGACAGTGTATCAACAGATGGTTAGGAGGTGGACCACACAGGATTCTTGAGCTTGATTTTACTGGGGGATGGAGGGAGACAGAGGAATCTGTGAAAAGCCCTATGTTAATGGCTCATGGGGTCATATTCACAGACATGGTAAAATCTAGGAAGGAAAGAAGTGAGTCGTGTAAGAAAAGCAGACGATTCAATATCCCATCTGTGGTATTCGAAGAAGTCATGCTTCATTGGAAAGATCATCTGTAGACAGTTGAATACACATGCATGAAATTTCGGAAGCAATCAGGTTCAAAATATTGATTGGGAAACCACCAACACTGAACTAATAGGAGATGGTGCAAACACCGTATGTCCCCTATGGTGACATAGGGGAGCGGGAACAGAAGGCCAAGGGCAAATCCAGGGAAGCAATGTCATTTAAAAATACAGGCAAAGTGAGAAGAGATTGAGTAGAAATCTGGAGGAAGGAGAAAGAAAACTAGAACATAGTCTGCCATGGAAGCCGCAACAAGAGAAGAAGAGATCGCTAGTATCAAATATGGAAAGAGTCAGAAAAAAAGACTATGAAGCTCCATTTGACAAAAAGGCGACAGGCAATTGGAAAACTCTTCTCTGGCTTTGTTACAGTCATTAAATGAAATAAGAAATATAAAATTTTTTTATCTTGAGTCTACTGTCCAAAGATAAGTTTAGTCTCAAACCAAAGAGATGGAGGTCTGCCTTCTGAAAAGTAGGCTATTGTTCAACTCAATGAGCTACATTTCCTATTTTGTTTATCTGCACTATAGTAGTAGGTAAATGTTAGTTTGTTTATTATGGGTCAGAAACTGTATTAGCTGGAGGAATGAGAGAAATAAATGTTCTGTCCATGTCCTCTGGGAGCTCCTAGTTTATTTATGGTATGTGTGTGGAGAAATAGACAATTGTGATATGGGGTTGAATTGTGGGGAAGGGAAAGCATTTAAATAATGCATGAGGGAAACCTACCCCAGACCATGGTGATAGGGTAAGAAGAGTTAAAAAGAAGACTTTGTAGAAGACATCAAAGATGATCCTTCAGGGAGGAGGAGAGTTTTATAGGATAAAGAAGATCTAAGAAGACGTCTTGTCATTTTTTTTTCCTGAGGGTAGCAACTACAAAAGATAGGAAAATACAAAGAATGTATGGAATGACACAGTTGAAGAACTACTGGTGGTCCAGAATGGCTGGAGCCACAGGAAAAAGGAGAAAGTGATGATAGATAAAAGGATAAGAGTCCAGGGGCTCGTGGGTGGCTCAGTAAGTTAAGCGTCCGACTTCAGTTCCAGTCATGATCTGGCGGTTCATGAGTTCTAGCCCTGAATCGGATTCTGTGCTGACAGCTTGGAGCCTGGACCCTGCTTCGAATTCTGTGTCTCTCTATCTCTCTCTCTGCCTCTCCACTCATGCTCTCTCTCTCTCTCTCTCAAAAATAAATTTAAAAAAAAAAAGAAAGGAGACGAATCCAGACTCTGAAGGGTCTTCTATACTATGCTAAGAAAACGCCATGTGCAATCACTTCAGTGACATCATATTGGTCCTCAACAAATATTTAATGAATTGAATAATGCATAGTGAATTACAATCTGGGCCCAGGTGGCCACAATGTTTTCTGTCATCTAAAATATTTAAACAATTTCTCAATATATTTGGTTTTCAATATATTTATATATTTATCTTAAACCTATTGGGGTAATTGGAGAGATTATCCCAATGGCAAATACTAAATGCATGCGTTGAAATGGGAAATAGAAACCATATAAATAATGCCATTTTTACTTAGAGAATATGATTTTTTTATACTGCAAGAAAGCATCCTTGAAAAAGTGGGAAAAGGAGAGAATGACATAGCAGAGTTCATGTTTGATAAGAGGCAAATGGAAAGAAAAAAAATCCTCATTACTCCGCAAAAAGTTTCTAAATCAAGGACTCCCAATTTTCTTCTGGGTTTCTAAATTTAGTAATATTCCATTTTTAATTTCCTTGCCTTGTTCAAAACAAGCACTATTGTTTCATATTTTATGAGCACGTGCTCCTCATAGTCTATTTACGGTAATAGGTAAGTCACAGGACAGCATCATTCTCAGATGTGTGTGAAGACAATTTTCCTCCAAATCTACCATCTCACAAACACGTCAGATATAAACATAATGGATTCAGGTACATCGTGTAATAAGTTTTGTATTTTTCAGGCAAATACAACTCTACTTTCCATATATATATATATGTATGTGTGTGTGTGTGTATATATATATATATATATATATATATATATATATAAACTCTTAAGGAAAACCAAAACAAAAATAAATAACAGTAATGCAGTATTAATAGCACTATTTTATCTGAATTACTCCATTAAATAAAATGACTGTTTAGGAGTAAAACAAATTCAGAAAGTGACATGCATCTATAACCTTTCACAATAGCTATTACTACAAAAAAATATTAGCATGAGCAAATTACGTTTCAACTAGAGCTTTGCTGCCCAATAACTGCTCTCAGGATAATGATTTTTTAAAAAATGAAGCTTTGAAAATATGTTATAAGCTGTATATATTAATATTTTTTGGCCCAGTAATTACACTCCTTAAAATAATTCTAAATATATGAGTAGGGTCTTCTGCATTTGATGTTCTCTTTGCTTGTAATGTTCTTCCTCAAGGCATATAGTTGACTGTTACCTTCCTTCCCTTCTGTCTGTATTTAAATGTCATGTTCTTTTTTTAAAAAATTTTTTATGTTTATTTATGTTTGAGAGAGAGATTGCGAGTGGGAGAAGGGCAGAGAGAGAGAGGGAGACACAGAATCGGAAGGAGGCTCCAGGCTCAGCACAGAGCCCAATGCGGGGCTCGAACCCAAGAGCTGTGAGATCACGACCTGAGCTGAAGTCAGAGGCTTAATCAACTGAGCCACCCAGGTGCCCCTAAATGTCATGTTCTTAATTCATATCCCTTTCCACTTCATTTAGGATTGTAGCCCCTTTCTTCCCACTTCTCTGCTTCACTACTCTCCATGCAACTCACCCCTATCTGACATGTTATATATTTTACTTATTTGTTTTGTTTCCTATTTATCTCTATTGGAATATACATCAAATGAAGGCAAAGATCTCTATTTGTTTTGCTGTTCTATCCCTACCAACTAAAATACTGCATGGCAAACAAGCATTCAATATAAGTTCATTCAGTGAGTGAATAAATATATCTTTCACAGAGATGTTCATTATAATTTTTTAAGTAGCAAAAAAGATAATCATCTTAAATGTGTAACAATTAAGACATGGTTAAGTAAACAAACTAGTCCATTTACATGATAGAATATTATGCAACTATTAAATCTTTGTAAATATTTATGAAACACAGAGAAATCCTTACATTAAAATCTCAGGTGGAAAAAAAAGTCACCAAAATTTGAGTAGACTATGATCACAGCCACATGAAAATAAAAAGAGAAAACAATGACCAGAAAGACTGAATATGGGAGCAGTGGTCTTGCTGGGATGAGTGTGACTGAGGACCATTTCTTTCCACCACTGTTTCTATTTTAAAGTTTATGTAATTAGTATGGTCTGTCCACAGAGGAGAAAGTAAACTAATTAAAAGAAAATGCCTTGAAAATGCAATCTGTTGGTTTGCTAGAACATTGTCATTGAGTATGATTTCAGTCATAGCAAAGAATGGTGGGAGTATTTCTAAAAATCTATGTGTCTAATAGAAAAACATAGTGAATAAAGTGGTTTTCATAATCAAACGAAAACCTATGATTCTAGCCAAAGGAAAACATTAATCGCTATTTTTGGCCCAATCCAAGGTAGAAGCATTGCTTTCTCGTTTCACATAGTTCAAGAAAATACAGTGGCCACATATCCTGAGCATCCACTCAATATTTGACTTATCATAGCACTTCATCTTCCCACAGAGAATTCTGAAAAGCGGAAGGAAGCAACAATGAAACCAACAGTTTATTTGCAAAAATAAATGCAATTTTAGTCTTTGCTTAAGTTCCTGAGTAAGTACTTTTAAGTCAATGAATTTGGGAGCCCTTAATAACAATAAGGAAAAAAAAGTACCTTACTTTTTCAGTGCACTGTCTTTTTCCAACGGCATTCTGACAAGTAAATCTCTTCACTTTTGAGATAAGATACTGTGTGTTACACTTCAGTGGCAATCCTAAGTGGCACAATAGTTTTCTGGTTTTGTTATCGGTGTTGTTTCATTATTGCTGTATCCTCAGGCTTAAATTTATTCATCAGAAAATAGCTGGTCGGCAGCCAAGTGAGTATTGATTCATTTCTAGTCAATGTTTTTAAACTCATTCCATTTATTCACTACTCCAAATGTATTATCTGGGAATGGAGAGACTGGGATACTCTTGTAGTGGGTTAAAAAGGCCCACATGAAGGGTGCCTGGGTGGCTCAGTTGGTTGAACGTTCACCTTTGGCTCAGGTCATGATCTCACGGTTTGTGGGTTCGAGCCCTGCGTCGGGCTTTGTGTTGACAGCTCAGAGCCTGGAGTCGGCTTCAGATTCTGAGTCTCCCTCTCTGCCCCTCCCCCGCTCATGCTCTGTTTCTCTCTGTCTCAATAATAAATAAACATAAAAAAAATTTTTTTTTAAAATTCCCACCTGAGACAAAGGTCAACTCTGAACCATGGCTATGAATACCATCTTGAGTTCTTCTTATTAAGAGATGCTATTATTCGGGCACCTGGGTGGTTCAGTTGACGTTGGCTCAGGTCATGATCTCACGGCTCATGGGTTCGAGCCCCATGTCAGGCTCTGTGCTGACAGCTCAGAGCTTCAGATTCTGTCTCCCTCTCTCTCTACCCCTCCCCTGCTAGCACTCTCTCTCTCCCTCTCTCTCAAAAATAAATAAACATTAAAAAAATCTTTTTTAAAAGAGAGCTATTACTCAATCCAAGAAGTGTGAAGGGGAGGATATGGGGGGCTTCCATTGCTATCCTATGTTTGAAAGGAAGAGGAGAACAAGAGAAAGAAAGTACATGAGTGGCAGGAGAGGAAGAAGGGGGGATGGAGGGAGAGAGGAAAGAAGGGATGGACTCATATACTTAGAGATAAATGAATGCTAACTCAAGCCTTCTAAATATGTAGCCTGGGAATACCAGAATGCCCAAACCATTCAGTGGTAAAATTTATTTGAGTTCCCTCATCACCATTTACTTTATTCATTGTGAGAAATTTTTCCCTTCAGGGACCTCCTGGGTGGTTCAGTTGGTT
The DNA here is from genome assembly GCA_028646485.1 of Cryptoprocta ferox. NCBI lineage: Eukaryota > Metazoa > Chordata > Mammalia > Carnivora > Eupleridae > Cryptoprocta > Cryptoprocta ferox. The sequence continues at coordinate 128,391,104 of CM053573.1, read as the reverse complement.
GAGCCATCAGACTGTTGATTTCGGCTCAGGTCATTATCACACCATTATGGGACTGAGCCCCGCACTGGATTCTGTGTAGACAGCACAGAGCCTGCTTGGGATTCTCTCTTCCCCTCTCTCTGCCCCTCTCCTGTACATGCATGTGCTCGCTCTATCTAACTCTCTCAAAATAAATAAATAGACATTAAAAAATCTTTCCCTTCAGCATCTAAGTCTGTATCTTTAATATCAGTCACCTAACTAAGTGGGAAGATGACATATCTTTGTTTGCAATTTTCAGGAAGATGACTGTAAGTTGGGGTTTGCTTGTACAATGAAATAGCAATCAAATGTCTATAGTCTTTCAGATTCCACTGAGATTTATACATTTTACTCTAACAGAAAAAAGATACCCAAGAATACTGAAGGAATTAAAGTATTTTGGGGTTTGAGTTTCTATCAGAGAGTAACAAACTGCAGTCAGATGGTATAAGAACATTACTCTTCAGTTCCACGTTAAATGGGAAAGGCATATCAATAAAGATTATACACAACAAAGAGAGGCTTTGGGAAGAAGTCTGATAAAACAAACATATCTGGGGGTGCCTGGGTGGCTTAGTCGGTGAAGCACCTAACTTGTGATTTCAGCTCAGGTCACGATCTCATGGTGGTGAGATTGAGCTCCACGTTGAGCCCCCTGGTCAGGCTCCTGGGCATGGAGTCTACTTAAGATTCTCTCTCCCACTCTCTCTGCCCCTCTTCTACTTTCTCTCTCTGTCTCTCAAAAAAGTATCTATAATTATCATTAGAAATTGAACACAGATCCAGTAAAGTTATGAATTTGTTGAACAGAAAGAAGTCTCAGTCACTCTAAAGCTAGTGATTAAGCCTTTAGCTAATGACTTCCTTCTAGACTGTTATTGGAAGCCCAGCTAGTGCCTTTCAGGCCTCATCAGAGCAGGGCAGGAAAGAGAAGGAGGAGCTGACATGCAGATCAGCTTATTTCCTTGTTCCTACAAGTGCTGATGGCAGACTGGATGGAAAATGCATCTGGAATGATGGCCTCTAATATTATTAGTGGTCATTTCAATGCATGCCAGATAAGGGATGCTTGACTTAGGTACATGTAAGAGATCTTCTCTCGGTTTTTCTAAAAGGATGCTAAGGCAAGTCTATAGATAGCTATAAAAGCCTTAGATCCTTTAAGTGGTAAATGAGTCCCCAGACACTTGTGTTCTCGAAAGCTAAGGGATGTGGAATGCTCTGGTCTACGTTATTCCCATGATTAGCTGAACTTTCAGTTTGTATTCAATAAAGAATGCTGGTTTTTAAAATAATAGTGGATATTAAAACAAACTGAAGAGATAGGGGCTTGGTGACATTATTGAACAATACTTATCAGTACTGATTAAACAGTGAATGAACTTATTTCTTGATACAATAACCTCCCTAAATCCTCGTAATAATGCTAATAGCCACTTTACGAGTGGGTTTAGGGTTTTAGTCTTAGCTTGGTCAGTAATCAGCTAGATCTTGGATAAACTGCTTACTGTTTTCCCTTTTTTTCCTCCTATGTATAAACAGATATACTGATTTAATTATGTCACAAGGTTATAATAAAATATATAACAAGGTTATATAGGAAGAAATAAAGATTCTGAGATAGCAAAATTTGGTGACATGTAAGTGAATAGAAACATTAGTTAATAAAGCATCACAGAAGAGAAAGAGAAAAAATAATCAGAAATGTTGAAAACATAAATATATGCTCATAAGACAGATTACATATAGAGCAAATCTGTTCATTAGTAGGGATAAAATTATTTGTAGATAAGTAAATTGTGATCTAAAAGCATTAAAACCAAATGATGGTAGTGGTGATTAAAGTCAAATCTACATATTTCTTTTTTTAAACTTAAATTTTTTTAATGTTTACTATTTACTTTTGAAAGAGAGATAGACAGAGCATGAGGGGTGGAGGGCAGAGAGAGAGAGACATAGAATCTGAATCAGGCTCCAGGCTCTGAGCTGTCAGCACAGAGCCCGAGGAGGGGCTTGAACCCTGAACTGCCCTGAACTGAAGTCGGACAGTCAACCGATTGAGCCACCCAGGCACCCCTAGCCTACATATTTCTAAAAATGCTTCCTATATGTGAACCAGTGAAATAGAACTACCTAAATCAACACAGAGTATGACTTTCAAAATAAAAACCCTGAGGAAAAATACCTTTTGAATATGTAAGGAGTGTTTGGGTTGTCATAGTAATTGGTAGCATTGGTGGTGACCAGTGGGTAAGGATGCTAGATGTTCAGTCCTGCTACACACTGCATGATGGTCTTTTATCCCACAAGACTTTCAACTGTCCTTTTATGACTAAGGAGAATGTGGCGTAAACAGAAAGTACAATTGTATACTATGTTTCCTTTGACTTTCTGAGGATTCTTAGAGAAACCAAGTCAATCAGAGTTGCAGCCTTATGGCATAGCCTAGAAGGTTAAGCCTTTGTGATTATAATGGCAGGTATGTGTGGTATGTGCAAACCTCTTCCTAGATAGGCTCACAGTGGAATGACAGGACAGTAGAAAGAGGATTCTGTTCCTCTGGGAAGGAGTGATCATTGAACCTCTGAAATGGCCCAATTTTTCAAAAATGTTATAATGAGATAACATCAATAACAAAATATCCAATTAACAGTTATATCACTCAACAAGGAGTCCACATCTTCCCTATGTGCCTCCTCATGATTAAAGATGGTTGCAGTAATTACAGTACATCCTACTCTTCCATCTACACATCCCAGGGGAAGGAGTGGAATAGCGACACAAATATTTGACCCCACATGTCTCTCTTCTCTTTTCAGGGGAAAAAAATAATATCCAAAAGGTCCCACAGAAACAACCTCTTTATATTCTACTGGATAGAACTGGGTCACATACTTACCCCTACGCCTGAAACTGGGTAAGGAGACTGGAACTACCACTGGGTCAGAATACGCATAATTCATTCCCTGGGTCTGGGATACTGCTGCCTGCACAAAACTGGGTTCTTTGGGGTTTTGATAAGGAAAAGCGGGAAGTGACTATTGGACCTAATGGCATATCACAGTTTTTGCCACAAAGATTTCAGAGATTAAAACTATTAATTTTTGCATTCATGGAAGAAAGAGAAGGAAGTTAGTGCTTCTTTTTCTCATCTTCTGCTTCATTATTTTAAATAAAGGAAAATAAGTCGAGTAGAATTTTTCAGAAAAGGGAACCATATTGGTTACAAACTCTTAAGAAACCTGATCTAACCACCAGGAAACCTGAGTGGGCCACCAGGTAGTTATGAGGTCTTGGGCCTATCACTAGGGCTCAGTTCCCTCCCCACCCCCCCTGCCGACACACACCATAAAGTAAGAAAGGTTGGATTTGATAAATTACTAGTAGGTCACGTCTTGTTGCAAGTTTCCATAAGGCTTTGAATCAGCAGCTAAATTACACATACTGGTTTTCAAACTAAAAGTAAGTTTATAATCACTTTGTAACTTATAGCCAAACCTTGTGCCCTATTGATCCTGAAGAATTAATGTGGTTTACAAAGCAATTTACTTTAAGATAAATCAAGTAGTTAGGAGAGATTCAAACTCATCATTCATATTTATAGTTTGACTAGCATAATCACACTCAGATACTTTACAGTGAATTTATCAGGGAAGAATGTTTTCAAGTCAGTCTTCCCAAAGGAGTGTTACTAAGTGGTCTGAGGAGGAAAGGGTTCTGAGGTAAAAATAACTTTAGGAGGTGCTGGGTTAATCGCGGTTAAACAGATTTCTTTATCACTGAATTTCTCAGAAGATTTATAAAGCTAATGTACATGATGAATCACCAAAAGAGGTATATTATCTTTCAAGTTTCGTTTTGATTATATATTCTTTTTTCATGAAACACTTAATTTTCCCCATTTAGAAAATAATCCTATCACCTTACTTGGTTCAAATAACAAAATATTTTGAAAACATCATGTTTTACAATATGAAAGCCTTTCCTTCCCGTCTTTTTAAACTACTTTTTAACCGTTCTGATCAGGCTGATTATAAGATGCCAATTTAATAATGCTATTTGACAAATAGAAAAAAAATGTTAAAAATACGTATAGAATTGCCACACATACCAATTTAATAACTATTAAATGACACAAACACTGCCTTATTAGTATTGTGAAAGTACAGTATTATAGACAATGCATGCTTTTATTCCTATGTTTTCATTTATTTCTCAGCGATTATTTTCACATCACCTTTGTGGAATATTTCATACAATAAGGGTTCTGGGAAATATAGTGGGGGAAATTTTCAACTACTTTTCCAAATCTGTTATAATAAATTGTAGATACATTTCAACTCATTTAAAAGAAGAAACAGTAGGAAGACAGCAATAGTAAAGAGCAGTAAAGTTTTTACTGCTTATAAAAATAAGTCAGTCAAGAAGGGATTCCAGGCTGGGATCCTTCTGAAACTGTTAGCAGGCCAAAATCTCAAATTGTAATCTTTGTAGAAGGTGAACTGCATAGCGTGAATTTTTATTTCTTTAAGAGCTGGGTATTGCCTACCTAGAGGAACATCTTACTGCCTAGAGCTTAGCAGAAATGTCAGTCACAAAAACCACAGCAGACTTAGGGGCGACTGTCAGAGGGCAAGCCAGACTCCATTGGTTTATTAGAAGAAAGCAGCCTTAAAAAAACCCAACCAACCAATTCAACCCCCCAAAATTGTGTAAAATGTCTTAGAGGTGTCAGTTCTGAGTATAAACACATCACCGTTTGCCAGTGAGCATGCAATACCAGAAGTGGGTTCAAAGCCCTTAGTATTTCAAATAACCTAGAACAAGGACTAGTGGGATGTTCAAGATAGAACCATGTCCCTATGACAGAGTTGTAAATAATAAATAACGTTATTAATAATAATGATATTAAATGTTTGTTAAGCAGATACTCAGATGTAATAGACATTTGAGTGAGTTTTGGGCGGGTAGGAGAAGACAAGGAATGTTGGCAAAGGAAAAGGATCTAAAACCACGATGACTGGCATATGGTCACACCCAATTTGTTCGCAGGCTGGAATGTTGTTATTAGCCATTTAACAGAGATTTTATATCCTTTTAGGTTACACTTTTCCAGTGAGGAATGGTTTCAGTTAAAAAAAAATATTAAACATGTATTTCCTTGACTTTGTAGTCCTGCCAAACTACCTAAGTAGACAACATTGCCATCTAGTGGCCTGAACACACTACAGCCACCACTTTTGGGGTGGGAGCAGGGGTCCAGACATAGCTCTGAGGGGGGTGCTCAGTGGATGCAATGTTAACAGGGATGCTAAAGCCACACCAAGAGCATACAAGCTCATTCGGAGAAAACATACTAACATTCATTTAAAGGACCCACTCTGGCCCCAAAACTTTACCAGCCAGCTCCACGGAGAAGGTACCACCAACACTGAAATAAGGGTTTGATCTGCCTCATTTATTTTCTTCCTTTGGACTTTCAAGATCCATTTCTCATTCTTTTGTTCACCTACCTGCTTGAAAACATTTTCCAAACACTCTTTCACCTTTAGAATAAGGATGTTGCCCTATATCACCATGACCATGTAAAGAAACGGGTATCAGGTTACCAATGATGGTCAAGAACTCTACAGGGATGAATGAAAGGGACAAGGGACATTTCTGTACTATCTTAGCAATTTCCTGTGAATCTAAAAAAAATAAAAAAAAAAGAAAACACCTCTGCTAAGCCTTTAATGGAGATGCAGAATTTGTCTTAGAACAAGAAAGAGCTAGGCTTTGGTCTAAACTGACAAAGATTTAAGGGACAGGGAAATAGGAAGAGGCTTACAGGAGTTGGGTAGAGACAGCTTCAACTCAGGTTGCCAATATTCTAGAGATAAATATTCTTAGCAAGGATCCCTTGGGGGCTCTTTTTAAGTTAAAATCAGATACTCCCTGCTTCTCCCAATTGACTGGATGCTTTATATAATCCTTTGCTTCTGCAACAAGGCCACCTATGGCAACAACCACCAACATGCTAAAAAGGAATGAAAGGGTATGGAGAACCATGCCCAGGACCAGACCATTATCAGAACACCACTGATGGAATCTTGCCAAGCCCCATCTTTGACACTGAACACTTAAGATCAGGATGGATGTAAGAGTACCAAGAAAATAACCATTAAGTTTTGTTAGCCCATTTTTGATGAAACAAGGATAGAAACACAAGAAGTGGGTTTAGATCTGTTTGACTAAAGGAACAGTAGGAAAGCTGGAAGAGGCAATTTTCAGAAATCCAAATATGTGCTTCTCCAAAATTTGCATCAAAGGCTTAGTCATGCCCATGCAAATGAATTCGTTCAAATTCATGTCAGAAAAATCTGGAACACACTTATTTCCTCTATGCAAATCTCCTAGGAAAGCAGCCGTTGGGTCTTACCTATAATAAAAAGAATCTCCACTGCAATGTCACTGACTGTTGTGCTCCGCGTCGTGGACAGGTCATCGTTGCCAATAAAACAAACGTTGTAAGGTACGGTCACGGCAACATAAAACGTCGCCAGGAGAATAAGCCAGTCCCAGCCAGCTTTAAAAGTGCTAAAATGCAAAAGTATGAATTTGGACTTTTTTGCATCAGAAACTTTATACTCCGGAAATGCTGGTTTATCTACAAAAACATTCTGTGGATAAAGACAAAAAGGAGAGAAGGGAGACACAACATTAGAAGCAAGGATCACACAGCCTTAAACACGCTTCTGTGAGGAGGATAATTCATATATGCAATGCCAATGTCTCTTACAAGTGACTTTTAGAAGTTGGTGAGGCAAAAAGTAGATATGTATATACTAAAACTGAGCAGAGGTCTTTGTTATAAGTAACAGGAACCTGCAGAATTTAGTCATGAATGGTAAGCAAGTAATCCAGACATTGTTCATTAAGAACAAAAAGATCACTACCAAAAATGTCACCTACAGACATCCACAGTTGCAAGTATAATCCTATACACACTGGAAACACAAACACACATTTGAATTCCTATTGTCGTGGAGACATTCCAAATACTTATAGTTTTGAGATGACGGTCATTATTTAAAGGGTATATTTTACCTGAAATTCTTCTAATAATACCAAAGCTACCATGTTTTTCCTAGAGAGGATAGAAATATATAACCATCATCCTATGGTTAATGCTATTTACATTTCTTCCAACATATAACCAGGTTGTGCTAACTACTTGCATTTTTGCATTGTGGTTGCTGGTGAAGTTTCAAGTTGGGAGCCTGTATCTCATACCCTTGACTGACATGGATTCATCCTGACACTGGCTAGCCCTTGTTACGATGGCAAAGTGAGAAACAGTTACTTAAGAGTTATTCAAGTCATAGAAGGAGAAAGGCAGTGTTCACTGCTGCTGATTAAATGCAGGAGAATTGCTGGAGTTTTATAACTTCAAAAGCACGTCACTTTGAAAGCACTACAAATTGATGAACAATTCTTACTGCTACGAGACAAAGGGAGGCCCAACAATAGAGTGTGTGGAAATGTGACAAGCCTAGGACCAGATACTTGCAGACCTTGCTTTGACCTCAATTAATGAGGAATATAAGATCGGTAATGGAAACTTAAATTTGAAAGTTAAGTTGAATGAAGTGAACAGTTAAAGTTTTAGAATACATGTTACTTGCAGGTCACAGTGTTTTTAGTTTTTTGTTTTTTGGGTTTTTTTTGTTTGTTTGTTTGTTTCAGCCTCTGGGGAAAGAGCAAGTTAATGGGGTATCTTCAGGGATTCCTGAAGTACTAGAGGATTCAAGAAAGGTCAGAGCCATCAGGAATATGTAGCTCTTTAGTGGTGAATGTTAGGGACCAGATATTTTTGCTGCCTTAATATTAATGCACCCCTATCTTACATCTCTCCTTGGTAGGCATTCCCAACACATGCTTCTACTTCCTATTAATATTCTCAGCCCACACAGGCACCTTGTAATGCCAGGATTTCATGGTAAGGGACTGCCGCACCACTTCCAGATGGTCCTTTGGCGCCCATCTGCCACTATATCTATGTTCCATTCAGTTCCCTTGTATTTGACCTGCCTCCTTCACCTCATTCTCTGGTTTCTAGAAACAAGTTTAAGGTTGGGCTTTGGCATAAAACTGGGAAGAGGAGAATGAAGTACACCTATTGGGCTTCTTATGAAGGTGTAGGCAGGTGGATAGGAGAAGAGAGAGTTAGGGTTGGTAAGTATTAACTACCTGAAGGCTGATAAGTACTTCTGTTTATAGAAGGACATGATGGATTCCCATATAATTTTTTTTTTCAAATATAATACGTTAACAGAGAAGCCATGGGGGAATACCTCAATTTCTAACTAAGTCTTTTGTTACCATATTAGAGATTAAAATTTTACCTTGTTTGAAGGTGATGCCAAAATTTTACCTTGTTTGAGGGCTGGGAAAACTCAGGATGTATTTTCTTTGGATTATGCTGATTACATGAAGCATTAGTAATGCTGATACAAAAAATCAGCTGTGTATTAATTACTTTTACAAGTCAAAAATAAACGACACTATTTCATCTTTATAGGCTACTTAAAACACATTCCTTAAGATTATCTTAAAGATATTAAAAATTTGTTATTTCAAGGCACCTGGGTGGCTCAGTCGGTTAAGTGACTTGGGCTCAGGAGGCTGCTTCAGTTTCTGTCCCTCTCTCTCTTTCTCTGCCCCTCCCCCACTCTCTCTCTCAAAAATAAACATTAAAAAGTATTAGTAAAATAAAACCTTTAAAAAAATTCAAGGCTTAAATTGTGAAGGTTTTTTTTAAATTCAGATCCCACAAACATCATGACAAAGTCACCTGAGTGAAAAAAATTACAGGCCCTTCTCCTCCCCCACCAGATCAAAAACCTTTCGAATGGAAGAAAATTTCTTACAACTGCAAAGTACGTTTTTAGCAAGGAGGGGGAAGAGACACTTCTTATTTATAACCCTGACACTCGGAGTTTGCCTAGGGAAAAATGCAACCAGCTATTCTCAATTTCAGTTATATAGTATTTACTAATTTTGAAGCATATTCTTTAGTACCAATGCTGTTTTCGCTGTTTAACCTCTACCCTATAAATTATTGAAACACAACGGTCAAAGGCCAAAACCTGACTAAGTTAACTGCTTCCTAAACCATTTCTGTCGCTTTTCTTTGAAGCTAACTTTTGAATGATAGGAAAATGTTTCTACAAACACAGCTCCAAGTCCCAGGATAGCGTATGCCTTCAAGGACCACTGTTACTCAGCTGGTAATAGTTGGGCATTTAAAAGACTCTGCTTTCAAGCTCCCAGGGCTCTCATCTGATCTGTAGGTTTCTTTGTGCTGGAGACACTTGTGTCATCACATTATTATTTAAATAAGTAACAAATCAAAACAAAAGCAGAAATAAGTCCCTTTTCTGAGATGCACCAGGTAGTTAGAGCCAGGACTGGAAGATGTGACCTTCTGATTCACAAACCTTGCTAATGGATGAGTTCATTTGCCTATGGTTGAATCATACATTCCTATTCCACAGAATTCTATCACAGAGGGAGCCGCAGGGCAGGGGGCAAAAGCACAAGGCTCTGAATCAGAAGATTCACAGCTGGGTCCCACATCCTGCTTCTACTTTTGAGATCTCTTATAAGTTCTCTTCCATCATTAAAATGGAACTCATAAAAATCATACCTAGTACTGGTTTGCTGTAAAAATCAAATAATAAGATGGAAGTAAAAGGAATTTGTAAATAGTTATAAAAATACTGAGAATTTGTGTGTGTGTGTGTGTGTGTGTGTGTGTGTGAATTATAACCAGAATTCCCCCCAAATGAGTTGTTCAGCAGATAAACAATCCAGATCATCTTTTTCCTCTTCCTCCTCCCTTCTTACGGTCTTTTAGCCATTCTACTCTGTCCTCCTTGAAAAGAGATGGTGAACAGGGCTGGTCCTGATTCTACACATTAGAAGTAAGATACAATCTGTATTGCTGAAGTCACTGTGTTGATTAGACACCCTTAATTGCTAGGTATTATTTTAATGCTCCCCCTCATGTTTGTATTTCTTAGATGACTGGCAATTTAGCAAATTAGTGAAGCATTGAGAATTATGATTTTTAAATCCGATTTTTAAGTACTGTTCTGTACTTTGTTGGATCTAAAGGGGAAAACAGCATGTTCAGCAAACACATTTTGAAGCTTAGTTATACTTGTTATGTTTAAATGATTTTCAACTAAAGGCTAAATGACAGTGGCAGCTTTCAGCGTTACAGAATCTCTAGCTAATATTTGTTTAGGTGCTTTGTTGGTTGATGTGCATACAATCAAGCCCCAATGTGGTTACCTTTGTTTCTTCCTAGAACTTGTTTACTGTCACTAAGGCTGGCTTGGTAACTGAAGGGGGATGTAAACAGGAACCAGTGGAAGGATCCATAGATCAGAGGTGTGCGCTCTTTCAAGTCTATCCCTGGACTCTTGGGAAATCAATGACACCGGGGCACAGGCATCCCCAGAAAATCTTTATACTAAGTCAGGCCGAAATAAGCAGTGTGTGACTCCTAATGGAGGTGCCTGGCAGATCAGCACCAGCATGGGGATGGTCCTAGAGCACAAATGGACCGAACCAGTTTGTTTTGGTGTCCAGAGAGAAATCACACTGAAGCAGAACTAGGTTTGCAGTACTTTCTTGTCAGATACCCCCCCACCCCCTCTCCCGCCCACCCCCCTGCCCCACTGCCCCGCCCCACTCAGGCATCTTTCTTGTTCACTACAGAGAAAACCGATACATGTCTGATGCATGACTGTTTTGTCAACACATGTATATTAGGTAGTCTGGAGGTTTCTATGCAAAAAGTAAGATGCCCAACAACCCCCTGTGTCCCTAACTCCCAGAACTTCTGGATCTTAGGTCGATTCCAAGATAGCTCTGCTTGTTTGATGTGATTTTTCTAATGTCATTGGCAAGTTAGACCCTGAGTATTTGTATCTGCTTCCCAGTCACATCACCCCCCACTCCCCCACCCAAAGATGTATGTTCCGAAAAATCCACAATGCAAAAATGATACTACCATCATTTGCAAAATTATCTTTGAATATCCCTAACTAAACACACATAGTTCTGGGTTTCTTGGTGACATCTCTCAGTGCTAAGAACCAGTTATGAAATTAGTGTGAAATCCTGGAAGATGTGTGTCATGTAAAACGCTGCACAGGATCACCTTTTTAAGGCACAGTTATTTGATGTGGCTTTTGACAGATAAGCACCAGGGTTCAGAAAGTAGCCTTCCTGTCATTTACTATGAGTTCAACTTTTGACAAAACTGTATGATGTAAGGCATAGAATTTCAAATCCAATGTTGCACCATGTGAAATTTCCACCTCTGTTTCGTATAAAATGTAAATTTTTAAATGGAGTAATGACTTTGATTTGCTCGTGGTCCTCCTGGATAAAAGCATCAAGTGAAATTATATATAAAGTGCAGAATAAATGGAACTAAAATTAAATTACAGAAATTTTAACCAACAAACTATGAATATGTAATAGGACTTGGTGCATCATATTGTTCATAAAATGTAACCAGTTATGTCCCCATTCACAGCATCCCTAGTACCGTATTGTACTGACCACAGTAATATTCTAATCTCTATGCTGTGATAACACTATGATTAAGCACCTTTATAACAGAAATGCCTCATGACTGCTGACCTTTTCTAGTTTATTCTTTATAGGAAAACATAAGCCAAAGTGCAAAAAAATCTAGGAAAGCCAATAAATGAGTCATTGGAGCCTTTCTTTGGTGAATCAAATATTGGCACCAGGGGAAACTCTAGCATTCATAGTGCACACACATACCACCTACATTATTTATTTTCAATTTGTTCTTTTCTCTTCTTTGCAGGTGCCCAGAGATGTGATAAAGGACCGCTCGACTCCGTCTCCGGGCTGAGTCAAGGTGGGTCCCTGCTCTTGATCTTCCTTTGGCTTTGTCTGGGGGAAAATAAAACTCATTAAGCACCAACGAATGCATCATTTCATCCCAAGAAAGTCAGGTTTTGACAGTTCCTTTTCAAGACACATAGTACATGTTTCTCAACACTTAAAATTATCTACTGGCTCCTAATGACAGTTAATTTTAGTCCTTTACAATTTATGTATTTTTGTCATCTTATTAACAGCATTAATTTTTGAATTACAGTAAAACATGCAAGAGCACAGAGAAAATTTCAAACAGTTCGGAAAAACATTAAGCCAAAAAAAAAAAAAATTACTCCTATTTTCCTGCTCTTCCACATTCACATCCCTAATTCTGCTCCCAATGTTTTTTCTTGACATTTTTCCAGAAAAATATCTAATATATATCCTATATCCACATTTATACTTATTTTTCTTTGCATAAGTGGAAGTTTACAATAAAAACTGTTTACATATTCTTTTTCTCACATCAAAGTAACTTGCAAATCATTCAAGATGTGTACATTATAGCTCTCTTACATTCTTTTTAATAGCATGCCATGTTAAGGATATAACTAGACTTATTTATTTTATTATTTCCCTATCATGCACACTTAGGTTAAGTCAGGATTTAAAAAAAAAAAAAACCTGTGTAGATAATCCTGCATTAAATTCCTAAACGCATAGGGCCTTGAGCTGGTGTGCCAGGATATTTCATAGATAAATTACTAGGTGTGGGTATGTACATTTTAAACATTGGTATACACATTCCAAATTTCATTCTAGCAATTTAGGCTCCCAGCAACAGAGAATGGATGTGCCTGCTTCACCAGACACGTATCAAAATTATAATATATATCAGATGGTATCAAAATGCCAGGTGGAATTACAGTGTTAGTACCAAGTGGACGAGATTAGAGATTTATGACAATTAATAAGCCAATTCCCTTCTCAGTGGAGAAATCTAATCAATAGTTGTGATTTTCCAAATAGAACAACAGCAATTTTCTAGTCTTAAAAAGGGGCCCCTCAAAGGGAAATATCAAAAAAAAAAAAAAAAAAAAAAAGAAATCTGTCTTGATCTTGGCTCTAAAGGGAAGAAAAGAAGTTTTCCTTGAAAAGTTTTAGTCACAGTTTAATCCTTGTGCAGGACTGGGGTTGAAAATCATTCTACTTATGAGATCTAAAATCTCCCAAGCAGAGAAATGAATTTAAAATGCCCCTGGGTTGTTGGCTCCTGAATGAAAACAAAACAAAACAAAACAAAACAAAACAAAACACCACAAACAGAATAGGGAACAACTTATTTAAAAAAAAAAAAAATATATATATATATATATACACACAGGGGCTCCTGGGTGGCTCAGTAGGTTGAGTGTCCCGACTCTTGGTTTCAGATCAGGTTATGATCTTCTGGTTCATGAGATCGAGCCTTACACTGGGCTCTATACTGACAGCTGTACTGACAGCCTGCTTGGGATTCTTTCTTTCCTTTTCTCTCTGCCTGTCCCCCGCTCATGCTCTCTCCCTCTCTCTTTCAAAATAAATATATAAATATTTTTTAAAAATATACAAATTATTCATGATAGCAATATCTGTAATTTTCATATATACACAAACACATAAATATATATATGTAATATAGACATGTGTTTGCGCATATAATTAAAATAAGCCAAACGTCCATAAACAAAATAATGTAGGAACAGACCGTGGCAGAGGTATGACACAGGATACGCAAATTCCGTTAATGGACATATGTGGGAATAAATGGGAAATGACTGAAATAGTGCCTACCTGTTACCACAGAAATATCTCAAAAATATAATAATAAGTACAAAAGGAAGAAACAGAAAATAGACAACATGGCAATATTTTCATAATACTCATATACATGCAAAACTAACTAACATATATTTAGGGGAATGTATGTGCTGTACTAAACTACACATAATCAACACAGACACACATGTGCATTGGAGTTGCATCCAGGAACCAAATTTACATATATATTATATATTTAATATATCTCAATATATAATATGTAACATATATTTAATAGATATATTAAATATATATTTGTATATTTATCATACAATAGGTTATATATTCTATATTAGATATAGACTATATAGTCTATATTAATATATGTATTAAATATAAACCTAATACATAATATATTAAATATATATTATATAATATAAATATATTTTTATATATAGTATTTTTTAATAAAAATTTTTTTCACAGCAAAAAAAGGACAAGACTGAAGTGGTAAAGCTGTGGGATCTGACCCAATGCTTTTGGAGAGGTGGCAGGCTCGGGAGGGTGGGGACATCAATTGCTTAGGAAAAATGACTTCAGGTTAAAATCTGAAAGAGGACTAGTTGTTAATAAGACAAGATGAGGGGTAGCAGAGGGAGGAGCACTTCCGACAGAGCAAGTAAAAGGTGTGAGGGCCTTGGGCACAAAAGAGCTCAGCATCTCTGAAGAACTGAAAGAAGTCCAGGAGGGTCTGGATATAGAGAATGGGAGGCAAAGAAGTAAAAGGGGAGGCAGGCAGAGCAGACAGATCGCCCACCACCCAGGGCCTCTGAGGCCACGGTAAGAATTTTAGTTTTTACTCTAAATGCAATGGTAAAAGTATTAATTAGGGAATAGCTTAGGCTTGAATAAGAACTCTTGAAAAAGAAAATGACTCTCTCTTTCTGCGTGTGTGTGTGTGTGTGTGTGTGTGTGTGTGTTTGTGTTTCTGTCTCACTCTCTTTTCCTTTCCTATAACACAGCAGAGCTTGGGCATGAAAAGCAGTGGAGCCGCTCTGCCATCCTTTAGAAGTGGCCTCCATCTCTGAGTCCAAGGCAGGTCCACTGGGGGAGGAGGAATAGGACGTAAGTAGAGGACACGAAGCATCCTGTGAGGAGCCTGGGGTCACTCACACCACTTTTACTCAAACCACATTAGCCACATTTGACTACACAAAGACTAGCAAATATAGCCATTAGCTGAACAGCTTTGTTCCCTTTTGAATCTCTGTTGTAAGTTGGAGAGGGTTCTATTATTAATGAATGGGGGGATGATTAACAGTTCTGGCACACAAAGCCATAGCAAGGTTGTAAGCATCCAAATGACATAAAAAAATTTGAGTTTTCAAAATAGCATATTAACCTGCAGTGCGGAAACTGATTGAAAGCATCAATAGAGGAATCACCCAAGTGGCCATTTTAGTAGGTCAGTTGAAACAGGTGGTAGCAGTAGAGGTGGGACAAAGATGACACACTTGAAATATTTAAAGAGAGAAGTCGCATGGTTTTGCCACTTAATGGGGCTATGAAATTATCTCGCAATAGAGTTCAGAGTGGCAGAAGAAAAACTAGGCCCTCCAAAATGTAATAGGCCAACTGTGAGGCTAAAAAGAGTTTGAAAAAGAGAAATACAAAAAGGAGGGAAAGGATAATTGTGGTGGCAGAGAATATGAGGGAAAAGAATGTTCCAAGAAAGAGAGAGGGGCCAGAGTGTCTTCATACCTCACTTTGAGTGATTCTCCTTAGGTGGAAGAGACATCCCACCCCTCTCTTTTAATAGGAGGCAAGGAGGACATTGACTGTATATACATGGAGTTGAACATTACAGGTTTGAAGACAGGAAGATGAAGTAGCTCCTATCTGAGAGGTTCTTCCTTCCTTCCTTCCTTCCTTCCTTCCTTCCTTCCTTCCTTCCTTCCTTCCGAATCATTGACTTTGGAAGTGAAGTCAAATGCTAACAATGATGGGTAATGAGTAGGCTGGTAGTTTGAAGACAAGAAGGAATGAGTGAAATATTTGTTGTAGAGGATGGGCTATCAAGCCCAGTAGAGAAAGTGATAGATTTCTTTGGGAATTTGACTGCCCCATTTGAGGCTGCTAAAAATAAATTTAGAGCGATTCCCATCCTCCCTAATGTAGGTTTTATACCAGCAGTTCATAGCCACTTGTGTTTAGGCCAAAGAAAAGGTATTGCTGGTTCTCATTTTGAGTTGCAGCTTTGTCAGATGGATATAGAGAAAATTCGGAAGTACAAGAGAGTTTAGGGAATATGCGCAAGGGACTTTAAAATGACGAACCATGAAAGCTAAGGTAGAAGGAAAATGAAAACAGTAATGAACCAACAAAGGGAAGAAGATGAAAATTTCACTGACCTGGAAGTGATCATCTGTTCAAAAAAGTAAATGAGTAATATATGAGGGGATGAGGTACTATGTTCGTAAGCAGCACGATTAAAGAAGCAATTTCAGTTATTGAGCAATACCGAGTGAGGATCATTTCCAGGAAGAAAATTAAAAGTTTTGTTTATACTCCTGTGAGTTAGGACTTCTCAACAAAACACTACGTATTCACAATATTCCCTTAGCCCCTCTCATGTTCTAGGCAGCAGGCTAGGAACGCAGTCTTGGTTCTCATAAAGCATCAGTTTTTCCATTTATGGCAAAGCAAATGAAAGGTCATAGAAATCTTCTAACTTGACAAAATTCAAAATGGGTGGAGGGTGGACTGATACTTGAATCCTTAATGATCTTACTTGAAATCTTGTGTTCTTTCCACCTCATCACAGATTAGGGACAACTAAGCAGGAGCCTCTGATTACATGTTTTCACTGATCTGTGTTACCCTGTTGAGTCAAAATGGATCTATCTCCTAGATAACCATTATTTCCTCTGCTTTTCTCCCTACCATTTCACTCTTTTTCTTGCATCAAAAGCGACATACACTGGAAAACACACCTCCCCAGTGGTCAGTGTTGGGCTCTATTTCTTTCCCACTTCCCCTCACATCCCCTCTTTTACATTGTAAAATACTTTTATAATATATTTGTTTATATTAGAGCATTAATGTGTTCTCCTGTGCTGACAGCTCAGAGCCTGGAGCCTGCTTCAGATGCTGTCTCCCTCTCTCTCTGCCCCTCCCCCACTTGCGCTCTGTCTTGCTCGCTCTCAAAATTAAATAAATATTTAAACAATTAAAAAAAAGAAATTAGTAAATAAACGTATGGACTTTTGGCAATGAATGAATATTGTTTTAAAAAATAAAAAATGCTACCAAGAATATTTAATGTCCAAACCCAATGGATGTGATTGAAAATGGATCCAAAGAAAATTAATACTTAAAGTGCATGTGTTCTAAAAGTTATCATATATAAATATCCAGTACATAAAAAAGAACAGATATTTAAAATGTAAAATATGTAGAAATTTTCTTCAAGCCACAAAATATAATTATTTACAAAGAGAAAGCCAAATAGAGTAAACTAGAAGAATACAGAAATGAAAATAGAAGTAAGTGAAATAGAAAACAAAGTTAAGGGGCACCTGTGTCACTCAGTAGGTTAAGTATCCCACTTGGTTTTGGCTCAGGTCATGATCTCACGGTTTGTGAGTTCAAGCCCCTAATCAGGCTCTGATTGAAATTTCTCTCTCCCTCTCTCCCTGCCCCTTCCTGGCTTGATCTCTCTCAAAAGTAAATAAATAAACATTAAAAAATTAAAAAAAAAAACAAAGTAAAAAATATATGATCAATAAAACCAAAGGAAGATAGAAAGAATTAAGCTTCTGACAACTGTATGCAGGGGAAAAAACAGAGACAACACAAATAATATTAACAATTTTTAAAAGTACAAGAATTTAGAGGACTTTAAAAAATGTGAGACTACGGGGCGTCTGGGTGGCTCAGTCGGTTGAGGTTCGACTCTTGGTTTTGGCTCAGGTCATGATCTCACGGTTCATGAGTCCGAGCCCCACATCGGGCTCTGGGCTGACAGCTGCGGAGTCTGCTTGGGATTCGCTGTCTCCCTCTCTCTCTGCCCCTTCCCTGCTCTCTCTCTCTCTCTCTCTCTCTCTCTTTCTCAAAAATAAATAACTAAACATTTAAAAATTGTGAGATTACTTTGTGCAAAATTTTTATCAGCATAGACTTCTAGATTAAACAAATACTTTGAAGGAAGTAGCAAATCACCACAACAGGCTCCCAAAATAATAATCACCTTGGATAGACCAATGGCTTAAGAAGGAAGCTGACAAAGAGACCCTCTCACCCAGACTGCTGGTCACTCTCCACTAATGCCTATTTCAGACAGTTTTAAAGGTCAGTGTTATTAAGCTTTAAAGGAACAAATAATTCTTTTAAAGCTTTGGGGAAAAAAAAGAGTCTGAAAACTTCTGAATTTAATCTACAAGTCTGGAAAATTCTGACCCTAATACTAGATGGGTATAATATAAAAAGATAAGTATTAATAAGTATAAACTTGAATATAAATCCAAAGATCCTAAATAGAACATTAGTCTAATGAACATAGAAGTGTATTAAAGGAAAATGTACCATATTATGTGACATTTATACAACCATGGTTCCAACTTAGGGATCTTTATTCAGCAGATTTATAAAAAAGAAATGGCATAGAATCTTCTCGGTAAATATTAATTTCTAAATATTCTTACAACAAATACAACAACTATTCTTGTTTTTAAGAAAAATTTTATAATAAGCATGCAGAAGGAGGAATCTTCTTCAACTTGATAGAGAATCTATCACTAACCAAGGGAAAACTCATATTTAATGGAATGACAGAAGTTTCACTTGGAAAATACAGAAAAAATTAAAAAATATGCCTGCTTGTTTTCATTATCAAGGGTTTTCTGCATTTTCTTCCAAATTTTTATTGCATTTGTTTTTTATAAACTCAAGTGAAATTATATAGTACACATACTTTTTCCCTGAATATTAAAAACTAATATATGTACGTTTTATAAAATTTAGAAATGTAAAACAGCATAAAGCAGGAAATGTATGTCTTTCATAACACCATCTTCCAGAAATAATTTAAATTTTGGCAATTTTATTTTTTGATTTTGTTCTTTTTTTGTTTTAATATTACTGATCTCATATAATATAAACTAATCTTAAACATAATTAACATAGGAATAATCATAGAGCCTAGAAATGAAGAGGGCCAAGGGGGAAAATATCTGTCAGTGGACATGGGCTGGATTCTTAGCTTTCTTTACCCAATTAAGAAAAAACAGTAAATATGAATTTTACAATCTGATGGTTACTGGAGGGGCACGGGTTAATTAGGTAATGGGGATTAAGGAGTGCACTTGTGATAAGCACAGGGTGATGTATGGAAGTGGTACATTGCTATATTGTACACCTGAAATTAATAGAACACTGAATGTTAACTAGCTGGAATTAAAATAAAAAACAATGTAAAACACGTAAAAATATGAATTTTAAATATATATAATCATTTATTTTATTTTTTTATTAAAAAAAACATGTCTTTATTTATTTTGAGAGAGAGAAGAGTGAGCGGCAGAGGGGCAAAGAGTGAGAATCCCAAGCAGGCTCCATGCTGTCAGCACAGAGCCTGAAGCGGGGCTCAAACTCAGGAACGGTGAGATCGTGACCTGAGCCAAAATCAAGAGTCAGACACTGAGCCACCCAGGCGCCCCTAAAATCATTTTTAAAAGATTTGCAATGCAAATAGTTATTGGCCACTAATTAAGCTTTGCTTCTGTGATGGGAAATGAAAAATCAGAGATTCTGCTAGCAGAGTTGTCGTGAATGCAGCGCTGCCCAGATGCCCCCTCAAAACTAAAAGGCGGAACTGCGGTTGCCAGGAGTGCCTGCCCAGAGCCCTCACCTCCGTCCTCAGACCACTCGGGAGCTGCTCCCGGACATAGAAAGTGACTTGGACCAAAGTGAACTTTGGGAGCTGGTGGTGAACTTGGGAGTCAGCAAAATACCTTGTTGCTGCTGCACTGCTGGCCAACTACCCCCTCTGCTCTGCCCTCCCTTCTTTTCCTTTATTCAAGCATTGTTCCCAAGAGGACACCCTAGTAAAAATCCTGCCATGTCCATCCCAGGGCTGCTGCCTAGAAATCCCGACCTACATCAGCAGTGTTACCACTTGACCACTGGTCACGGGGTCAGAATAAACACAACTAGTTGGTGTGTAAGTAGTGATCTGACATGGTGAGAATTACTATCTGAACTGTGGAGTAAGGACGTGCCTCAGAACAAATATTTACTGACACACAGAAATGACTAGAAGTGAAAGCAGAAAAATGCAGCAAATTGCTATATGGCCTGGTTTACTCCATGAACTGAAGAAACCTTCTTGACTAATATATTACTGGTCCAAACTGGTTATAGAGAAACATAAACTTGTAACTTCCACACTTTTAAATTTATAATTTTGAATCCTTCTATTGGCTGAGATACATCTTCAAGTAATTTTTTGCAAGAGACATCATATATTTATGATTTTCCGTATGATGAACTGTACAATCCTCTACTGTGAATTTTCTTACTCTGAGAGAGTCCCCCCCTTCTTTGCCCTTCCCCTGCTCACACTGTCTTTCCTTCTGTCTAAAATAAATAAACAAAAAAATTAAAAGCCATTTCACTAGACGATGTAGGAATGTCTAATAATCATAAGAAAAGCATGTTCGACATCACTAGCCATTAGCGAAAAGCAAATTGAGACTAAAATGAGATATTATTATACACCTACTAGAAAAGCTGAAATGAAAAATAGTGACAATACCAATTGCTGGTGAGGATGTAGAGAAATTACATGTTTCACACATTGTTGATGGAAATGTACCATGAT
The DNA here is from genome assembly GCA_028646485.1 of Cryptoprocta ferox. Classification (NCBI taxonomy): domain Eukaryota; kingdom Metazoa; phylum Chordata; class Mammalia; order Carnivora; family Eupleridae; genus Cryptoprocta; species Cryptoprocta ferox. The sequence goes on along the minus strand of CM053573.1, from coordinate 128,370,490 downwards.
ACAGTCACTTTGAAAAACAGTTTGGCAGTTTCTTGAAAAACAATCACAACTAAATATAAACTTAACCATACAAGGTTAAGCAATTGCATTCCTGGGCGATTATTACAGAGAAATGAAAACTTTGTCCACACTAAAGCCTGTGCAAAATTGTTCACAGCAGATTTGAGTGGACTTAAGTGGACTCCACTTCTTAAGTTCAAGAAGTAGAAACACTTTGGATACAACCAAAATGTCCCACCATCTGTGAATTTTTAAATAAATTGTGGTATATCCACAGCATGGAATACCACTCAGGAGTCAAAAGGACCAAACTATTGATATATTCAGCTACTTGGATCTCCAGGGCATTATATTCAGTGAAAAAAAAAAAAAAACTAATGTCGAAAGGTTACAAATATATGTTTCTATGATTCTAATTATATAACATTCTCTAAATGTGGGAGATGAAGGACAGATTAGCAGTAGTCAGGGCTTAGGAATGGGGGAGGGGAGAGGGTAAGTATGACTATATAAGGGTAACAAAGGAGAGATATTTGTAGTCATAAAGGTGTTATATATCTTGATTATGGTGGTGGTCACACAAATCTACCCATTGGCAGATGGGGCATTGATCAATACACGCATATTGTACCAATGTCAATTCCTTGGTTTTGATATTATACTATACTTACAGAAGATGTAAGTATTGTGAACAATTGGGGCCTCTTTTCTCTTTCTACTACCTTTGCAAATTCCGGTGAACCTGTAACTATTTCAAAATAAAAGTCAAAACATGATATTTTGCAGATGTGTCTAAGCATTGGTCTGTTTTTACTGGTTTCGAGTGCAGCATATTGAGGCCTTTTAATTGCTTTCACTACTTGAGAATCTAAGCTGCATGAAAGCCTGGAGCTGGTGTTTCATGCTCAGTGGTGCTGGTCCTTCCCAAGAGTTTGTCAAGTTGGAAAATGAGCCCTTCCTCAAAACGTATTATTTCCACCTATTACAAAACTGTTACAAGGAACCCATCTTGTTAGAAGATGACACTTTACTGTCATATGCTAGAAAATTTATCATTAACAAGTATATAAATTGACACATCTATAAAGCAAATGTGTGTATTTTTACACCTGTCACTCTTAAACACATTCTGTGTCTTATTGTTGTATTATCAATATTTAAATTAGCATCTGGCATAGAATAGGTATTTAATTTTTTAATAAACAAAATAAGAAAAATACTTCCCCATTATATACTAGTATGGCATTATATATTTGAATATCATTGACTACTGGGAATGTGGCTAGATGCTATGCTTATCAGCTAATCATTGTCACCATCATTGTTTTCATCTCTTATCGTTTTTAGTCTATTTTCCATAGAAATCCTCAAAAGCCTGTTGTGCATAAAGCTTGATTCTGTATTTTACAAAATCATGTATGTTTTATCCCACTTCTGATGTTAACTATTTTCAGTTTCTTTTATTTACAAATTCAAATAAATGTTTTATTAAGAACAACATATATTACAAAAATAGAACAGACAAATCAAAAGTGTGCAGCTGGATATCTGATTGGTGCTGATCTTGAATATATAAACCAGAAAAAGATTTTATGTACATATATATTTATAGATATGATTTATACATGTATCCTATAGGTTCTGTTTCTCTGTAGAACCCTATCTCTGGTTTATCCATCAACTCACTTAAACAAGTATGAATACATGTATGGTCTTGTGTAGCTCAACCCAATCCACTCCTCCAGTTTCTTTTGAGGAAAATTCAAGGAATCATGTCTGTCTGTCTGCCTATCTCTCTCTATACACTCTATCTATCTACATATATGTATACACAGATATATAATAAAAAGTTTTAAAAACAAATCACAATACATACCTCATAAACATATAACCACATTCTTTAATATTATCAATATCATGTCATTGAGGAACTGTGGCTTTTAATTGGGACCCTTAGATTTCCAGAGTGTAGAGGAAGTGTCATAGGATGGAAATGTGTGAGTGTGGGACAGAAGAAAGTCAGAAAATGCACTAGGTCAGGAAGCCCCATTTCTTTGTGTCTATTTTATAAAACTAAACTTTGGAATGAGAGTTTATTCAGTGAGAAAACTCTGTCATTTAAAGAAAATGGAAATGACTAAATAGGTAATCTTAGGGCAGAACAAAAGAGTACTATTCTTTGTGCTTTTCTCAAACTAGAAATAAATGTACATTTAGTAGAGAAGTCTGCTGGATAATGCAGTAGGTGCTTTGGTTTTTCATGACTGCTGGTCTGGAAGATGTATTATTATGTTGTTTACAAATCTTGCTACTCATTACTTAGTACATGGATTCAGGGAAGTCAGTTACTAACCGTTGTTAGAGTCACTTAATCAGATTCTTTATTCATTTAGTTGATATGTTCACTTCAATTGTTCTGTGCAAGGAATTTAAGTCACTGATTGTGGGAAGTTTGGGAGGAACCTTTATACAAGAATTGGCCAAAAAGACAAAGGAGAATTGTTTTAGAATTCAATGGCAGAACTTGATTTCCTTTGAAAAGACCTCTGATTGAGTTAGAAGACATCAGAATAATGCCAGAGGATTATTACAAGAATAAGTAGCTTTCCCTTAAGAGTGAAAAGCAGAAATAACTAATTTTTTAAAAGTCTGAGAAGTCCAAGCAGTGAAACAGCAGGATATAAAGTGAGAGATTAATACAAACTAATATTAAGAATTCGAAAAAACTTTTTCAAGTAATCTTTGCACCCAACGTGGGGCTTGAACTCATGACCCCAAGAACAAGAGTCACATGCCTTCTACCAACTGAGCCAGGCAGGCACCCCAAGAATTCAGAAAATTTTAAAGTACTAACAATTACAATAGATACTAAATGTGAAGATCAAGGTTAAATAGCCATAAAAAGCAATAAAATTCATTTATATAACTTACATCAAATTACAAAATGACTTGAGAATTACTCACTTTGATATTTGTTAGAGCAAATTTATGTTTATCCGTTTTTAAAAATTTTTTAAAAGTTTTATTTATTTTTGAGAGAGAAAGAGACAGAGTGCTAGTGGGGTGGGGCAGAGAGAGAGAGTGAGACAGAATCTGAAGCAGGCTCCAGGCTCTGAGCTGTCAGCACAGAATCTGATGCAGGGCTTGAACCTATGAACTGTGAGATGTGACATGAGCCAAAGTCAGACGTTTAACTGACTAAGCCACCCAGGCACCCCTATACTTAACCATTTTTAAAAGTTAATATTTTCCAGCTAAATGATTACTGTATGGGGTTTATTATAATCTCCTTTCTACCTTTTTGTTTGGATTAAAATTTCTTTTTTCTTTTTAAACAAAAATTTTTTAATGTTTATTATTTTTGAGAGAGAGAGAGAGAGAGAGAGCACAAGCAGGAGAGGGACAGAGAGGGAGACACAGAATCCAAAGCAGGCACCAGGCTCTGAGCTGTCAGCACAGAGCCCAACACGGGGCTTGAACTCATGAGCCATGAAATCATGACTTGAGCCACAGTCAGACGCTTAACTGATCGAACTACCCAGGCACCCCTAAAAATTTTCATAATAAAAAATTTTTTTAAAGACATCCAAGTTTGTAGTTATAGATCTATGGAGGTACCAAACCACTAGCTATTTTAAACCTTAGAAAGGGACCATGCCCTACATTTGAAAACTAATATATGTAAATTTTAAAATGAGAAAAAATATCCAACAAAAAGTTGACAGAGGAAGAGTGGGAAACGAAAGAGTAAATATTTCTATTTTTTTTTTAAAAATCATGCTTCTTCAGGACACTGGTGAAAACAAATTTTCAGAAAATATCGGAGAAATTGAAAATGCCTTGAATTCACGACTGTCTTTCAGTGATGAATTCAAATAACAGGACCAAGGCTAGAGTACTGATCTTTTAATGAGCACTAATAATTTCACTAAAAGAGTTACACATACACAAATCAGAAATAACAAACATACTGATCCACCATAGGACCATGCATTTCTGCTTTTTACTCCATTTCTTCCCGTTTAGTAGAAAACTGACAGAGAAAACTTGTGGCTCGGTTTATTGGGGCTCATGCTGAAGAATTTAATTTTAACTCTTAAAGGAACTATCAGAGCAATCTAGAAGGGGAAGATGTGACTTGACTTTTGCTTTTGGATTTAGAGTGAAGGATGCACGGAAGGAATATTTTAGAGGCAGGAAGAGCAAACAAATGGTGTTGAGCCATAAAAACTAAAGGATTGGTAGGAGCCTCCTCTAATTATGTACTCTTCTAGGACATCGTTCTGACAATATTTATCAAGGAAATAAAGAAATCAGCAATACACACTAAAGAAAGAAAGTCCTTGCATATTCTAAATATAGTAAGTATTATACTATGGTATAAGAAGTCTCCCACTCATGATTTATTTTTTTAATGCTTAGTCACATGTTGGTTAGGAGTTTCTTTTATGGAAATTCTGATCACACAAAATAATGCATGAATCAAGCAAGATAATGTGTTTTCTTCAATTTTGCCCTCTCCAAAATTGCAATCATTCAGTTGTCCCTAATCATTGGAAGTATACACACACACACACACACACACACACACACACACACAAGATTCAAAGACATTAAGTACTACAGTTTCCGGAATCTTTCATAGATGAGGTAGCCCTAGAAACAACTTTTTAATGCTTCTTTGGGTGTTCTGTAAAATAATTCAAGTCAACATATTGTTATTGAAAAGCTGCCGATGGTTGAATTCTAGTTACAGTATGTGGAATTTGGAGTGGGTCGTTGAGGGGATATGTGGTTTAATATGTGGAACGTAAAACTGATAGGAAAGGGTTAAGGATTAAACGTAAAGTAGACTAAGCACAAAACAGATTAAAACAGAAAGTTGTAAATATTAGGCACCAGCAACATTAAATAATGCTTCTAGAAAAGAAAGGATCTCGTGTGGATCTAGGAGCAGGCAAAAGGTGGACTACTAGGCAAGAGGAAAATGTAAGCCAAGGCTTATGGGTAGTAGTAACATGGCAAATTCAGGAAAGAATAGAGCAATTAGCATAAGAGAATAATAACTTTCAAATTCTCTATAAATCTTGAAGCATTTTTTGGAAACATCAGAAGGCTGAGAACAAATGTGTTTATTACAAGCAGTGTTTAGAAATTTTCAAAAATTTGTTCTCTTCCAGAAAAATATAACAGATAGAAAAACTGGGAGGGACAGGTAAGGACAGACAGAAAGAATAATAAACATTAACTGAACATCTATTGAGTTTGAATTAATAATTCCACAATATAAAGTATATTGATATAAATTTCATGTTAACCCTTTAAGGTAGGTTTGATCTCTAGTTAGTTAGCAGATGAAAAGACTGAGGTGAGAGCTCATGTATGTCACTCAGGATTGTACAACAGGAATAAGTGGATCTGCATCCATTTGGAGGTCTGTAGGTCTCTAAAACCCCTGTACCTTCCACTAAACCTACTGTATTAAAGAGAACGATGATAAACACTCACTTCTTATAAACTGTGAAGCCATCAGTTTCCCTGATCCTGACAGAAGAAATATGGAAAGGGATCCAGGAAAAGGAGATAGTAGACACTGGGGTGAAATGGAATGGTTTCCCAGAGAGAGAGGTAGATTGTCTATAAATATAGCCCCCTAATGGATCCCCACATTCTTACTCATACATGTCTCTCTTCCTATCAAAACACAGAGTCTGTTTCCTCTCTCCTTGAATTTGGGCAGTTCTGCGACCAACACAATATGGCAGAAGAGATGGTGTATGACTTCTGGATTGATGCACCTTCCATATTTGCCCTCTTTGGATCCAGCCTCTATGCAAAGTAGCAAGGGCTCAACTACTGAATAATGAGATAGAGAGACAGAGAGAAGGATAGGGATAGAGGGGTAGAGGAAGAAGGATAGAAGAAGAGGGAGAAGGAAAGGAAGAGAGAGAAACCTAGACAAGCCTGCGATTTTCTCCTCCTCAGTTAAGGCACCAGGTATGTTAAGTTCTTAGGACATTCCAGCCCCAGCTGAGTTTCAAGATGACAGTAGCTACGTGAGTGACTTCAGCAAATACCATTTGGAACAGAAGAACCACATAGTCTACCCAAAGAACCATGAGGAACAATAAGCTATTGTTATTTTCATGTTTGGGGGGAAAGACTAACTGACACACTTAGCTTTGGGATCCTGGAGTGGAGAAAACAAATCATCAGGAAAAGATAGAGCAATAGGGTAATGTCACCTTAGTCTATCTTTATTCAGATCCTTGAGCCTATATATGACATGTAAAAGTATCTCGATTAAAATACAAATACTCCTTGGAAAAGATACTTAGCTGCTTAGCAAGGATTCAATGACAGCCAATAGAGCACAACATATGGCACAAGATAGAGGAAAAGATTCTATTTAAGCCTGACCTAGAAAAGGGAATAAGAAAGGTCCAAGACACTTCATGATTTTGCAAAGGCTTGGCCCTATCCATGTCTAGTTAATACCACTACCATCATTTCCACAATCACCATACCATCAGGATCATTTAGTGTGATTATGACTGACTTACAACTACCTACTTTATGCAAATATCATAGATCAAATTTAGTTTTATGTTTCTCTAATTCTCCAAGTGACACTTAGGTAGACATTGGCCCATTTTGAAGGTAATGGCACTAAAGTCCAATAGGTTTAGATAACTTGCCCAAATCCTTGCAACTTACAAAAGGCAGCATGACAATTACTACCTAGTTCTTCTCAATTCCAAAGGCTTTGTCATTTGCCTTTATCAGTTTCTCATAATTTGCAGGCACTTTTTTGTGAGGTCTGCCAACCCCCTCAATTAAAAAAATTTTTAATGTTTATTTATTTTCGAGAGGAAGAGAGAGAGAGAGAGAGAGAGAGAGAGAGACAGAGCATGACCAGGCGAGGGTCAGAGAGAGAGGGAGACACAGAATCCAAAGCAGACTCCAGGCTCTGAGCTGACAGCACAGAGCCCAACGCAGGGCTTGAACTCACGAACTGCAAGATCGTGACCTGAGCCAAAGTTGGATGCTTAACTGACTGAGCCACCCAAGCGCCACCCGCCAATTTTTAAAAATGTGTTGGTAATTGATTTTGAAAAATAGTCAAGTTCTATAGGAAATTGAGCCATATTTTAGAGTTATAGAATACATTAAAAATTACTGAAGATGAGAAACAGGCCTATAGGAATTCTGATGTAAAAAATCAATTAAAAGTAAAAAAAAATAATAAAAAAGTTTTGCCTTTATAATTTATAGCAGTAGCATTATCACAATGACAGTGGGTGGTGAAATGATCCAATATTTTTCTCACTGGTATTCCCCAGTGTCCTACATTAAAATTCCTTAGTGCTTTTTTTGTTCTGGTTCTTCTCAGGTTTACAGAAGGCAAAGCAACAACATCTCGGCCATCCTTTGAGGCAGTGAAGGAATAAAACAGAATATCTGTAAAGAATTCAGGCCAGCAAGAACTGGCCAGGAGTGAAAGTGTAGGGATAAAGGAAGAGGAAAGAAGAACAGAAGATGTTGAAAAAAGATATGCCAACTTCCTGTCTACAAGATCAACATATAGATTTACCCTATTCAGTCAATTTTAAAGTATCTATTTATTTTGTGACATCCACTAAGCTGGGGAGACAAAGATAAAAATTCACATTTCTTGACCATAAGGAAAAAGTAAGCAATCTGATTTATCCAGACAAAAGGTGTGCTGGGAGGTTTGAAGGTGATCCAGCTAATTCGCAGAGGTCCCAAGATAAGGCTCAATTCACTTTCAGTTCTGAGATGTGACTCCATCATTGCTACTATGCATGCAATCTCCAGTTGAAGAACAAAGTCAATACTACAATCCTCTTGTTACAACCATAGCATAAAATTGATAACACGATATGCAAGAGCTGGAGGAACAGAGAGAGAGCCCTTTATGGAAGATTCCTTTATTTCTAAATGAACGTCTTCCTTAGAAAATCTTGCATAACAATGAGCCACTCAAAAATACTAAATAACAAATTAATTTACATCGACACCAAAATACAACTATTAAAAAATGTACGGTATTAATATGATCTCTCAGCTTTTCCTTCATGATGGCTTGATTATAGAGTGATGGCTCGATTGCTTATACCAATGCTTCTCAACCAGGTGAGATTTTGAGAATGTCTGGAGACAGTTTGGGTTGTCAAAACTGGGGTAGGGATGCTACTGGTATCCAGTAGGAAGGAACCAGGGCTACTGCTAAACATCCCGCAGCACACAGGGTAACCCTCCATAGCAAACAATTATTTGACCCAAAAATGTCAATAGTGCCAGGGTTGAAAAACCTACCTACCCATTATGCCCATTTTTACATGAACTTTAAAACCTTTTCATATAATTCAATCACAAAATGATGCAACCATCCATAGACAAAAGATGAACTACCCTTACAGAAATTTTTAGGTTTATGTATTTTTTCAAAATAAGTATATAAAGAAGCAAAGACGTCAAATGATTTGAAGTCAATAAATGACTTAATTCTTTCTAATTCTTTGGGTATTGCTTTAATAATCAATGTGACATTAAATATTCAATTCGGAGACAGTCAATTCTCAGTTGGTCCATATTTCTTCCCATCAATTCACCAAACAATGATCTAAGCCTCGGATAACTTCAGAGATTTTCTTTTGAAGCAATTCTCACAAACACACTGGCAAACTAGAAGATATTCTCCTCATTTTTTCCTTAAAAGAAAAATGATAGTGTCTCGCTCACTTGAATCCAGATTTTGATTCTGTGATAATCTCAATACAATCTAAGATAAATGGCCCTGGATCTCTAGTCTTGATTCTATGATTCACGAATTAAATTAAGATCATAAAGTTAGTTCATATAGCTCAGAGAACGTACTTCCAGTGCACAAAAGAACTACTTTTGAGGCATGCTAAAGCATTCCAGATGGGTCAAAATAGTAGCAAACTACCAATCGACTATGAACACATATTCTTTTCTAGTCATCAGATAGATCCCCAAATGATCTATGTGTCACCATTTTATAGTTCTGCCTCTTATTAACCATGTGTCAGACACCAGAAAATGCCTAGGTGCCTGTAAGCTTTATGAGACAAGAATTGGCAAAAAATAGAAGTTCAATAAAAGAAACTCTTGGATAAGAAAGAAGCTGACCAGGGTCTGTAGAGCTATTACAGATTTCCATTTCTCATTATTTTGGTTATTATAACCAAATTGTTATAGTTGGTTGTGTCCAACAATTTCCTAGGCTTTAAAACTCTTGTCAGTTTGACTCTAGGGTTTCCTCAAGTCTCCTTAAATAGACCTGCCTCTCCCTCCTACCACCTGAATTAGAAACGGAAACATCATTTTTTTTACCATTTCTTTTTTTTTTTAATTTTTTAAAATGTTTATTTATTTTTGAGACAGAGAGAGACAGAGTGTGAGAGGGGGAGGGGCAGAGAGAGAGAGGGAGAGAGGGAGACACAAAATCCGAAGCAGGCTACAGGCTCCGCGCTGTCAGCACAGAGTCCGACACAGGGCTTGAACTCGTGAGATGATGACCTGAGCCAAAGTCCGATGCTTCTTTACCACTCAGGCGCCCCTTCTATACCATTTCTGGTTCTAACACCTCACTACCCAGTTTTAACACTGTACAATTCTGTGCCATGTGTTTAATGATTCTAGAATTTGACCACTTCCAGGATCATATGGAGGAGCTCTCTTCCTTCTTCCCTCTCCTCTGGACCAAAAACCTGACCCTATTAATCGTCCTAATGTGACCTACACTTCTTAAGGCTACACAAGTCCCTGTGATTTGATAGTTAAAGTATTACACAAGATATAAAGCACAACAATCTTATTAGCTCTTAGCTAACACGTATTAAGTGCTGAATGTATAATGACTGAAATAAGAACCATGTCAAGGAGACTTTCCAGGGTATCATGTCTAGTAATTAGAAGTGTCGTAATTGGAAGGTATTTAGATCCCCTATTCCAATGCTATTTCTAGTATAAAATGATCTAGTTTGGGGAGAAATCCTTTGTTAATTAATTATCTAGATCAGGAATCTGTAAACATTGGCATACCAACCAGTCATCTGTTTTTGTAAATCAAACTTTATTGCAACACCGCCATACTCATTTGTTTACATACTGTCTACGATTGCTTTTCTGCTCTAATGGAAGAATTAAGTGGTTTCGATGGAGACTATATATGGCTCACTATGCCTAAAATATTTATTACCAAGCCTTTTACAGAAAGAGTTTGCTGATCTTTGATGTAGATCAAATGAGAAAGAGCAAATGAGAATAAAAATGGGAACTAACCATTTTCCCAAATATATTCATACTTGAGAGCTAACTCATTAGAAAAGGAGAAAGTATAATGGCCCAGCTTTAACAAAACTTTTAAAAATTAAACTTTGCATAATTGATCCTAGGTTTATGTATGTAGGTGGTTTAAAGAAAAAAAAAAGCGTACCAGCAAGCACATTTGAAGTTCAAAGATTTCCCAATTCTATTCATTTCACCATTATATAACATCAAACACTCCATAAAATGTAGGGTTTATGAGAATCAAACCATTTAAAGACTGGCATTGAAATGCAAATTCCCATTAAATTCAGTGCGGATACTAAAGTCTATTTTTGTCTTTCTTCCCCCTGAATAAGACCATAAGGTAACAAGGGGCCTTTGGAAACTTCATATGACCATCTACAGTCTAATACATGACACTCATTAATTAAGTGCTTCTTCACTTAGCCACAGACATATTTATTGGGTTTTTCCAATTAAATCTGTGGGAGTGGCAGAAGAAAAAAAGTGTACACTTCAATTTCAGGAACTTAGGCCAGAATAGGAGTTTTTCTGGCTGGTAATATTGCATATGGCAAATGCATTGAGTGTCCTCTTCCTCTGGTGAGGAAGATTTAGATGGAAGATTTGGAAAATAGTCTTCTGGTCACAGTCTGTGAAGAGGTTCCATGACCCAGCATACTACAAGATTTGCCATTATGTAGTATAATTATAGAATTATAGATTCTTGCAAGAAGCGTAAGAAATTATCTAGTCTAATTATTTTATTTTTATTTTTTTAATGTTTATTTAATTTTGAGAAAGAGAGAGACAGAGCACAAGTAAGGGAGGGTCAGAGAGAGGGAGACACAGAAACGGAAGCAGGGGATCAAACTCATGAACCGCTAGATCATGGGCTCAGCCAAAGTCAGATGCACAACCAACTGAGCCATCCGGGGCCCTGAGTCTAATTATTTTATATTGTAGCTGGAGAAACTGCAATTAGGAAAAGCAAAATGCCTGGCCTAAGGTCACACTGCTAGCTAGTGGCAGAGACAGGACTTGAACCTGTATATATCAGAAAGTACATATGCCTGAATCTTCACTCTGATAGGGTTGGGTGTCTCATCAATTTCCGTGCCAGAGGAGTACATAGGTCTAGCTGGCCAACCCTGAGTCAGACACTACTTCTGGAATCTATGAGGAATAGGGCAAGCTCTGCCAGAACTATGGTCTGAGAGAGGACAAATAGTGGACCCTCTCCTTCCAAATATAGTACGGGGAATAGGACAAATGAATACAAGATGGCCAAGAGGCCAAAAAATGTCCACACTGTGCACACAATAAAAATATGCCTGACATGTAAAAAAGGTCAGATGAAAGGCAAAATTGCAGAGAGGCTAATAACTTTGCTCCAGAACTAGCCTGTACAGGTTCAAATCCTCACTCTGTCATTTTCTAGCTGTGTGAGCTTGGGCAAGTTACTTAACCTCATTGGGCTTTCATGTATTCATCTCTAAAAACAGAGGTAGAAACAGGAACTACTCGTTCACAGTTAGTGATAATTAAATGAGATAAATCCCATGTAGTGCTTAGAACAGCCTGACACGTAGGAACCACTCGATCAACATTGACTCTCATGATGATGATTATTATTGGATATGAGAGGCAAACAGGATAAATATTTGAAAGATTAGAGGAAGGAGCGACCACTTAACAAACGAATTCAGAGTGGGATAGACTGTCGCACTCAACAGCGAGGGATGGGGGCGGGGAAGATGGCATTTTGGGTGATACAAAGCAAAAGGCACAGTTGGCCAGTCTGACTGGAGTGAAGAGGAAAACTGTAGCAAGGTGTTAACTGCCAGGCTTTTCTTTCAAAAGTACTGGGCACGGGCAAACCAGCCAGGTTGTGTTCCTCCTAAAATGTAATTTAAAAAAATCTAGTTTTGGGGGCGCCTGGGTGGCTCAGTTGGTTGAGTGTCCGACTTTGGCTCAGGTCATGATCTCACGGTTTGTGGGTTCGAGCCCCGCATCGGGCTCTGTCTTGGCAGCTCAGAGCCTGGAGCCTGCTTCTGATTCTGTGTGTCCCTCTCTCTGCCCCTCCTCTGCTCATGATCCGTCTCTCTGTCTCTCAAAAATAAATAAATGTTAAAAAATTTTTTTAAAAAGCTATTTTTTTTAATCTTGGATTCAATAGGTCCCTTATTGTGAAACAATTATAAATCTACTGTTTTATTTAAGCCATTTGCTAAATAAAACAATTTTATATGAAGGCATCACCGTGTGATGTTTATGACATATTTATAAAATTACTCCATTAAGAAACAGATTGTAACAACTGACCCCTTTGAACTCAAGAACAGCAATCTATCTTGCCAACATGGATGTGTTGATCTGTGGGTTATTATTCTCACTTTGAAAAGACTCTTACCCTCCTGATGGCTTTCATCTTCTCCAGACTCTCTAACCCTTTTCTCATAGCCTCTCTTCGGAGACTTCATAAAAGCAATGCTGTTATGATTCCTTAAGTTACAAGAATCCATAAATAACACAAAAGTGACATTCTTTATATTGACATTTCATGATATTTTCCATCCATCCCTGGATAGGACTTAGCAACATTTTGTAGAATGTAAGAATTCTTAAAAATCCAAAAAAAAAAAAAAAAAAAAGAATTCTGAACCTAGGCAGATAATTATTTATGTGAGTTGCTTTACATTAAAGAGAGTATTATTTTTTAACTAGTCAAAATCTTCTAACCAACGAAAGCGGGACAATTAACTAGCTTTATAACAGTCATTTATATAGAGTAACACTGGAATTTTCCTCAGGTAAAGGAGAAACACAAGGAAAATGCTCTCATCCCATAGTGCCTTAAAAGTCAGTACGCTGAGTGTTCGTGCACCCATGCATTCCAAAATATGTTGTTGCTGCTGCTTTTCAAATCCATGCCTACTATGCGTCAGGCACTGTACTAGAAACCAGAAAACAAAGTCACAGCCATCTTGCACATATTTTAACATTTTTGAGGTACTCCACATACTTTCCTCCCAGGAAGTTCTTGAATATAGAATATCTAGGGGCACCTGCGTGGCTCAGTTAGTTAAGTGTCCGACTTCAGCTCAGGTCATGATCTTGTGGTTCATGGGTTCGGGCCCCTTGTCAGGCTCTGTGCTGACAGGCTCTGTGCTGGAGCCTGCTTCGGATTCTGTGTCTCCCTCTCTCTCTCTGCCCCTCCCCCACTTGAGCTCTGTCTTTTTCTAAAATAAATAAACATTAAAAAAATTAAAAGAAAAAAGAAAGTCTAAAAAGCTTTTTAAAGCAATAAGCAAGCCCCAAGAGAACACAGAGATTACGGGTGACAGAAGATACTTAATTCAGCCCACCAAAAAATGGAGCCCCATGCCAAAGCAAACTGCCATATTCCATCTCTACTGTGGCTATGGATGCCAGATTTCCATGCAGTTTCTAGTTCAACTATTATCCTCAGTGTTACCAATAAGACTGTGCAAATTCTTTTGAAACCGTCATCTCCTTTGAGGAGACTTCCTCTCCCTTCCTCTGTTCCTCTTCCATCTCCAATCAGAAATAATCACACTACTTTCTCAAAAAACTTTTTCTGCAGCTCTGCTTTACTATATAGAATAATGTATTTTAGTTATTTGTGTCACTCCCCAATAGACAGTGGTTTATGCCAAGGCAAAATTTTTCTTTTTCATCCTTGTGTCTCTAGATGTTTGATGAATTTTTGCTGAATAGAAAAGTACAACAATGAATCCAAGGGTAGCATTTTGGTTAAATCTTAAACTTTTGGTTTAAATCTTAAATGTGTACTTAAATTTTAAACAGTACACATAAGAAGCTGTGCTTTCTGACTTTATGAAACACCATTAAACCTCTGCATAATTTTTCCACAATCAAGTTTGATAAGCCCTTCAAGACAGCTTTTCCCACTCTCTCAGTAAGTTACATAAAAGGAGAGGTTCACTCTCATTTTGAGTGAGCATCCCTCTCTTGGCTACAGGCAAACCCTGGTGTCTTATACAACAGTGGCCCCTGAGGTTGGGTCCTTTGAGAAAGAAAACAGAACACTAACAGATTGAGAAAGTTTGGAAACCATTGAGCTCAGGTTATGTAGAATCAAAAGACAACCAAGCTTGCCAGATCTAAAAGAGAGATTAGAAAATAAGCATTTGGCTAGTAGGAAGTTTTAATCTTGTCACATTCTGATTCCACTTGAACCCTGAAGAGCTGTGATTTGTTGTTATTTCTAGTTTTGGCGCTGTTGCTCATATTACTAATTTTTGCTTGTTAGAATCACTGGAGTTTACATTACGGGAGTCTGTCTTGCTCCATTGAAAACGGATTTAATTTAATCCTTAGTTTCATTGGAATGGAAGGCAAATTTGCTGTGTGTGTGTGTGTGTGTGTGTGTGTGTGTGTGTGTGTGTAAGAGAAGGAGAGGGAGAAGGAGAGAGGGAAAGGGGGAGTTTGAGGGCAGGGGGAGAGAGATTGGGTTGAGTTCCCCAGGAAGCTGACTAAAGCAGAGAATTGCATTCAGGTAGATCATTAGGGAGTGCCCTCAGGATCAACATCTGCTGGGGAAGGGAACAAAGTAGGACTGGACTGTGAGAAAGTAGGGTTGTGCTTCAGTCTCATAGAGCCATTTCTGGGGAGTTCTGGAACTGGGAGTATCCTTCAGAATTACTCCAAGTAAGAGAAGAGGACAAGGCCTTCAGACTCACTCTCCCCTTACCATTGACCAGTCATTGGATGAAGGTCGCCTGGGAAGGGCTGTGACCCTGGATAGGTCCTCTTTTCAACTCAGGTAATCCCTGTAGGGAGCTAACAGCTCGTCACTGTCACTTCCAGAGGCTGCAAACCCTTCCGTTCTGCATGGGGCATCTGGTGTCACAGCAGAAGGTCCATGACAATTCAACAGCATAAAAAATTACATGTATCATTTTAAATAAGCATTTTCTGTCCAAATCATGTGTTTGGGACATGGCAGTAGGAAAGATCACTGAGAACCAGCAAATCAGTAACTTGGTTTTCTCATCTATAAAACAGACTCAATAGTGCTGTTACTCCATAGAGAGATGCTTAAAGGTGTTTTGTTTCCTGTTAGTGTTTGATTTGGCTCTGTTTTCATCAGCTCTAACTGGTCCTCTGAAGACAAAAATGTCTTTCACTGCCTATTTATGAAATTGAAGAGTTATATTTTTCATATGAAGAGGTGGGACAAATTTGTTCGTGTCATTTCTTCTGAGATGACTTCTGTGTTTTAGTTATCAAAGAATTCAAACTAAAAGTGATCATTTATACCTTTCTCAACAAAATACTTTGTTGTAAACCTCCTTCTTTGGGATAGTGTGGCTGATTTCTACCTCAAGTGGGAAGAGACTTGAAAGGAAGAAAGATGTGTGATGTTTGCAGTAAGCACAGTGCTTTGAGGTTTGCTGATAAATCCCCTTGAGATGAAACACTTGATCACCCAGAGGCTGGTGCAGGACCACAACTCCCTGCTGAAATATGAAGGGAAAGCTTCATGATGGGCTGTCATGCATCACAACTGAAGCCAGAAACTCACTATGATCAAAATCTTGAGCTTGTTGTAGAAACAAAGGCAACACTCACAGGGTCTTATTGTGTGCAGGCCTGTTATGGACTGAATGTTTGTGTCCCCCCAGATTCATACGTTGAAGCCCCCATGAGAGGGCTATCACCAAAACCTGATCATGCTGGCACCCTGATCTCAGATTTTCCAGCCTCCAGAACTATGGGAATTAAATGTCTACTGTTTAGCCACTCAATTGATGGTATTTTGTTAGAGCAGTCCAAGCTGACTGAAACAGGACTTGTTAGAATTTCTGAAAATATCAGATTCTTTGGAAACTTCTGCTACAGGGGAACTGAATTTAATGTGACATTCTAGTTTTCACCCAAATATAACCATGATGATGGATTCAGCAAAGGTTTTATTTTCTTGAGTTCACAGACCTTGAAATCTCCTTTTCCCAAAAGGTAATTGATCAGACTCTATTCAGGCATCACTGAATAGAGTGGGAACACTCAGGTCTTAGGTCAGGCAGGAGAGATGTTTATTTAAAGTTGTTATGCACAGATCAGTTTGAAGCCTGCTAATATGAGGCCATATAAATTCTTTAAAAAAATTTTTTTAATGTTTATTATTTTTGAGAGACCGAGCATGAGCGGAGGAGGGGCAGAGAGAGAGGCAGACATGGAATCCAAAGCAGACTCCAGGCTCCGAGCTGTCAGCACAGAGCCCGACGCAGGGCTCGAACTCACAAACAGTGAGATCATCACCTGAGCCGAAGTCAGATGCTTAACCAATGGAACCACCCAGGCACCCCTGAGACCATATAAATTCTTATTATCATTTGAAAAAACCTGGGGGAAAATTCCTTGTTTTTATGTCTTAGACAATCTATAGGCTTTGCAGGATAGCCTTCAATACCATAGAAGCACTTTTTCCCCTGGTGGATCCAGGAAACACTTGAAAAATAGACTTTTTACTGAAAATTGAAGGCCATAAATGATCTATAATATTTAATCCTGAAATACTACCCCTCCTGATAGGCAGAATGAATTGAAAGGAGCCACCTATTCACATCCTACAGACTCCTTTACTTTATAGATAAGGAAGATGGGGCAACCATTCTGGGCCTGGGGCTCCTCCTCCAGTACTCTCTCCACTAACTAATCTGCCTTTGTGCAGCCCTGATATTGCTTATTCTTCAGAATAAAGTGTCCCCTTCTGGCTTTGGAGTCAGACCTCCATTGGGCACCTTAGTGAAGGCTGAAATCACCCACCAGTATGCCTGCTGGCATCTAGTAAGGACTCGGACACAGGCTCTCTGTATAAGACAGCTTTGGAATAACATTCTTCCCTTTTGAGTAATATGTTGCTTTTTCTTTGTATGAAGAGCCATCTCATCCACTTAAGTACCTGGCAGGGAGAAAAGGGAAGTGCTTTCGGTTTACCTTTGTTTTGTTTAGATTTTACCAAAGATTTCAGGAAATTTCTCATCATTTACCAATAAATTAGGATGAGTGCTAATGGGACAAAAGGTTGATTAACAATTTCTGAGTGCATCTGGTGCAGTTGATGAAACATGCATATTCTTCTTAAAAAAAAAAAAGATCAAAGTTACACATGCACGTGGCTGTCAATAGTTCAGAAGTTCTTAGAAACAGAATTTTTAAAAATCCTCCCATCCCATTTTTCCTGCGTCAGAAACAAAAATTTTCATGTCTTTTGGCTATTTTGTTTTTTAAGTAGTCACTTCCAATATCTATATTGCCCCTTTCTTGATTTTCCAGTTCTAGGCACTATTGGATTGTTTCTCACTATAAAAGATGAGAATCTAATTCTTTCATATCCCATACCCAAGCACGCACAACCTCATTCTACGCCCCTTCCTCCCAGTATGGGTACATTGTTACTTCGGTTAGATCAATCGTCAGTGTTCACAATATTGTGACAGTTGAACCATTTGTTGTATGGTAAATACTTTTTTTCTTTTCTACACAAGTGTTTGCTTTCTTTGGAGTTAATAATTATCTGGATTTTTCTTTTTTTGCTTTGTTTTCTATATATATATATATGTATATATATATATATATATATCACTAATAAAAATCCAAACTCTTCACCAATTATGTCAATTTTCCCTCAATAAATTTTGACACAGCAAGTGGAATATCCACTAATCTTGGAAGACTTCTCCCAGAGCCT
Organism: Cryptoprocta ferox; assembly: GCA_028646485.1. Classification (NCBI taxonomy): domain Eukaryota; kingdom Metazoa; phylum Chordata; class Mammalia; order Carnivora; family Eupleridae; genus Cryptoprocta; species Cryptoprocta ferox. The sequence goes on along the minus strand of CM053573.1, from coordinate 128,352,429 downwards.
TCTGCCTGCTCTGATCTGGGCAGGATGGCTTACTCAACCTAGGGCACAGGTCTCATCCTGAGTTGCCATCCATAAAGTTAATATGCACTCTCTCAAATTACATCTTCATTTGCTAGATCTCATGTCTTCATTTTTCTTCATTGTCTTCATTTTGGTTTTATCACAGCCTCTAGTAGATTCCCAAGAAAAGGTCCATGGAAGGGTAGTAGATTTTTAGAGAGTTTCATGTCTGAGAAATACATATATATTTCTTTAACCCTTGACTTTATTGGCAATTGGCTGGGTATAGATTCCAGGTTGTTGACTAGCAGGCTCCTATAGCCCCTGGCAACCATCATTCTATTCTTTGCTTTCCTGAGTTTCCCTACTTACATATCTCATGTAACTGGGATCATGCAGTATTTGTGCCTCTGAGACTGCCTTATTCCACTCAGCATAATGTTCTCAAGGTCATCCATGTTGTTGCATATGGCAAAAGTTCCTTCTTTTTAAAGGCTTAGTAATATTCCACTGTACATATGTGCTACATTTTTCTTTTTATCCATTCATCCATCAGTTAGCATTTAAGTTGTTTCTATACCTTGGCCATTATGAAGAGTGCAGCAGTGAACACAGGAGTGCTAATATCCCTTCGAGATCCTGATTTTAATTCTTTTGGATAAGTACCCAGAAGTAGAAATGCTGAATCATATGGTAGTTTTATTTTTAATTTTTGGGGGGAACCTCCATTCTAGTTTCCGGAAGGCATGATTTTGCATTCCCATCAACAGCTCCAATTTCTAAGGCAATGCTCTACTGTTTTCTAGCTTTCAGTATTTGTTTTCAGAAGTCCAAAGTCATTCTGGTTTCTGACCCCTTGTACGTTACTTTTTCCCTTTTTTTCTGGAAGCCAAAAGAATCATCTTTTTGTTTTCAGTGTTATGAAATTTCAGTGTGGAAACTCACGTCCTTCGGTTCTAAAAACTTATACTAGTTGATTAATAGACTCCTTCTCCCTAGTGTCATTTTCACCCTCCCTATTTGTCTCCCTCTCTCTCTTTCTATCTCTCTCTGATACTGTTTAATCTAGTTGCTTAGCCTATAAGATCTGTGCTGTTCAATATCACAGCTGCTAGATACCTAGGGCTTCTCACATTTGCATTTAAATTAATTGAGATTAAATAGATTTTTAAAGTTCAGTACTTCAGTCCCACCAGCCCCATTTCAAGGGTTCAATAGCTACATACAGTTAGTATATACTGTATTAGCACAAATATAGGACATTTCCATCACCACAGAAGATTTTAGGACAGTGCAGTCCTAGATGGTCCTTTACTCTTCTCTCTCTTTTCTATTTTCCCCATCTCTGTCAGTCCGCTCTAATTTCTGAAAGATTCCTTAACGTAATCTTTCAAAATTTCTGACGTTAAAAAAACCATCATTATTTTTTAATTCCCGAAGTTTTTTTTTTAATTTGGATGTTTCCTTTTTTTCTCCCCTACATCACCCTATATTTATCTCATGGATTTAATATCTATCCTTATGTGCCTAGAGATATTAAATATTAAGCTTTGTTATGCCTAAAAAGTTTCTTCTTACTCAAGGTAGATTTTTCCACTATGTTCATAATGGTTCATATCCTCTATATTAAAACATTTCAGTAGAAGTCTAGGCAGTCTTTGATATTTAAGAGTGGAACATGATAAATCAGAATGGAAGGTCTAATTTGCCAAATTTGCTCTTTTTTGTAGGGTGATAGGAGGAGCCATTTCCATGAGCAAGTCCTGCTATGAACAGATTCAGAACGTTTCCTCTGAATATGCTGTCCAGATTATTTTGAAAAGATTCTTCCAAACTCTTATCAACAGAGTATAGACTTGGCTGCTGGCATTCCAGGAGCCAAGCTGAGAAAGAGGACTGAGATCCCAGTACTTGGGATGTACATATGTTTGTCTCCTCCTTTTTTTAGTACTGCATCTGTATCCCCAAATGTGCCTGGTTTTCTGCAGTTCAGAGACTTCCACTCTCACCCTCACAAAAGGATAAGTCTCAAGTTTTCAGCAAGGGTCGGGAGGAGTATAAGACAGTGTGCTGTGCTTTCACAACCAAAAGACCTATTTTGCAGCTGTTGGGAGGGCCCATGGTCGAAGAGGGTTACTTGCCCATGATCATGTACTATTTGTAGGCCCAGTTTGTCTACAATGATTGGTTAGTGGGAATGGCCAGGCCTCTCACTCAACTCAGGAAAGTTCTGAAGGGTCATCCTGTTACTATATCAGAACCCAAAGTCTTCTGCTCCATCCAGGTTTCTTTCCTTCTCACACAGATATTGATCCTACTAATACTTGCTTCCCAAGGAACTTGATAGTGTGGGAAAGGCAGTTGTCTGATTGCACAAATTAAGGGAAGAAATCTGTGGATTTAGCTGCTTCTGAAAAATGTTTTCAGGGGCACCTGAGTGACTTAGTTGGTTAGGAGTCAAACTCTCGATCTCAGCTGGGGTCATGATCTAGCAGTTTGTGGAATAGAGCCCCCACTTGAGCTCTGCACTGATAACGCAGAGCCTACTTGGAATTCTCTCTCTCTCGGGATTCTCCCCCCTCCCCATTCGTGCTCTCCCTCCCTCTCTCTCTCTCAAAATAAAAAAAAAAAAATACTTTCAAATTACTTTTGTGTTTTAGCTTTACTATCCTTGTCACTTTCAAAGGGAGGTATTTTGAGCTTCTGGAAGGTGCTACAGTGGAAATCACACTGTTTTTTATCTTTTTGCTCTACTGGTTAGGATTTAGGTTTCCCAGATTCATTCAGTCAGTTTGCACTCAACAATTTACTTTTTAGTAGATTTTATTGCTATTGTTTTTGACCCGAAGGTTTATGTCTTTTTTAAAAAAAATATTTTCGTTGTCATTTTAGTGACATTTTGGAAATATATGCATTTAATCTGCCAGTTTCTTGATGTAGACTTCGCTCTGCATCTGGAGCTTCTGATGCACTATGTTCATCATTAAAGCTTTCTGGTTGCACTAATTCCGGAAAGGAGAGTGAATAGGTAACGGATTGTATATCTTAAAAACTGATATATTCTTAAATGATGGGGAACTATCAGATTGAAGTTCAGTATGGAAGGAGTTATTACAGATTTTGCAATTATAAGAGCTATAAACGACCGAGTATGGATTGAAAAATACACATTATCTCCAGAATCATGGTGGCTTGAGACTTGAATGACAGTCATAACTATCTTTAACAGCCATCCTGATGGGGTAGAATACATCAAAGGCAGGCACTTAAAAGCTATCCTTGTATTAAACTCAGTATTGATGATATAATATGCATTAGTATGTACTGTTCTAGACTCAAAAGGAGTAGAATGAACTTTGAGAGGGCTTAAAGGAAAATGGTAAAAATGATGATAGGGTTGTGGACAGGGAGAACTTAAGTGGTAAGCAGAAAAACACACAGTTTATTCAGAAGAGAAGAATGAGATGATTTTCTAATGGCCCTAAGGCATATAAAGCAATACTCATTCGTTTTCACATTTTTAAGTGCTTTTTCTGAGAAAATTTAATGGGATAATTGGTGGGTAAAAGTACCTTACTGATAGCAGGCCATTCGATGTTAGTTTTCTTCCTTCTTAAAGGATCCAAGCATGATAAAATGCTCTGTAACTTCAACAAGAAGGAATGAAGTTTTACATAAGGATTTCCTAGAAGTGAACATTATTATAGAATGGGTTTATTGCTTTGAAAACATGTACTGAAATTTACACAGAAAAAGAAATGGATGGATTATATCAGTGAATGTGTGCAAGACGATTTTCTCTGCATAATGAACCTTAGGAATGATGTATTTCTCCAGTTTTTTCTGTATTCTCTTCATTTTTTTTCATAAAAGATTATGTGACATTTTTATAATGGATACAGTGGTTATATATTCCTTTATGCCATGATGTAGAGAACTTATAATGTAGACATTGTAGGATATCGAACTTTAATACTAAAAAAGGCTTGGATCTGAGTCCTGGCCTTGCTACTTACCAGGTTTATGCCCTTGGGCACATTACTTAACTTTAAACACATTGATGATAATATTGCCTACACCATAGGGTTGTTAATAGGATTAAGTTTATAAATATGTGAAAAACATTTAGAAGAACAACTGGTTTATGGTAAACATTAAATAATGTTAGATATCATTTTTATTCCAAAAAACATTTAAGGCATTTATGAAAATATAGATTGGGAATGTTTTAAAAAATAAGAAAAAGAATTTAGGTAAATAGTAGAAAAGAAAAAAATGGAGCTCAAAAGAGCTAAAAATTTAATATTATTAATTGGGGGGAGGGGCTTGGGGCAGGGGATGGGCTAAATGGGTGATGGGCACTAACGAGGGGACTTGTTGGGATGAACACTGGATGTTATATTGTAAGTGATGAACCACTAAATTCTATTCCCAAAACGAATTCTACTGTATGTTAACTAACTTGAAGTTAAATAAATTAAAATTACATTAATTTATTAATATTATCAAATATTATTATGAAACTTCTAGCTCCTAAAAGAAATCTTTCTCCAGGATTCTCATAAGGAGTCACAGGATTATTTAACTTTTTTATCACAAAATGTAAAAAAGATATATAATTGCCACTCTTATATACACTTAAAACTAAATTCTAAATATTAATGAATACCCAAGTGTCCAGACTTCCTTGTGGTAAGTAAGTACGTTTTTTGTTTTCTAAACTACAGAAATCAAACACGGCTGCATGACAAACATGCCCCAATGCAGGAACATACATTTTCCCTAGGGAGTTATAGGTAATCAAATCAATAGCTCAAGGAAACTGTACTGCTTTTGATGTTAACTGTGCGTTTCCATATTCTGTATTCATCACCTCCCCCCATAGTGAGTCTTCCCATAATTGATGAATGTGTCCTATATTACACTCATTTAAACATTGTTTTCCTTACTTTATTGAACTTATATAACATTTGTACCTGTTTTTAAAACATTTACTTCCAAACAACTCATTTATTTGCATTTAGACCGTTTTAATAATACCTGCACATTGAGTACATTTTCTAATCTCCATGTCAAAATAGTATAATATTTTTACTTACAAAGTGTTTGGATGTCCTTTAGAATCAATGTGCACTACTAGCAATATTCATGACTTCTACTACTTTTTGGGAAACATTAGATAAAAATACTAAGCTTTGACCTACAGAGTTACATTAAAGTTTATTTTTAAATGTAAAGCTAATAATATCTAATAGAGAAGTAAAAATCATATTCCCTTGTTAAATGAAAAAACAAGAAGGGAAATTTTGGGGGACACATCATCCACTAAAATTAAGCCTACTTAGTTAGAATGGTTAATGCCTTTTCTACCGCTTCACTAGGATAATACATTTTACCCATAAATTTCAACCGGTTAACAGATCAATCATCTAAGATAATAAACCGAATGAATCCCCCCTATTTTTAAAAAAATTGTTTATTTGGTATCTTCATAACTATCTTTTAGTGAGTCTTTAATTTTTTAAGGTTTTATTTAAACTCCTGTTAGTTACCATACATGAAATATTAGTTTCAGGTATACAAAATAGTGATTCAACAATACCACACAACACCTGTGCTCATCACAACACGTGCACTCCTTGGGCCCTATCACCTTTTTAACCCATCCCCCTCCAGGAACCATCAGTTTGTTCTCTGTTTGTTAACCTTTGAGGGTCAGTTTCTTGGTTTGCCTCTCTCTTTCTTTTTTTTCCCCCTTTGCTCTTTTGTTTTGTTTCTTAAATTCTGCAGGTGAGTGAAATCACATGGTATTTGTCTTTCTCTGATTGACTTATTTCCGTTAGCATACTACTACTGTCAAGCTCTGTCCATGTCCTCCTAACGGCAAGATGTCATTCTTTTTCCTGTGGCTTAATGACAGTCTCAATAAGTAAAAGAGCCAGTTGTGTCCTGTGCTCATTTTTGCCAGTATTGTAGGCTTGAAAGTCTATCTGTTTTTAATTTGAATTTTCCTGATTAGTAATTGGGTTGAGCCTTTTGATATATTTATGACCAATTCCTGTTTCATCTTCTTTGACTTATTTATGTCTATTGACATATTTTTATATTGAGTTGTATGTTTATTATTTATTTGTAGGAATCCCTTTCATATTAATATTAATTAGTCATCTTTTAGAGGATTACAAGTAACTTCTCCACTTTTTTTTAATGTTTATTCATTTTTGAGAGAAAGAGAGAGAGAGAGCATGAGCAAGGGAGGGGCAGGGAGAGGGGGAGACAGGATCTGAAGCAGGCTCTGCACTGAGAGCAGTGAGCCCAATGTGGGGCTCAAACTCATGAACTGTGAGATCATGACCTGAGCTAAAGTCGGGTGCTCAACCGACTGAGCCACCCAGGTGCCCCATCTTCTCCAGACTTTTGAAGGATGGGCCTACAGTTGGTCCATAAACCTAGGGCAGGGTTTGCATTGTACACCAATTGTACATCTCTGACTCCCAGAGATGTCTGAATAACTGGCCCTTGTTTTTGTCTGGCAATTCCAAGTTCAGGAGAGTATTTTGACTAAGACTGTGATAACCCAGGAGAGCCAGAAGTGGTAAGAGAGGACTGTATTCAGTCTGACGGTGCTATACTCCACAGTTGTCTCAGTTATACTGTATAATGTATTACATGAAGTGAGACTTCTACTTCCTTAAATGAGGTGGACCTCTCCACACACATCCCGATTATATGTCCAAGTGCTCCTGTCTCATGTATGCAGGACTGGCTTGAGAGACATAGTTGGGCTTCCAGAATATATGATGTATTGATCACTAATATATTTTTATCTGCAATGGTGCGCAGTGGTTGACCCTTCTGCAGCGTTTCTGGAAGCTCTCATCACAGTCTGTAATTGAAAAGTAATTCAAGTCCTCTCTTCCGGATCTTGAGTGATTCTAACTTCCTCCTCTATCTTTTAAAAAAATGACCCTTGTTTCACTTACCCAAGCGGTTTCTATGTATGGTCATTCCACCATATGAAGTTCCCAATGATATTTGTCAATTCAGTGACCATTCATCTTCTAATTAAGAGTTCCAAATTTAATGTAGTCAACTATAAGTTATATTTTTATCAAATTTAAGAAAACCTTTGGGGCTCCTGGGTGGCTCAGTCTAAGCATCTAACTTCAGCTCAGGTCATGATCTCGTGGTTTGTGGGTTCGAGCCCCATGTCAGGCTCTGTGCTGACAACTCAGAGCCTGGAGCTTGCTTCAGATTCTGTGTCTCCCTCTCTCTCTGCCCCTCCCCTGCTCATGCTCTCTCTCTCTCTTTCTCTCAACAATGAATAAACATTAAAAAAAATTTTTTTAAAAACCTTCACTACACCAAAGTTAGTAGAGCTATTTCCCTATATTTCTTTCTTTAAAAAATGTGCTTAATTCTCTTTGAATTGATTTCTGTCTATCATGTCAGGCAGGAATCCAAATACATTTTTATTTAAAAATGGATGCTTAATATTTCCAGGAGCATGTTATTAAATAGCCCACCCTTCTGACATTACTGTACTATGCAAGCTCTGTCATATCAGATTTTCACATATATATATGTATGATTCTAGACTTCCTATTCTGTTCCATTGGTTCATTTTTTTAATTGATGTTTGTTTACAACACTGTATTATATTATAAATTTAGTATAAATACTGATATGTGTTTCTCTATTTGGTTCCTCTTTGTCAGAACTGTCAGGTATTTTTGCAATTCTGTTTCTTCATACAAATTTTAAAGTCACCTTGTTGGATTATTCCACAAACATAAATAAACAATCAAACAAACAAATAAATTAGAAAAAGAAAGAAAAATCCAAAGAAAAACAAAATAAAATCTTGTTAAGATTTAGGATTTTCACTGGAATTTCACTGGATCTATTAATTAAGGTTTAACTGATATTTTTGTGATATTAAAACTTTGTATCTATTGATGCATGATTATTTTATTGAATGCATTTATTTAGACATTCTTTAATGTCTTTTAATAAAGACAAAAATTTTCTTCCTAAAGTTCATGCACATTTTTTTGCTAGGAATCTTTTGTTTGCTATTATGTATAGATTTTTAAAAATTACATTTATTTAAAAGTTATTGCTCATGTTCAGCAATGTAAGTGACTTTGAATATTTTTCTTGTAATTACCAATTTTGCTGAAGTCATTAATAAATATCGGTAATTTCTCCATAAATCATGTTGGCCTTTTCGTGTAATCAATTACATCATTTGAAAATACGACAATTTTGTTGCTTTCATAACAATCTTTACTTTTGTATCGTTTTCTCTTCGCATAGCACTGGTGAAGACTGTTAGTGCTTTGCTAAATAGAAATGGCAACAACAGTGTGTTTATTTATCTTGATCCTGATTTGAAATACTTTGAGTGTTTCAACTGATTATTATATTGGCAATTTTTTTGGTAGGCATAACTTAATCAAAGAGCAGAAGATTCCCTTATTTGTATTTTTGCCATGAGTTCTACAAAAATATTTTTAATGTGCACTGTTGTGCAACTCCTGAACTTACTGAGATGATCATATTTCCTCCTATAATCAGTTAATATGGTATACTTTTTAAATAGACTTTCTAACATCAAACCTTTCTTTGCTGTGATAAATTCCATTTTGCTCAGAATGCATTGTTCCTTTTTCTCACTGCTGGATTCAGTTTGTTTCTATTTTTTGTTTAGAACCTGCATCTACATTTATGGTGAATTAGCCTGTCATTTTTGTTCCCATGCTTTGCAATCTGTCCTTAGCTGATGTAAGTGCCAAGATTATACAATTTCTCTAGCCTCTGAAATAATTTAAGATTGAGTTTATGTGTTTCTTAAACATTTCGGCATACCCAACCATAAAATCACTTGAGTTTAGTATTTCTGGGGAAAATCTTTAAGCAAGTGGTTTGGTATGTTTAATGATTATAGGATAATTCAAATTTTCTTTCCTTTCCTGAGTCCATTTTTTAAAATATTTGTCCACAAACTTTCTATTGCACTTAATTTTGAAAAATTATTGGCATAAAGGTAGTATCTCCTTAGTCTTGGATGTATCTGTTGTCATTTCCTCTTTTTCATTCCTAAAAGTTTCTAATAGGAAAGTTTTGTTCTTAGGGAATGATCTATGTTTTCGGCTGAGATTTCTGTATCTTATCTCTATTTTTTCAAAAGTTCAAGTGGATAAAACATTCTATGTTGGCACTGATTCTTGTCAACACTTTGAAGATAGTGCCCCACTCTCTTTAGGCTTTTATTGTTGTTGAGAGGACAGCTGTTAGTCAAGTTGGTTCTCATCTGCAGATAAAGTCCTTTCTCGAAGCCTGCTTATAAGATCCTCTTGTTGCATCTAATATTCTTTAGTTTCACACCAACATTTCTAGGTTTGGTTTCTTTACATTTATCTTGTTTGGATTTTTTGAGCTTCCTAAATCTGAATATTGAATTGTATTAGTCTTGAAGAATTCTCAATAGTTTATTCCCTACCATTCTATTCTTATTTTCTAAAATTTAACATATTTTAGATCTTTTCATTCTAACCACTATTTCTCTCGGCTTTATTTTTTTCATGTGTAATTCATTGGATTTTTTTCTCTTCTATATTTTCTTTTCTCCTCTCTCTCTTTTTTTTAAGTAAGCTCTATACCCACGTGGGGCTTGAACTCATGACCCTGAAATCAAGTCTCATGCTCTACCGACTAAGCCAGCCATGAGCCCCTGGAATTTTTTCTCTTCTAATTCACTGATTCTTTCATATTTGGTGACTAACCTGCTGTCCATCCTATTTATTGAGCTTATTTTTAATTATCTTTCTCATTTGTAAAATTTCTGTTTGGTTCTTCAAAGATATGTGTTAATTTTGATAGTCTTTGTCCCTCCATCATATTTTTATAGCCCTTTTGAATTTTCTCTAAATAAATTAAGCATACTTATCTGACAATTTCAATATCTCCAGCCTTGAAGATTTCATTTTGTGATTTCTTTTTTTTCTGGTGACTCTTGCTCAAGATACTTTATATCACAGCACTGATGACTTTTCATGGTAAGCTCATGTTCTTTGGAACTTTGTCTCAGGATTCTTTTTTTTTAATGTTTGTTTATTTATTTTGAGAGAGAGAGAGCGCGCATGTACATGCACATAGGGTAGGGAAGGGGAGAGAGAGAGAGAGGAAGAGAGAGAGAGAGAGAGAGAAAGAGAGAGAGAGAGAGAGAGATTGAGAATTGAAAATAGGCTCCATGCTGTCAGCACAGAGCCCGACACTGCGATCGATCTCATGAACCACGAGATCATGACCTAAGCCAAAATCAAGAGTCAAATGATTACCTGTGGGAGCCACCTAGGTGCCCCCTGATGATTCTTTTAGAACTGCAATTAGAAATACCCAATCAGAGAAGATTTGTGTGCCTGGTAAACCCCACAGACCAGAATCACTTTTAATTAAATTTTCAGGTAGGTTTACTCAATATCCAAAAGATATTACAAATTCAGCCCTAAACCTAAATGAATGGGAGATTATGATTAGGAATTCTTATGAAAAATGTTCTTTTTCTATTTTCATGCTTTACCCAGATCCAAGGTTTAAACAAACAAGTCTTCTCCTTTGAGGTCTCTCACTACCCCATCACCACAGGTGATACTGTGAATGTCATCTTTTGGTTGTCCTAGATTTATGCTGGTATCTGCAAACTGATCTTCCACTCTGCTCAGGACCTAGGCTTTGTCTCTTTTTTCTCGCCAACTCCAATGTACCATACTTGTTCATTGTTTCCTTTTCTTCCTCAAATCTAATTCTTTCTCTTACCGTATCACCAGCACAGCCATACTGTAAATTTTTTTCTTTAATACAGCAATTTTAGGCATCCTGTATGAGGATTTCCTTTCTGCACCTCTAGTTCATCAAAGTGTCTTAATTTTACAATTGATTTTTTTCTATAATCATAGGAACTCAACCACCCACCACAATGGATGGACTGTTTTCATTTCAAATATATGTGAAAGATATACTATTTTGTATCAATGACTTAACTCTACAAGAGAAAGTTGAGGTCTCTAGTTGTCTACTTGTTATAAAAATAATAATTCCTTCCTCAACAGCAGGTGTGGAAAATACATCTAGTTGCTTGTGACCATCACCTTCTATTCTCCTATTCACTACGGCCTTGGCAGAGTTCAGTAATTGATTATAGCATCCTTCCCCTGTGAGACAAGATGCCAACTCCAAATGCTTTTCAACATAAAATTCTAGGTAGTTCTTGCCAACCATATGGCTTTAGGTCATATAGCAACTCTTATTTGCCATCCTTGTCTAGATAATCCAATTCTTTAGGTATTTTTACTCACGACTACCATTTGTTATCCTCACAAATTAATAGCTTATCTTTTGATTCTAACAATGATGTGTGATCGCACAAGTCACTATGGAAAGCCACCAGCAAATGCATGCATTTGTTCATGTAGGTAATGGATACAACTCGTGTCCACAAATCTAGAAACGGCTGCACAGAGTAAAATGGCCAGCTAGCAGTACTTTTGCAGACGTTGACAAAAGTCAACATCTTGCACTCTTGGCTTTCAAGTTCTCATGTAGTCCCATGGCTGCCAATGAGCTCATCTAATTGAGAAGAAAATTTTGTGAAGCCTTTGAGAAACTCCCTTCACCATGTTCCTGTTTTTGGGTTATGTGCGGATTTTTGGATACCCTATCCAAAAATTGGTCCTTTTCTACTCACGGATAGCCAGCATATTCCCAGGAACTTTGCAGTTAGCTTAGATCATTGAAAATAAATTTTCCAGGGCACTATACCCTCAGCAGATAAGCTTTGGGCTTATGTGAAGTTCTATTCCTTCACAGAAGGTAATGACAGAACATTACTAAGAATAACTTTCATTGTAACCTTAATTTAGCCAGTGTCCCTTTTCAACACAAAGCTAGACAATTTACTCAAAAAGCCATGATCCGGGGTGCCTGGGTGGCTCAGTCGGTTGAGCATCTGACTTCAGCTCAGGTCATGATCTCATGGTTCGTGGGTTTAAGCCCTGCGTCGGGCTCTGTGCTGACAGCTCAGAGCCTGGAGCTTGCTTCAGATTCTGTGTCTCCCCCTCTCTCTGCCCCTCCCCTGATCATGCTGTCTCTCTCTGTCACTTCAATGATAAATAAATGTTCAAAAAAATTAAAAAGAAAAAGTCATGATCCAGTGGTATGGTTTGGTTTTCTGTCCTTATATTGTAATGTATATAAATAAGTTGTTAAATAATTTGTTAACTTGTAATTTCAACAAGCTATCATTTAGGTTTTGCTGAAATTACATTGCAAGGTGAAATACAGCTGGAGTCCCATTTGGGCACCATCATGTAATTACTTCTCTCAGCTCACACTATGGTACCTTAACATGTTAGAGAGTAGGTACTCGAAAAATCAACCAAAATCATGACACTTAGCCATTGTAATGGTTACTTCTTAACACTGTGCTCCAGTGTGACTCAGGGCTTTGCCATATTCCCCCTTTCTCTGCTGGGTATTGCAGTTTCTCTTTGATGCTACTGAGTGTGTTTCTTAGTGATCACATTACTCTAAATCACTCTCGTGAGAGATCGACACAGATGTTGATCTCATACTGTATTATAACATGTGGACTTTCATATTCCATCTTAATAGTCATATTTACCCATCTTGTCACTAAGGTTGCATTAATAAATAATATATTTTGTACCAGATATATCTGGAATATCCCATATCTCATTTTTATAAAAGAATCACTGATTTTCTTCATTAACCATTAGAAGCTGCTATTTTCCTTCTCAGTACTTTTACTATCTCTGCCTTTTTTGCTACTTTATTTTACCCTATTATCGATGACCTCCCATATGCTTAAAAATCCCCATTCATCCCCTAAATCTCAGAATTTTGCTGGAGTTTCCCTAGCTCAAAAACTCTTTCAATAAATACATTTTAAAAATCATTTTTAACTGATTCCAAATAGCCACAAGTTCATTTTTAATGAGGGCCATACAGTTCATTCTTTCATGTGTTTGTTATACCCTAACCTGAATTCTGGTAAATTCACTCGAAAATGAATCAGACATGGCCTCTGCCTTCACACAGCTCATAGTCTAGGAGGGGAAAAGCAACATATGAAAAGACAAAGGCATAAACTAATGTGCTCATAAGCACCATTTATAATTTCCAAAGTTTCTCATCAATATAATCTGTCATTTTAGCAGCTTTCTAGTTAATATATTCATCTCACCTCCCATCTTGCATCAACATTAATATGAATGTCTGCTAGGAAATGCTAATTCTTAGGCAAAAAATTTGATTCTCCACACTGAGTCTTTATACATATTTTTCTCAAGAACTGAAAGATGTATTTTTAAAGTAGATTAAATAAAATTGAGTTACCATATAATTTCAAGAAATTGAGGCAATTATATGAACATTTCAGTAGACATTTATCTAGTGAAACTTCTATGTTGTCTCTGAGCCAAATCAATCCCCACAAAATGTGTCAAATAAATACATTCAAAGCCTCACGGATTGTGGGGGGAAGCCCGTGGCAGAGACAAGCAGAATTGCTCACTGGGGCTCTCAGACATTCTCCTTGTCTGCAAATAAGCTGGCTGGGATGGATAGCTGATTTTTACTTAGGTGAGAGGCAGAAACTAATCTCAAACCCCCTGAAACTGGGGACCCAGTCTCTCTCTCCTCTTCAGAAGAGTTTCCCAGCACTTCTCTGAAAAGCTGACACCTAAGCTCTTGGCACTCAACAGCCTGTTCTTTCTCACACTTGGCAAAGCCATCACCACACTAACCCATATAAAAAGAAATACAAAATGGGAAACTACACCCACACCACCACCCGCTGCAGCACAAAACCGCAGTGCCCTGTCCTGCCTGCCCTAGGGACGCCCCCTCATACGATGCTGATGCCTGAGACCCAGGTACTTGCAGACCTTACTGTCCATGGTTTCCAGTCTGTTCCAAATAATTGTACCGTATCATTCATGACAGTGTCATGACAGTGTCATGATAGTTATAATCCCTGAATTGGGAACTTTCCCTAATACCAACATCCAGGTGAATTCTATTGGATATAGAGAATATTGTTAAGAACATATTTATCCCACCAGGGGGTCAAGTTATATGGCTTTTTAAAATCTCAGCCTTGGGGCGCCTGGGTGGCTCAGTTGGTTGAGTGTCTGGTTTCGGCTCAGGTCATGATCTTGTGGTTTGTGGGTTCGAGCCACGCATCGGGCTCTGTGCTGACAGCTAGCTCAGAGCCTGGAACCTGTCTTCAGATTCTGTGTCTCCCTCTCTCTCTGACCCTCCCCTGCTCACGCTGTCTCTCTCTCTCTCTCAAAAAACAAAATAAATAAAACATTAAAAAAGAATTTTAAAAATAAAATAAGATCTCAGCCTGAATTTATTAATCTTCTTAATACATATATTTCTAGTATTTCAATTAGTTGGTCATTCAATGCAAAAAGCTTTTAAATGTTAAATTCATCCCCCCAAAATGGTTAAAATCATGTCTCCATTCTTTAAGTAATAAAATTCTAAATACCTTTTATAAAAAATCAGACTAATAAGATTAGTTTCCTAAAGATTATCCAAGGATGACAAGTTCTGACCAATAGAAAAAATTCAGTCCAGAGGTATGTTTTATTTGGATGCAGAATACTTAAAGTTTTTCTTTAAAATGGAATGATTTGGTGAAGCCCAGCGTGTGTACTAAGCCTCAGTCTCCACCATGGTCTATCACAGCATTTCATTCATCTTATTATCCTGTGGTCTCTAAAGGCAACATAGTTTATAAATCCCGGCTTTCACTATTTGCCTTTAGAAGATTATTTAAAAAAAAAAAAAAAAAGGATGATAAATGAGAATGTATAGAAAACCCCCAATTTTTTTTCTTTTAATATAGATAATATGATAAATCATAGGTAAGGTTAAGATTCTTCAATCACTTTAAGCATCTGCCTGGGCTCTTCATTTCCAATTCCATCTAAGTTTTTTAATGTTTATTTATTTTTAAGAGAGATATAGCTGGAGTGGGGGAGGGGCAGAGAGAGAGACACACACAGAATCCAAAGCAGGCTCCCAGGCTCCAAGCTGTCAGCACAGAGCCGGATGCAGGGCTCGAACCCACAAACCATAAGATCATGACCTGAGCTGAAGTCGGATGCTTAACCGACTGAGCCACCCAGGCACCTCCCATCACATATTTGACAAAGAGTTGGTGTAGATCTCCTAGAGGCATAAATCAATTTTTACAAACTGCTCTCTATTAGGATTTTTGTATGTTTCTTCCATCATGCAAACAAACAAACAAAATCAGGCAGAATATTTCAGAAAGTGAAGGGAACATTATTACAATGTTCCACATTAAAAATTAAAATATTCAAAGTATACAAAAATCATCTAGGATGTATAATTAATATCTGAGCTGGCTTGATGTCTGTCTTTTTGGAGAATATATACACATATACATACATATATATATTTTTAAATGACTACAGTTATCTTTAAAATATTGACCAAACTGAGATATCCAGAAACTGAAAGACAAATAGAAGTAAATCAGCCAACAGCAGAGATTCTATTTGAAGTGAGGCGGCCCTTCAATACCAGCAGTAAGAACACATTTTGAGAGGGAACCGACCTGGGTAAATGCATGTCAAATTGTCTTTGATTTACATCAAATACAAGAGAACTAAACAACATTTTCAACAGAATGTACACCTGAGAGATGCGGCTTTGATAGTTCTGATATGATGATTTTGAAAAAGCAAGAATGCTATGTTGTTTCCTCTCTCGGAATAATCAAACTTGCTAACTTGGACATTCTTTATACATTCATTTATTCACCCATCCACCCATCCATCCATCCACCCAACACTTCTTGAGAACTTGCTGAGTGTTAGACACTCTCGCTCTACATGTTGGGAACATGGCCCTGAAAGAGAGAGGGAGAGCTTATTCCCTGACACAATCTAAATTTTAACGGAAGACAGAACGATTGCAACAGAAAGCAGCTTTTGGAAAAAGTTGTTGCAGGTCACAGTAAATGCTATGGAGACATGAACCAGCAGCTGAGAGCTGCTGGAGGTGGCCACCTTCAGGCAACGTGGGCACAGAAGGCCTTTGTAGGAAATGTTATGACACAAGGCTTCTCAAATTCGGATGTACGGGCGAATCGCCTGAGAATCTTGTTAAAATGCAGAGTCTGATTCAGAGGGTGCACTAGGTGCCTGAGATTCTGCATTTCTCACGGACTCCCTGGGTGATGCTGATGTGTCAGGTCCTCGGACCTCATGCTGAACAGTAAGGACTCTAAATAAGAAATGAGAATGGTAAAAAAAAAAAAGGGGGGGGGAGGGCAGGGGCTTTCTGTTTCAATGACAATTACATACAGTGGTTTGGGGAAGGAACTGCCCCAAGCCCAGTCTTCCGTCCATATCATTTCCCAGTTTCTATCATATGTTTCACAGGAGGCCCCAGGGCATGTTGGAAGGACACCTGCTCTGAGACCAGGCTTACTGGGCTTCAATCCTGTCTCCACCTCCTCGCAGCACTGAGGTTTTGGACAATTAGTTCACTTGCTTTCACTTTTTTTTTTTAAGTTTCACTCTTCTCCATTCTAATAATATCCTTGGATAATCTGTCTGCCTTATAGAAAATCATCAGTAAGTGATAGACACTCTAGATTGGCTGATACAATCTCACTTCCAAATCCTCCTTTTTTAAGGCTATTTCTACTCTAAAGGTGTGAAAATTTTAAAACCCTTGATCTCCCTGCCTTTCTTGCTAGAGATGGCCATGTGAAAGCCCTATGGTCAATGACACCTTGATGAAATCCCTGGACATTCCTTCCTGCCCACAAAGGCAAAGCCTCAAAGGGCCTTTGCCCTCTGTCTTTCTCTATCTTTTCTGTCTCAATGGAAATGAGTTCTAAAGGTGCACTAGGCACCTTACAACCATGAAGTGACAAGAATGGGAATGAGATGCCCAATTGGCTCAGTCGGAAGAGCACGCGACTCTTGATCTTGGGGTCGTGAGTTCAAGCCCCGTGTTGGGTGCAGAGGTTACTTAAAAAAAATAAAACTTAAAAAAGAAAAGAATGAGAATGATGAGCAGTACATTAAGACAGCAGAACAGAAAGGCAAAAAAGAGCCTGAGTGCCTACCAGTATTGCTGTCACCACTCCAAACATGGGCTACTCAGCTCCAGACTCCTTGCAATATGAGAAAATAAAGCCCTTACTGGTTAAGCTTATGTTGTCCAGTTTTCAGGTTCTTGTAGCTAAATGCAATTGATATCTAGTTGTGTCAGGCAGCTGTTCATTATTTTTATTTATTCTGAAGCCACTTGCTAAGAGAAAAAGGTTGATGCAATATACAACTTGTCAGTGTACTTAATACTGCCAACCTGTTGCGGCCTGCCGAAAGCTAGGCTACCAAGAACTCCACTGCATTTGAGTATTTGTTTGTATTACCACCGAAGATGATGTAAGGAGTTTCACACGTCAACCCTTGAATTCTTAAGGCAAATTTGAAGTGCCAACTTTTTAGAAATTATAATTAAAATCCTCCCGTTCTGGGATAACTGATGATGTTGCTGCTACATAATGAATAGGCCAGTGTCTACCATCATTTCAAATCAAATCTGGGACATCCTACAAGAAATAAACAAAAATAACTGCCTTGGGCCCTGTGCCTGGAAAAATAAGGCACATATGATTATATTCAACTGGTTTGAATGGAAAACCAGATTAGTACAATGAATGAACTTCTGTGAAATGAAATGTGGAAAACTGAGACACAGTTCTATGCAGCTGAGTATACAGGAAAGGAACTTTTTTCTTTTTCTTTAAATGTTTATTTTTGAGAGAGAGACAGAGCACAAGCAGGGGAGGGGCAGAGAGTGAGAGGGCGACAGAATCTAAAGCAGGCTCCAGGCTCTGAGCTGGCAGCACAGAGCCTGATGCAGGGCTCAAACCCACGAACCGTGATATCATGACCTGAGCCAAAGTTGGACGCTTAACCAACTGAGCCACCCAGGCGCCCCTAGAAGAAATGAACTTTTAAAAGAAGCTAATTTCTGTCGTGTAGGTGAAGGTCCCTTGATAAATTAATTAATCAGCAAGTATATCCTCTGTGTCTCTTATGTGCAAGGCAATATAAGTCATTCAAAGACTATGAACCAGTATGCCAACTTCAAGGCCCTTCACAGCTTGGGCCAGACAAGCCAGAGGAACGAAGCCAGCAGCAAGCACAGAGAGGACCAAGGGAAGGACCCCCACTATGAGCTCAGGTGTTTCAGGTAAACTGAGGACAAAGAAAAGAGATGGGATTCTCATGGCGAACTGAAGGGACAAAGATGATCCATGTGAGGGAAAATCTGAGAACTGGATGTGGAGAAAAAAAGGGTGAATCGTGTTAGGTGAGTGTGAACAGACCAGCTTGGTTTTCCAGAGACTTCAAGGTTAGCAGGGAATGGTAGTTAGAAAGTGGGTTGTGGGGGTATAATGCCGCTGGTTCTTCAGTAATTTGAATGTAAGACCTGCTTTCCTAAGAGCACATGTATTTAGAGTAAAAAGTGGAGGTGCTGCACCCCTGCTTCATCACACGGTCTTTCCTCTGTGGACACACGCCCCTCGAGTCTCCCTATGACCAAATCTCTTCTTACGAGTTTACCACCAGTCAGACGGGGTTAGGGCCCACACATAATTCAGCCCAGAACTGTCCCCCAGCCAAAACCTGAAATTTATCAGCCTTCTTTTGGCTTCATCTGCCTTGGCCAAGTCCCACTTTTCTAACTCTGAACTCCACTCATCTTTCAAGATTTGCTTCAATATTAATTTCCCTATGAAGATCTTGTTGACTTTGCTCCAATTCTTGCCGGCCTGCATCTTTTTCCCTTGTCCGGAGAGAATTTACCATTTCTGCCACCCTACTATCACTCAATATACTATATCACAAATACTGGATCTATGTCCTTCATAAGACCACAGGCTCTTGGGAGAGGAAAAAATACTCCAAATAAAAGGATGTACACTCTGGAGTTTGATTATATGAATGTTAATCTTAGTTCTACTAAGATTTTTTTTTACTATGTCAACTTTATCGAGTTACTTAAATTCGCTGGTAAATAGGAATAAGAATAATACCTAATTCATATGGTTATAATAAGAAATACAGGAAATTTCTGTTAGTATGAAGTAGAGACTCAATAACAGCTAGCTATTAAAATAAAACAGAGAGAATGTCGCAATGGCCACAACTATCTTTTATTGAGCTCATTCCATACCCTCTCTCCTACGTGATTTGCATATATTATTTCTTATAGACCTTGATAAACTTGATTTGTATACTGGGACTCACAAAATGGGACTCAGTGGTCTGACATGTAAACCTACATCAGCCTGTACTTACGGGAAATACCTGTCAAGGAACCCTAACAAACATTACGCACAGTCCTCCGAATCAGCTTTAGCTAGCTTACCTGACACTAAAGAGTAGGACCTTGCTAGTCTCATAAGGAAATTCCCTACCTCCTAGGCCATCACGCCCTGTTTCCATGTTGCCTCTTCCCTCTATAAAACTTGCTCAAAATCCCTGAGGAACAGCACTCCACTGCTCATGAGGCACTGTGTACTCTCAACCCACAGAGTGTTCTCCCTTGAATAAAGGGCCTCAAACTCGTTACGAAATTGTAATATTTTTGTCATTTGACAATCTGAATCAAATGTAGACATGTAGTATTACCCCATTTTATAGAAAAGAAAACAGTCTCTGACAGGATAAGCTCTAGTCTATACTAAACATGTGGTAGAACCAGGATTTGAGCTAGAGTACAGATGATCCAAAGCATGCCGTCTCCATTTTGACATCCCCAAACAATAGTTCAAATCTGAAGGCAGAGTGGGTACTCACTAAGTATTTGTTGAACTACTTAATCCACTATTAATTCACTTTTAAATTGTATTAAAGTATTCCTTACGGATAGTGAAAGATCAGTAATGCACTCAGGAATGTTAGACGTGGATAGGAGTTAGTGGTTTACACACAATTTTTAGAATGGAAGTAAAATGTGTCAAAAAAAGAGGAGGGTATTTGGTGGTAACAGTCTCCAGATTACTGCTGACGTCCCTCACACCCTCTCTCCCTCACTTTCCTTCCCTCTCCTCTGCCTCTTCCCCCCCCCACCCGCCCCTCACACCCCAGATCACCGCTTTCAGCTACGAGCGCACAAGCAGAAAATTGCATTTTATGCTAATCTCCCATCAATGCTGTTTATTGTTTCCCATACCTTGCTAGCCTTTTCTATAAAATATGTTTTACCTCATTTCACATAAACCCCAAACAACACGGATACTAATGATTAAAGTAGTTTTTAAAAATCGAAGAGCACATATACCTCTTATAAAGTCCACCATCTGAACCTTGGTAGAAAATTAATTTAATGAAACACAAATCTTATTTCTACAACTCAGTGAACTTCAGTGATACATTCGTATGAGATGTAACATTGGGTCAAGTCAGGCGACATGCTCACTCACAGTTTTCTAGTGCCACCATACAATATTGCTCCCGCCCCACAGCGACACTTTAATGATTTTCAAACACTTATCTCAAAGTTCTAAAAATACCGTACGCTAAGATGTGCCTTTCCTACAACACATGCCATCAACTGGTGAATTCTAATGTATTTTCCTCTATTAAGCGCAGGTAAAAAAAAAAAAAGAAAGAAAGAAATATATATATATATATATTTATGACCATTTTATAATCATGCTGGCTTATAATAGTTGGCCTCTATAAAAATACTACATACTTTTATGGGCATTTATAATAAGGTGTTAACAGAAAAAATGTTGAGTGTTCAGTACATATTTAGAACTAATACATAACTTCCTATGAAGTAATAATCACTTGAGGAAAAAGTTATAAAGCTAAAAAAATGTAGGGATTTGCTATCAAATATTTCAAAATTCCTAAATCATATTTGGCATTATATAATTAATGTTAAATGTGTTTATTGATATTTTCTGCTTTAAACTTTGCAAGAGATAGAACATGATCGTACATACCCCCTGAAGAAAATTGGTCTATTACTGAGAGAGAGATGAGCATATTTACTTAAATATAAATATAAAACTCATTTTTAAGATGGAAGTTCAAATTAGTAAAATTTGTTACTGGTTACAGAGTATTCAAATTCATGCCCTCCACCCCCCAAATGTCAGGTACAGTCTTTCATGTGCAAGCACTTCTGTTAGCGTAACACACTTGGCCTTCCTCTGCTCCTTCAGTCACTTCTTCCCAGGGGAAGAGGAGGATTTTAGTTGGTTGAGGACATATAGGTGTGCATAGTGTGGCCCCTTCCTCTTTAAGAAGCAACTATCTTTAGGGAGTACTTGTCCTGCCTGGGTCCTCCAAGCTTGAAATTATAACGTGGGGAGCTCTGCCTTTGCCTTTTTATAGCTCTGTTTGTGATCCAGGGGTGACTTTGCCTAAACCTGGAGCTCACAAAGAGGAAGCCCACTTGCTGTGAATGTATGTCACATTCTCTGTTATCAGTTTTATCAGAAGTCAAGGCACTATGCTAGTCTCCTATCTGCCTTGTTCTTATTTCCTTCCAAGTTGGCCCAGTACTTGGGGGGAAAAAGGAGTGTTTTAACTGAGCTCCTTCAAACCCCAGCTGAGTAAGTATGTTTTGCTCCTTTTGTCAATTTCAGTCTTCCGAGACAGGGATTTCTCCCCTCTCTACAGACATGATAGGCCTAAGACAAAGGTGAGTTAAAGTTAATAAAACCATTACATATGATTCCTAAGCTCAAAGCAAGTCAGGTTGATTAAACTGCTCCCTTCAAAGCAAAAAAAAAAAAAAAAAGTAGTCATATTTATGTGTTAGTTTTATACTTCAATCTACACATATATAAGGGTATATAATATGCACACATATATAATTAATATGTGAATAAGAATTTTATTCAAATAAGCCTTACTGTGGCATAATAAAAAATATATGTTTGGTTTTTATCTCCTGCATATGGCAAACAACTCTAAAACCCTTGGAAGCTCTGGGATAATGAGTGTCTTTTATATGCTAATGATTGATTGGCGGCTGGGGGTCCCTACATAGCTTCAGTGGTGAAAGACCCAGGCAAGGTCACAGAGTTGGAACTTTGACCCCACCCCTAACCTTCTGGGAGAAAAGAGGGGCTGGAGACTGAGTTAACCACCAACGGCCAATGATGTAATCAATCATGTCTACCTAATAAACCTCCATAAAAACCCCTGCACAATGGGGTGTTGAGAGCTTCTGAGCTGGTAAACACACTGGGGTGCTGGGAGCGTGGCACACACAGAGAGAGCATGGCCGCTCCACACCCCTCCTCCCCATGCCCTGCCCCATGCACCTCTTCCATTTTGCTCTTCCTGAATTGTGTCCTTTGTAATCATATAAGTAAAGTATTTCCCTGAGTGCTGTGAGCTATTCTAACAAATGGTCAAATCTGAAGAGAGGGAACGTGGGGGAACCCTCAACTTTACAGCCAAATTGGACAGAAGTGTACAGGTCCCCTGGGAACCCAATATTTGTGACCGACATCTGAAGGGAGGGCAGTCTCATGGGAATGAGTCCATTAACGTGTGTAGACTGACAGTAACTGTGGAGTTGTGGCAGAGCTCAATGAAATGATAGGACACCCATTTGGTGTCCAGAAAGTTGCAGAACTGGTTCCTGGTATGGAGAAAACCCATATATTTGGTGTCACAAGCGTTGTGAACAAATACAGTTCATACTCCCCTTCTCTATTTCTATAATACAAAAAAATGCAAAAAACCCTAAAAACAAAATCTATGCACACTGACTCGCACATTTTTCTTTCTCTCGCTGCACAGGTATTAATTACACTTGCTCCAATATCCAAGTAACTTTAATTGTAAGACTGCTCTTTCCTTGTGTATGTAAAATATGCGACACTATTTAGTCATGCAAATACATAGGAAAATAGTTGTGCATCTGCAAACATTTCACGTGATGGCAGTGGGGGAGGAGGCACCACACCATGATAGTTCTCCATTTGGGTTGTCATTTCAAGAGACATTATATATTTAAAATGCTCACATATCTGTTTTAAAAGAGTTGGAATAAAAGAGTTCATTCTGAGAAAGACCTAATTACTGAAATGTCAAATAGTTGTTCTCATAAAGAACTTCATCCATAGGAAGTCCCTTGCAATGACAATTGGTTTTTCTCTGGTCACCAAAGTACGTAATCCCACCCCTGTGTAAATGAAATAATATCAACATTTTGTTCAGTGCCAGTTTTTGTCAGCTTGCATGAATTGCAAGGAATTTCTTAACACGTATAAACAAGAAGGCAAAAGGAAAGCAACATAAAATCTTAGAATCCTTTAAAGATCATTGAAAAGCTTATCTGTGCCTTAAAACAAATCGGGATAGTGTTACGTACGATTAGATACAGAGACACATTTGTTTGCAACATCCACTCTAGCAACCACTAAGCACTGGATTCTTCATTTTGCACGTGAAATGTTCACTTCTAAGTTCTGAGCTACTGCACTTTAGATTAGAAGTAAAATCACATCATTTTAACTTCACTCACTGCTATTGATTATTTTTTTCCCTAATAAGACAAGGTGGCATGAATCTTTATATTCTGGCAAACTGCTTTTCCATCTTTATCTTATTTGCATAGGAATACGAACTTCTGGTCCCTGTCAAATGAGTCTTTATTACAAAGACGAAGATGGAAATTCATGCGAGTCTCTGTGATTTTGGAATAGGCACCAAGCACTGACTGCTACCAGTTTATGAATATTTACCAGTTGCTGTTATTAAAAAGACAATTTTTTTCCTCCCAGAGTTTTTGAGTAAACAATTTCAAAATGTTACTCCATCTGTCAATGTTTTCTGAAAACAGTACCAACCTTCTTTTTTATCTTCTGGAGTAATCTTCACTTTTGTATCTGTTATATCTTTGAATGAGGCCAGAAAAAGTACCACATCTCCTTTCTCATTCTTTATAGGAACAATATCCAAGAGGCACCAAAATGGAGAGCCTGCAACAGTAATAAAAATACAAATCAACTACTGCCTCATGTTTTTTCTATGAAAATCTCGATCATTAGTGGTGCGGTTAATAAAGTCCTTACTGTTTTCTTCTATCCCACACCTCCCCTCCAAAATCTTAAAAATGTCAGTTTTCAGATTCCATAAATGTCTAGCCCATATGCATATCTCTTCATTCCCAAATGAAACGCTTTCTTTGCAAATAAGGCCGTATTTTAAACAAAACCATTTGTCTGTGCTCAGATATTTCTGCTTATGTAATTCAAACTGTATTTCTTTTTTGAACTTGTTGATGTTGAAGCATTCCACTTTATGAAACATTGCCCCTTCCCACCCCCAACACACACGGGTTGCTAAATAAAGACCTTTGTTTGGTACGAGACTGCTAGAGGTTTATTTAGTCAATTTAAAAATCAATGATTGTCCACCAGAATGGCTAAAGTAAAAGAAGATGAAAAATACCAAGTTTGGGGGGAAATGCATAGTCACTTAAACTCTCTTACGTTGCTGGCTGGTTGCAAATTAGTACATACACTGTAAAAAACGTACAGCAATATTAAGATATATGCCCGCAATACAACATTATGCAGCAATGTGAATAGCGTTACATGATAACCAACAACCAGATGGATGAACATCCCTAACATAATACTGAGCAGAAGCAACCAGTTACAAATGAGTAGAATGCATTTCTATTAAGTACATAAACAGGCAAAACTCATCTACAGTGTTAAAAGTCAGGGTGGTGGTCTGGAAGATCATGATTAGAAAGAAGGGGACACAGGTGGGGTGCCGGGATGGCTCAGTCGGTTAGGAGTCCAACTTGGGCTCAGGTCATGATCTCTCAGTTCGTGAGTTCAAGCCTCGTGTCGGGCTCTGTGCTGACAGCTCAAAGCCCGGAGGCGGCTTCTGTGTCTCCCTCTCTCTCTGCCCCTCCCCTCAAAAAAAATAAACATTAAAAATTTTGTTTTAAAAAAAGAAGGTGACACAGGTCTGGGAGTTCTGAGATGCTCGTCAAGTTTTGCTTTATGATCTTTCTGTGGCTTCCATAGGAGTGTTCAGTTTTTGCAAACCCATCAAACTCAACATATGTATGTGTATTTTTCAGAAGGTATATCTTACTCTAAAAGCATATTTTAAAAGCAATGAGTTCAGTTCAACTTTTCGAGCAAAAGAACCCTGAGAAATATCATTAGCAGCTTCAAGTTCAAACCTAAGGCTCATATTTTGACATGTGTGTATATATATATATATATATATTAAAATACACATTTTAAGAATATATTAAAGTTCTCATACTAGATTTTCTCCTAAAAAAACATTCCCGGGCAAAATAAATTAAAAACGGCAAAAAAGTTATTGCTTGAAAACAAAATTATTAATCTATTCACACCTACTTTTCTGTGATTTTTCTTCTGATGAGCAAAAAGATCCCTTAATACTGTGAATTTCCATCTTATTTGGGAGTTGATTTCAAAGTTAGGTATAACAAAAATAGCAAGCAGTCAGAAATACCCTTGATATTTTAAGTTGTTTTGTATATACTGTATTAGATCTCACAATTTCCAACACAGCTGATGTATCCATCCAGCCTCGGAATCTATCGCAGATGAAGGAGTTGATACAGGGGCCATCTGACAAAAAGATCACATTTTATTTTAGCTGCTACTGTACTTTTTGAAAAGTGTGGTTGAATACGCATGCAATAAACCTGTGTACAATGTGCTTCCACTATATAAAGCATGCATGGAATATGTGCCTGTCCCAATGCATCCTCCTAAATAGCTTCAGCATCATAAATCATACGTTCCACTTTGTCTGTCCTTCTGACTCAGATCTATGGTTTCCTTTCATTCATCTTCCCAAATATCTATGCCATAGCAATCTTACTTCAATACCACATCACCAGGCTCCCGGAGACCGCGATCTAACCATAGCCCCAACATTAACTAGCTCTGGACCATGGGGGAATCAATTAACTTCTCCAATTAACTTGGTTCCCTCAATTGTAATATTCTCATATCCTTCACTCCAGTGTTGGAAAGAGTAACCCAAAAATCATGAGACAATAAATCAACTCTATTGTCTATGACTAATGGAGAAACCTCATCAATGAGCCAAAGTCCTGGCCCAACACTACTATTCCCATCATCCAAGGATGGCTCTTAATTCAACCTTTTTCTATAGCGACCACTTCCATTTGGGAGCAGTGTTCACTAACACTGTTGCTATGGTAGGAACAAAAAGAATCATCAGGGCAAGCTGTCAACCAGAACCTAGACATATTAATAGTGGGGACATGGCCAACAGTATGAATCTGATATGTTGAATCACATTTTAAAGCATCTCTCTGTCAATTATCTTGTAAAAACATCACCCAAATCAGAAAAGAGGCTATTAATGTTCCTGAAAATACATTTTATCTATGCATTCAGACAAGCATCATTATTGTCTCCACAGAGCCTTTGCACAGGTGCACCAAAGTATTTTAGAGAGAGGCAAAAGCATATTAGGTGAGAGCCAAGCAAATAACGGCCAACATGCCAATATTCTCCAATCAGCACAGCATTCATTTTACACCGTGTTCTGGGAGAGCTGAAAGAGCACTTTGAGATTGGTCTTTTAAGCGAGATGTAATCTTTGCCATTTTATAAATTCAGTAAAAGTCCATTAACACGGGTCTCTTTAAATTCAGGTTTGTAATAATTGGGCATGTACTAGGCCGACTTCTACCACTGCATATATGACAAAAATGTGTAGCAGTGTATCTCAGAGATACCACTGGTGTGGTTCCGGATCACCCCCCAAAAAAGTAAATATCATAATAAAGTGGGTTAAATGAATTTTTTTTTGGTTCCCAGTGCACATAAAAGTCATGTTTACACTATACAGTAGTCTATTAAGTGTGTAATAGCATTATGTCTGAAAATGCAAAGTACTTGCTTTAATTAAAAATACTTAACTTCTTTAAAACATGCTAACCATCATCTGAAGTTTCATTGAGTTGTAATCCTTTTGCTGGAGGGTGTTGCCTTGATGTTGATGGCTGCTGACTGATCAAGGGAGGGTAGTTGCTGAGAGTTGGAGTGGCTGGGGCAATTTCTTAAAATAAGAAAACAATGAGATTTGCCACATCGACTGACTCTTCCTTTCACGAACAATTTCCCTGTAGCATGTGATGCTGTTTGATAGCACTTTACCTGCAGAACTTCTTTCAGAATTGGGGTCAGTCCTCTCAAGCCCTATTACTGCTTTATCAACTAAGTTTATGTGATATTCTAAATCTTTTGTTGGTATTTCAACAATATTCCCAGCATGTGCACCACGAGTAGATTCATCTCAAGAAACACGTTCTTTGCTCATCCTAAGAACCCAGTCCTCATTTGCTCAAGTTTTATCATGAGGTCGCAGCCATTCAGTTACAGCTTCAGGCTGCACTTGTCATTCTAGTTCTCTTGCTGTTTCTACCACATCTGCAGTGACTTCCCCCGCTGAAGTCCGGAACCTATCAAAGGCATCCGTGAGGACTGGAATCAACTTCTTCCAAACTCCTGTTAATAGTGATACTTTGGGGGTGCTCAGTCAGTTAAGTGCCTGACTTCAGTTCAGGCCATCATCTCACAGTTCGTGAGTTCGAGACCACGTAGAGCTCTGTGCTGACAGCTCGGAGCCCAGAACCTGCTTCAGATTCTGTGTCTCCCACTCTCTCTGCCCCTTTCCCACGTGCACTCTGCCTCTCTCTTAAAGATAAATAAATATTTAAAAAACTTTTTAAAATAGTGATATTTTGAGCTCTTCCATGAATCACAAATGTTCTTAAAGGCATCTAGAATGGTGAATTCTTTCCACGAGGTTTTCAATTTACTTTTCCCAAGTACATCAGAGGAATCACTCTCTATGGCAGCTACAGCCTTATAAAATGTGTTTCTTTAATGTTTATTTATTTTTGAGAGAGACACATAGCATGAGCAGGGGAGGGGCAGAGAGAGAAGGAGACACAGAATCCGAAGAAGGCTCCAGGCTCTGAGCCATCAGCACAGAGCCCGATGGGGGGCTCAAACTCACAAGCTGTGAGATCATGACCTGAACTGAAGTCGGACGCCCAACCCACCGAGCCACCCAGGCATCCCTAAAATGTGTTTCTTAAATGATAACACTTGAAAGTGAAAATTACTCCATGACGCTTGGGCTGCAGAAGGGATATTTTGTTAGCAGGCATGAAAACAACATTAATCTCATTGTACATCTCCATCAGAGCTCTTAGATGACCAGCTGCATTACTAACGACCAGTAATATTTTGAAAGGAATCCTTTTTCTATAGGTATCAACAGTGCACTTAAAATTAAAATATTCAGTAAACCATGTTGTAAACAGATGTGCTATCATCCAGGCTTTGTTGTCCCATGTATAGAGCACAGGCAGAGTATATTTAGCATAATTCTTAAGAGCCCTAAGATTTTTGAAATGGTTGATGAGCCCTGGCTTCAACTAAGTCACCTGCTACCTTATTCCCTAAGAAGAGAGTCAGTCTATCTTTTGAAGCTCTGAAACCAACCATTGACTTTTCTTCACCAGCTCTGAAAATCCTAGATGGCATCTTTTTGCAATGGAACGTTGCGTCATCTACATTGAAAATGTATCATTTAATGCAGCCACCTTCATTCACTGTCTCAGCTACATCCTCTGGGTCACTCGCTGCAGCTTCTCCATCAGCACCTGCTGCTTCGCCTTCCACTTTTATATTCTGGAGATGGCTACTTTCCTTACCTCTCATGAACCAACCTCTGCAGGCTTCAAACTTTTCTTCTGCAGTTTCCTCACCTCTCAGCCTTCATAGAATTGAAGAGAGTTAGGGCCTTGCTCTTGTTTAGATTTTGGCTTAAGGGAATGTTGTGGTTGGTGTGATCTATCGAGACCACTCAAACTTTCTCTATATCAGCAATGAGGCTGTTTCTCTTTCCCATCCTTCTTGTGTTCACTGGAGCAGCACTTTTAATTTTCTTGAAGAACTTCTGTGCATTCCCAGCTTGGCTATTTGCCACAAGAGGCTTAGCCTTTGGCCTATTTTGACTTTCGCCATGCCTTCCACGTTCAGCTTAACCATTTCTAGCTGTTGATTGAAAGTGAGAGACATGCAACTTTTCCTTCCACGTGAACACTTGGAGGCCACTGAAGGGTTATTAATTGGCCTAATTTCGATATTGCTGTGTCTCAGGGAATAGAGGGGCCCAAGGAATGAGAGAGAGAGATGGGGAATAGCCAGTTGGTAGAGCAGTCAAAATACACACATTTATTGATTTAAGTTTGCTATCTTCTATGGGCACAGTTGGTGCTTCCCCCAAACAATTACAATAGTAATAACAAAGCTCATTGATCACAGATCACCATACCAACTACAATAATAATGAAAAAGTCAGAAATAGCGGGAGAATTACCAAAATGTGACACACAGACACCAAGTGACCAAATGTTGGGAAAATGGCTCCAATATTGCCCTATGCAGGGTCGCTACAAACTATCAATTTATAAAAAACACAGTTATCTGCAAAGCGCAATAAAGTAAAGCACAGTAAAAGAAGATATGCCTATAGGAGGGAAACAGTATAAGGGAGATACAGGCTCATTTCTTTCTTCCTTCTCTTCCCTTCTTCCTTTCTTCTTTCAATTCCTCCTTTAGGTTTATCCACACCAACTGCCTTATACATATGATGTTAGCTGGGGCGCCTGGGTGGCTCAGTTGACCAAGCATCTGACTTTGGCTCAAGCCACGATCTCACAGTTTTTGAGTGTGAGCCCTCAACAGGCTCTCTGCTGTCAGCACAGAGCCTGCTTCAGATCCTCTGTTCCTCCCCCCCCCCCGCCCACAACCTGCTTGCACGTGCTCTCTCTCAAAAATGAACATGTAGAAAAATGAAGAAGTAACATGGGTGGGGGAAATACAAAAAAAGAAATAAATATGACATGAGCTACCTCTAATGTTAGAAAGCAAAACATTTGCCACTTGCTTCTTCCAGAAAAAGAGGATAGATGCAAAACTTTACCAAGCAGGTTCAAAGCAAGACCCTTCACACTTAATTTGCTCACTTGTTCATCCCTTCCTTGCTTTCCTGAATCTCTCTACCAGGACCTCTGCCCTAGCTCTCTGACAAAATCTCTAGTCTTACATGACTATAATAATTCTTTTTTTTTTTTTTAATATATTTATTTTTTTAAACTTTATAGTTTATTGTCAGGTTGGTTTCCATATAACACCCAGTGCTCTTCCCCACAAGTGACCTCCACCAAGACCATCACCCCGCTTTACCTTTTCCCCTTCCCCTTCCCCCCTCAGTTTGTTTTCAGTATTCAAGAGTCTCTCGTGTTTTTTTCTCCCTCCCTCTCCCTAACTCTTTTTCCTCCTTCCCCTCCCCATTGTCCTCTATTGGGTTTCTCCTGTTAGACCTATGAGTGCGAACATACGGTATCTGTCCTTCTCCGCCTGACTTATTTCGCTGAGCATGACACCCTCGAGGTCCATCCACTTTGCTACAAATGGCCAGATTTC